>BSBM01000532.1:7252500-8452500 GCA_027924585.1 Larix kaempferi | reverse complement strand
TACTCACTTTAAGGAGTTATACACAGAGATTGGCTTGCCTAAACTTGGATTATATGAGTAAATACTTAAGGAAATACCACATCTTGTCAACATTGAGGATAATCTAGCTTTGGAAAGGAGATATGAGAAGAAGTAGTGGAAGCAATATGGAGCTTGGAGATTGAAAAAGCCACTATACCGGATGGCTTCTCAATACACTTCTTTAGAGTATGTTGGAATTTAGTAAAGTATGACCTCTACAAATTGTTAAACTAGTCAAAATTAGGAAAATAAAAGATTGGATGAGACATTGATTCCCTTTTATAGTGCTAGTTCCCAAAGAAACAATTTCCACATCCTTTTACAACTTGAGGTCCATATCCTTATCCAACTCAAATTATAAAATTCGGACTAAAATATTGGCAAATAGAATTAAACCCCTTCTTCCAATGCTCATTTTAGAAAACCGAGGACTTACGGAAAATAAGCAAATATCTAACAAAATCATGTTGGTACAAGAGGTGATTTACTCAAGCCAAAATAGAGGATATAAATATATAGTTATTAAAATCGATCTTGCTAATGTATTTGATACAATAAGGCACAACTTTTTTATTTTTGTTCTGGAAAAATTAGTTTCTTTGAAAGTTTCATAAAGTGGATCAAGGCTTGCATTAAATGGTAGACCAACACTTTTTTTTTCAAATCTCTAGGGTAATTAGGCAAGGATGTCCCACCCCTTGCTCTTGTACATTATCATGGCATAGACAATAAGTAGAAGGATGGAAATAGAAAGAACTAAAGGAAATCTATAATGATTTATAACATCTTGAGGGGTGAGAGCGATATATCATGTTCAGTTCACAAATAATACTCTGCTTATGGGTTGAGTCTCATTCGTCATTACCTCAAGTTTCTTTTTAGATTCATTTGTTGATGATTTAGGAGGTAAGGTAAACAACGAAAGAAGTCAGTTTTTGGGATGAAATCATTCTCCTATTTTGCTTCAATGAATCTTTAGAATATTTGGTTTTATAGGCATTCACAAATGGACCTCTTTCAAGTATATAGGAATGCACAATTCATCAAAACAATCCAAATTAGCAAATTGGGTAAATGTCTTTCAAAATATAAAGTCCAAAATTTAGGATTTGGGAGCGAATTGGTTAGATCCAATAGGTAAGATTTTATTAATCAATTATATTCCCTTCTCTCCCTATATTTCAATGATCCACCATGTTAGCTCCATTCAACATCATGAATGTAATAAGAATAAAAACCAAAAGATTCTTATGGCAAGGAGGTAAGTCCAACAATAAAAAATTTCATTTGGTAAAATAACAAATAGTAAGGGCCTTTCCAAAGAATGGGGGACTTAGTATTAAGGATATGAGGCTAATGAATATAGAATTGGGTGAAAAAAAAATTTGGATTCTCATCTCTTGGGGTAAAGAGTGGTGGAAGAAAGCATTGAACAAGAAATATATGAAAACATCTAGAGAACACGATTTGGATAGAGCTCTTCTAGGTTGTGGGGGATCATGTATTTGGTATTTATGTAAGTCTTTAACGGCTTAGCCAAGATAATCTAGGAATGTTTGTCTTGGGTCCCAGGGAATAGAAACCATATTGACATATGGGAAGACAAATTGTGGGTAAATCCTTCCTCTCCTCTAGGACTACATTGCAATATCATAGGGAATGATTAATCAGTCATGTATTTAATACATTATTTGATATCTTAGAATAGGATCCCTTATGAAGATGGAAATATTGGAACCTATTAGAGTTTACTCCAAATTTATGTTTTCATTATCATTATCTCTTAACTTTGATTCAAGTAGCCACCCCAATCAACATTACTTGTAGCGATAAAACTAGATGTGGTGATATTGCAAGAAAATATACAATGAAACAATGATATCAGATCTTGCTCATACATTTTCAATTGCCTCCTAAATTAAAAAATGTGTAAAATGTATGGAAGCTAGATGGTATTTCGAATATCAACACTTTCCATTGGGTCCCAACACATGGGAACTTTCTTAAAAGGAGAACCCAAGAAAAAAAGGAATACAAGGGCCAACTGAATGTGTCATGTGTAAAGACGCTAAAACAAATCTCCAGCCAATTGTTCCTAGAATGATCATTTTCTCAAAAGGTATGGAATTCACCTTGGAAGACATGGGAAAGGAGATAATGTAATTGTAGATTTGGAATGATAAGTTTATCATTTGGAAACATTTTTATCTAGGTACATTGTTTAAGAAACCATGCTTATGATAAGCACGATTTTCTCTCTCAAAATATTTGAATGTAAAATATGGTTAGCTAGGAACAAGTCCATTTTCAACTCAGAGACAAGCACCCTACGACGAACAATATCTAGGGAAAGAGATATAATGAATGGGGCCGCCGCCGATTAGAGGAAATTTCAATTTAAAACGGGCCTTCCAAAAATAATACAAATTCCATGTCATCATGTATTAGAAAACCATAATGCTTTAAAATTCAAAAAGGGAGCACCTAAAAAAATTGGAGGGAAAACATAAAAACTACTTTTTTGGATCGTATTTTCAACTTATCTCCTTGTAGGTTTACTCAAATTTCAAGTGGGAGGACTTGTTGGATGAATAATTTAATTATGCATCCAACGAGTACCCATGTTGCATACTTTTAACAACATCCACACCATGAAAAATCGAAAATACATTAAAAACATGTTTTCTCTCACTAGAAACACGTTTTTAATATATTTTCAATTTTTCATGGTGTGGATGTTGTTAAAAATATGCAACATGGGTACTCTTTGGATGCATAATTTAATTATGCATCCAACGAGTCCTCCCACTTGAAATTTCAGTAAACCTACAAGGAGATAAGTTGAAAATACGATCCAAAAAAGTAGTTTTTTTACTCTCTCAACTATTATTTTCTTATTTTCTTATTATTTTTCTTAGGAGGCCCATTTTTAACCCAAATTTCCTCTAATCATTAGATCCAGGTCCATTTTTTAGCATGGAAAACAAAATCTCATTGTTCAGTAGCAAATTTTGGTCTAGGATCTTCTTATGGGAATCCCTTTTCAATTGAAGCACATACATAAGAAACCTCTTACATGCCAACATTTTCACATAGATCTAGAGAAATAAAAATTCCAATCTTGGTTGGAAAATCATAAACAATATAATATTTTATTTGATGCATCCTCCAAAGGAATGCTAGGGGTGGTAGGTTGGAGGGGGGGGTTCACTACATCCTAATGGAAAATTAGGATAAGCTATGCTTGGGGATTCGAGATAGCAACCAACAACCAAGATGAAATTCATTCTGTGTACCTTGAAATTCATCTCCTTTGTTCTTAGCAGATCAAGTTAGTGATGATATTTGAATTTTCCTCTCTAATTATTGGCCATGCTAGAAGGGAGAGGGACATTGATGGAACAACCCTATCTAAAACGTTGCAAATAATTTATAGTATTCTCACCTCCTTTGATTTAGTCCACCATCTACACATCAGAAGGACAAACAACTACAAACTTGATCTCATGGAAAATCAAGTGACTTATATGGATAAGGGGATCTCGGTAAAAAATGGGGGAACCTTGAGATGTTTTGGTTACTTTAGCATATAATATAGTTTGACAAAAATATTCTCCATCTTAAACTTAGGAAATTTAACCACCATACCTATATGCATGGTGGGATATGGTTGGAAACAAATAGGTGTACATGGGAGGGGTTCAAGGGAAATGATATAACTCTCCCTTTTTCCCCTTTCATCCTCACATACTTGCATATGGGCTTGCTTGAGGGTATATTGAATTCATTTTTTATGAACACTATAAAGAGAACAATGTTTAATGGCTTCTTGATAATATTTAGTATTGAAAATGTGAGGATTGTGGAAGCATTTTACCTCTCCACGAGGAATAATCTACTCAATGAGATCCTTGGGATTCAATCCGCTGGAGGAATCAGACATTTACCCAATTTTCTAATTTTTATTGTTTTGATGAATTGTGCATTCCGATATACTTGAAAGAGGTCCATTTGTGAATGCCTATAAAGCCAAATATTCTAAAGATTCATTGAAGCAGAACAGGAGAATGATTTCATCCCAAAACCTGACTTTTTCATTGTTTACCTTACCTCCTAAATCATCAACAAATGAATGTAAAAAAATACTTGAGGTAATGATGAATGAAACTCCACCCATAAGCAGAGTATTATTTGCGAACTGAACATGATTTATCGCTCTCACCCCTCAAGATATTATAAATCATTATAGATTTCCTTTAGTTATTTCTATTTCCATCCTTCTACTTATTGTCTATGCCATGATAATGTACAAGCGCAAGGGGTGGGACATCATTGCCTAATTACCCTAAAGATTTGGAAAAAAAAAGTGTTGGTCTACCATTTAATGCAAGCCTTGATCCACTTTATGAAACTTTCAAAGAAACTAATTTTTCCAGAACAAAAATCAAAAAGTTGTGCCTTATTGTATCAAATACATTAGCAAGATCGATTTTAATAACTATATATTTATATCCTCTTTGTGTATAAATCCTTAAAGTGAGTATGTGCCTCCACTTTTATTTCCTCAAAATCAACTAATTGTTTCCCATTATCACTTGTGATTTCTTTAACATTGTTCCTATGTTGTCTTCATTTAGCCTCTTTGTCAAAGAATTAAGTTTTCTTGTCTCCATATTTTAGCCAAAGGATTCTAGACTTCAGTCTCCACATGTCCTCTTCCTTCCTATGAACCCTATGTAATCTTTTACTTAGTCTCTAATCTTCTAAGAAAATAATGGGAGAAAGTTATTCATTTTCCATAGAAGCGTAAAGAGTCTCTATCTAGTTTTGAACTTCTATCTTTTCCTTTGCAAGCGATTTGTAGAGAGTTTGTTATCCCTTCGAGAGTCTTTCTAGGTTGTGATTGAAAGAGCCTGGTAACTTAAACTCGCTTTAAAGGGTGGGGTATGTTTGGATCAAGTTGGATGATTGATTCAAAGCTCACACACTCAAAACATGCATGGAAACACTCAAGTAGACAAGGCTTTCAACTACTGTTGTTCAGGGAGTTTATAAGAGATAAATAAGAGTAAAATCCTTATCGTGCTAGCAGACTCATACACAGAAACATGTATATAAATGGCTAATCACAACAAATAAATGACACTTGATGTCCAATTCTCAATACAAAGACAAGATTACAGTTATCTGGCATAGACAAATGAACACACATGAAATAAACATTCCACTGCAAGTACAAAAAGTTAAGGAAGGAAATATGAACGCCAATAGTAAAAGAAGCTTATATAACTGAGATGCAACTGAAAGTATGAGAATACAAGTATGGAAAAGTCTCTCCAAAACCGAATCGTTGCTCTACATCAGTTCTGGGCTTTATAGCCTTTACAAAGCTTTTGAGATCCTAAAAAGATGGATCGAATCTGCTAAAAAAGTAATTAAAGATAGTTTTCTGAAAGATATGACAGCATCCTACATTCAAAGTAACTGATATCTTGCTGATGCACCTATATTCGACAGCTGCCATAAGCCTCCAGGGGCTGGAGAGTGAGTTTGAAACCGCTGCCTGGAAAACCTGTAGGTGTCTTTTCCCATAATAGACAGGAATATTCCTCTTTTCACCTCGCTGACGCCTTCCAGTCTAGAACCAGAAGTGATCATGATACCTTAAGCGTTTATCTATCATTTGGAAAACGCCCTTGAGATGCTTAGATCAGCAAAAAAAAAAAAAGTTTGGTGCCCAAAGACAAACTTCTGCGTATTCTGCATTTTCGGTAGCTAGCAAAACTAGGCTCGAAAATCATAAGCTATTGAAAACCCTGCATTCAGTGGTTAATGAATCAAATTAACGCTTTGCCAAAACCACTGAATCGCCTTTTGGTGTTGGAATTCTTTCTCTCCTTTCGGTAACTAGGAGAATCATGTGCTCAAGTTATAAACCGTCGAAACTGAAATTTGGCAGCAAAAGAAACAATTTCCACGCTTGCCTAAACCACCAAAAAGATGTTCCTGGTCCAAGCCTGCAAAATTTAGACAAAACTGTGTTTTCTGGCCTCTGCTATTTATCTTCTTACTGCTTGTTTTTCTCTTCATCCTAGGCCAAAACTGGAGTATCAGCAAAACTGACTGCTACTACTGCTAAGGTGTCAAGATCTGAGTGCACCTTGGGCTGGGTTTTCTGAGTTGTCTCCTCACCTCCCAGAAGCTTGACCTTCCTACTCATCCTAATATTTTCTCTTAACATCCTTATATTTCTTCCTCTCACCTTGCTATGTTTTTTGGTCAACCCTCGAAAAGAAACATATAATTCATTATGCCTCTCAGTCAGCCTTTCATTTTTCTCTTTGATTACCCTCTGGAGTATTTCAAGCTCATACACCTGCCTGAGAAGCTAATTAATTTTGTGCAATGAAGAACGTTTCGTTTTGGTTGTTAATACCTCAGCCACCTGCTGATCTTGTTCTCCCATAGGTGTAGGGGAAGGCAGGTTTACATAGGCAGTTTCATGTTCTTCAACAGGTGTGAGAGAAGGCAGGTTTACATAGGCAATCTCTTGTTCTTCAATGGGTAGAACTGCTTCCTGAAGCTCTTGTTCTGTTGCCATTTCCTTATGATTTGCTCCCGCTTCCTGCAATTCATCGTCTTTAGAGTCTGTGTAGGGGAGGCCTAACAGGTTCACATTCTTTGAAGAAGTTTCTCCTCCTTTTTTGAAAACTAGCTTTTTCCCAATCCTCTCGGGCTTAGAATAAGGGGTAATTTGGACTGCTGGCAACGAAGAAACGGCTCGTCTTTTCCTCTTTTCGCTTCTAGGGGTGGATGGCTTTTTAAAGGAGGGTTTATCCTTGTCCTTGGGTCGTAATTCCGTGTCAAATTCATTCCAGAAAAGGAAATAAACCCACTCCTCATTCTTTCTCCGTAGGTGCTCTGATACCAAGATTTTAATTAAGCCACGGTGGGATAACCTACTCTGAACCCTGCTTGGCTTTGCCTGGACCTGGTGAGCCATCTTTGTTAGGTTTTTATGAAGATAGAAGGGTAGGTTTAGAGGGTTTCTGCCAGTGAAATGGTCCAACAGTCTGAAATGGTAGACCAGCACTCTGGAATATCTACCCTCGCATGTAAAGTAGACCAAGATGGCCTTTAACAGGTGATGCCACCTTTCCTTCAAGAAAAACATAGGGATGTCTTTGTTCCAGGTGATTATCTGGTGTGCAGGTTTTAGATAGGATCTGAACTCGACCTTCTGGGTGGTGTTGGTTTTGAAACATCTTTCTCCTGTCCCTGGAATTTCTGTGGCTGCTGCTATGAAGTCTTCATCCACCTGGACTTCTTCTTTCCCAATTTGTGGTTTCCTTCCGTCAAATGATAATGTGAAGGCCTCTGCAATTTTTTGATGGAAGCCCTGGAGTTTCAGGCAATAGTTATAGCATCCCATGCCTTTGAAGAATTGGCCTATTTCTGGGTGCAATTTGAGGTAGCCGGCGTCATTTAGCTCCTTCCTAAGCACAGCTCCTCCCTTCTTCATGTGTAAAACCCTTGTCGACACCTACGTTTTAGAAAGCCGAGCCTAAGGAAAAAACCGACACGGAATCGGGGAAGAAGCAGCTTGTTGAAAGGTAATAACACAAGATGAGGTATGACTTGGTTCAGGGCCCTAACTTTGAGAGATGGTACCGAAGGCCAATCATGAGGCTTTACACGACCTGTCAATATTCCCCCTTTACCCAAGAGCGATCATCATTTGCAACTGTTCTTGAAATGAAAGGATCATGCTTTCGCTGGCGGTGCCCCTTTTTGACGGTTAAGAAATGATAAAATTCCTTTAATTCTAGACTAACCCTTGATTTGACGTTTCCACCGTTTGATACCAACTCGATTTCGGTAGCCGAATACTTCACCTTTAAAATCGTAAGTTGTCGAAGAAACTTCACACATGCCGCTGCTTTCGGTGGCTGTGGGAGATCCTTCCCTTTGACTGTGAGCTGCAAAAAGCGTCCTCCTTTCGGTGGCTAATGAACACTGTCGTGTTCGCCCAAGCCACCAAAGACAGTCCCATGAATCTTGGAGATTCCTCTACTTTCAGCAGCTGTAGAAAGTTTTGTTCTTGAACTGTAAACTGTGAAAAGCGTCCTCCTTTTGGTGGCTAATGAACACCATCGTGTTCGCCCAAGCCACCGAAGACAGTCCCATGAATCCCGGAGATGCCTCTGCTTTCGGCAGCTGTAGAAAGTTTCGTTCTAGAACTGCAAACTACGAAAAGCACCTACCTTTCGGTGCCTAATGAACACCGTCGTATTCGCCCAAGCCACTGACAACTGCCCCATGAACCACGATAGATGTCTGCCCTTTCGGTAGTTGGAGAGTTTCATCTTTCATGTAGTAAGCTACCAAAAGTGGGGTTTTCGGTATCTAATGAACCATCGTCAGGCCCGCCCAAGCTACTGAAACCTGAAAATTCTTTTCGTAGAAGAGCAAACTCAAAAGTTATTTTGAGCTGCATTACATAATCCAAACCTATGACACACGACCTCAAATGCATATAAAAATAAAAAGACAAAACTCATATCACCTAAACAACACCTAGTCTATTTTTATTTGGGGAGATAACATCTGGCTCCTACTCAGGGATGGAAACCTCCCTGTGAGGTTCCAAGAACCACAGGTCTAATGCATTTCCCATAAAACAAAACTCAAAACCTATCTTCTAGTGTTCCACTGGGCATGGAGTTATTTTGTAAACAAAAACTAAACTAAAAACAGAAACGGTAATTACAATGACCAGGCTTTGAAGCCTCAGATGAAATAGAGTTTCAGAAAACGCCCATTGACTGGGCCACCAAACATGTCTTCACCTTCTAGACTCTACAATTTGAAAGTGTTGTTTTGATGTACTTGAGTTATCACAAAAGGACCCGTCCATAGAGAATCAAATTTTCCATGCTTGCCCTTATCCTGCCTTGGGGCATCCCATTTCAGCACCCAGTCCCCAACCTGAAAGCTCTCCATCTTTTCCTTCTTATCAAAAGTGATTTTTCTTTTTTCCTAATGAGCTTCTGACCTTTCCACCAACTGTTCTCTAGTCTGCTGCAATTCGACCAAATCGAGCATTCTTCTCACCATGTCATTTGGTTCATCTTGTTCCTCCTGAATAAATTTAGTCACTAGCGGGATTAGCTGAACTGGGAAAATGGCATCAGTACCATAAACCAATCTAAAGGGGGAAGTCCCTATGGATTTCTTATTCGTCACCCTGTCAGCCCAAAGAGCAAACTTTAGCTTTGAATCCCAACTCTTTTGATTTTCTTCCAGTAGTTTTCTGATGATTCTGACCAAAATTTTATTGGAGGACTCAGCGAGGCCATTGCCTTGAGGGTAGTAGGGAGTAGAGTGAACTAATTGAATGCCCATTGACTCGCACATGTGGACTAATGCTTTATCTTTGAAATCTGGTGCATTATCAGTTACCATCCTTTTTGGCCAACCAAATCTGATAAGGATGTTTTCATAGAGAAATTTCATGATAACCTGGTGATTAGCGTTCCTGGTAGGAATTGCCTCCATCCACTTGGTGAAATAATCAGTGGATACCAAGATCCATCTGTGTTGACCACTGGATGAAGGATTTATCTCCCCTGTGAAGTCAAGACACCATTCCTGGAAAGGGCCATTAACCACAATAGGCTTCAGGGGCAGGGATTTTAGCTGTTGCTTTCCTGTGAATCTTTGGCATTTGTCACAAGTTTTCACGAAAGTGTATACATCAGAGAACAGACAAGGCCAATAGTACCCAGCCCTTAGAATCTCGTGGGCAGTAGTCTTCGAGTAATTATGCCCCCCGCATATGCTTGAGTGGAAGTGATGCATGACTTGAACTGATTCTTCTTTATCTAGACATCTCAACAGAACTCCAGCAGGATCTTTCCAATACAGCAGATTATTAGTTATGCAAAATTTTACAGACTTAAGCTTAAGAGATCGTGCATGGGTTGTGTTAAGTCCGGGGGGAACTTCTAAATTCTACAGGAAATGAATGATACCTGAATACCAATCGCATGAGAGCAAATTTTCAGCCACCTGTTGACTGTTATGTCATTCTGCTGCAGCTACCTCTGTTGGTAAACTGGCAGAATTTATTCCGATGAAATTTATGTCTAAAAGTTTGCAATTTTCTTCAGCCATAAGCTTGGCTATACCTTGACCCTTTACTAACTTGGTGGGTTTCACCTCTATATCGAATTCAATCATCTTAGCGATCCATTTGGCTCTCTTGCCATCAATGTCAGGTTGAGTTAACACATCTTTCACGGAAGCTAAAGGGACATAGGCTATGACCTTTGCATGTAGGATGTAAATTCTGAATGCTTTCAATGACTTGATCAGAGCGTAGGCCTGTTTTTCTATGGGATCATATTTCAATTCAACGTCCCTCAATGTTTTGCTGAAGAAGGCAATTGGATGATCAATCCCTTTGTCATCTTTCTGCAACAAGACAGCTACCACTGTATCATAGGAAGCAAAAGAGAAAATATAGAACACCTTGGTGTAATCTGGGCTAATCAGAGTAGGAGCTTCCATGATAGCCTGCTTGATGGCTTTGAAAGAGTGTCTTGCATTTTCTGTCCATTTGGTTTCGGGTCCCTTTTTTAGCATGGAGGTTACGTGTTTTACTAACTCAGAAAAATTTGGAATAAACCTCCTGAAGAAATTTATCTTACCAAGGAAAGATTGGATATCCTTTTTCGACCTTGGTATAGATAACTTCTTAATTGCTTCAACCCGAACTGGATCGATCTTTACACCCTGCACTGAAACTATGTGGCCTAGGAGCTTTCCCTCCCCGAGAGCAAACTGAGACTTCTTAGGATTCGGAGAAATTCCAAATTGTCTGCATTTCAGAAAAACCTCCCTTAAGTGCTGCAAATGTTCTTTGTGACTGTTTGAGTACACCGTGATATCATCGAGGTATATGAGGACAAAATTATCCTTCATTCCCACAAAAGCTATGTCCATGGACCTCTGAAAGGTGGCCCCGGCATTCATCAGCCCAAACGGCATTTTGGCGTACATGAAGGTACCCCAGGGAGTGGTAAAGGTTGTCTTCTCCTAATCATCAAGGTGTACAGAAATTTGATTATAGCCCGAGAAGCCATCTAGGAATGACATGACCTGAGCTCCTGACACTCTCTGCAGTAAATGTTCCATCTTAGGCAGAGGATAGTTATCTTTTTGGGAGCCTTTGTTTAGGTTTCTGAAATCGACACATAACCTGACCTCACCATTTTTCTTCCTTACTATTACCAAATTTGCGACCCATTTAGAATACCTCAATGGGATTATGATCTTAGCATCAAGGAGTTTTTTTATTTCTCTCTCGATCACAGGTAACAGGAGGGGGTTGATAGGCCTTAGCTTCTGCTTAAAAGGGGTGGTGCCTTTTTCCAATGGAATTCTATGTTGAATGGTATCTTCGTCATAATTTTTCAGATCACTATATTCCCAAGCCAACACGTCTGCGAAATCCTTTAACAGGCTGCAATAATTTGACCTCTGATTAGCTGTCAACTCAGTAGACAGATTTATGAATTTCTGGTGATTCTGGCTGCCTATATTATGTTCATGGACAGCAGGGTCTTTTTCCTTGTTCACAGGTTTAAAGGGGATGTCATCATGATCAAACAGCCTTTCGAGAGGTACTAAGCCCCGAGGTATATGATTCCTGGCAATTGAACAATGTCATGTTGGCCTATTTTCCCTTTCAATTTAGACCTCTGGGATTCCTCTACATTCAGGTTTTCTTGATCAATATGCATATTAGAAAATTCATCAACAACCCAGAGAAATCTACTAAGCTCATCATCATCCTCAAAGACTTTCCAAAATTTGACATTATCTGGTAGGGATGGCCTGTACCTGACTTGGATATCATAGTTCAATTTAGGAGGCATGGGAGGAATGAACGTGCTAGCAGAGACAGCAAGGGAATCAGCCAGGTGGTTCATAGCTCGCGAGATATAAGAAATGTCAAAAAACATGAAGGAATCTCTAAGTTTCCATACCTCATCTCTGTATGACTTCAGTCTGGCATTCTTTGCTTGATAATTTCCATTCACTTGCTATATGATAAGCTCTGCGTCTCCAAATATTTTCAGGCACATGATTCCCATCTCTTTGGCGGCCTTGACTCCCAACAGCAAAGCCTCGTACTCTACTATATTATTAGTAGTTTTGAAATCCAATTTATAAGACAAATGGGTAACGTCCTTCAAAGGAGAGATCAAAACTACACCTGCACCTGTTGAAGCTTGGGTACTGGCACCATCAAAAAACATGCTCCAAACAACATTGGTTACTTCCTCATATTGTTGACTAGTAGGCTTTGTGAGCTGTAAAGGGGCCGGCTGATCGTCATCTATTTGCAGGATACATGCTCCAAAGTCTGTATCCAATGCGTAAATGGAATGATTTACAGAATTCTTTTCGTTACTGATGATATAGGCAAGCTGGTTCTCCCTATAGAGCCTTTTAGTTTCACCTCCAAACATGGGAATGGTAGCATAAGTCAGATCCATCTGTAGGGTACCCCCTAGTCATTTACTCCATGATTGGGACAAGAGGATGCCAAACTTAGGGGGGATGTCAAAGACCACTACATCCATTACTATGCTTTTTGAAGGTAGATGAGACAGGTTTATGACGAGATCCTTTATGAGGCCCAGGCACTTGACCTTTCTGGAGTCAAAAGAGAAGAGATCATGGTAGGGTTTTGTGATGCTAAGCCCAAGTTCATCCATCACCGCTTTAGGCATGAGGTTGTGGGAGGCTCCTGAGTCAAGTAAGCAATTGCGAAGAATTTTGTCATGGATTTTTAAGGATATATAGAATGGTGGACAAGATCCATCCAGTTCTTCAACCATGGGACCTAAGGTTATTGAGGGCTTATCGTCTTGTAAATTCACAAAGTCAGCATCTATGGGTGTTTTTGGCTGAAGGGATTTCAGTATAGATGAATTGAAGGAATCATTTTTCATAAGCTCGATCAGTGGAAAAGGGATTTTTAGTTTCTGAATCTCTATTTCAAGATTGAAGGAGTAGGAAAACTTGTCAGAAATTCTTGCCTCTTGAGCTGGAGCTTTAAGCTGGACCGAATCAGGGGCAGTTGGTTGTGATGGCCTTTGCTGCTGTTTTGAAATAGTAACAGCCTGTTTTGCAGGAGCAATAGGTTGTTGTTTAGAAAGAGTAACACCCTGTTTTTCCATAGCAGCAGGCTGCTTTGTGAGGACAGGATTCTTCTTCCCTGGAGCAAGGGTCATAGGTTTTTTAGCAACGGTCATGGACCTCAATTCATAACTTCTTTGATCATCCGCCTGATACAATGATTCTTCAGTGATTTGTTCATTCAAGAGGACTTCCTCATAATCAGATTGGGTCAGGAAGGAGGATTCAACCCTATCCTCCATGCAGTTGATATTGTCTTCTTCCTCTTCTCCTCCCTGAGCTAACTCTTGTTCTCCTTCCAGTACAGCGTGCTAGAAAGGAGCTCTGATTCTTTGTTCTTCAGCGGGATTCCTGTCTCTCTGGAGGATCGGAGCCTGTGGGTTGTTTCTTTTGTAAGGAGGAGCATTAATGTTCCTGGGAAACTCATTTGGACCTTTAATTCTTGTAGGTTGTTGGCCTTGCACTTTCAGCTTGGACATTTCGGAGGTCAAGCTGTCCAGCATCTTAGCTATTTTTTCCAGGTTGGTTTCTTACGAGGAGGAGGAATCTGGGGTATGCCTCTTTTTGTCAATTTTTCCTTTAAGGATCTTAGAAGCGGCCATATTAGAATCAACTTCGAGCGCAGCATCTTGCATGAGCAATAAAGAGGCAAATCTTCTTTCTCGGAGATTAAGACAAAAATCAAGTCGAAAGCATTTGCATAAGTGATCCTGGATGAGGTATCTGTAGGTTTGATCTCCGTGGGTATTTTGCTAAACATTTTATTAAATCTCTTCGTGAAAGCTGACACAGACTCGCCATTTTCTCTCTTCAAATTATCAAATTCTAAGAGGTAATAAAGGTGGTCTCTTATTTCCCCCCAATGCTTCAAAAACAATTCATCTAGGGCTTCGATGTCATCTATTGATCTAGCAGGTAATTATTTGAACCACTTTCTGGCCTGACCATCTAGACTTTGCACAAACACCCTAGTCCATACATCTTCGTGCTCAATATTTATGTTCTCAGCATAGCTATAGAATGCCTCTAAGTGTTCTTCAGCGGTGAAGTCCCCCTCTCCAGTGAACTTAGGCATGTATTTTTGGTAATCTCCGGTAGGCATAGCAGCAAGGGGATTATGAAAATTTAGAGGGGCATACCTAGCAATGAGGATCTTTTCCATTTTGGTCAGAGGGACAGCCATAGTGGATGTGGGTACTAAAAGGGGAGAAGAAGACATTTTTGGTGTGGACAGTAGCTGAGGAGGTATAGGTGACGATGAAGGTGGGGGTTTTGACTCAGTCGAGTCGCCAATAGTTGGGGTGAAACAATTTGATGGTCGATCTGGAAAATAGGCACCCTTACAGGATTGTGCAAGTAACGAGGACAACCTTTCTTCACGTTGGTCTAAAAGGTCCTGGAAAATGTTTTCAATAACAAGTACGTTGGTGTAAACAAAAGGGTACTTCTCTTCAGGTTCAATCAGTAAGGGCTGCTGGTAGGAAGAACATCCCTCTTCTTTGATAGATTCTAGGATTTCTTTTCCTAGATCAGCTCGGGTAGCAGATTCAGAACTAGGGTCTTGGATAGCAGAATCGGGTGAGAATACTTGAGCCCTCAAGTCTTCTGATCTACTTATAATTTCTTGTGAACTAGCTGCTTTGGTGGATGGAGATTCAAAAGGAGTTTCATTTGATAAGACAGAAGAAATACCTCTAGAAGTGCCTAATGTGGTTCCCCTTGTAGATCTGGAAATCTATCTCTGTGTAGTCCTTCCTCTCCTTATAATCTGTTCGGGGTCTGAAACAGGTGTCACTGGTGGCCTTTGAGGATTTTCTCTCGTACTTGGTCTTCTCGAAGCCACTTCATTCCAATGGAGTCGCCAGATAGATGATTACAACCGGAATAATTTCCAGGCTTTGTCTATCATCAAAGCTGGAACTATGTCGTCTCCCAGGGAACTTATTGCTTCAATCTTCTTTCCCCGGCAACGGCGCCAATTTTTTAGCCCTCCAGGAGTCTTTCTAGGTTGTGATTGAAAGAGCCTGGTAACTTAAACTCGCTTTAAAAGTTGGGGTATGTTTGGATCAAGTTGGATGACTGATTCGAAGCTCACACACTCAAAACATGCATGGAAACACTCAGGTAGACAAGGCTTTCAACTATTGTTGTTCAGGGAGTTTATAAGAGATAAATAAGAGTAAAATCATTATCATGCTAGCAGACTCATACACAAAAACATGTATATAAATGGCTAATCAAAACAAATAAATGACACTTGATGTCCAATTCTCAATACAAAGACAGGATTACAGCTATCTGGCATAGACAAATGAACACACATGAAATAAACATTTCACTGCAAGTACAGAAAGTTAAGAAAGGAAATCTGAACGCCCATAGTAAAAGAAGCTTATATAACTGAGATGCAACTAAAAGTTTAAGAATACAAGTATGGAAAAGTCTCTCCAAAATCGAACCATTGCTCTACATCAGTTATGGGATTTATAGCCTTTACAAAGCTTTTGAGATCCTAAAAAGATGGATCGAATCTGCTAAAAAAGTAATTAAAGACAGTTTTATGAAAGATATGACAGCATCCTACATTCAAAGTAACTGATATCTTGCTCATGCACCTATATTTGACAGCTTCCATAAGCCTCCCGGGCTGGAGAGTGAGTTTGAAACCGCTGCCTGGAAAACCTGTAGGTGTCTTTTCCCAGAATAGATAGGAATATTCCTCTTTTCACCTCGCTGACGCCTTCCAGTCCGGAACCATAAGTGATCATGATACCTTAAGCGTTTATCTATCATTTGGAAAAATACCTTGAGACGCTTAGATCAGCAAAAAAAAAAAAATGGGTTTGGTGCCCAAAGACAAACTTCTGCGTATTTTGCGTTTTCGGTAGCTAACAAAACTGGGCTCAAAAATCATAAGCTATTGAAAACCCTGCATTCGGTGGTTAATGAATCAAATTAAAGCTTCGCCCAAACCACTGAATCACCTTTTGGTGTTGGAATTCCTTCTCTCCTTTCGGTAACTAGGAGAATCATGTGCTCAAGTTGTAAACCGCCGAAACTGAAATTTGGCAGCAAAAGAAACAATTTCCACGCTTGCCTAAACTACCGAAAAGCTGTGCCTGGTCCAAGCCTGTAAAATTTAGACAAAACTGTGTTTTCTGGCATCTACTACTTATCTTCTTGCTGCTTGTTTTTCTCTTCGTCCTAGGCCAAAACTGGAGTATCAGCAAAACTGACTGCTGCTGCTGCTAAGGTGTCAAGATCTGAGTGCACCTTAGGCTGGGTTTTCTGAGTTGTCCCCTCACCTCCCAGAAGCTTGACCTTCCTACTCAGCCTGATATTTTCTCTTAACAACCTTATATTTCTTCCTCTCACCTTGCTATGTTTTTTGGTCAACCCTCGAAAAGAAACATATAATTCATTATGCCTCTCAGTCAGCCTTTCATTTTTCTCTTTGATTACCCTCTGGAGTATTTCAAGCTCATACACTTGCCTGAGAAGCTGATTAATTTTCTGCGATGAAGAACTTTTCGTTTTGGTTGTTAATACCTCAGCCACCTGATGATCTTGTTCTCCCATAGGTGTAGGGGAAGGCAGGTTTACATAGGCAGTTTCCTGTTCTTCAACAGGTGTGGGAGAAGGAAGGTTTACATAGGCAATCTCTTGTTCTTCAACGGGTAGAACTGCTTCCTGAAGCTCTTGTTCTGTTGCCATTTCCTTATGATCTGCTCCTGATTCCTGCAATTCATCATCTTCAGAGTCTGTGTAGGGGAGGCCTAAAAGGTTCACATTCTTTGAAGAAGTTTCTCCTCCTTTCCTGAAAACTAGCTTTTTCCCAATCCTCTCAGGCTCAGAAGAAGGGGTAATTTGGACTGCTGGCAATGAAGAAACGGCTCGTCTTTTCCTCTTTTCGCTTCTAGGGGTGGATGGCTTTTTAGAGGAGGGTTTATCCTTGTCCTCGGGTCATAATTCTATGTCAAATTAATTCCAAAAAAGGAAATAAACCCACTCCTCATTCTTTCTCCATAGGTGCTCTGATACCAAGATTTTAATTAAGCCATGGTGGGATAACCTGCTCTGAACCCTGCTTGGCTTTGCCTGGACCTCGTGAGCCATCTTTGTTAGGTTTTTATGAAGATAGAAGGGTAGGTTTAGAGGGTTTCTGCCAGTGAAATGGTCCAACAGTCTGAAACGGTAGACCAGCACTCTGGAATATCTTCCCTCGCATGTAAAGTAGACCAAGATGGCCTTTAACAGGTGCTGCCACCTTTCCTCCAAGAAAAACATAGGGACGTCTTTGTTCCAGGTGATTGTCTGGTGTGTAGGTTTTAGATAGGATCTGAACTTGACCTTCTGTGTGGTGGTGGTTTTGAACCATCTTTCTCCTGTCCCTGGAATTTTTGTGGTCGCTGCTATGAAGTCTTCATCCACCTGGACTTCTTCTTTCCCAATTTGTGGTTTCCTTCCGTCAAATGATAATGCGAAGGCCTCTGCAATTTGCTGATGGGAGCCCTGGAGTTTCAAGCAATAGTTATAGCATCCCATGCCTTTGAAGAATTGGCCTATTTCTGGGTGCGATTCGAGGTAGCCAATGTCATTTAGCTCCTTCCTAAGCACAGCTCCTCCCTTCTTCATCTGTAAAACCCTTGTCGACACCTGCGTTTCAGAAAGCCGAGCCTTAGGGAAAAAACGACGCGGAATCGGGGAAGAAGCAGCTTGTTGACAGGTAATAACACAGGATGAGGTATGACTTGGTTCAGGGCCCTGACTTCGAGAGATGGTACCGAAGGCCAATCATGAGGCTTTACACGACCTTTCAATCTTCCCCATTTACCTAGGAGCGATCATCATCTGCAACTGGTCTTGAAATTAAAGGATCGCGCTTTCGCTGGCGGTGCCCCTTTTCAACGGTTAAGAAATGATGAAATTCCTTTAATTCGCAACTAGCCCTTGATTTGACGTTTCCACCGTTTGATACCGACTCGATTTCGGTAGCCGAAGACTTCACCTTTAAAATCGTAAGCTACCGAAAAAACTTCACACATGCCGCTGCTTTCGGTGGATGTGAGCGATCCTACCCTTTGACTGTGAGCTGCGAAAAGCGTCATCCTTTCGATGGCTAATGAACACCGTCGTGTTTTCCCAAGCCACCGAAGACAGTCCCATGAATCCCGGAGATGCCTCTGCTTTCGGCAACTGTAGAAAGTTTCGTTCTTGAACTGTAAACTGTGAAAAGCGTCCTCCTTTCAGTGGCTAATGAACACCGTCGTGTTTGCCCAAGCCATCAAAGACAGTCCCATGAATCCGAGAGATGCCTTTGCTTTCGACAGCTGTAGAAAGTTTCATTCTTGACCTGCAAACTACGAAAAGCACCTGCCTTTCGGTGGCTAATGAACACCGTCGTATTCGCCCAAGCCACCAACAACTGCCCCATGAACCACGATAGATGTCTGCCCTTTCGATAGTTGGATAGTTTCGCTTTCATGTAGTAAGCTACCGAAAGTGGGGTTTTCGGTAGCTAATGAACCATCGTCAGGCCCGCCCAAGCTACCAAAACCTGAAAAATTCTTTTCGTAGAAGAGCAAACTCAAAAGTTATTTCGAGCTTCATTACATAATCCAAACCTATGACGCACGACCTCAAATGCATATAAAAATAAAAAGACAAAACTCCTATCACCTAAACAAGCAGCTAGTCTATTTTTATTTGGGGAGATAACAGATTTTTTTCCCATTCCTTGAGGGAAACCTTAACTAACCTTTAATTTTATTCCCAAACAAATGAGGGAGATCCTTTAATTCTTATTTTCCATTTCTCCTAGATTATGTCAAGGATTTCCTTCTCTTGCACCTAGTAGGGATTGAAGCAAAAGGGAATAGGATATGATTTTTCCATCATCTGAAAAACAAGAGCTATGGGATTATAATCATATATGGTTGAAGAAAGAGTCTTAGATGAGATTGAGATACCTTCCAAGACAAAAAAAAACAATTTAGAAGAAATCTATCTAGTCATGCAATTATATAATGAAGTATATTTTCCTTTTATAGGGATGATATCTATCAGATCTCATTCTGCAATCAAGACTTTCATCATTATCCAAACAAGTCCATGACTATAGAACCTCTTCTTCTTTATTTTTGAGATAAGGTGATATTGAAATCACTAGAAACTATAGGTCTTTGATTCATCTTCTAATCTTTTAGAACTGCTAGGGATATCTAAAAGTCAACCTTTACCCCATATTGAATAGGAACATATACATTACAGACCTTGTATATAGCACTTGTTCTTTGTTATCTAGACTAATCATCAATTAATGTTGTGTTTCAATCTTATCTATCTTTAGAAAAATTATAGCATCCCAAAATGTGCCTATTCCTCATGAAGCTCCAAAATGTGCATATTCCTCATGAAGCTCCTCTAGTGTCAGTCGCATATCTTTCATTGTTTTTCCACAACTTTTCTTGTATTCCTAAAAATTCCTTCCTCTCCATTTTTTCCTCCTTAATACTTGAAAATATTCCTTAATGTTTCTATATTGATCTTATTTTCTAACCCTTTAAAATTCGAGACTATATTCATTATTTACCTAGTTACAAAGAAAGATCTACACTAGCATTGGACTCCAATTTCCTATTTCCTAAACTTTTAAGTAGAGCATTTTTAAATGAGTTCTCTATAGTAGTTTTAATTCCAAGATATTTTACGTGGAGGCCATTTCTTCCTTTTTCTCTTTTAGAGATTTTCTACAAGGCTTATTGGAGGGAATTCTCTCATCCTCGGAATCCCTAGTTTCTTCTCCTTGTTATTGCTTGCCTCCATTCTCATAACTACTCCACTTGGAGTTTATGCCCTTAGCGTGGGTCAATAAGAGGGTGTAGAGGAAAATTTAAGGGGATTGTGATGAAAAGAGGTGAGAGATATAGAGGCTACCTATTGAAATGGATTAGAAAAATAATCCCCTCCCTGATCCATGCCTGAGAGAGACACAAGGAAGGAAAAAGGGATCAAGACAACTAGGGTTTAGAGATTGTCTCTGCTCATTCCTTGAAATTTCTTGTAGTGCCACCCTTATGGAATACATTAGTCACTTGGAAAGTTACAATTATTCCACAATTTGTGGTTTTATTCTTATCATCCAAATCTTTGATTAATGGATTTAATTCCATACCATTTAAATCTGTGACCCAATACTGAACCCCTACTAAAACTAGTAAGTTTCACAAAATCACATATCTAGAGATTACAATGTCTAATTGTAATGAGACCAAATCCATATGACATATAAATTCAAGGATGTTACTTCAGGAATAAATTCTCATAGATATTTTATGTACAAGCTCTCTCTCCTAATAGGCTAAAAATAACGATGTTTTGTAATTCGATTATAACTTCCTCTTGTAAATTCCAAAGAGGCTAGTGGAATTCAAGTTGAGATAATCCATACTATTAAACTTCAAAACATTAGAATATTAGGGATAAAATAGGTACATGGTCGGATTACAAAGCAATTTCCATTGGATAGAGAGGATTAAAATTGTAAACCAACTTGATATTGGTATAAATTTTGTTTGAAATATCTAGCTTGGGTGATTTGAAAGGTGGAAAAGACAATAATAACTTTGTAGAAATAGTTATTCAAATTTCGATTATCTTTTTAAATATTTCAAAATTGAAAGTTATTGTGTCGAGACTTTCTACAAAGTATATGGGTGAGATGTGTCAAGTTTGTAAAGTATGTCCACTTAAAAATAAAATTAATAAAAAATATTATGTAAACTCACAATTAATATATATATATAACATTTATGATTGTAATTGTGTCCATCGCATATATAAGTGAAAAACATAATAGATACAAAAGAGATATTTTTTCAGTGAGGAGAGGACATGGATTTTATAAAACACTAACTGGAGAACACCCGTGGACTTCGGTTTGGACCCATTAGATCTCGTGGAGACATTTACTTCTTTGATTCCTCAAGCTCTTACGGAGGAGTAAGCATCCAAGTCATTCATGTATTCTAGTGTGATGGTTTTGTTCCCTACTCTAAAAATATATCATAAAATGAAAACATGTAAATAAGTACAGTATCATTCTAGTTTAATCTCAATATGAATATAAGTTTGTATTTTCATATGCATGTATTATTCAAGAAATGCAACATCTTACAAAATTATTATATTCTAGTAAATTAATTCAACATAACCGACAATAGGAAATAATATTGTATTTATTCTTTTAAAAATGAAGCACAAGTGCAAGGACTTATCTTCGATAACACTTGGTGTTGATTCCAAAGAGGTCACTACGGGAATCTTCCTTTCTCACAACAATACTTCCAAAATCTTCCTTGATTTCAACACAGTTTCCCCACATATAACCACCAGCCCAGGTTCACTCTCTTGTATTACCATACAGGGTATCACATATGTCATGAGCACCTTTATTCTCAGTATCTCTTGCAATGAGCACCTTTACTCCTTATTTACTCTCTTCCCACAAGCCAATGTCCAACTTCCAATTAAAATTGAACATGAAGGGTTTCATTACCAAAAGTAACAACCCTTTATTTGTACATCATAACTTTTGGTTATTTACACAACCACAAAATAACTAATTACTTTTAACTTTTTACATTTTGTTCTTATTTCCAAGAACTCTTGTTTTATTTATTACATGGGGGAATTGGTACGTGACATTCTCCCCTCCTTTAAATGATGATTTCCTCATCATCCTTGACCCTATATGCATTGAAAATTCAGTATGAGATATATTTTTAAAAATTAAATATCTTCTAAAAATATTCAACCTCTTATTTTTCTCAAACATCATCATGAAAGTCATAGATCAACAAACATTGATAAGTTAGTAATATATCAAACAAAATCTAATAATAACATAATTATAACAAGTTATATTCCAAAGGTGAATATTGAGCGGTATCAGACACTATATGTCTCTTGTATTAACAAGTTGAATGTCTCCAACTTTGAAATTATTGAGAATACTTCAATATAATTTTTCCCTTCATAAGTTTTGTAAGTTATATATTTTAAATCTTGGAAAGTATATTCTTCACACAAATTCCATATCATAACTTACCAAAATAAAACTTTACTCTATTCACTAGATATATCTAGTTCATATCACACACCATGTATTAAGCAGATAACTCATACCTTGTAAATTTTATAAATCATACGACTTAAAATAATTATTCATAATTATTTGTATACTTTAAATAAAGCAATCATATAAATGTATCGTTACAATTATATATAATAAAAAAAATCAAAATACAATCATACCACTCTTTACCATAATATGGTACTACTCTCATCACATTACCATTTAGTATAGTATGACTAGACTAGAATATTATGTCATCTATCTAGATTCATTTCCTTTTAGGATCTTAGAATAACCACAATGAATATGTTGTTCACATGGACTCAACAACTAGTAACAACATAATCATGGTATTAATGTATTGATTTAAATGTGTTCATCTTGTGATCAATTATCATAATGAATTGTAGGAATATGCACGGATCTGGCAGCTGTAGCAACTCACAATAAAACTCACAAATATGTTGCAAACAAGAAGAGAAGGAGACACTCAATAATCACTCATAAATACAGTAGAATAGAACAATATCTCAATATCATACAATGAATAATAATGTAAGTGAATGAGTACAATAGCCATGAAGATGGCATCATATAGGATTCAAATAGGCCAAGTAGGGCATTTGAATTCCTAACTCAGAGTGTGGCTTGAATGATAATGGAGTCATCATCCAGTCAATGTATCAGTCATCAATGATAACAGTTAGTCAACTGAGTCTAACTGAGTGAGGTAGGCACTAACTGAATGAAGGAGGCTCAGTGGAGGGTGCATGAGGAGTCTAACTGAATGAGGTAGGCACTAACTGAATGAAGGAGGCTCAGTAGGGTGCATGAGGAGCTATCTGGAGTCAGAATGGGCATACTAGTCTCACTGGAGGTCTATCGGAGTGAAACAGTCAGTGAGGGAGTCAATCTAGCCTTAAATCAAGGAAGAACTGAGTGATAACTGACTGGTAGGTGAGAAAGGCGCCTAACTGACTGTGGTAGGTGAGAAGGGTGCACTTGTCATGGAGAAGGGCGCATTTGGTAGGTGAGAGGCCCCCTGGGGCTAAAGACAGGCTGTGAAGAGCTAAAACCAAGCTCTAGGAGCTGGGAGGTCCACCATGATGATGATTGGATGCATGCAGTGGCATGCAAATGCATGCAGGTAAAGAAGAGCTAGAAACAAGCTCTAGGTGCCAAGGGAGACCACCATGATGATAACTGAATGCATGCAGCATGCAAAATACAAAAATGATGGGGAGAATATTCCAACATGAATTGCATCAAACCATTGATTAAAAAAAATCAGTAAGTAATTTGCAAACATCCACATAAGAATTGAACACAAAGTACTAAGATGAAACCCACTTTAAAATGTGAATTGCATTTAACTTTCCCAATTCTATATTACAAGCTCATGTGATCAATTATCACCTCGTGCAACTTATCACATGGCACCACAACACTACATAGATCAACCGGTATGAGACAACCGCTTTTATATCCATTATCTCTATCACTCATTACACTAAGTTAAAACACCTCCCTTTTAGCTACTCTTCCAGCCATGCTAAGTTAGACCCTTCTACTATTACGCTCCCTCATGAAATTGTTGTTTAGCCATAGCAAGGAGGATCATGGACATGGTATGACTAGCAAACTATTGAGTTGTAATGCACTACTATGATTTTCTCAACCAAGACACATTAGCAAATCTAGCAAGGTGTTGCTCTATAATAGTACAACTTAGTTTGGATTATAAGCTCCTATGGAAATGATATTTCTTATGGCGTCACAATCATATTGGTATTACTTCCATGTCTATGGTATCATCTCCCATGGTACATAATATTAGCATAATCCATATAGATTATTATAACTTTCACATAACACTACATATAATTTTATTTTCAATGTAATATGCACACAACTCTCAACCCTTCTACCTCTTCCAAAGGTGAGAGTTCTCTATTCTTTTTATAAGAAAATGATGAGCAGAGGATAATAATTGCAGACTAGTTGAATTGAGAAATATCCAAATAGCTAAATAAATAATCTCCCAATTGTTAAAAACATCATCCACATCTTTCTTAGTAGATTTAATACAAGTTTTTTATTACAATAAATATAGTAATAAAAATCTATTCACCAAATACTATACTTTTACTTTTATAATAAAGTGTAATTGGATTCAATGTTACTTTGCATAACTTAAATTTAACCCATTACTCTCGATAACCAATCACATAACTCCATATCCTTAACGAATCTAATATGATCTCAAATTGAAATTTCTCTATAACTTTGAGATAGTATAGAAGTTGGAAAATAAATCCATATTTCACAATTAAAGAGAACTAATTCACAATTGGAAAATAATTAGTTAACATTTAAAAACTAAAGGCTTATCCCTAAACCATATATTTAGATCATGACTAAATATCCAAATGGTATATTTGGATATTAAGACAACTTAATTATAATATCTTCAAGCATAAATTAAGGATATATATGTCATAGCTAAATACCTACATGTTCTAATTACAGATATACATGGTGTACTTAAGAATGTACAGTGATTAATTATATGTATTAACCATGTTTAACAGATTTGTGATGAATTTATATTGGCAAGAATGAGCAATAGTTTGCATAATTTGAAATTTGAAATTATTTTATTGAACATGAATTTAGACTACTAAAAATAAGATTGAAGATTTTGAGATTGCATCACTAAATGCAAGTCAGTGTCACTTCCACTACTATTGATCCACAAAACCCAAAACTTACACCTTCCTTTATTACTATGAATACATAGGAGACAAAGCTTGGACCTTTTAACTGGTAAAAACATGACCATAATAATATATTGAGGATATTTATGCATTACAATCACTAAATAATTAACTGACCCATGAAATCACATGCAATTGCTTACGAAATAAATCATAAGCTCATATTTAAGTGATTTAATATTATTCTTAGAATAATGGATTTTTTTAAATGATTCTTAGAGTGGTAAGTGTTGATATATATATATATTATTTTTGTCACATAATTTACAAGCAATCATCCACGTTTGAAATTTTCTCCATCCTTGGAGAAACTCTAACCTCTATACTTTTTTTATCCTTTTAAGATAAATAATATATTTTGCGAAAAGCTACATAATAATTTTCTTGTAACTCTTGGATAATAAAGTGTTCCATATAGTTTGGTTCTTTTGTCGGTTCTTCTTGTATTACAATAACACCTCTTCTCCCCTATTAAAATTGTAACCTTGTTAGAATCTTCATTTAACTTATATTGATATTTCTATATTTTGATGGGATGTAGAATATCTAGAGAATCATGCAGAAAGAAATAGTAAATACAAAAGAATTTTATAACTAATTATCTCAAAACTTGAAGGAATACATCCTATGCAAGGTGTTATGTCTCTAAGTCTAGGGTTAAGATGGATTGCAATAAACAGACAAGAGCATTTTAAGTATGCATTTTTTTTCTTTATGCATATTTGCAAAATGACATATGGTCACTTAAAAAAAATTCAATTGATTTCTATGATCATGAATCTCCTCTATTCTTAATCCATGCCATTGCTTTTCCAATGTCATTAATCCACACTTTAATAATGAAGAAGAGAGATTAATAGTAAGCCTCTTCGAGGGGGAAACCTCCTTATACAATTTACTAAGTACACAAGACAAGTTATTTAAATGAAAAAGTTACATTCTTATATATAGGAGACAAATAAGTACAACTATAACTAATGTACCCAAGCTGACATAACTAATATAATAATACTAGTGACAATTACCATTAATAGACCCAAGTCAATATCAATAATATGTAATGAGCCACAATATAGGGGGTGATGTGCCACATTTAGGGATTAACATGCACCTCCCCTTCAGACAAGTTTTGTCCTCAACGCTTGATTAGTTGTGGATGCTTTTGTATGAATGACTCGTCTTCCCATGTCGAATATTCAACTGGTAAGTTCTTCCACTTGATGAGGTACTCAGTAACATCCCGATTTCATACTTGTTTAGTCCTTGTTTCAATGATTTTTTCAGTTTCCAATATGAATTTTCCTTTTTCATCAAGCTCCAGTAGGATTGTTTGAACTGGGATGTTGTCTCTTATTACCTTCTTTAAGCAAAAAACATGGAAAATTGGGTGTACCCTTGAAGATGAACAGAACTCCAATTTGTAATCCATACTACCAATATTCTGCAACACTTTATAAGGACCATAGTACTTGTGTGCTAATTTATTGTCTTTATTTAGTTGCTTGAGGGACATGTTTGTAAGGTTGCGGCTTCATAAACACTCAATCCCCTTCTTCAAAACTCCTTTCACTATGATGTTGATATGCTTGTTGTTTCATCTTTTTTTTGACATAGCCAAGTTGTTCTTCAGTAACTGGAGAACTTCTTGTTGGTGCTCTAGGTGATCTTCCACGGCTTGAACTTTAGATTTTCCTTTTAAGGGAGATGTGATAGATGGAGGATGGTACCCATAAAGTGCCATAAATTGAGACTTTTTTATGACGTATGGAAGGAAGTATTGTACTACCATTCTGCCAAAGATAACCATTTCACCCACTATGTTTGTTTATAATATGCAAAGCAGTGAAGATAGACTTTCAAACATTTGTTCACTATCTCAGTTTTCCCATTTGATTGAGGATGATAAGAAGAACTGTGAGCCAACTGGGTACCCAAACAAGAACATAATTCATTCCAAAAATTTCTAGTGAAAATTGGATATCTATCACTTACAATAATCTTCGGGTTTCCATGTAACTTCTGAAATGTTTCCATGAAGGTTGCAACAACTATACTTGCATTAAAAGGGTGAGGGAGTGCACAAAAGTGTGTATACTTTGTGAGTCTATCAACAACCACCATAATAAAATTCTTCCCTTCTCACTTGGTTAGAC
Organism: Larix kaempferi; assembly: GCA_027924585.1. NCBI lineage: Eukaryota > Viridiplantae > Streptophyta > Pinopsida > Pinales > Pinaceae > Larix > Larix kaempferi. Next base: position 8,425,201 of record BSBM01000532.1, on the reverse strand, counting down.
CTGTGATAAAATCCAATTGAGACTTCCTCCCAGCGCCGACGATGTATTTCTAATGGTTGTAAAAGACACGGGGTCTTAATTGTTTCAACCTTATTTTGTTTGCAAACCAAAAATTCTTCCATGAACCTTTGAATATCAAATTTAAGACCTTCCCAAAATAATTCATTATTGACCATGTGGTACGTTTTTAGGAATCTTGAGTGCCCACCTATAGGAGAAGTGTGTAATTCCAAAAAGTTCTTTTGTTTGATTTGGGAGTTCTTACATATATATGAGTGATCCTTATACCATAGTGATTCATTTTTCCACACAAAAGTATCTGATACACTGGGATCCTTTTGTATCTTTTGAATGAGGGTCCACACATATAGGTCATTCTTTCATTCTTCCCTTGCTGCTACTACCCAATTGGGTTGTATAATCGATATCACACAAAGTAATTCCTCAACATCCTCATCTTTTCTAAAGAGTGCATCTGCCACCACATTCTGGTTCCCCTTTTTATAGTTGATTTCAAAGTCATATCCCAACATCTTGGTTACCCATTTTTGTTGCTCTTCTGAATATGGTCTCTGTTCCAAGAAGTATTTAAGACTATCATAATATTTTTTTTACTTTGAAATGCCTACCTATTAGATAAGGACACCATTGCTTAAGTGCATGTAGTATTTCCATCATTTCCTTCTCATAAATGGGTTTTTATAAGTGCTTTCCCTTTATTGGTCGACTTTTGAAAGCAAGAGGCCATCCTTCTTGCATTAGAACAACACCGATTCCATTTCCTGAGGTATCACATTCCACAACGAAGGTTTTTGTGAAATCTGGTGTGGTCAAAACAGGAGCTTTGCACATTGCCTCTTTAAGTTGTCCAAATGATTGAGTTACTTCTAAAGTCCACAAAAATGCTTCGCTCTTCAATAATGTTGTTAGAGGTGCTACTATTCTTCCATGGTTCCGAACAAACTTGTTGTAATACCCTGTCAAACCTAAGAATCCTCTAATATTATTCAATATTTTGGGAATCGACCAGTCCATCATGGCTTTAATTTTGTTAGGGTATACCTTGACACCTTCATGAGATACAATATGACCCAAATACTCTACCTCCTTTACCCCAAAGAAACATTTGGAAGGTTTTGCATGCAGTTATTTCTCCTTTAGTACTTGTAGCACCCTGTCAACATGTTGAACATGTTCTTCCCAAGACTTGTTATAGATTAACATATCATCAAAAAATGCTAACACAAATTTTCTAAGGAATGGATTGAAAATGGAATTCATCGAACCTTGAAATGTGGAAGGTGCATTCGTAAGGCCAAAAGGCATGACCATAAATTCATAATGACCTTCATGAGTTCTGGATTTTTTTTTGAGATGTCTTATTCCTTCATTCTAATCTGATGATACCCTAAATAGAGATCCAACTTTGTGAATTAAACTACTCCGTGTAGTTCATCTAACAATTGATCAATGACAAGAATGGGAAACTTATCTTTAATGTTGATCTTATTGAGCTCTCTAGAATCTAGTTGCATACATCATGATCTCTCCTTGTGTACCAATACCACTAGTGCAGATTAAGAACTTTGGCTAGACCTAATTATGCCAACCTCTAACATTTCTTCAACCATGCGCTCAATTTCACTCTTCTAGCCTAGAGGTATCTGTAAGGTCTGATGTTAGGAGGAACACTTCTAGGAATTAAGTGAATAGCATGATCAAAATCTCAAGTAGGTGGAATACCTTTTGGAATATCTTCAAATACCTTGGAGTGCTAATCAATGACCCTTTGGATATCCAGGGGAATGGGAGGCTTAGATGTTTGAATATCTAGTGAGCATAATTGTGCAATTACACCTTGATGTCTCTTTTTCAACAATTTTGTCATACAATTAGAGCTTATCACCTTGCTTGGCTTCCCTGTGACCCCCCCTTAATTCAAATTATTTTCCTTCCCAAGTAAATTTCATGAAAAGTTATAAATTAAAAGCCATTGTTCTCAGTGATTGTAACCATTGAACCCCTAAGACAACATCAGCACCACCCATTGGGATAGAAATCTTAGGACTATTCAATACATATTCTCCCGTAGTAAGATTGAGATTATGGCATTTCCACGAGCAATTGATAATTCCTCCATCTCCAATCATTACTTGAAACCCTAGTGCTGGATATATAAAGCAATTGATAACTTTGGCTAATTTACAATGAATGAAATTATGAATACTACCAGAATCAATCAACGATGTTACCTTTTTCTTTTTGATATATCCTTCGATCTTGAGAGTTTGAGGAGTGCTAATTCCAACCAATGCATGACAAGATATGGTGGACGTAATCTCTTCAACAGTAATCTCTTCTATTTCTTCAACTGGATATGGTTCATGTTCTTTTGCTTCTTCCTCTTCACAATCTATGTAGAATAATTTCTTCTCACCACACTTATGTCCCTATCTATACTTGTTGTCACAATTAAATCATAGATCTTTTGCTTTTCTTTCATCCAGTTTTTGAGGTGTCAACCTTTGAGGTGGGTTAGAAGAAGGAGCATTATTCTCTATATGTGTTGGAGGTGGTTCTTCTAGTAGCCATCGCCATATTTTTACTTTCAAACTTCCTTTCCAATATGAAATCCTTCTCTAATGATGTTGGTTCGAAGAGGCGTACGTCATGTTGGATGTTATCCTTTAAGGTTCCAATATAGAGATCCAAGAATTTATCATCTAGTATTCCCTCCACCCTGAGACTCAACTTTTGAAACTATTGAATGTGCTCGCTCACTAGACCCTTTTTCCTTAGATTTATCAAATGGGTAAAGAAATGATTGCTCTTAACACCATCATGATATGATATCAATTCTTCTATAAAAATGGACCAAGAGATAATGGAGTTCTTTTTGCATTCACAAAGCCATTGGTACCACACAAAATGCTCAGGTTCTAAATATAAAGATGCAATAGGTACCTTTTGGAGATTTGGCACCCGGTATATATCAAAGAATTGCTCCATCTGAAATATCCATGTTATGGGGTCATTGCCATCAAACTTCTTCATGCCAATCTTGGAGAGTTGGATACCCCTTGGGGACTATACCTAGTTACTTCCATTACTAGAATCAATTCCTTTTGGAAAATTCTTATTAATGGAAGGTTTCTCAACATGGGCATTATCTTTATCTTCCTAAGTACCCTAGAACACATGATCACCTACAGGGGGATTATCCTTTGAATTTTGTATGAACTTAGCAATATTTTTCATATTTTCCTCCATCTTATTATCCATGTGTCCCATCATATTCTCCATCATCATTTCCTCTAAATTAATTAAATCAACCATTTTCACAGACCCTTTAATCATATCTTCCAACTTGGACATTCAAAAAGATAGGTCTTTGCTTTCATCATAGGTCTTGGATGACTCCTAAGGTGGTTTGATTGAAGTGTGATTTTTTCCACTTCCTTTTGGTGGAATTTTGAACAATACAAATAGATATCACACCTTGGGTTAAACTCAAATATATCCTTCTACTAAAAAGTTATTCAAATTTAAAATGGCGTACATTTTTCAAACCCTGATTTGAAGATTGATTTGCTATCCGATATTCCAATTGAGGTAACCTTAAAATTTAGGACCCTATGAGTCTGAAATATCGGCTTATGGTAGCATGATATTTCCTCTTTCCAATGTTCCAGGTTTCATTGAATTTGGATGTGCCAAAAAAACATTGTGACAATTTTCCCAACACTTGTTATTTTTTGTCTTCTCAGAAGCGTGAGAATGTACAACCTACCACGTGTCCAATTTTTCGAATCTGATTCAGAAATTGATACCCAAAATAGCTTGGTATGTCTTCTTTCTAATGCAATAGTTCTCATTCAATTTGTATCTTGCATGCTCCTTATATAACCATTTTTCCCATAACACATGTTTTTGACTATTTTTTTACTTGTTAAAAACCCTAACTTCCAAAATGTATATCTCCAAACCTATAATGATTTGGGATCTAAAACTTGGACCAAAAATAGTTCGCTTTGTACTCTATGTCTCCAATGAATTTAATTATCTGAAACTTAGTAGCAAAAAAAATTATAGCAAAAATTCCATGATGACTCGTTTTGGAAGCGTCCAAGCTCTGATACCAAATGTTATGCCCAAATTCTAGAAAGAGCATGAAAAGAGCATAAATAGATCAGAAAGAGTAATCCACGCCTTAATAATGAAGAAAAGAAATATTCTTCAAGGGGGCAACCTCCTTATACAATGTACTAAGTACACAAGACAAAACAAGTTGATTCAAATGAAAATGTATCCTTCCTATATATAGGACACAAAGAGGTACAACTATAACTAATGTACCAAAGCTAACATAACTCATATAATAGTACTAATAACAATTACCATTCATAGACCCAAGTCAACATCAATAATATGTAATGAGTCACAATATAGGGGGTAATGTGCCACATTTAGAGCTTAACATAATCCAATTTGCCCTTTGTATTATTCATTCTAGTTCTAAATGATCCCTATATTTTTATTTAAGACAAATAAACTCTTTGACAAGCAAAGCAAAAGGTTGAGGATGAAATGCATGCGATGTCCAATGCTATGTATACATAAGTATGGCAAGGCAAAAGCACTCTAAAACATGGAAATTGGAATAATTTACATAACTTGTTGATTCTACCTTTTTTTTAATCTAAAAAAGTTTTTAATATTTTAAGGATGTTTTAGAACTTCAAAATCCATTCTTGAATTTCTAGTGATGACCCATATCTAATGATGACCCTTCTCAAAAGGGAAACCATTAAATAAAGTTAAGAAGCAATATTATCCCCAACAATGAAGTGAATTTTGGAAAATAATTTTTAAATATATTTAATGGACTGTATATCAATGTTGTTTACTTGTTTTTACCACCATAATCTGTTAATAATTGTAACTTCAACGCTCTTTCACTAAGTATTGTTGTTGTTTACCAATTATGAAATCCAAGGCAACTTAAAATAACTAATGTTGAACATTGTCTATGAGTGATACACTGCTAGAACACCATGCAAATGATAACCTTGAAGTATACATGCTCTCTAGGGTGTTATTCCTGTAGAAAAATTGTAAAGTCTCAAATCTGCTAGAAATATAGTGCCCCATTATTATTTCCTACTATGGGTGTTCATAATAAATTCTAACAGGTTGTGATGAAACAACTACAGCATCGCTAGAAGACAAGATATCATATTATTATATATATGTCATGTACACCATTTTGGTTTCTATGCTAGATGAGTCAAACATGTATCGCTTGCTACTTGTGTTTTGTTTATTATTGTAAAAGCTCTACTTTCAGTGTCCTTTGCAATTGCCAAATAACTAATCACGGACAACTAAGATGGTGAGACCTATTAAAATTCCTCAATGGAACCCCTAATAAATCCATTTCATTTTGTGATTTATGAATTACAATGGTTCTCCAGCACCAATTGGAAGGAAGCACTAACCCCCTAGATTCTTCAGCATCGACTGAAAGGAAGCTCCAACTTCCTAGATTCTCCAACACCAACTAAAAGGAGGCACAAACCCCCTATATTCTTCCGCACCAACTAAAAGAAAACTCCCACTTTCTGCCTTGCACCACCCTCCTACCCTAAAGTAGATATGTTTGTCAATACTTGGTTAGTCACAAAACTTCATGTGCCTGACGTCTCCTCTTCATAGCTCCAACTTCCTGGATTCTCCAACACCCACTGAAAGGAGGCACAAACCCCCTATATTCTTCAACACCAACTAAAAGAAAACTCCCTCTCCGCCTTGCACCACCCTCCCACCCTAAAGTAGATATGTTTGTCAATACTTGGTTAGTCACAAAACTTCATGTGCCTGAAGTCTCCTCTTCATAGCTTCATGTACATACTGTAAATCTATAATTAACACGCAATCCTTTTACACACTGTCCTTAACCATCTTGGTCCATCTTGTGGCTGCAAAATAGTTCTCAAAAGGATCTCTTCAACTGCACATGATACAGAGATGCTCTATTATGTATTTGCACAAAATGCTCCTTCTCTGCATAAGGTTTACTCAAGTCTTGATTCTATCCAACCCTCTCAAAGCATAGAGGTATTTCATACTTCCAAATGCTCTCAAAACATAGTCATTCCTCACTTCTGCAATCAAATTGAACTTTCATCATTCTGTAAACGATTTGAGTTTCTATTGGCTTAGGGTATTATTGCTTGTACCCAAACAACTTGTGATACATGTACCCAAAGACATATCCAGTGTAACCTAGAGCTTTCTCAAGCGTGTCATCTTCATTTCTTCTCTGTGCAGCAACTTAGAGCTTCAAAATTGCCCTCTACGCATTCTTGCAATTCTCACAAGTCAAAACCTTGTCCACATAACATGCACATCCATTTGGAACTTGTGATCTGCAATCAAAACAAACCCAGAATGATTTCTTCGTGTTTGTGCAATCAGATCAAGATTCTATTTACAAAATCGCATTTCTTCTTCTCAGCAGACTTAGAGCGCACACCCAGATCATGACACCAATCGGTGTTTTCCCAACACTACATTTGTACATCACTTCACACAAATTCATGACCCTATGATCTATGTGATCTCATCATGAATATGCTCTGCAATCTTAGCATGAAGAAAACTAGAGAGAATGACCTGCGATTTCAAAGACCAATCAAAAGATATATTCTACAATTTCAAGAACCTGCGATCTTAGGCTTCGATTTCCAGACTTCTACGTTCTTTGAGTGAAGGAGAGAATGCTCCTTGTGATTTCAGAGTGGGTATGAATAGACTTTGTGATCTCTATCATTCCCACATATGCCTTTATAAGAAATCAACACATTCCTTTGTTGATGTGCTATCAAAACTGCATATAGAACCAAAGACAAAAAGGGGGTCCATATCTCGAAAATTCAGAGCTTCATCTAACCCAAAGCCATAGCAAGATCATACTTCTTCATTGTAAAAACCCAAGGCTTCAACTTCTTTATCCGATGCATACCTGCAATCAAAATTCATATACTAACCAGTCCACAAACTCATACTTGTGTATTGCATGCCCAAAAAATTCAACGAACCCAAAAATGTGATTTCAAATCTTCTTACTTATCCTTGCCATCGTCCACACTCTTTTTCATCAAATTGACTTTTTATTTATATTATTTAAGCTTATGTGATGCAAACCCATAATGGCAATGAGAAACTATCCATCGTGGCAACAAGGAGACTTGGTCATTAGGCCAATGTTCTTTGGCTAATTGGACCAAATTAAACTCAATTAATGTGTGTTTTGTGGACCCATTGAGCCCAAGAATTACATAGACCCAATCTTTCTTCGACTACATCATGTTTATTATTTAACCGATTTCAATCTCCTTCAAATGTGTTACACACATGTTATTACAAGAATGGTGAAAAGTTGTAAATTGAGTAGGTTTGGACGTTTGCGGGGACGCAATGGCTAATTTGGCACCCAAAACATGTTCTACAAGTATTGGGCTTGCTCATCCTTCATTTGGATCGAGAGAAACACTGAGTGAGAACAACCTAGACACCTGATGAACCAAGTTGGTCAAGAACAAGGGTAGCACACCTTTCATGGCTTCTTATGCACCATCATCTGCGACACTAGCAGCCATTGCCACACTAGCAACCACTTTGACCCAATGACACAACCTTCATGTCTTGGCATCAGCAATCCTCTTTGACCCTCTGTTGACATCAATGACAAGATTTTCTCAAATTTGTTGGTTGTGGTTGTTCACCTAAAGGAGATTGTATCAGTTTTTACAAATTTACAATTTCCATATTTTTTTAGAACTAAACTAGAGGGCAGATGCCCTCTCTACGGAAACACTCATTTTGCCTCCTATAGTACTAATTATTGTTGAAATTATGGAAGACTTGAAGAATCCAAACAACGTTTTTGAACTTATTTCTATTTTAGTAACTCTTTTTGAAGAATCGCCATAACTTAAAAACAAATCTATGAAGGATTGTTTAAACATATATTGCTATTCAGTAAAAAGTTTGGAATCATATCCCCTAACTTTATTTCCAATAAAACAGAATAAGTATGAATTATGTAACCAAATAATAGAGATGTTCTAGGAAGTGGTGGAAACATATGGGAAATCTAATAATGCAGGGATACAAGTATTTTGTAAGTGTGCATTAACATTTGAAGAATGTGTTTTTATCTGAAATGGTAATAAAAATATGATTTTTATAGGAAAAAAAATACTGAAAAGATTCATATTAAATTTTAAAGTTCGATATTGAATAGATTGTAGGATCAATTTCCAGATGTTGGCTCAATATAATAATATAACAATGCTTGAATCTCGTTGATACTTTTCTTTGTTGTTTGGAACAAGTACAAAGTTGACTCCTACCATGTTGATATTATTGATCATAGGCATCATAGCGGCTTACAAGATGATGGAAAGGTTCGTTGCAAAAGCTAAGGAGATATTAAAGGGAAGGTAGTGAACTTTGAGGCATTGTCCACACTTTTTAAATTACAAATGCCAAAAATCGGTTCTCTTCTCAAATCCCTTGGGATCTACTACTCTTGATGTTCTTAAACATTTGGCTTTCAATTAGGAGATAATCTAGTGGAAATGATGATCATGGCTGCCATTTGGGAACTCGTGTTGCAGTTTTCTAGTGAAATTATTTTTTGCAACCATTTTGAATGTTTCATCTAACAAGTGTTTTTCAGAAGTTTTTGTTAGGACATACAATCTCAAGACCCTTATAACAATTTGTAAGATGAAGTTTTGGTCAATTTGTTTTTCAATTATAGTGTCATAAGGGCTCTTGTACTCCTTAATAGAAAATTGTTCACCATAAACAATGTAAGCAACACAACGGACATGAGAAAAAATGTGTAAAAGTGAGGATTGAGATAGAAAACACCTAAAACCAACAACTCTGCAATAAGTGGCTTCACAACATATTGGTATTCACATCATTGCTCTCAATTTGTTGCTTCCTACTTCTCATTCTCGATTTCTCACTTCAATAACTAATATTTTGTGTTTACATTATCCTTATTTAATGAAATCATTATAACAAACAAGCGGATGAAAGTCACGCTAAGACAGTTTATATAGCCACTCTGATATCAGTCCAAACATCATAAGTCAACAACATTTGAGATTCGTCAAGGAGTTGGGGGGCTATTGTTGGGATAGAGTGACTTTTATTCTCCCCACCAAGGTTCAAATCCCCAATGAGACATTAACCCGTTGTGATAAGGCTCGAAGGGTAGGCAACCCCTGGGATAGGGGTTGGGCTTTGAGACGTCTCGGCACCTGCTAAGTCACAAGTTATTGGTATATCTAGCTTGCAGGCTGTTGGAATCTACTCTCAGGATTATAGTGGCAGCCACCAGATTTGAACCTGGGCCTAGCCCAAGTAATCCCAACGAATTACCAATTCCCCATGGTTAAAAAAACAACATTTGAGATTCAAAACACAAGCTAACCAAATACCATGTCATAGAAATAGCTTCAGAAAAATTACAACAAACTTTCCTTTAGTCCTCCATTACTCCTAACTCCGTTGTCCATTTACTGTCATAGAAATAGCTTTAGAAAAATTACCACAAAGCTTCCTTTAGCACCTTCATTGTTCTAACTCCAATGCCATTTTACTTTTGGTTTCATGTAAACATAGTTCCCAAATACAACCAAGTCTATCTGGACTTTCAGGTCTAACTTGGCTCTCATCCAAAAGGGATTGAATCAGACCATGACTCAGCCTCACTTGCTAACCAAGAAGTACAACTTTTGAGTCAACCAAGTCAATTCTCTATTTAGTTAGTTGACTCAACTCGAGTCCAGCAAGTCAAATCCCAAGGCTCGCCAAGTCAACTCCCGATTCTTGCTGAGAGTCGACTCTTGATTCTCTGGCTATGTGTCTAGTTTGGTAAGTTAAATGTAAACACTTCAATATTCATTCCAAGTTTTAACGGAATGTTATGCAAGTCAATACATCTACCAACCAATTCTCTGCCTGTCAAATCTTTCTTAGTTGAACCAAACCATTATGGAAGAATATGTGGAACACTTTAACATTAATTTTTCTGGACTTCAACTACATCAGAAAAATAATATAGCTGACTCATTCACCACCTCAATCCTGAGCCTATCTTGAATATAGCTTGCCAAGCCTACCTGATAAAGTAAAATCTGCAATGAAGATATCAAATTCTAATGTGTTGCATTATAATTAGACGTGCCTGTGCAAATGAAGGAATTAAACTTATACTCTACGTGCTTTTAAAGCAACCCCAGGCCAAATGGGATTTTGTACACTATGTTCAGTGAAGGTAGTTGTGTACTATAAAAATATAGATTAGTGGTTTTTATTGTCTTAAATAAACATGAAGCTCACTGCAATCATATAGCTTCTACATATATGTTTCCCTTGTGGCAACCTATATGTATGCTATAGCAAAATACTGCCACAGCATGTAAATTGGCACATTGCTGCTTTAAACCAGTAGGATATAACACAGCAGCACCCAATTCCTCCGGTTTCTCTATTTTACACTCAAGGCAACCTGCCCAAAAGAATCATTTTCCATCCCCAACTAGTTTGCATTTCAAGAACATTGTTTATGCTCTAAATTGCAAATCTACTCGGGCCAATCTTTATGAACATAAACGATCAATGCTGGTACCTGATATGCTGTAACTTCATCACAGTGGCAACATACTGGTTGAAATGAAAATCCCCTTATGACTCATGTTGCCCACATCTCTCATTTATGAGTAATTCCTCATGGATGCTTATAATAAACAACAAAGTTGCATTTGAGACCTAAGCTTTCCCATCTCAAAACTTAGATCTTCATGGATAAAATGAATTTGAAGGAAGTGAAAAACAGGGAAAACTAATATCCCTCTCAAACATTGGCAGCCCTCCAAATCAACACCTTGCCCCAGACACAAGGGACTATCTAAAGAAGTCATTTTCTTGTTTGAGATTGGTGGCTGACCCTTCTGGTTTTCAATTTTGTTTATAAATTAATAAATTTTACCTCAATGAATTTACGAGGTTTTTTGTACGGCTGCCTATTATTTCTGTTGCCACGTAGTTACAGGAAAATCCCTCTCATTCTCTCGGCGGTAAAAAAGCGCTGAAGTTTCAAGCCTGTTAAGCAATCAGAGATACAAATATTAGTGACTCTAGGCCCTAGGTAAATATCTGCAATAAAGACCAAGCACTTCAACAACAATAAACTATTAAACCATGTCTAAGAGCAAATACCAGCCTGTACAAACAACATGTCGCCCTGTTGCCAAGCCCCAGTTTACCTGTAGCATAAGCAAAACATAAAGACAATATTCATTGATGTTCAAGGCCTGATGGATTATACAAGAACTATTTAATTATTTTAGTAATATCCCTTAATATTACATACATACATACCTTGCTAGTTCCAAGGGAAATGGCTACAACATGTGTGACATGTTCATCAATTTGAGTTGTGCATTCAGCACCAAATTTTTCAGCCACCCGCCATAAATGGTTCAGATGGGGTTGGGCTTCTTCCATAGGAAAAACCCTACTGAAAACTATTCTGCAACCCATAAGAACCCTGTGTTGTTTAGTTGCCAAAAGATCACGGACATCTACTTCAAATAACAGTTTCTTTGAGAAAAAATCATTGTGTATTTCTTCAATAACCTGCTTTGCATTATAGATGTTTAAGAGTTAGTCCCAGGTTAACAAACTGTCAATACAGATTTTATTCTTGCAAATAGTTGAAGCTCAGGATAGATCTGACCCGTAAAGTAGATGCCAACATTCCATCTTCTGGCCCCTCATCATGATCAATCTCAAACAGAGAGGGCCCTGCCAGTCCAAATTGGCGTCTACTACATGGGAAGTATGTATACCTGTACATCACAGGTTCTCATTTTTAAGAATCAAAAACAGTATTGCCAAGGACCTTGAGAGCAAAAATGAACCATAAATATTTTGAGCTCAACTTCTACCTCTCAACCACAATCAAATTGGGCCTGTGATGAGGCCACATCTTCTCGGTATCATCAATAACAATTGCTGAAGACTCCATACCCATTACCCCATCCAAGTCTTTGCTTTTGGAAGATATTCCAAATCCACCTACATCAGCCTCATCGCCCTTAGAAATAACACGTCCTGCAAATAGTTTTCCTGTAGGATCGAGAATTTTCGTCATCTCTGTGGCATAGACTCTGCTACCCATTGTGTAAACATGTAATTCATACAACTTGCTTGCCTATAACATACACAACAATAATAAAAAGACTGTAAGCAAAACATGTTCACACTGCAAGATGACAGACAACCTGTTGCTTGATTCCAAAGAGTTCCAATCCAGCAAATGCCAACCCTATCTAGAAAATTTAAAATGTCACATTGAAAATATAACAGGAATAGAAAGAAACTATAGTAGCATACTGCTGGAGCCTTTGGTTCTTTCTAGTTTATTTTTTAATCAACAAAACCCTCACCCTATCCAAAAACTGCCAAATCCCTGGCCGCAATTTTGTCCACATTCTGATGTTTGGTAAGTGAAAAAGATGACGATGAGGACTCTCTTGATCTTTCTCCTCTTTTATCTTTAACATTTCTTCATAAACTGGCTCAATATCTGAGAACTGTCAAACAGAAAAAGTCACCAACTTGAAACTTATACATAGCTGTAAAGTTCAATCACAAAGATACAGCTAGTATAGAAAACCCATTCATCTTGAATTTAGATGTGGCATTTTGTTGATAAATTTATTATCCTCTTCTACTTTATAGAAAGCCCTAAATCCCTCCCTTAAACATTTAAAAACAAAAACAAAAGATAGAGACTCGTATTTTTAACTACCATAGCTGAATTGAGAAGAGTATGATCAAGATCCAGCACAAGGCTGAGCTTTCTTGCATTGAACATTTTGTTCCGTTCTTTGATTCTCCTCGTTTCTTGCTGAATAGCAGTTCTTTGTTTCTCATTCAATCCTTCAAATAAATGGTCCTTGGTAACAAAAGAACTATCCAAATCTGTTGTACAATTCATTGTATATGGATCTGGCAAGCATTGCACGGAAGGGAGATTAATAATGCCAGGATCATTTACTGCCAGATTACCATCCCTTTTATTCCTAAATAAAATTTGGGATCCTTCAATTGTTTTACTGTCTCTGTTTGACTGGCCAACCAAAAGTTGGGGATCCTCCTTTGCTCTCCCAAACTCAGGAGTCAGTATGGGCAAGTTGAAATGAGAGTATCCCAACCCTTTTGCCATGCTCAGACTCTTTTCTGTAAAGTATGGAGCAGTATTAGACAAGGACTGCTCTTGGACTGTTGGCACTACTGAGGTTGTGGTCAATTCGCCAAGAGTCATGCAGATATCTCTGCTAACTGGAGGACAGGATACATTACTTCCTTGCTCCATTGAACTGTGTTTTACTGAGCTCTCAAAATTTTCAATCTTGGTGCCATTAGGAACCTGGCATGGCAAATGGAGAAAATTCTTCAGAAACATAAATTTTAGCTAGAACAGCAAAATGTACCATCTAAAAATGTCACATTTTTTTCTGATTGGGATACTATGAACATGGAAGCCAGAAAACAATAAAAGCTTTTTTGAATAAATGATAACTCCCAGTGAATGGCTAGACAATACAAAATAGATCTATGTTACCAGAAACCACCTAAGTCATCTGTTTCTGGTAGAAACCCATTTTTGGCATTTGTTTCCCATATCTGGATGGATAACCTGTTTCTCGAGAAATGGCCAGCTTTTGTGCTGCTGGACGTTTCTTGCAGGTTTCTGGCCTACAAGAAATGACCAACATAAAAGGGCCTAGTTCCAGTTTTTATTACTAAATTTTAAATCTCACCACCTCCATTTTGCTATTCATGTGACTAGTTCATCAGCACGTGGGCAAAATTGGAGTGAGTTTTCCATCATTTATCCTGTGAAGAGGACTCTCCTAACCTCACAAGAGGCTCAAGATTTGGTACCTGTTCACTCAAATCTTCACCTTCTATCACAACAGAAGGCAGATCTCTTTTTGCACCCACTAGGATGTGGGATTATGGCAGTTCTCAGGATGATGGTGATAATGAGCTGGCTTTGGTAGTGTTGCAGGTGAATGCAAACAAGATGTTCAAAGGCCACAGTCATAATACTATTTATCCTAGTCGAAGCAGTGCCTCTGGCGCTCACTCCAAAAGAACCAACGGATAAGATGGAATGTGAGTATTAATCTATTTGTGAACTGATTTATCATTTATGAACAGAACAGTGAACATTTTGATGTTGGCATTGTTGCAAACAATGTTATGAATATGAATCATGCTATTGAGGATGGCCCAGTTTCGCTATGAATATGAATGTGAACTCTTTTTAATTTTATAAATTTGAATATCTTGCAAAACTTTGGTATGATGAGAATTGATAGCTTAAAATTTAATTATTTTTGCATGTATATTAAAAAACAACCAAATTTTTTCTTATTGCACTACATGAGAAATTTTGTTTCCAGTAATGAATTTCTCATTTTGTGTTGTGTTTGTTGTGTCTGGTAACATAGAAATTGATAATGGAAGCATTGTGAATAGATATCTAGAATTTGGTTGCTGACATATATGAGTCTTAGGCTACCTCTCTTCTCTGTCTTCTTTGTTCCACATCTGAAAACCGCATCTCGAAACATTGATTATCAACCATCCCTTTATCAATTTCAGCGGCAGGACTATGCCACATGCTTGGCACATAACATGACACAGTTTTCTGTCTTTTATTAGAGCCCATATCATTCTGATTTCTTTTGAGTGTGGCATCCCTTCCCTCAGAATTATTGTTGTATTTCTTGAATTTTGTTGAATCTTCATAAATACCTATTTTCGATATTTCAACCACATCACTAGATAGTGAAGCAAAAATACTGTTTTCAGTCCAACAAGCATGGTCAGACATGGATATTGGCCGGCCAGTATAAGGCATAGGTACCTTAGACCAGCATTTAACAGGTTCAGAAGTTACTATAGTGCTTCTACTGGTATCCCATTTTCCCTTTCCTTGGTCGAATGAGCTCAGAGAATCAGAACGAGTAAACTGCTCTTTGGTTGGGATATGTAGTTGTAACTGACTAGGTTTTTCAGGATGCTGCCATGGCCTGTAATGTGAAATCGAATTGATACCCACATCTCCAACAAAGAAGCTTCCTTCTAGTGGCTCTGCAGCAAGCAAAACATGACTGCTGCTGGAGAAGAGATTCTGAATTTCTCCTGGCATTGTTGCTTGAGTTGACTGTATGGGCTTTCGACTCGGCTGAGTACCTGCGATTTCAAGCAGTAAATCCTATTGTAAGTGGTTGAATTTATGAATTTTGAAAACATTTAATTTGGCACCAATGTTGCCCCTAAGATTATCAAAGAACATTTGTTAGATAAAGCCCACCATTCAATCGGCCCCAAAAAAGGTTCAACCTCTGCTCCCTAACTGAAGTCCAACAAAAGTTAAATTTTCTAAATACTCACCACTGTCACAATGCCCAACTTCTGATTTGAGGGTATTTCCTTGACTTGAAGCAGTCATTGCTGGCTGAACAACGTTGGCTTTTGAGCTTGAGACAGCTTGTGAGATGAAATGCTTCGTGTTATCTAACTGCACAGTTCATATAGACCCAATCAGGAGGAGCATATTAATGTGGAACAAAATCCCATTCATGGAAAGAAGTAATATACTTGGCAAAGACTATTTCTGAAAAATAAGAAAAATATAAGTGAACACAATCCTTGTTATTTATGGTAAAAATAGAAATAGAGAATGATATGGAGAAATTCATCTGCCATTTGAAAGCTAAGATTACATATAAACAGGTTACCTCCTTGATTTGTTTTGAAGTAAAAGAGTCTTTCACTTCACTTGCAAGCTCCAGCAATCTGGAAAAGCCAAGAAACATGTGAGCTATCCTTCTAATTGAAGCGTAGCTGATAGTAAAAGACCAAATCTAACATTCATCAAAATTTTGAAATGTGTTCTTTTCTTGATCCTCCCTACAGCTTGCAGTGTTCCAAGCCTGGATGAACATATCATTAGGCTGTTGAGCCTTGAACCATGACAGTATATCGATTCATCTTATCATTTCATATTCAGGTAAATTTTGTAAGCAACTAACCTAAGCAATAAGAATACTCTGCAGTTGATCTAATATAAAGATGACGGGGAAACACAGAATATGCCACTTGAATACTAGACAAGAACTGTGTGGGAAGGTGCAAAATGCTGCTTGGCATGCACAGCTGCATCTGTCTGTTTAATGGAGAATATTCAAGAGAGTCATTCATTTGTAAGCCTGGAATTGGTTTTCGGTATTCTCCATTATGGTTACAAATTTGAACCAGTACATTCTCTACATGAATGCCAATATGGCCATACCATAGATGTCTAGCACATGCCCATGAAATTTACTTCTGTATGTACAATGTACAATGAATATTCAGGAGACAGTCATTCATTTGTTAGCCAGGAATCAGTTTTAGTACTCCTCGTTATGGTTACAAATTTAAACCAGTACCTCTGATACATACCAATACCACAGTGTCTAGCACATGCTCATGAAGTTTACTTGTGTATGTACACTGTACAATGTTTTGCCATAAAGTGCAATTGATGATGTCTTTCTGTCTCACTGAACAAATGCTAAATTTGAATGGTCTTTTACCTATTGATTTTGTAGTGTACTGTAAGAGCACACTAGAAATCTCTCAAATTAACAAAATCAGAAAATTCTATTACAAAAAGCTTAGAAGGACCTGGAACACCATAAACTATTATCCTATGAACTCCTGAAAATGCAGGAAAAGACTAAAGCAATTTAATAAAATTATCATATACCATTAAAGCCTCATTACAAACAGTCTGCCATAACCAAATGTAAATTGATGATAATGATGATGATGATGGTTATTAATGTCCACTGAGACTAACTTTGTTCTATCAAACCTTTAAAAAGGTAAAGAATCACTTGGTTTTCTTTAGAATTTTATTTCTGTGCTCAAAAAGCTTTAGGAGAAGCCTTCCCAGATCACCATAGTTGCAATGAGTTAAAAGGTTAGGCAGGTCAGTATTGTAGCAAATGTTTTGAAATCGCAATCTAATGTGGATGTACGCAGGACATTCATCGCAACTTTGCAAGATTGTTCAACTTTTAACATATTCACAAGGCATTTCAAACATCAAAGATGATAAGAAGAAACATTCCCTGCCATATTGACAGGGCAAGACTGTGCATCCAAGCTTTCATGAATCAAGGCCAGCAGGGATATCATACAAGAGAGGGCAGTCAACATACAGAGATTAGCAGAGAAAAGGTATAATACCTGACTTCAGCAGAGAAGAAGATCCATACAAATATGGGATGTAGGTGACCATGGAAGAAGTTTGGCAGAGAATGATAGACTTGTCCAGAGGCAGTTAATTCAGGAAGGAGGAAGGGCTGGGACTTAGAGGGAAGTGTGAGAAGGAGACGGAAGACAGAAAAGGCTTGTCAAAAGAGAATTGATGGAGACCAGACAAGTGACTTCTCACAGAAGATACAAGTTGCCTCGAGCTGGAGATCAAACAAATCCAATAGTAGCTTCCTAAGCCATACTGCCTCACAATTAGCCGAACAAGCTGCAACATATTCTGCTTCGGCTGTACTCAGTGCCACGCATGATTGCTTCCTACTAAACCAGGAGATCATACTGGATCCCATACTGATGCAACCTCTTGAAGTGCTCTTCCTATCTGTGGCACTGCCAAGCCAATCCAAATCAACATAGCCATGCAGGTTAATCTTCCGATTCCCCTCATACTTGAGCCCATAGTCAACTGTACCCTTCAGGTACCTCAATATATGCTTTGCAGCAATCAGGTGAACATGTCTCGGATCCATCAGGAACTGGCTCAGGGTGTTCACAGCAAAGCATATGTCTGGTCTCGTGTTCGTCAAATACATCAACGAACCAATCATCTGACGGTACATCGTGGCATCAACTGTCTTTGATGAAGGATCACACAGTAGCTTCAAGTTCGATGCCATTGGTGTGGCCATAGCCTTGTAGTCCATCATTCCGAACCTCTTCAGAATCTCTACTGCATACTTTCCTTGACCAAGGAAGATTCCATCCATACTCTGCCACACCTCCATGCCTAAAAGAAATAATGCATCATCCCCAGGTCCTTCATCTCGAACTCTGTGGCAAGCCTCCTCTTCACATCTGCAATGTGAGTTCATCGTCACCTGTCAGAAACAGGTCATCTACATATAGCAGAAGTATCACTGGACTTTCACCTTCAACCTTGAAGTAAAGGTTGGAATCCGCTTTACTCTTGGTAAAGCCTAAGCTCATCGGGAAACTGTCCATCCTGTCGTACCACATCCTGGGTGCTTACTTCAATCCATACAAGGATTTCTTCAACTTGCACACATGAGTCTACCTGTCATGTGTCTCAAATCCCAGTGGTTGCTCCACGTACACTTCCTCTTCTACTACACCATTCAAGAATGATGTCTTGACGTCCATCTGGTGTACCTTCCATTTCATTACTGCAGCCAATGCCAGTATAGATCTGATGGAAGTGTATCTTGCTACAGGTGCAAATGTCTCCTCGTAGTCTATGCCTTCCTTATGGGAGAAGCCACATGCCACAAATCTTGCCTTGGGTTTCTCAATGCTACCATCTGCAACATGCTTGATCTTGTAGATACACTTCGAAGTCACAACAGACTTCCCTTCTGGTCTCAAAACTATCTCCCATACATCATTCTTCATAATCGACTGGTACTCCTCGATCATGGCATCCTTCCATTCTTTCTTCTATGTTGCTTCCTCGTAGTTGGAAGGTTCTTTATCAATGATGCCACACAACAGGGCCACATACCTGGAGTATGGTCTAGGTCTCTTGCTTTCTCTGTGCATCCCATCTGGAGCGCCATACTTCTTTACATCTTGTATTGCTTCTCGTGCCCATGTCGGTCTTCTCTTGTGGGAGTTCTTCTCACGTGGTGGATCTACAAGTTCTTGTGGTTCTGCCATGTCGCAGTCTTCATGATCTTTTGGAATCGCTTCTTCGATCACTGAGTCTATAATCCCAGGAACTTCAAGTTCTTCAATCTCTTCAATAGGTAGTTTTCTTGATTTGTTGTATGCTGAGTCTTCGTCGAATGTTACGTCTTTGTTGATGTCGATCTTCTTGAATCCTGGGAAGTATATTCGGTAGGCCTTTGAAGTTTCGATGTATCCTAAGAAAGCTTCTTTGGGAGTCTTGTTGTTTAATACTCGGTGAGGAGCACAGTTTTGTACATACACAGTTGTCCTTGTTGCTTCTACTCATAAGTGCATCGGAAGGTCTTGGTCATGTAGCATTGCTTTCGCTACTTCCATTATCGTTCTGTTATTTCGTTCTGCAACGCCATTCTGTTGAGGATTGTAGGAAGTGCTCAACTACCTCTTAATCCCAAATTCTCTGCAAAGATTCTTGAATTCTTCCGAAGTAAATTCTCCGCCATTATCTAATCGTAGGGCCTTGATCTTCTTCTCTGTGTGATTCTCGACCAAGGCTTTGAATTACTTGAACTTGTTAAATACCTCATCTTTATTTTTCAAGAAGTAAATCCAAGTCTTACGAGAAAAGTCATCTATAAAATAAACATAATATACATACCTTCTTAGTGAGCTAGATGACATGGGGCCATATACATCGAAGTGGATTATCTCCAATATTCCTTTTGCTTTGCTTTCACTACTGAGAAACGCCTTCTTTACATTCTTTCCTTACGCACATCCCTTGCAAATGCCTTCATGTCTTGTCTGGATTTCTGGAAGTTTTGAAACTGCTTTGCTTGCAATAGGTAGTGCTCTACAGTGCACATGTGCAAGCCTTCTATGCCATAGTTCACTTGGTTCCATGGAGTCATGAACCAATTCTTGTTTAGGTTGTCCCTTCAACTTGTAAAAGCCTCCCTCTTGCTCTCCAATCATTGTTGCATCATCTGTTGTCTTTCCTTTTGGCCACATTAGGACTTGGCCATCACCAAATGCAACCCTCATTCCCTTAGCATCCAGTGCTGATATGGAGAGAAGGTTCTTTTTTAATCCTGGAACATATAGAACATCTTTCATCTTAAGAGATTTGTCGGAGTCTAGCTTGTAGGAAGCTTCTCCACTTCCTTTTATGGGGTATTGGTAATCATCCCCAAGTTTCACCTTATGAGGTGCTCATGCTCAAATAGATTGACGAATGATTCTTTGTATCCCGTCATGTGCTTGGAAGCTCCACTATCTACAAGCCAATCATTGCTCCCGTGTGTGACAGTGCCCGTGAGTGCTGAGATCAGAACATATTCTTTATCACTTGAAGAATCATCTCTTTCTTCTCTCTGGTTCTTTTCCTTGATGGTTCATCATCTTCAGCGATGTGAGCATGATGTCTCTTCTTGTTTGTCTTCTTGAAGGAACCTTTATTTCTGGGACAATCTCCGGAGTAGTGCCCCTTCTCATCACATGCGTAACATCTAATATTGGATAGATCTCCTCTAGGTCTCCTTTGTCTTTCGTGATGGTGGTTCTCCCTCTTATTGTGATGGTGGTTCTCCCTCTTGTTGTGCTTTCTTCTAACGTGAACTGTAAGAGCTTGATCATCATTTGCTCCCATCTTGTCTTCTCGTGCCACAAGTCGAGCTTCTTCTTGTGTACATTCTTCCCATAATTTGTTGAAGGTGATCAACTTCTTCCTGGCACATATTCCTTGAATGAATGAGTCCCATGATCTTGGGAGACCATTCAAGGTGGTCATAACAATCTCTCCTTCTTCTACCTTTTCTTTAACTGCTTCAAGTTGTTCCATGATCTGCGAGACCCTTGTGAAATAGGATTGCATGGTCTCGGAGTTCAGGATCTTCACATTCTTGAGTTGGTTCCTTAATATCATCTTCCGATTGATGTTCTTCCCTTCGAATACCGTTGTCAACACATCGAACATCTCCTTGGGTGTCTTCAAGGATGACACATGTGGAATGAAATGATCTTTAATGGAGTCTGCAAGAATTCTCTTGGCCTTAACCAAGTTCTTCTTATGGATAGCCTTAGCCTCATCTCCCTCTGGTGCTAGAACCTCTTCATTAACATATTTGTCCAAATCATTTTCTTCAAGGACAAGAGCAATCCTATACTTCCATGCTCGGAAGTTACCATCTCCCTCAAGCTTATCCTCAAGCTTAGTGTGTTGAGACATATTGAATGAGAACCTCAAATGGAAATAGCAAAGATTTAGGTCTTACCAATTTGAGATGCCCAACCTGGTTCTGGAGTTGGTTGGCATTGGGTTTGTTAAAGAAACCCTAATTTTTCAAAGTTGGAATCTTGAACTTCTGATTGACAGGAAGATTCGCCTCCTCAAGGCGAGTTGTCCAATGTACTCATTTTTCCAAATTGATGGAGGAAAACCCCAAAAGCTTGATGCCCTAGTTTTCTCCCAGCATTAGTGTCTGGGCAAAAATGAAAATTCTCGAAATTCAATTATGCTTCCTTGAAAAGATGCGCCCTCCTAGGGTGAGTTAGCCTAGCCCTCTTTTTCAAATGATCTGTGGAGAGAATACCTCAAACTAGGAAGCCCTAGTTTCCCGCTGCTGCACAATGTCTTCTTTTCAAGTTAGCTCTGATACCATGTTAGAGTTTGCACTTTAATTCAATGTTATCTAGGATCTTTAATTGAAAGAATAACAAGCACAGCAAAATACAATAGACACAATAGTTTTCCTCGGGGAAACCATAAAGGAGAAAACCCTGCAACTTCCTCAAAGATAGAATCGTCACTAATACAATATCAAGCAAAAGTGGAAAACCCAAATATATGTCTTTTGCAGCTTCTCTCTTTCTCCCCAAGCGAACTTGTCTTCTCTCTCTTGCTATGCGAACTTGTGTGAGTGAGTAGTGTGTCCAAATGAGAGAGCAAGGCTCTCTATGTATACTTTACTTTTGACTTGACCTTTTACCTAACTAGGTCGTGCTAGTTTTTGTACCTAGGAAGTGTTCCCTAGGTGACTTTTTGCCCAAGTCACTTAAGTGGGGAAAAAGGTGACCCTTGCATTAAATGACTTGAGATGAGCATTTAATTGACTTTATAACTTAAAGTCACTTTTTGATCAATTTAAGTGGGTGAGTGAAATTAATATTTATGAGAATTAAATAGGAGCATTTAATCTCATCCATTGAGATCATCTAATCTCATCCCTTGGATTTGAGGAACCCTAGGGTTTAGTCAAAAAGAGAAAGGGAGGCAAAACTCATTCGATTCTTGAGAAGAGGAGGAGGAGAAGAGAGAAAGGAGAGAGCACAGAAATCGAGGGAGGCATTTGAGGAAGTTTCAGCTGGCATGATTTTCGAGGCAGCTTGCTGAGCATTAAATGTACAGTACGGATTTCTAGACAGCAGGTTTATTACAGCACGAGTTTCAAGGCACTTTTCTGGGCACGGGTTTTGAGGAGTTTTCTGGGTATCAGTTTTGAGAAGCAGCACGTTTTTCAAGGCATAAATTAAGGCACAGAAACCGAGACAGTCTGCACAGAAAACGAGGTTATACTCAGCACGTTTTTCGAGAAAAATTTCAGGCACATTTTTCGAGGGCCGTACAATCTGTACGGACTGTACTTTCTGCACATTTTTCGAGGTTCAGTTTTCTGCACTGTTTTCAAGGCAGCAGGCACAGAAAACGTGATTCTGTGTTAAAACATAAATTCTGTTTTTGACACAGAAATCGGGCAGAAGCACAGAAATCGAGAAGAGACGCAGAAATTGAGAAGAGGCACCGAAATCAAGAAATAGGCACAGAATTCGAGGAAGCTGCTGGGTGCATTTATTGCGGTGGAGATAAGTTGTATTTTCTACTGTAATGCTGTTCTATATTTTGCTGAAGAAATAAAACTCTCTCTCTCTCTTACTGGTTTTCCCCATGGGGGTTTTCCAGGGCTATTGGCCAAAAACTACCGAGTCTGAGTTTTTATGGTGTGCATGGTTAAATTATTTTTCTGCCTGTTAGAAGTGTTTTTACAGTGTGTTTAACTGTCTGGAATTTTTATAAGTAATTTCCAGCCAATTCAAAACCGGTCAGGGATGAAAATCATGAAAACGTGACATAAACCAGCAAGCTGAAATAACACAGAAAATTTACAGGTCGGCCTCACTAAAACTAACTCGGCCGACTTCTCTAGGGAGAATCAATAATACCTTTTACATTTGATACTAGGGGATCTAATGCCCCAACTTACAAATGAAGTTTTACCTCAATGACTTTGCATAACCAAACATAATAATGACATCCCCGAACAGAGGAAAAACATCTCCGTCGGAGGTACAAATAAAATACAATAATAATATCAATATAAAATATAGATGAATATCTTCCAAAGTTACATTTACAACAACATTAAGATGGATCTATGTTGGTCTAGAAAGCAGCTCTATGCATGCACTGGCATGTCCCGCTTTATGGTTGCAGAACAGAAATTGGCTAAAGAATATTCTAGAATGTGTCAGAATGTGAGATAAAAAGAAATTGGCACTCAAAGATGAGATGGAAAAGCTCCTAGAAAAGATAGAACAGCAAATCAAAATTATGGGTACTACACAAAACCTGCTGTTATATTGCATAGGTGTCAAGAAACGACCAGAGGTAGGTGAGTGAAGCAGCCAGATGAATCAGAAGGATTAAGGAGCGGGCGGGGAATTTCTCTAAGTAGTAAGTTGCAGTAGCCTGCAAGGGCAGTTCATTCGAGAAGCTTTTCGTCCCAGTATCAGTGCTCATAAGTATGAACATATCAAACATAATAACGATAATCCAAGGTTATATATATATATATATATATATATACTCTTGCCAGATTTTACAGAGCTACAAGTTCTCTAGAACAGTCAGAATAGAATATGTAGAAAGTATAAATACAGTACCCAGAACTGGAAAAGGAAAATAAAACTGGCCTTTTCGTAACATGTACAGGAGGGTAACAGAAGCAAATCCTCTCATTATCAATACAAAGATTCACATTACATAGAAAAAAAAATTAAAAAGCATTTGTACTACAAAGGAGGTGGGCTAAAACAAACACTTACTCTTGTGCTCTTGCCAGATTTTACAGAGCTACAAGTTCTCTAGAACAGTCAGAATAGAATATGTAGAAAGTATAAATACAGTACCCAGAACTGGAAAAGGAAAATAAAACTGGCCTTTTCGGAACATGTACAGGAGGATGACAGAAGCAAATCCTCTCATTATTAATACAAAGATTCACATTACCTAGCAAAAAACAATTAAAAAGCATTTGTACTACAAAGGAGGTGGGCTAAAACAAACACTTACTCTTGATCAGCTTTTCTTGCCACACTCTTCAACAATTTATCCGCATAAGTGCTTTGTATTTCTCTCTCATCTCCTGTGAATCTCAGTCTGCTTTTGTCCCGGTATTTCAGGCTAGGAGTACATTGTTCATGGGACCCTGATTTCCAAGCCTTCGTAAAAAGACTCTTCAATTGCAAACTCTGTTCACATATTGACAGTCTGTCTAAGACTCTGCCTTCACTTTCTTCTCCATAGAAGGAATCAGCCCGAAAATCCAGTTTAAAGTTCCCTTCTCCCAACCCTCCAATCATGTCCTTTTCTGATACTGTGATTTGAGCTGGCAATCTATCCTCTGGATAGTACAACTCATCGCCTCCACCCTTCACACAGCTATCCTTGTCCCATTGCTTGAAATCGGCATGAACACCCCAATCCAAAACGCTGTCAGGGGTGGAGACACCAATCTCTTCCTTCCTAAGACATCCCTCTTTTTTCTGACTACAATCATCGCTAGGCAAGCAATAGGAATGTCGCTGCTTCCTGTGACATCTAACCCGAATTTCAGGTTGCATAGAGCATGCAAAACCTAGTTTTCTAGGCAAGACATATTGGGGCACATACTCGTCATCAGTCTCCCTGACAATGTAACCATCCTCCATGGATGCAGCACTCTTCATGTTGGAACCTTTTAAGGAAAGTGATTTCGAAATGCCCGGTGTCACCAGAACCGCTATGATCTAAACCCTAAACATATAGACCATGATAACAGAAGATTAGTAAGCGGCAAAGTGAGAACTTGGGTGCTCAATAAACGCATGGTTATATATGAGCCTGGAGATTGGCCAGATGAAATTCAAAATCAATACCAGACTTCTCCATGTGGGTAACCATTTTTTTCACAATCTTGTAACAGAAACAATGTATATATGCAGATCTGAGCTCAAAATTGCTCACTGTTAGCGATTACATATGGCTCGTTTGATTGCAGAATGATAAAATTCGGAAGAAAATTTGAATACCAAAAATACATGGCAGGAGATACTTACATTAATGCCGATAATGTAAGATTGTAGGTCAGAATTGAAGCCGAGAGACTTGGCTAAAGACCGCAGATCAGAACCCACTATTTTGGGGCAGAATTCAAACTCCTTTTTGCTGAATCCCGCTCTCTATACGGTCAATGTTAGCAAATGATCTAATGGTCGGGATTTTGGTAAAGAGCTGACACATGCTTTGGACCATTGATTTTGGTTCAGAGCCTGGAGTCTAATAACTGACAAAGCCACACGACAGGCTCAAGAGATATTCGGAAGTCAAACAGAGTGTACGCCGTAGAACGTTAATGTTTAAATTTTTAAGGATTTTGACATTGTTCTTAAAAAAGAAATATGGTTTCGTTGCATAGGTATTGTAGGAGACGTGCCATGTTGTTGCATGGATGGTGCAGACGTGTCATGTTTTTATTGAAAATTATAAAAATAAATATTAATTATAATACTCATAATATATAATATATTTACTTATAAAATAAATTATTTTATTTTTTAATTACAGGTTGTGTTTTTTGCTTTTTATCTTTTTGGTAGTGTCTTTTTTAGTTTTTTTAATTTTTGGTAGTTTTTATTATATTCATCAAAAAGCTCAACGTTTTAACCTATGAGCAATGTGCTCACTACTAGCGTTTGAGAGAGTCAAACCATGTACAAAGATAAGTCATCAAATGATTAGCCATTGGAACCACTTTATTTTAATTTGGTTATTTGGTTATATAAGCGATTATAAAGTTAAAAATATCAGATATAAAGAAGATATTTATACTAATCATTATATCGATAGGTGATTATATCTTAGAATTTGGGGTGGATTACCATCTATGATTTTCCTAGATTGAAGGAGGATAGGACAAGTGTACTCTCGAGATTGATTTTATGAGCATCGTTCAAAATTCGAAATAAACAATTTTATATATATATATATATAATAACTAGTAGTTGATGCATGGATAGTGACAGACAACACATTTAACTAAAAAATGTAACAAATAGTTGAAGCATAGACAACAGGTGATTACAACTAAGCATGGAAAACAAGTAATAGATAACTTGTTCATGGCACTTAACTTGTGACCTATATGTGTTCACCGGCCACAAGTGAAGTGGTTGTGCTAGTAGGTGTTTATATCTTAGAATTTGGGGTGGACTACCATCTATGATTTTCCTAGATTGAAGGAGGATGGGACAAGTGTATTGTCCAGATCGATTTTATGGGCATCATTCAAAATTTGAAATAAACAATTATAATATATATATAGCCCAGTGGGCTAACTCAAGTGGTTGAGTGTTGTAAGTTGTGAGCAGAAGGTCTCGAGATCAAATCCTCAGGTAGCTATACATTACTATATAAGAGCCCCACTTGATGTCCCTATCGGGTTAGCTCTGTAATCAAAGCGAACGGGGTGCGGCCCCTTCGGGTGGGCCCCCTGAGATTTCTTACCGTGGACGTAGCAGCCCCGCTGGGGGGTTTGTGAACCACATGTGAAAAATAAAAATAAAAATAAAATAATTACAAAAAAAAAAAAAATATATATATATATATATAGTTAATGCATGGATAACTCGTAACTCGTGCATGGATAATAGGTACTGATAGACAACCCATTTAACTAAAGAAGATAACAGGTAACTTTAATGTATGGATAACTCGTAGCTCATGCATGGATAACAAGTAGTGATAGACAACCCATTTAACTAAAGAAGGTAACATGTAACTTAGGCATAGACAACAACAGGTGATTACAACTAAGCATGGAGAACAAGTAACAAATAACTTGTTCATGGCACTTAACTTGTGACCTATCGGTGTTCACCGGCCACAAGTTAAGTGGTTGTGCTAGTATATACATATATTGGGTACGGGCTAATGGAGGTTTGAATTTTATTACACTGATAGGTGTTTATATCTTAGAATTTTGGGTGGACTACCATCTATGCTTTTCCTAGATTGAATGAAGATGGGACAAGTGTACTATCCAAATTGATTTTATGGGCGTCGTTCAAAATTTGGAATAAACACACACACACACACACATATATATATATATAATTCATAGATGATGCATGAATAACTCGTAGCTCATGCATGGATAACAGGTAGTGCCAGACAACCCATTTAACTAAAGAAGGTAACATATAACTTGGGCATATACAACAATAGTTGATTACAACTAAACATGGAGAACAAGTAGCGAATAACTTGTTCATGGCACTTAACTTGTGACCTATTGGTGTTCATCGGCCACAAGTTAAGTGGTTGTGCTAGTATACATATATTAGGTACAGGCTAATGGAGGTTTAAATTTATAACCTTTTTACAATGTGTTATATAATTTTACTTCTTTACAATTAGTAGACATTATTCTTTTAATAAAAACAAAACTAAAATAGATATTTCTCAATAATAATATTTTCTCATTATATCAATTCCAATTACCTTCACAATATCATGTTGATATCCAATGAGATCAACATTTACACTCAACTCTAATTAAACTACGTGTACAATTAGCTTTTCATTAAGGCTTATGTGTAAAATATCAACATATTGTTAATAAACTCTCTTGAAAAATGTTAGGATATTCCTATACTACATCCTAGTCCCACCAGTATTTTGATCATTTACATTTTCAATCATGCATGCACCTTTAGGGTTTGCATGCATCCCAGTCATCAGTCCAGCACCTAGCCCTCAGTTAGCCAGCCCCCATGAGCTTCTCACTATTCAGTTTTAGCCCTCCAGTTGCTTAATGCGCCCTTCTTCCTTGATTTTATGAAGCAACTCGCCCTTCTTCACCTACCAGTCTAGTTGTCACTCAGTTACACCTACCAGACTCAGTTTGACTGATGGTTGACAGTTACTTGAGCATTGATGACTCCACTGATGATGATGAAGACTTCCAGTTGTGCTCTGATGATCATGAGGACACCTAGTTGTGCTCCGATGACACTCTATTGATCTTATGATCACTCTGAGAGGCTAATTCGAATTGCCACCTTAGGCATTCGAATCCTCTCTACCATTGTACTGTTTATTTGTCCATATTGTGATTAATTAATTAGTGTGTGTGAAGTATTATTGCTTCTATCTGAGTTCTACTGTACCATATTATTATGTTGCTCATTATACTGTATTGACCACTCTTCTTCTATTTTCCTGCTTAATCATAATTACTCTTGTGAGGTATACATCATCTCTTAGATCTGCTGTGAGGATTTTCACAAAATCCACTCATTTCCCAAATATTATTTTGGAAGCGTTCAACCATACAACGACGCCATGTTTTTTTTATCCTCGTAATATAGATCGCAATTTATATTAGTAATAAATCACCTTTTACATATACATTGACATGATTCTGTCAATCTGTATGTCATGCATGTAAGCTATTTATCATTTCCTTCACATTCATATACAAAATAGATCAGTTCTCACCTGTAGATAGAAATCAAGTTCATACATATCCTATATTTGAAATCAGATATATATATATATTCCATTTTCAGAGTAATGGATTGATTTAATAGATATCAAAAGAAAAAAGTAGATAGGTGACCAGAGTTAACTCGGGTGTGGTCTCGGATCATGCTTCGTTAGGCGTTCACGCTCCATATCTTTTATGATCCAGTAGCCATCAATGATCAATAGTCCATCTTTGGAGAGGTGATCTGCAATCATGTTTCTCTCACTATAAATATGGTGGAATGAAATGTGAGGGATCATATTTGTAAGCTTGATGGTTTCTTCAAAAATCAGTTGGAGAGTGATGTTCTGAGGAGATCGTTTGGACTTCATCCACTGGATCACAACAGCTGAATCACCAAATATCTGTAGAGTCTAAATACCTTTAGATATAGCTAGTCTGAGCAGCAGTTTCAGGGCCATCAACTCTACCCTATTATTGGTGCTCATACCGACACCTACAAAGAAACTTGACCAAGTCTGTTCATTAAAGTAGAGGATACCGTCGGCACCTCCAATGGTTGGTGTCCCCTTTGATGCACCATCGAAATATTCCCAACTTCTGAATTTATTAATGTCTTCTTCGGTAATAACTCTATGGGTCGAAGGTGCTTTGACCTGTGGGATGTCACGTCCCCTCCCGTGGATCCAATTCAAGGAAGGGAACATGATACCAAATTCTTGGCTTTTACAAAAACTCAGCCCCATTCATTAGCTTCATACAAATAAAAACATATGTGTGTGCAGATCTATCAAACACGGCGGAAGTAAAATTCTTCTACACACATACATCATGCAATTTCTAGCATATTGATAACATTCATCAAATAATTAAAACCTTGCAGAAGTAAAGCACATAAATAAAATACTCATCTTGATGTAATGTTGTCCCAAGCAACTAGCTACGCAACTGCAATGTTCCACCCAGCCATAGGCCAACTATGCTCATCAATCTCTCAGCATAGTTGCCACCCCCGAGCTAGGCATGATTTCTACAAGAAAAGGGAACACTCGAGCTCATGCACAGGCAAAGCAATGGATACCCATCTCAACCTCAACATTCTCTTCCACACACAACAATCTCAAATATTGGGCATGGATACACATTTTCAACAAAGGGATTTCAAAACAGGGTCCATGGGTTTTCCCAAAATCATGGTCACACCAAAAACAAATTGGGGGAAGAGAAAATCAACCGCAAGGAAGAAACTGATTTCTCCCACGAGTGTGTGAGCATTCAGATGGCCAAAACGACCTCTATGGAACCCCCAAATCGATTTCCCCTCTTCCCCACTATTATACCATACAAAAATGCCCTTCCTAGCTAGAAAAATGAATGAAACCACAACAAAAGCAAAACGCCCAAGAAGCTCGGACTGTGTGAGGGAGCCAAGGCAATGGTGAATAATGGCTTGGGGATTAAATTTGTGGCTCCTTTCTTGCCCATGAAGCCAAACACATTTTTCCAAAACTAATGGCTTGCCCATACCCGAATTTGGACAGCCATACCTCTCCATTCCCCAAGGCATTAGCTACCTCAACCAACTCTTGGAAGAAATAAATGATTGGGTACAAAAGTCAACATCGGTAGTTGAGGGTTTATGGGTTATCTCATTGACACTTGGCTTGACTTGATTGGTTCCAAGGGTTTGAATATTTCCCTCCCAATTCCTTGTAAAAATCATGCCCCCATACTCTTGTTGCATTGCATTGCATAGCTAGTTGTGGGTATTTTATTAAAATGCATATTTACATGATATTTGCAATTCCATTGTGCTTGGCTAGCACGCAAACCATATGCATCACTAAATCGATGGCGGAGCCTTGGCCCTGAGCTCCTCACCGCGATTTTATAACAATATTACATCATTTACATTTTAATGCAATGGGATCAAAATCGGGATATTACATGGGAGAAGCGCATGAACAACTAGTACCTTTGATGCTTGGAATGTAGGATTGATATATTTATCTTCGAAAATTGCGGAGTTTTTAGCAATCCATGTGAACCAAATAAAAAGTAGAGGTAATTCTGGTGTATTCATGTAAGAGCCTGATTCTATCCAATTCCTGAAGGTCTCGTTCAAATCGCTACCAACTCACATAATGTCCATACCCGTTGCACGATTGATTCGATCCACCATTCTTTGCAAGTATGAACAGGATATGAAGAGATGCTTATATGTTTCACTATCTGACTTACAAAGATGGAACCACCCAGAACCAATCCAGAAGTGATGCCATGTTACTTCCATGCATCTTGCTTCATAAATATTTAATGTATATTTAATTATTCAATTCAAGAATTTGTGAAGACACATGAAACTAGTCCTTAAGACATCGACATAAACACATTACAATAAATCCTTATTAAATGTTTAATTCCCACAACGTGAATCAACTTTTCGCTTTGAATTCAATCCTCTTATGTTACACCTGATTCCACGAGCATTGCTACAATATTATTCCCTAGTCTCTAATAAACATATCACTTGCATTTCTTAAGATTTGTTTTCAACAAGTACTTTTAAATCCAATTTAAAATACAAGTCATGAATACCAATGAATGAACATTATGCACAAGGAAAGTATTTGCATAGTTTGATTTCAAGGGAGCCAAACAGTGACCCCACATGTGATTATTTACCATAATCAACATACACATAATTAGTGTTAAGAGTTAGCCATAAACGTTAAGAGAACCATCATATATAAATCCATATAGATTGATTTTAGAACTTCACGTTCTTAGCCTTACAATCTAGTTCATATATTTAAAAAACACTTAGCAAACAAATTCTTAATTTAAATCTTTCAATATATAAGTTTTTTCAAATATATAGCATGCAATAAATAACAACGCTTGTGTCGAATGATCCTTTTTAACACACAATTACAAAGTGAGCATTGCTCTGAATAAATTTGCAACTAAGACTTGGAATCAATATCCCTTCTTATAAAAACTCTTACCCATGCTTATATCCAAAAAATTGCTCTCTATGTGAACAACTCCAACTCTATTCATACCCAATATAAACATATATACTAAGAGCACAAAAAGATGTGAAATACTATCATTGTCGCCTCGTTATCTCTTCTAGAGAAAAATACCATAAACACAAATTTGGATTCACTTTCACGTGTTGCTATTTTTCCAAAAGCATCACCCATAGGTCATTGACCTAACAATTGTGACCACTTGCAACCTTCTTAAGTGTCATCTACAGTGACCCATGCCTATGACCACTACAAGTCGTGATAACCAACAAGCACATGAATTTTTCAAAACAAAATTTTGCTAACGATAAAATTACAAGATTGGTCAAAGGCTACTCATATTTAACAATATTAACGATGCCAGGAGGTTAAGAGTCACGTTTAGAGCTTTACTTCCCTAAAAACAACATAGGGGACTATCATTTCATCCACACATTTTGCCAAACACATGGCAAACATTCTTTAAATTATTGTTGCAATTAAGAAGTAATTAACAGCTCTACTCCATAGAAAACAAAGTGTTGTATAATCCAATTTTATAACAGTGACCTACAAAATTGCCTTTTCCCTCCATATTAAACATTACCCAAATATTTCCTTCTTCCACTTGTGCATACTTTTCCTTTTACAATGGTCATGCCCATGCATTTCTTCGATAACACGTGAATGCATTTTACCTATTATATCATAGGTATTATCAGACACATCCAATACATTTTCCAACCATATCAGTACAGCACATACACCAACACTAAATAGACAAATATAAAAATTGAATGAAATTTCATAAGAGTTGCAAGTATACCTCCCTAAGGAACCAATCACAATAGTTTAATAAATGTCTAGGGAAGAGACGCCAGTAGTGGCGCGGGGTCCACTGTGCCACCTCGGAGGACAACTAGCGGGGCCCTTTTTCGGTACGACACGGGTCGAGACGATAGAGCCGCGTGTCAGGCACGTGGACAACTTTATCGCTAGGGTTTTTGTGGGGTTTTGGATGGTGAAAACGCCATTTTGTCGGGGCTTGTCATTCTCCCTGTGCATTCTTGTTTGGGCTCGGTGTGTGGCCATTCCGGCACCCCAGTAGTGGTCCGCCCCTGCTCCATTGCTCGCTCCTGCCTGCGCGCTTGGTGGTAGGCCGCATACCCGTTGACGGAGCACCGGGCAACCTCATACTGCGCGCATTTGGTTGTTGTTCTGGGCAACATTCCTGGCATGATAACTCATTTCGGTTGGACCTTTGCTCGGCTCTACATTTCTTCGGTTCGTTGCACTCCCTGTTGGAGTTCGTTGGTGTCTCGGTTCGGTGCATTGCTCTCCCTGTTGTCGTTTGTTGGTGGCTCGATTTGGTGCGTTGATCTCCCAATTGGCTGTCGTTGGTGGCTCGGTCCTCGGCTCGTTGGTCCCCGGTGTTCCTGTGCCGGCTACGGGGTATCGACGGTTGTTGGTGGCTCGGTCCTCGGCTCTGCATCCTCGACGGGCCTCGGTTGTTCATCCTACAAACAGTAGGTTTTCCTACCAGCATCTGCACAGTGTTTTTTAACACTCCACTCCTCCTCGTGGATGATTTCGTTAAGCCTTTGCTCAGTTTCTATTTGGTTGCTTGTGTTTGTCTTGCTGCATTGTAAATGTATTTGTTCTGTGCGTTGCTCTCCTTGGTGGCTCGGTCGTTGGTGGCTCAGTCCCTGCTCAGTCGTTGGTGGCTCGATCATTGGTGGCCTCGACTCTACATCCTACAATGGAAGGGGTTTCCTACCAGCATATCCACAGTGTTTTTTAACACTTCACATATCCTCAGGAAGGGTTTCGTTAACTTTTTGGATCGGTTAGGGTTGTCTTGGTTTCTTTGTGGTTGCTTGTGTTTGTCTGGTTGTTTGCAATTGCGATTATGGGTGGGTTTTGACTATTTTTTCAGACCCTGTCTGGTTACTGGTTTTCTACGGTGGTGTAGCAATTGTATAATGTGGTTCCCACTACTTCTGAACATTCAACTTGTTAACACCCGTTGGGTGTCTCTAGTTCTAAGGCCAGTGTTTATGCTTGACATTGCCATGGTTTTGGCTCTGCGTGCATGATTGTAACTTGGGCAAGGTCCGAAAAAACCTGATTCAAAAACTTTTCCAGAATTGGCGGCCACCGGTTTGTCTTTGGGTTGGCTTCCACAGGTTTGTCTTTGGGTTGGCTTCCACCGGTTTGTCTGAATTATATAGTTGTTAACATGTTTTTTTGTTTAGGGTTGGCGGTGGAGGGTTTCGTATTCGATTCTATGTTTTTCTGCAACTTATTTTTGGCTTTTTTTAGGCATGTGCGGTCATTAGCTTGTAAATGTGGTGGTTGAGGGGTTTTGGATTTTGGCATTGTATCCGATATTGGGTGGATGAATGAATGTTGGTTGCTTTCGGTGGTTGGATATGAAATTGATTTTGGTAATTTCGGTCATTTGCAGCAGTAGGTTTCTGAATGATGTGGACATGAAATTTGCAAATGAAAATGGATATGAAACTTTTTGTGGATGTTTGTTGGTTGAATGTTGGTTGAATGCTAGATATGCTCACTGTAGATTATTGGTAATTGGGAGCAATATTGGTAAACCTAGCTTAGATTATTGCAGCATGGGTAATTGGGAGCACTACTGTAATATGATTTTGGTAATTTTGCAGTAGTAGGTTTTAGAACTTGATATTCATCTTTATATTAGTGTTCGAAGCTACAAAAGAAGAAAATGATGTGGATATGAAATTTGGCATGGCCCTTCATGGATATGAAAATGTTGTGGATATGGAATTTAGTTTGAATGTTTGTCGGTTGAATGTTGGTTGAATTCTGGATATGCTTACTATAGATTATTCTGGTTATGCGATATTGTAATAAGATTTTGGTAATTTTGCAGCAGTAGGTGTTAGAACTTGATAGTCATCTTTATATTAGGTGTTTGAAGCTGCAAAAGAAGAAAAGGATGTGGATATGAACTTATGTAGTGAACTGATGCATAAACCTGACACAGTTTAAGCATTTGTTGGTATACAATTTAAGCATTTGACAAAGTATAAGCATTTGATACAATTAATGGAGTGAATTTTTGTCAATATTAATTATGGAATTGAGTTAGGGTGGAAATTTGAGATGTGTACTTATGGCTAGTTTGTGCATGCTCATTTGTTTATGGATTTGAGTTTAAGTGGAAATTAGAGATGCTACTTAAGAATGTTGTTTGGCTAGCTTGTGCATGTTAATTTGTTTATGGATTTGAATTTAAGTGGAAATTAATTGTGACTTAAAACTGTAAACTTAATCCATCAAAACTGGCACTATGGAACAAACAAAAAATCCATTTGAGAGATATACCATGCATACCAATTTAGGGTGCATTTTAGAGTGACTGTTATGGTTACCTTTCTTAGGTGGTTGTGCTGCCCTCTTCCTAAAAAGAGGGCAGAAAGGAAATTGTGACTTAAAACAGTAATCTTAGGTGATCAAAACTAACACAATGCAACAAACAAAAAATGCAAGTGATTAGGTACAATAATCAACTTAATTGGAACTCTGACAAAGGTTCAAATTTTATGGTTTTCCTTTTGCCTTATAAGCCACCTTGAATGAGCTTGTGAAAGGAGTGTTGCTATGAGTGTGGAAAAGAAAAATTAGATGGATTTTGAAGCTGTTGTGTTTTGTAGGCAGGTAGGAATGGTCCACATTCATAGAATGGAAACAAACATAAATAAATAAAACCTGCTCATCTATAATAAAACAACTGCACTTTATATTAGTAGTACTGGAATGCAAATACAATAACTCTATTTGAAGTAGATGTCAAAACAATGCCTCTGTTTGAAGTAGATGTCAAAACAATGCCCATGTTTGCAGTAGATGTCAATGCCTAGGATTTAGGTTATATCAAGCCCTCATCATGCTTCATTGGGGCTGCACAAAAAGAAAATGCCTTGAGAACAAAATAGCGTTTGGTTGGCCTATACACTGGATATCTTATTCTTCAAGAGGTTCGTCACCTTCCCCATCATTTCTTGTAGGGTTTCCAGTTTGAGACAAGTAGGGTGACCTTACTGAGCATGTTTGATTAGGATGGGTGGGGTTGGTGGAAACAGATTGAGGCCAATTAACTCCTTGCAACCAAGGAGGAATTGAAAAGCCATAGGCATGACTTGTGCTTGGGACCCCTGGAATAATTACCGGTGCTGGATAAGATAACATAGAAAGGGCCCCTGTACTAGTAGGAATAGAGGGGGGGTGTACACCTGCCTGATTATAGCAGGGTATCTGAATGTTAATGAGATCCTGGTAGAATCGTGCACTATTTTCTAATGCTTTTAATGATCCTTTCATCATGTTCCTTTCAACGGTTGTTCTTGTAGTATCAGCCATCACATTCCTTTCCTCCATTTCTCTTGCATAATTTTGGTTCATCTGTTGCACCTTCCTTGCATCCTTTGCTTGCCTTGCCAATTGTTTATGGTGCTCTTTTTCTTGTCGATTAGCCTCTCTAGCAATCCTTTCCTGTGCCTGTTGTCCAGCTGCAATCACCCTTGCTTCCTTCTTTTCCTTTGCAAGATCTTTCTTCCTTTGCTTTAATTCCTGCAAAGCATGTTTCTTTTGTTCAGATTCAACCAAGAGGCTTATGTACTCTTCTGAAGTGAGTAGTTGTGAACTCTGGCCCAATCGGAGAATGTATGTCTGTCCTTGCCTTGCTTGGGTTGACACTCTCTCCATTGGCAACTTTAGGAATTGGCCAAGCCTTGGTGTGTTACCTAGCAGTGGTTCTTCTGCTATGAGAGGTTCTTCTGCTGCAGTATATTCTTCAGCTGCATCCTGGTTGTCTATGTTAGGTTCTTCTAGCAACCAACCATCAACATAAAAATGGACAATCTCATCTGGATGCGAAGGAATGTTCATGCTTTCATTGTTGGTGGAACCACCAATGCGTCTGTTCAAGTTCATCATGGCCTCTACCACACCACTACCTCCTCCTCCTCCTGTTCAGTCATGACTGTAAGAGGACCTCTCCTCTTGGTATGGGTCAGGCCATTGATCCAGTAATGGATTAACGTGGGTGCAATCCCATATTTTTTGGCAGCTGCTCTAACTGAAAACCCCTTCAATTCGACATCGTCAATTGCAGCCAGCATGTCTTCTTTTGTCCATCCTCTAATTGCATTGATTTTCTTCATTGAAATGGCACCTTGCACTATGGAAGATGGTGGCAATATGGGCGATGCTGGAACCGTGGGTGGTGATGGCTCTGTCGTTGATGGTGGAACCACACCATCTACCTCTTCCACAGGACCATTCTCATAATTTGTTGTAGCAATGTTGTCATTTGAAACACGGGCCCTTTCCTCATCCGATGATGTGCATTGTAGCTGGGTACCCCGCTTCCTTGTACGACGTGCAATATTGACTCTTGGCATGGCTATGAGAATCTGCACAATCAGAAATAAGCATAAGTGTTGTGTTTATGGATGGAATTAAAAAATAATCCACATAATAGCTCATGTTTTAGGTTTCACTGCTAAACAAGAATGAAATTCTTTCACTTATCTGGGGGATTCCATTTTTTTAGGGAAGCATGTTTTTAAAGATTGGAGAAATGTGATTGATAAAATCAGAAAAAAGATGGAATATTAAGGAACACAATGGTTGAATCTGGTATGGAGTTTGGTGTTTATTAAATCCATGTTAACTTCTTTAGCTATCTACCAAAACTCTATTTTGCTGGCCCCATTAGGTATCTCTAACCATATTGATCAACTTCGGTGTAAATTCCTATGGCAAGGGGAGGAAATAATCAGAAAACATATCAATTGATTAGTTGGAAACGAGTGATAGCACCTATTAACAAGGGAGGTTTGGAAATCGTAGATACAACCATTTTAAATAAGGATTTGAGGGCTTAAATCATGAGAGAATGCTTGGTGGAAAGAAGCAATAAATAAGTAATATAATGGATCTACAAGAACAAGGATCATGGACCAACAATTTGATAAGCTTCCTTGCACTAATATGGAATTTGTGTAAAAGTTCAAATTGGGAAAAAGGATTTTAGTTCTTATCAGCATTTAGCTTTGCTTCAAAATTAGATGAGAGTTGAAAACCTCACTTTGCTTTTGGATATCTCAGTCTAGAATGCAAAAGGAGAGTGGGAGGGTTGGTTGGACATTAATAAATACCAGATCATCTAAAAGGTCAATGGAAGGATCTACTGATGCTTTTGAATGGTCTAGCTCCTGTAGAGAACGATGGTGCTGATAGGAGGGTTTGGGGTAAACATTTTGGTAGATACATAGTGAAAGAGGGGTATCAATGAATGGTTGAGTCCTGGTTGATGAGGATTAGGTTTTTGATACAATTGATCAGTGTGCGCATAGTGTTTCATCCCATCAGTGGATTTCAGACAATGCATCACGAGCAGGAATAATTTTCTGCATTATTTCTAACATTATTTCTACATTATTTTTAACATTTTCATAATCCAATTCAGTAATCTGAAATGACATCAAAAAATTTAATGTGATTGTAAAGGAAAACTGATTTTTCATAATCCAATTCGGTTAGCTGGAATGACATCAAAAATTTTAATGTGATTGTAAAGGAAATTTTAATTTTAATGTGATAGTTAATGGATACATGTTAATGGTTACTGAAAAACTTAGATGGTTAATTGAATACATGAAATAGGTTACTGTACATACATGTCACACTGTGCACACACTGTTGGGTTGTTGATGGATGGTTGACATTGTGCACACACCGTTGGGCTGTTGATGGATGGTTGAGTCTTGGCTGATAAACGCACTGCTTGAATGATAGATGAATCCAAGGGATGCAAATGGGTTCAATTGTGTGCAAAGAGGTTGGTTTATAGTTTTTTATGTTGAAAATGATTGCTTAGGGGAATTGACATGGATTGCAAGGTTAATTCTGGGAATGGGAGGCTGGGATTGATTTGGCACTGATCCAATGGCTGGAGAATTGTATTTGCATGATCCATGTGCTCTTAGTGTGTTTAATGGATGATTTGATGTTGGCCAGCTGCTTTGGTTGAGTTTAATGCTTGATTTGATCTTGGGCAGCGAATTCTGTTTGCTGAGTTAAGGGTTTAATGGATGATTTGATTTTTTGATTTAAGAGTTTAATGGATTGTTGCTTTTGGGCATTCGTAGAGTTTTGCTGCTCCTTTTGATTTGATGAATTTGAATGAGTGATTTGATTTTTTCAGTGGGTGGGTGTCATTTATTGAGGTTGCATGTGTGAGTTGTTGAATAATTCTGGACCAGATGTTGACCCTCCTTTTCGCTTGCAGTGTGCAGGTGGTAATGGATGATGGAACACTGGATCCTGCTGTTTGATTGTTGCTTCTCCAGTTGTGGTTCATGAGGGTTGATGTGATGCCAAGGGTGTACTTCGTAGATTAAGTATGATAGGCTTTTTGATGTTCCATTTGTAATTAATGGCGAGACAGAGTGGATTCTCAATTGGACTTGATGGATTTTAATGTTGGCATTAAATGGACTGAATACTGTCAGCTGGGGTCCTAATCAGTTATTAAATGTATTTTGGACTTAATATAATATATATCTATGCATAAATATGTTGTTTCATGATTTTTAATTAAGCTGCAGTTGTTCAAGAATGGGGTGGTTGATGTGACGGGAACCATGACCACTACTGGTTCCCGCACAACAATAGGAGCCTCTCCCCTAGATCTTCAATATCCTTGGCATTACCAACTCATTTTGTGCGAACCACTTTCCACCTAACCATATTGAGGAATTTTTTTTTTCCTTAGGACCCCCATGTTGTGTGGAATCACAACCAAAAGCTATTATGAAATTTTTTCAGTAAAATATGACAGGCCTGGAATAAATCTAAATACTTGACTAATTATTGTTAACGTGAGTCTTGTATGCATAGATTGAGGTATGACCTTTGGTTTCATCTTATAAGAGGTATGTTCCTATTCATATATGACTCTTTATATTTCTCGTAAATTAATAATGATAATATTTACATTGCAACTATATCCCTAGGATTAGGTACATAACATTCCCCCACTTAATCTAAAGGGGTGTTTGTGAGTCCAAGCATCTTTATGGACTTTTCAAGCTTTTCTCTTCCAAGTGCTTCGGTGAAGATGTCTGCAATTTGCTCATTTGTGGAACAATGTATCAAATGAATAGACTTGGCCTCTACATGATGACAAATCAGATAGTACTTTGTGCTGATGTCACATGTGCTTCGTTCAATCGTGGAATCTGGAATTTTTGGCCGACTTAATCACAGAAGTGTTGTCAATCATAAGTGGAGTAGATAACAACTATTTCTCTTGCAAATCTTCTAGTACCTTTTTTGAGCCACATAATTTCCTTTGTTGCTTCATAACAACCACGTACTCTACCTCTGTAGTGGAATCTGCAGGAACATATTGTTTGTGTGATCTACAAGAGACAACTGTTGATCCAATACTCATGACGTATCCTAAAGTAGACACTCAATTCTCCTTGTATCCATCAAAGTTTGAATCTAAATATCCAATCAATTTGAAGTCCTCCACCTTGGAGTATTTGAATAAAAAATCTTAAGTCCCCTTCAAGTATCTTATAACTCTCTTTGTAGCACACCAATGTCCTTCACAAGGTTTTTGCATGAACCTAGAAAGGATCCCAACTACAAATGAAAGATCAGGTCTATTGGTGGCAAGGTAGATAACACTCCCCACAAGTTGTCTTTATTTAGTTGCATCCTCAAATTCATTCCCTTCTTTTTATGTTAGCTTCAAATTATGTTCCATTGAAGTAGAAAGACAATTACACTGAGCCATGACAAACTTGTTCAGTAATTCCCCAATGTTCTTCTTTTGGGAGATGAGTATATACTTTGGATTTTGAGTCACTTCAATACCCAAGTAGTAGTGAAGGTATTCCATATCAATCTTCTCAATGCCTTTCTTCAATTCTTTCTTTATGGATGCAACATAGCACTCCTTGTTCCTTGTCATCAACAAATCGTCTACATACAGTACAAGATATACAACATTTTTGCCAACTTTCTTGACAAACAAAGTTGCATCATCAAGATTAAAGTTTTTGAAATTCAATATCAAAATATGCTTAGTTAGCTTTTTATACCAGGCGTCAAGTGCTTGTTTCATGCCATATAAAGACTCAATAAGCTTGCATATCTTTTGTTTTTGTTCCTTCACAACAAAACCTTTTGTCTTAGACATGAAGACATTCTCTTTCACGTCTCCATTCAAGAGAGCAATATTCACATCCATTTGCTTAATTTTTCACCCATTATGTGCAACCAAAACCAATAGAGTACAAATGGTATCCCATTTTGCTGCGGGAGCAGAAGTTTCCTCGTAGCCAATGCCTTCTTTCTGTGCAAATCCTTTTGCCACAAGCCTCGCCTTATGCTTGTCAACTTAGCCATCTAATTTGTACTTGTTTTTGTAGACTCTCTTGCAACCAATTTGTTTGGTTCCAAATGGAGGATCCACAAACTTGCATGTCCCATTCTTAATGAGAGCATCATATTCCTTGTTCATGGCTTCTTTCCACTCATCATGAGAAGCAACTTCTTTATGGAAGTTGGCTCAAAATTAATAGATAAATTCAATTCATTATCTACATTACCTCT
This sequence comes from Larix kaempferi, assembly GCA_027924585.1. Lineage (NCBI taxonomy): Eukaryota > Viridiplantae > Streptophyta > Pinopsida > Pinales > Pinaceae > Larix > Larix kaempferi. Next base: position 8,383,632 of record BSBM01000532.1, on the reverse strand, counting down.
ATGTTCTTGTCAAGATTCGTAGGAACTTATGGTTCCTATCTTTCCAACCTCATTAAGAAGAACACTTTCAAGAATATTCATGACCCACTTTGGAAATTTTTGGGAGGGTCAAAGTTGATCAACTAATTGAGATGGTGTTGCATTCTAATCAAGATTCAATATTCCAATCCTCTCAGTTGCATCATTCAATCGAACCTCCTATTCGAATGAAGTAGTTGGAACTTCTTCATGAAGGGGAGATGATGTTGCAAAAGGAGATTTCAAAGATTGGCCCAAGATATGGATCCCACATTCAACATATGGAACATCATTATCAAATTCATGAGATGTCTTTACATAGGTAAATCTATCAAGATGATCAAATTTCCTCTCACCAGTCTTGTCATTTTTATTCATTTCAAGAAAAATCACATTTATGGAAAGTATAAACTTTTTGTTTAGCTCATCATAAAGACGATATGCCCAAGCAGTATTTGAGTACCCCAAGATGATGCACTTTTGACTCCTTGCACCAAGTTTATTTATCTATTCCTTAGAAATCAAGGCATAACAGGTGGAACCAAAAACCCTAAGATGCCTCGCTGAAGGAATGCAACCATACCACATTTCATATAGAGGCTTGTTACTAAGAGCATGAGATAGACTTATGTTTCTCAAATACACTGCACACAAAATTGCATCACCCCAAAACATCAATTTCACGTTCTTGAAAAATAACATGGAACATACAATATTTGAGAGCGTCATGTCCATTCTTTCTACTACACCATTCTTGTAACATCCCTCTATCACATATTTGCATTGGTTTTAGTGGGGCATACCTGGGTATAGTGAAGGTGCAAAACACACTAGTGGGTCCTACCCCTGCACAATAGTATTAGATCATGTAGGTTCATAAGCCTATAATATTATTTATAATAAGGACATGGGCATTCATGAAAGCACAAGTTGTATAATTCACAAGTTAATTTAATCTAATTAAATTAAAGAAAAGGTTATTGGGGAGATAGAACAAAATAAGTAAATATGAGTTATTTATCTAATTAGTGGATTTTTGCAAGAGGACATGTCTCCAATTGGGGGAGAGCTTGGGAAATATTAAAAAGGGGGAAATAACAAGGGGATGTGTTATTTTCCTTATCCATCCTCCTCTCTTGTTCTTGGGAACTACGAGGAGGTGGGAGTTTGGAATGTGAGGGAGGATTCTCACGTTGAGAGTGTTTCCTAGCTTGGTATTGTTGATTGAGGGCTTAGGGGCTCTCATTCTATGACCAAGAATTTGGTTGGGAGGAGAGTTTTCCCCCACCTATGGTTTTCTATGGTGATCCAGAGGTGGTATATTCTATCTACTTTAGCCAAGAGTTACATTTGTAAGTTGGCCTTTTTGGCTACATGTACACATCATTTATTGATTTTTTTTTTTTTTTTTTATCTTAGGCCTAGATAATTAATTCCTAGTGGTTTCCTTGCTTCAAAAAATTAACTTTCAGCCCACTGAATAAATTATACTGCTCATATCTATTAACAAAAAATTACAGCGAAAGTAAACTAGGAAACAAATCACAATATACACATATATATTTCTGCCCTTCAAAATCAACTTTTCATTTACAAATAATCCAAGCCTACAAGGGCTCCCTTACTAGGAAAATGGCCCTAAAAAATACACAACAAACCTGGAAAAATATGCCCTTCAGAAGACCAACTTCCTCTGGAATTCCACCTCGAAAATCTTAAAGAAAAACTTATAAAAACCCAGAAATTTTCTGTATGAAAAATCTGTTAGGTTGTTGTGTATGTACTGTTGTACGGGATATATGTATCCATACATATCTATACTATACGGACCAATCAGTATGGTATGGATTCGTATGAATCTATACCGTACGAGCATGTCCGTATGGATTCTCTAAGGTCTATTCTGTACGGTTGTATGGATTCTCTAAGGTCTATTCTGTACGGTTGTATGGAATCTGTACGACTGACCTGCACCCTTTTTTGTCTATTATTTTTCCTAATCAGCTATGCCTCTGCCTTGACTGGTACGGCTGCTTGCTGCTCATAGATTACTATATTCTTTTCTCCTTGGCCTGGAAATCATAAACTCCTTCTTCTTTCCCACTTGGATGAAAGTCTTTCTTCACCCTTACCCAAGAGACTGAAAATCGACAAAAATTCCTTCTCCTAATTCTCACTCAATGCTTAAGTATATCCATTGTGTCTTTCTCCTCTCCCCTTGGATCCCTTTTATACTTTTGGGATGAACCAAAACCCTAACTTCAATGGCCAAGATTCTATCTCATCCAATTGATATCAAGGTCTAAGATTCATTTGATTAACTTAAATCACTAAAGCCCCAAAAATTAGGCTTTTCTCCAAATTAACCTCAATTAATTATAAAAGAGAATTCACTTTAATAAGTCCTTTAATTACCCCGAATGCAGGTGATCCTGAGGACTACGATGATTCAAGTCAAGAAGTTGCCACCTCCCACCATGTGGATCCTTCTCGACCAACTCGCCATGCAATTTAAGGCTGGCACTTCTCGATGCTCTCGGGCTTTACGAAGTCAATCTCCCAAGTGAGCTGCAGAGTTGGCCCGGGTATAATGGAAATCATTCTATTCTGGTGCTAATTTATGGCATACAGGAGCATCGTTTCTAGGCTTAATGACAGGATTTACTACCATTTTTGGAGGTGGTGCAATGAAAATTTGGTTAGTGTTTTTCTTTTGTGTCTGGATGGTTGGTCGTTCAGTGCTAGTCCAAGCTTTCTTGTCTGAGGATTTCGGTTTCACAACAAATTGGGTGTTTGGGGATAACTCTCACTCCTCCATGGTTATGCTCTGTGTTTTGCAAAGGCTTGACAATTACTATGTCCCAACGACCCAAAGCCAACCCTCGTCGTGGTGGAAGAGGTCGTGGGCACACCGTCATTCCGGGTCGCAGAGGCTCTATTGATTTTGCGTATGATAGCTCTGTCCCAATGCATTTACGTACCATGCTAGATGATTGGGAGGAGGAACTGGTTGTTTAGCAGATGATGATTCAACGGGAAAGGATTAGGCGCAGACACTACTATCTTGTGAAAAATTCATTGGCCCATATTCTTATGCACTCTTAGGATTTCATTCAGGATAATAATTCCTCCCCCCTCCATCCCCAAATCCAGTTCTTCACGCGGTTACCTCTCTGGTTTCCTCTTAGGTCTCCAATCCTGAGGAGAACCATGATAAGCAGTAAGGTGAGAAGCTCGTAATGCCAAGCAAAAAATCCTACATTTCCTCAACGAGCGGCCAGAAACGCAAGCAGGATGAGCAGAAGACCTTAGAGGTCCCTTCCCTTCTGAGGAAATCTGAGTCGCTTCTAGCAAAGAAGGCCCTGAAAAGAACCTCCAGCTCAGAGAATTTTCAATGCACTATTCTGGAAGAAAAGGCCGAGGATGCAGATGCGGCTAGTGGTCCCAAGTAATTTTGTGGTCTTCTTTTTCATTTGTTTTGTTAGCAGTCTAGTATGGGTAATGGAAGCTTGGATCTTGAAATTGTTAAATTCTTTGCATCTAGTTTAAAATGTTCTTACCAGTCGCCTTACAAGGCGTCATTTTTGTTTCAAAATCTCACATGCCAATTCTCTTACTACTATATCGTTTTGTATGTCAAGGGCATCACACTCTTTTATGCTAGCTTTGAATTTTCATGTCTGGGAAGAATGTTAAAGGTTTTCGCTCTTTTTTTTTCTAGTGAGAAGCCTCTGTTAGCTCTTAGACCTCAAGACTATCATGTGCATGCACTATTTTTTGTATACTAATATAAATTTTCTATGGATCTTACAAAAAAAATAAGTCATTTAATTAAGTGAATTTCCTAAGTACCTGAGAGTTCATGGTGATGATTCCCATGGGCAAGGCACCGACCCATGGAAATACATGTCCACGCTACAAAAAATCAACACTCCCTCTCAGAAAGGAAGATATTTATGGAAGAGCCACCTGGAATTGGTTCTTCCTCTGATCATGGTACAATGTCTAGTACATCAAACTGCACCATAATATCCTGCCATGCTTGCAACTATGTTGCTCCCTCAAAACTACAAGGCTCATCATCAATGACGATACACATGAGTTCCATATGATTCTTTGGAGGCCTTCTTTCCCAAAATTTACTCCTAGGAGCCTCAACTTACTCATGAGCATCCTTCAATGTCATCTCATACTAAGTATATTTCCTGACAGAACTGGAAGGGGATAACTCCCTCTTCCCATTTGAAGGTTGACTCCCCACACTAGAAATTTGTGTACTATGCTCACCCTTAAGATCCCTTTTCCCCTTGTCCTCTTCCACTAACATTGATCCATGACCCAAGATCTCCTTAGATCTACCTATAGGATTTCCCTTCAACCTGTACATCTTTCCCTCTCTAACCCCAATTCTCACTATTGTATCTTCACTAGCTCCCTCTAGACGTATGAGTACTTTCCCTTTCTTGTTTGTGATGGAAAAACCCTTGTCCTTCAAAACTAATAATGAGAGAAAACTGTTCTTCATCTTTGGCACCCAAAGCACCTCTTGGGCCTCCAATAAACCTCGTGCTTCAGTCATGTGATGTGATGCACTACTATCCAAGTACCAAGTAGTCCTTTTGTCGATGTTGGTGGCGAGGCAGGAGACAGTGAGAAGTCCTTCTCAAACTTCGTTGTAAACTCATCCATCTGCATCTATGTGGATTTTGTTGTCTACTTCTTCTCTTGCCTCTTCTTCTTCTCTGGACACTGAGATGAATAGTGCCCATTCTTGTGGAAAATAAAGCACTTGATTTTTCTCAAGTCTTTCTTCCCCGACTCTAAGGATGCTCCCTCAATGTTACCCTTGGAACCTTGTCCTTTTCTCTTTCATGAATTGCTGACAAGAGATGCTTCTCCTCCTCCTCACGTTTTTGCTTGTGTGCTTGAGACTCCTCCCGACTCTCTTCCTGGATGCAGTGTTATGCAAGAAATTTCCAAAAAGAGCATGAAAATAGCAGAAATAGATCAGAAATAGTACTCCATGACTTTAATGAATAAAATAGATAAATAACAAGCCTCTTTGAGGGGGAAACCTCCTTATACAATGTACTAAGTACACAAGACAAGGCAAGATAAGATACTCAAATGAAAAGATCTCCTTATCTTCCTATATATAGGATATTAAGAGGTACAATTACAACTCACTAACACAAGCCGACATAACTAATGCCATACTAATGACAATTACCACTAATGGACCAAAGTCGATATCAAAACTAATGTAATGCACCACAGTATAGGGGCAAATGTGCCCCTATTTAGGGATTAACATGCCCCTCCCCTTCAAACAAGTGTTTTCCTCAATGCTTGATTAGTTGTGGATGCTTCTGTATGAAGGACTCATCTTCCCATGTCGAATCTTCCACTAGCATGTTCTTCCACTTGATGAGGTATTCGGTAATAGTGCTATTTCATAGCTGTTTGGTCCTTGCTTCAGTAATTTGTTCAAGTTCAAATATGAATTTTCCTTCTTCATCAAGCTCAGGAAATATTGTTTGAATTGGGATCGTGTCTCCTATTACCTTCTTTAAGCAAGAAACATGGAAAACTGGATGCACTTTCGAAGATGAAGGGAGCTCCAATTTGTAAGCCATACTACCAATCTTCTACAACACTTCATAAGGACCATAATAATTGGGTGCTAATTTATTTTCCTTATTTATTTGCTTGAGGGACATCTGATTGTAAGGTTGTAGCCTCAAAAATACCCAATCCCCTTCTTCGAAACTCCATTCACTACGATGTTGATCAGCTTGTTGTTTCATCGTGTTTTGTGACATAGCCAGGATGTCCTTAAGTATCTGGAGAACTTCTTGTTGGTGCTCTATGTGTTCTTCCACGACTTGAACTTTAGATTTTCCTTTTAAGGGAGATGTGATAGAGGGCGGCTGGTACCCATAAAGTGCCATAAATGGAGACATTTTTTATGAGGTATGGAAGGAAGTATTGTACCACCATTTTGCAAAAGATAACCATTTCACCTATTGTGCTTGTTTATCAGTTGCACTATCTCATTTTTCCCATCAGATTGAGGATGATAAGACGAACTGTGAGCCAATTGGGTACCCAAACAAGAAAACAATTAAGTCCAAAATTTTCCAGTGAAAATTGGATCTCTATCACTTACAATAATCTTAGGATTCCCATGTAACTTATGAATTGTTTCCATAAAGGTTGCAGCTATTGTACTTGCATTAAAAGGGTGAGAGAGTGCACAAAAATGTGAATACTTCGTGATTCTATCAACAACCACCATAATAACATTCTTTCCTTCTGGCATGGGTAGACCTATGATAAAAGCCATTGAGACTTCCTCACATCGTTGGCATGGTATGTCTAATGGTTGTATAAGTCCTAGGGTCTTAACTGTTTCAACCTTATTATGTTGGAAAACCAAACATTCAACCACAAACCTTTTAACATCATATTTAAGGCCTTCCCCAAAAAAAAATCCTTCTTGACCCTGTGGTAAGTTTTCAGGAATCTAGAGTGCCCACCTATAGGAGAGGTGTGTAATTCCGAGAGGACCTTTTGTTTGAGTTGAGAGTTTTTGCATAAATATAAACGATCTTTATACCATAGTGAATCATTTTTCCACAAAAAAGTATTTGGTACATTGGGATCATTTTGTAGCTTTTGAATGAGCATCCACATAGATAGGTTAGTTTTCCATTCTTCCTTTGTTGCTACTACCCAATTGGGTTGTAGAATGGAAATTGCACAAAGTAATGCCCCAAAATCTTCATTTTTTCTGGAAAGCGCATTTGCCACCACATTTTGTTTCCTTTTTCGATAGATGATTTCAAAGTCATATCCAAACATATTGGTTACCCATTTTTGTTGCTCTTCTGAAGATGGTCTCTATTCCATGAATGATTTAAGACTATCATGATCTGGTTTGACGTTGAAGGTAAGGACGCCATTTCTTAAGAGCATGTAGTATTGCCAACATTTCCTTCTCATAAATTGGATTCTGTAAGTGCTTTCCCTTGTTTGGGTGACTTGTGAAAGCAAGTGGGTGTCCTTCTTGCATTAGAAAAACACCAATGCCATTTCCTAAAGCATGACATTCCACAATAAAGGTTTTTGTGAAGTTGGGTGTGGACAAAACAGGAGCTTTGCACATGGCCTCTTTAAGTTGTTCAAAAGCTTGAGTTGCCTCTGGAGTCTAAGAAAATGCATCTTTATTCAAAAATGTTGTTAGAGATGTTTTTATTCTTCCATAGTTCTGAACAAACGTGTGGTAGTACCTTGTCATACCTAGGAATCCTCAAAGATTATTTAGGGTTTTGGGAATCGTCCAGTCCATCATGGCTTTAATTTTTTTGGGGTCTATCTTGACACCTTCATGCGATACAATATGAACCAAATACTCTACCTCATTTTCCCCAAAGAAACATTTAGAAGGTTTTGCAAATAGTTTTTGCTCCTTTAGTAGTTGTAGTACCCTGTCCATATGTTGAACATGCTCTTCCCAAGACTTGCTATATATTAGTAATCATCAAAGAACACTAACACAAATTTTCTAAGGAAAGGCTTGAAAATGGAATTTATCAAACCTTGAAATGTGGAAGGTGCATTTGTGAGACCAAATGGCATGACCAAATATTCATATTGACCTTCATGAGTTTTGAATGTTGTTTTTGGGATGTTTTCATCCTTCATTCTAATCTAATGATTCCTGAAACGGAGATCCAACTTTGTGAAGAAAACTGCTCCATGTAATTCATTTAACAATTCATCAATGACAAGACTGAGAAACTTATCTTTAATGGTAATCTTGTTGAGCTCTCTATAATATGGACATGCACGTCATGATCCATCCGGCTTGTGTACCATTACCACCGGTGTAGAGTAAGAACTTTGGCTAGGCCTAATTATGTCGGCCTCTAACATTTCTTTAATCATACGCTCAATCTCACTCTTCTGGCCATATGGGTATCTGTAAGGTTTGATGTTAGGAGGAACACTTCCTGGAATTAAGTGAATAGCATGATCAAAATCTCGAACAGGTGGAAGACCTTTTGGAATAACTTCAAATACCTTGGAAAGCTTATTAATGACCTTTTGGAGATCTGGGGAAATAAGAGACTTAGATGTTTCAACATCTAATGGGCATAATTGTGCAATTATACCTTGATATCCCTTCTTCATTAGTCTTGTCATACCATTAGAGCTTATCACCTTGCTTGGTTTCCCTGTGATACCATTTAACTCATATTATTTTCCTTCCCATAAAAAAATCATGAAAAGTTTATGAAAATTAAAAGTCATTGTTCCCAATTATTGTAATCATTGAACTCCTAAGACAACATCAACACCCCCCATTGGAATAGCAATAATTGGACTATTCAATACATATTCCCCCATAGTAAGATTCATATTATGCCATTTACCTGATTAATTGATAATTCCTCCATCTGCAATCATTACTTGAAACTCTAGTGCTGGATATACAAAGCAATTGAAAGCTTTGGCTAATTTACAATGAATGAAATTATGAGTACTACCAAAATAAATGAACACTGTTACCTTTTTCTTTTTGATATATCCTTCAATCTTGAGAGTTTGAGGAGTGCTAATACCAGCCAATGCATGACAGGATATGGTGGGAGTAATCTCGTCAGAATTAGTACCTTCTATTTTTGCATCTTGAGACGGTTCATGTGCTTTTGGTTCTTCCTCTTCACAATCTATGTAGAACAATTTATTCTCACCACACTTATGTCCCTTATTATACTTGCTGTCACAATTGAAGCATAAGCATTTTTCTCTTCTTTCTTCTAGTTGTTGAGGTGTCAACCTTTGATGTGGGTTAGAAGAAGGAACATTATTCTCTCAGTATGTGTTGGAGGTGGTCTTTCTAGTAGCTATCGTCATATTTTTACTTTCAACCTTCCTTGCCATCATGAAGGCCTTCTCCAAGGATGGTGGTTCAAAGAGACGCACCTCATGTTGAATGTTATCCTTTAAGGTTCCAATAAAGAGATCCAACGTATTATCTTCTGAAATGTTCTTCACTTCAAGACTTAGCTTCTGAAACTGCTTGATGTGCTTTCTAACTGGACCTTTTTTTCTTGAGATTTATTAACTGGCTGAATAAGGTGTTTCTATTAATATCCCCATAATGTGCAATCAATTCTTCGGTGAAATATAGACCAAGATATAATAGAGTTCTTTTTTCAGTCATAAAGCCATTAGTACCATACAAATTGATCAAGCTCTAAATATAATGATGCAATAGTTACCTTTTGCAAAGTTGGAACCTGGTGTAGATCAAAGAATTGCTTGATCTGGACTATCCATGTTATTGGATCATTGCCATCAAACTTTCTCATGTCAATATTGGGAATTTGGGTACCCCTTGGTGACCATCCCTGATGGCTTCCATTACTAGAATCATTTCCTCTTGGAATGTTCTTATTCATGGAATGTTTCTCAACAGGGAAATTATCTTTATCCTCCTGAGTATCGTGGAACACATCATCACCTATAGAGAGAGTATCCCTTGAATTTTGTATGAGATTAGAAATATTTTTCATATTTCCCATCAACTTCTCCTCTTAATTGAGTAAATAAGTTTTTCTCACCAAACCTTTCATATTTTCCTCCATTTTATTCAACTTCTCCTCTAAATTAACTAAATAAAAATTTTAATATACCCTTTAATCATATATTCCAACAAGGACACTCGAAAAGATAGGTCTTCCCTTTCATCGTACGTCGGGGATGGATCCTATGGTGGTTTGAGTAGAGTGTGAGTTTTTAAACTTATTTTTGGTGGCATTTTGAACAATATAAATAGATATCACTCCCTAGGTTTCACCACAGTTAGATCCTTATACTCAAAGTTATTCAAATTTAAAATGACGTACCTTTTTCGAACCCTGATTGGAAGACTGTTTTATGGCCAACTTGAAACTGAGTTCAATTTGAAATTTCTGCTCCTCCGGGTCTGAAACTTTGGCCCGTTGTATCCTGATGTGTCATTTTTCCAATGATGGAGGTCTGACTTAATTCTGATCTACCAATAAGAAGTTATTGCGGATCTCACAACACTTCTCATTTTTTGTCTTTCCAGAAGAGCAAACTTGTATGATCTTCCACGTGTCCACTATTTTGGATCCGAGGTTAAAAAAAATTACCATATATACTATGGTTCGTCTTCTTTTTTATAGAACAGGTATCACTCAATTTGTATTTCTCACACCCCATATATTACCTTTTTTCCCAGAACTCCTGTTTTAGACCAGTTTTTGGACTGGTCAGAAATCGTAGCTTCCACAGCTAATATCTCCGAACCTGTAATGTCTCAGGATCTGAAAATTAGACCACAGATAGATCAACCTTTATTATAGGTGGGTTTTTAGTCTTTCTATATTCAACCTTGTATAAAAAAACTTATAGCAAAAATGCAAAGTTGACTCGTTTTGAATAAACTAGTCCCGAGAAAAGAGCTCTAATACCAAATGTTATGCAAAAAAATTCCCAAAAGAGCATGAAAAGAGCATAAATAGATTAGAAAGAGTAATACATGGATTTAATGAAGAAAATAGATGAATAACAAGCCCCTTTAAGGGGGAAACCTCCTTATACAATGTACTAAGTACACAAGAAAAAACAAGACAAGATACTCAAATGAAAAGATCTATTTCCTATATATAGGATATTAAGAGGTAAAATTACAACTCACTGACCCAAGCCGACATAACTAATATAACCATACTAATGACAATTACCACTAATGGACCAAAGCCTACATCAAAACTAATGTAATGCACCACAATATAGGGAGGAATGTGCCCCTATTTAGGGCTTAACATGCAATCTTCCCAAAGTCTCTGCAAATGTGGAAGATTTTCTCGATCTACAACCCCTTTGAAAAATGGATCCCAAGACTTAGAAATCCATTAAGTGACACATTCACAAGTTTTGTATCAAGTACCATCTTCCCAACAGTTGCAAGTTGATCACAAATATAGGTGATCCTCATGAGGTAACTGGTAACATTATATGTTTACAACATCTAGACATCTCTAAGCTTTCTTCTCAAGATAAACTTGTTGTTCATGTTTTCACTTTGGAACAAGTCCGCTAGAGATTTGTACATTGCACCGGTTGTTGTCTTCTCAACTACATGGGGACACAAGTGATCCTTCACTGCATCTAGGATCACTCTCTGGGCCTTGATCTCCTTTTTCTCATAGGCTGTCAAATCAGACGAATATGTTGGTTTGGTAACTGCCTTCTCCACATTCCCCCAAAGATCATGCTCCTTCAACAACAAGACTACTCTTTCCTTCCATACCATAAATTTAGATGCCCCATCTAACCTGTCTTCAAACCTGAGATTGGTTGCTGCCATAATTGGATCTGCCACAAATAACTGACTTGTGCTTTGTCCTTCAAGCACCCACCAAGTTGTATTGTTGTAAACCTCAGATTTGCTCTAGATCTTCCTATTGGCCACTCACATCTATTAGATCTGCTTCGATAAACTTCAAATATGCTCCCTCTTAGAGTCCAATATCTAATACCATGTTGAATGTTTATGATATCATGCCTAGATAATTAATTCCTAGTGGTTTCCTTGCTTCAAAAAATTAATTTCAACCCATTGATTAAATTACACTGTTGAGATCTATTAACATGAAATTACAGCAGAAGCAAATTAGGAAACATATCACAATAAACACACATATATTTATGCCCTTCAAAATTAACTTTCATTAACAAATAATCCAAGCTTACAAGGGATTCCTTACTAGGAAAATGACCCTAAAAATACACAACAAACCTGGCAAAATCTGCCCTTTAGAAGACCAACTTCCTCTAAAAGTTTGCCCTGGAAATCTTCAAGAAAAAACCAAAAATTTCCTATTTGAAAAATTTGTTGTGTTGCCCATCCATATTGTTGTACAAATCTGTACATACATGTACAATATAGACATATACGGAATTGTCCGTACGACTGTACGAAATCCATATTACTGACCTGCACCTTTTTTATGTCTGTTGTTTTTCTTGATCAACTGCGCCTCCACTCTGACTGGTATGATTGCTTGCTACTCCGAGATTGTTGTCTTCTTTTCTCCTTAGCCCGGAAATTAGGAACTCATTATTTTTTTCCCCACTTTGATGAAATTCCTTCTTGACCCTTTCCCAAGAGACTGGAAATGAGAAATTCCTTCTCCTAATCCTCACTTAATGCTTAATTGTCTCTCTTGTGTCTTTCTCCTCTCCCCTTAACTCCCTTATATACATTTGGGATGAACCAAAACCCTAAATTCAATGGCCAAGATTATATCTCATCCAATTGAGATGAAGGGATAAGATTCATTTGATTAACTTAAATCACTAAAGCCCCAAAACTTGGGCTTTTCTCCAAATTAACCCCAATTAATTATAAAATGGCATTTACTTTAATAATCCCTTTAATTAAAGTGAATTTCCTAAGTACCTGAGAGGTCATGATGATGACTCCCATGGGAAATACCTTTCCACGCTACAAAACATCAACATCATTTTCCTTCTCCCTAGTTTTTAATATTGGTAAATATTAACTACATGGTAAAAATATTGTTTTTAAGCTTTATTAACTATATTCAAGGTTGGGTTTTTACATCTAGTATCAAAGCAAGGTTCAAAGCTTGGGGCCTTTGGATGCTCTTGACATTTTGGAAATTTCAAGACTCACACACCATTTGGAAATCTTAAGGTTTATTGTCTATTATTCTCATTCCCAACCAAAAGAATTTATTCATTTGATTCCTCTTCGGTTCGCCATTTTGATTTCCATTTCGAGATATCACTCATGTTCTAGACATAATGATGGCCAAAATCATTTCAGTAGATGAGAATTCCATTCAAAATAACCCTAATTAGAGTAGTCGAGAGAAAATAATGGCCAATGCAAAGCAACCATTTCTAAAGCTTATGATTCCAAAGCACAGGGAAAACTCTCTCCTTGACCTATCTATGGTGCTTCACTTTCTTTACTTGTTTATTTTGAATCCTTAAATAAATAAATACAAATTCATTAAAACCAATTTGTCAGGTTCTATGTTCGAAATCCTATATAAAGTATTTGCATTGTGAAATTTTGGTTGTAAGAGCGATTGCTTTGAGCAAGTATGAAGTTTCTTTCATTTTTTGTTTCTTCCATGTATCTAAACTAAAATTTTGGGAATATTAGGGTTAGAAAATTCATTGTCTTGGGATTTTTTTGAAGATTTTGGGAATGGCAATGAGCCTCTACACTGGTGGCTTTACGTTATTTGTTGCTTCAACAAAGCATGTGATGTACTTCCATCATTTCTTTTTTCATATTATGTTTCCTTGTAAACTCATGTATATCTTCTTCTGGGAAACTACACAAAGGTTCCATTTCGTTTCTTCAAACCTACCTAATGTATACTTTTTTCCTTCCCATGGCTCTGTGTTGGTCTACATTTTTTTGAGTTAGCTTTGTTAATTGATGGTAAGTCTTTGAAGTGTTGCTTTTCTAATTCTGATCCCCGGTGTTGGCCAAGAATGTTTTCAAAAAATCATAGTAAACTTGAAGCAATAACCAAGAATATTAACGGTAGGAAGCTCTTATCTCGTTGTGTCTTGGAATAGCTTCAAACTACTAAATATATCTTTCGACATGGATTTTAATAAAATCTATCTAACGTGTCATCTTGGAATAGCTTCTAACTAGTGAAAAATATCCTCGACGTGGATGTTAAACAAATCTATCTATCCCTTATGAAGGAATAAACAACTATGATGTCAGTAGTAAAACAACATATTCAAATCACATATTTACTTTTCAGTTGACATTGAAAACATATAACAAAATATAAGTTACTTTCCAGTACTCATCAAATTTTATTTTCACCAAGTGTCGGGACAACAATGTGAATAATATGTTGACCCGAATATGTTGGTGGTAGGAATGCAATCTCAATTGGTGATTTTGGAAAAAAATCTCCAGTTTAGGATTTTTGTTTTTCATTTTTCTCAATTCACATATGTTTTCAATTTGTTATGTGTGTCATTTTGGTAAGTAACTTTCATATAGTGTTTTGATTTAGATCTCTCCCATCTTGGTATTATTAACATTTTTTTTTCAGAAATTACTCGAGTATGCAAATGATATGTTTTGTAAATGGATTTTTATTTCCTTATTATTAATATGGGACAATTTACGAGTGGATGAAATGTGCCCATACAAGAAATGGGAGCTTGTTTGATTATGCACCAACATAGATCCATCTTAAACTTGGATCTATCAAGCACAAAGAGGGATCCAATTTCTTGAGGTGTAATTTTTTTTTTAATCTTAATTTTTTTTACTCATTAAGAAAAAGTTTACACCTCAAGATATTTGATCCCATGCTTGATATATCTAAGTTTAAGATAATCTCTCTCTCTCTCTCTCTCTCTCTCTCTCTCTCTATGTATATATATAAAATCTAAAATCATTTGCATTTTTTCATGGGAACGACATGTTACATAATGTTACACAACCTTATGCATTACAACATCTCCCCCAAATTGGATTGTAGAGCACCTCGCTACTCTCAGTGCAAATATTATCCCAATAGATTGATAATAGTTAGGAAGTCGGTCTTCTTTGTAAAATTCTACATCTCTTGCATAGGATTTCAACCGATGCAAAAAATCAATGAAACATAAACATTAAAAATTTAGATTTCAAAATATTTCTCTCGCTATCTCAATAATTGAAACTACGATAAAAAAAACGATGATTTATGTGTTTTAGAATGGAAAGGCTTTGCCATATGGCATATCCATACTTGATTACTAAAATGATCAAGAATTATACCGTGTGTGCATTTTTGTTTTATCAAAGAGTGATGGATCATAGGTTTGATCTCTACCATTGCTCTTGATCCTAATACCTTGTTTGTTTCAAAGTTACTAAAGTTGATTGACCTAGGGATCATGATATCATAAATATTACACTACTAGTTCCTTGAGGTGCTTTGCTCCACTCCCATTTTTTTTATATAAGCTATTGATTGTTGATTCCTCCTTAAGCTATTGTGCTTTGGCTTAATCTTCCTTCTCATTATTGGATTTGGTTGAAACACTTCCTCATCTCCACAAAAATACCGATAATGCCCTCAATTGTTCTGGCCAACAACCGTTTGGAGTTTATAGCTGCAAAATTTTATATTCCATCCTTGGTATCCTTGGGGTTCGAGAGAAATATGTATGAAGGCCCCTCATCCTTAACTTAGTGCAGCCCCACAATGCTTCCATTCCTGAACTTCTTACTGAATGTGCAAAGGACAATGAAGGTGAAAGACTTAAACATGACTCAATAATTTTACCATATTTAGTTTCAAACCTCCTAGCCTCTTTGGGTTCCATTACATAGTTTGGCATCTCAATTCTTTGAGGGTTTTCAAGACCTCGTTAAGATTTCCATTATTAAAATTGTAGTTAAATGTTTAAGCATATATATGGTATAGTCATAGTTGTCTAACTTCTAATGATGAAGGAAAGAGATTATCAACTAAGTTGAGTAGTCTATATATGTCAAAAAACGGGTGTAAGAACCATGTATCCTTGCGCATGGATGTTATTAGATAGTAAGTAAATCATAAATCTCAAGGGTAATATGTAACTATAAAATAAAATAGGTAGATTCACTCCATAAATTTCTTTCAAATGGGTTGTTTTGCTACATTATATGATTGTTATTTGAGATGTACTTTACTACGACATTCAATGAGAGCTCCTTGGTTTATATGTTCTACATATGTAGTTGTGAGGCTGCTATTGTATGGCATGTGATAGCATGCAGTTGTTGATTATCTTTGATGTTATTATGGATTATGGTGATGTATTATAATGTCATGTTTTCACAGTAGCATGTGGTAGTAGGTGTTTTTATTGATGTTCATGGTAATGATATGATATAATCATTATATGACTTAATGACATGCAACATACATGTAGTTTTGTTTCATAATAGTTTCATGATATGATTTAATTTCCATGCAATATTGCATGTGGATCCGTATTTCATGATGGTTGCATTCTAATGGCAATGTGACATTGCATGTGGGTTCTTGTTTCATAATGGTAACAATATGAGTGCGACTTACATGATGGTTTCATTCTAATGGCATGTGATAATTACATGCGGCTTATTGTTGCATATTGGATAAATGATATGGTATGACCATGGTGCTATGTGATAATAACATACAGATTCTTGAGATTTCAATATGCAATGATGATCAATGATTTACTAAATGTTGTGAGTGGAAGTTTTCTTTCAGGTATTCCACTATGGGGCCATCCAGGTCGGTTAATTCTAGGATATCGTGGCCCATAACCATGAGGAGAATGGTTGCAATTAACACCTTATGGGTTGGGGATCAACTCACTCAGCAATACTAAGCCAGTGGTTCTTTACCTATACAGGATTTCTGTAAGTCCAAGGGGGGAGGTATATGGAGGGACTTCTTATTCCTGGGGCTGGGAGACTTAAGGGTGCATAGGGTAGCCTTTCAAGATGCCCAGGGTACAATAATATCGATGTTGGGGTGGGTATATCGGTAACCAGATGCCAATGAATATCGATGAGGTCCAAAATTCCAGTTAATACCAATGATGTCATAGATTTATCAAAAGTTGGGAGGATGTATAAGACACAGAAACTTCCCAAGGAGCTTCCAATGCCTACTGCATAATTTAAGGACAAGTTATAATAGAGGGCCCATGCCATGACGAGCAGGACCATTCAAAATATGGTTGTGGAGGATTATGGAGGTGGTGGATGGTAGTAATTCTTAGGGTGAGGGTGTGTAACTGGGGAAGCAAAAGCACTAGGATTAGGAAACTTGTAACACTAAATTCAGGATGAAGTTCCTTGAAGGGGGGAGTATGTAACACTCCTCTGTCACATATTTGCATTAGTTTTAGGGGGGCATACCCAAGTTATAATAAGGTGCATGACGCACTCATGATGGCCACACACCTGGCCCGTAGCCCTGCACAATATCATTAGATTATGTAGGTTCATAAGCCTATAATATTATTTATAATAAGGACATAAGGATTCATAAAAACATAAGTTGTATAATTAATAAGTTAATTTAAACTAATTAAGTTAGAGAAGGGGTGTAGCTAGGGTTTTACTCCTAGCTTGTGCAAATGAGCACCTACTAAGGAGAATGGACTCCTTAGTAGCAGTTCAGTAAATGGAAATTACTATGCTAAAACAGAACTATAAATTACTCTAAAACATGTGTATGAAACATAAGACAAAGATGTAAAGAATGGCTTTTGTATTAATATTACCTCCAATGTGAAGGTTGGTGAAGCTCTTGCAATGTCCAAGAGGGTTGCTCCAAGCTCTATGTCACGTCCCCTCCCATCCTACCAGCTAGATGGAGAGGATCGTGAGGTTAAATCGGGTATCTAGCCCCCATATCCATTCATTAAACAAGCATTCAAATTCAAATGAAAAGGAATATATACATATACAAATGCATAACAGATGTGATATTAAACTGGGCATCTAGCCCTATGAAACGTTTAATCATAAGCATGAACATAATATAGCAGAGATAGATGGAACTGCATGGTTTTAAGAAAATCACAGCGGAATTTTAAGAATTTCACATCCATCATACATTTAAGATGTTCATCAATATGTAATTGCAAGTTAATGCAGGGGAATACTTATCTTATGTGAAAGTAATCCCATGCAACTGGCTATGCAACTGCAACGTTCCACCCAACCGTAGGCCAGTGCGCTCCTCAATCTCTCAGCACCACTGCCACCCCCGAGCTGGGCATGATCTCTACAAGGAACCAGGGAACAGCAGACTCACACATAGCCAAGCATACACCAAGATGAGCCAAGCCAATCTGCAATTGGGTTTATCAGGCTGCTAGGACATGGCAGGGAAGAATTGCTAAGCTAGTATGCTCAACCACAGAGCTGAGGATACCCCTCCCAGATCTATTCAGCTTGGCACTCACAATGCCTACACACCCAACACAAGGAAGTATTCTCTTCACTGCCACACAGTCCCTCAAGCCATACCTCCCTTTCTAGTGCTCTCAGGGTGTGCATAGAAAAGTATCCAAGCCCTCTTGATCTTCTTGAGAGGCTACACCCTCTACTAGGTTTATCAAGCCAGTTCTGTCCACTACCAGTCCAAAACTTCAATTCACAGGTTCAAACCAAAAACGAGGATGCACATAACAGCAGAACCCCACTTGCTGGGCATGAGAAAAACGTTTTCCACAGTGGGATGCATGAGAGGGGGTTTCAACCAACCCAGAAAAACGTGGGAACCCACAAAAACGAAATGGGAAGTTGGTGAACAACCCAGGAAGCCAAATCCATTTTTTGTAAAACGTCCAGGGTCAATTCGGGGCAAAAACGACCTCCCTCCTAGTCCCCAATTCGCGGCATTCCTCTCCCAACTGTTATACCAGGCAAAAACGACCCCCAGGCATGGAAAAATGCAGTATTTAGATGAGAAACGTAAATGGAAAAGACCCAGCTAACTCCAACTGCGTGAATGAATGAAGACTCCCCTTCCCCATGGCTTTGGGCACCATTTCGTGGGTGGTTTCTTGCCCCACAAGCAAAAACACGATTTTTCCAAGTTGATGGCTTGCCCATGCACGAAAATGGCTTGCCCATACTCTTTCATTCCCAAGGCATTAACTGCCTTAACCAATTTCTTGGAAAAAAAATTAAATGATTGGGTACATGAGACAAAATGGGTAGTTGGTGGTTTATGGGATTCCCCATTGACACATGGATTAATACCATTGGCTCAAGGGTTTGAATAGTTTCCCTCCCTTTTCCTTGTAGAGTCATGCCCCATCTCTTTTGTTGCATTGCATAGCTGGTTGTGGGTTTTTCATTGAAAATTCGTAATTACATGATGTTTTATATACATCGTGCCCATCTAGCACAAGAGTCACAAGCATCTAGTTTAATTGCCGATACATAAACGCTAAATCAATGGTGGGGCCTTGGCCTTGAGCTCCTCACCATGATTAAATATCAATATTTACATCATTTACAATTTAAATCAAAGGGGGTCAAAATGGGGACGTGACACTCTAACTTGCTCCTCTCTTTCTCCAATGGTGGAAATGGGCCAAAAGGGGCTCTCAAGGTGAAAGTGGCTCAATGGTGAGCTAGGGTTTCAAGAGAGATTTTGGCACCGTAAGGGTACTTATGATTGTGAATATGGAATAAGGGATCTCCATCACCTATTTATAGTTTTTTGGTGGTGGAGTGTTGGGCCATGGTTTTGGGAACCATATGGTTTAGGTCATCTGTATAGGGTTTTTTCCTCCTTTTCCTCATTATTTTATATTTTTTATTCCCTTTTTAGAGGGTTTTTGCTATTTTTAGAGGAATTTTGGATATTTTTGGAGGAAAAATGGGTTTTTTAGCCTTTTTGAGGCTTTTTTGATGGTTTTGTGGCCTTTTGGAGGCATTTTAGGCCTTTTGGAGGCTTTTTAATGGGATTTTTAGGGTTTTTAAGGGAAATATGGTAGGAAAATGGACAAATGAGCCATGTAATAGGGTAGATGAGGTAGTGAACACTTTTTGGGTGTTAACAGATTGCCCCCTGATGTGCGAGGGCAGGAGCTCATCGTATGGCCGATGGACATCATAAGTCAGGGAAGGTTTTCCTGGGGTGTGGAGAGAAGAGAAGAAACAAACTGAAGCCCGGAACAACGATCCCGAACAAACTGCAAGAACTAAAAGTACATAACCTCAATAATGGATGAGGAATCATCTGATCATATGGATGAGGCGGGCATTCCCATGCTCGTATCAGGATATAACATAATAATAACACTGGGGTCCAAAAAAAATGGGGACCTGACATATACATGACCTCAAATACTGACTGAGGAATAATCTTAATATATGGACGAGGCGGGCATACCCATGCTCGTATCAAGATACATAAACAAAACTGTGAGGCCCGAAAAGAGGGACCTGTAAGATACATAGAGAACCACTGTGTACATCATAAGGGTCCAGAGGGGACACAAATCTGGGACATACTGTTGGGCTGACCATGTCTAAGCTGAAGAACTGATACACTGGAATGACGACAGTGCTACTCAGTGTGGTACCAAAGGAACTGATGAGCTGCTGGATCAGAGTGACAAGGGGTACACTCGCAATGGTACACTGAACTGGAACTGATCTGGGACTGAACTGGGTACTCAAGGAAGCAGATAACTGGATGGCTTCCGAATACAATCACCAACGTAGCCCGGACATCCAAGGGAACATATAACTGGTCGTTCCGAAGTGACTCACCAATGTGCTAGATTCAGGGGAAGTCCGGGGTCTTCGACTAAAAACTAAAGGGATATAACCCTACATGATTCTCGACGATGCGATCAAGGTGCTGAAGTCGAGCATGTGAGAAACAACCACTCGGAGAGGCAATGACGACTCCTCTCAGAATGGTCCGTAGGCACTTACCACAGATGGTGATGAGTCCAAGGCGTAGGGACCTCTGGGCCTATCCTCTGGAATAGAGGGGTTATCGTCGACAGAGGGAGACCTGCAACTATCAAGGCAATGATGTTTCCTTGACAGGAGCGCGAGGTGGAGAACCAAAATGTGAGAGTACTGATGGTAGGACTGACAAACTGTGGGGGGACAACTGGGCAAGTAGAGTGGGTGGACTCAAACTTCCTTTGTTCAGAGTATGATAATGGGGATGATCGGGCAGCATATGAAACTGACTGAGGGGAAAGGGATCATAGCTGTAGTGGATCTGGGAGGGTGATTGGGCTGAGGGGGACTCAAGTTGGTGTAAAATGGCAGGAGACTGCAGAATACTCTGAACAAAGGCGACCTGACTGGGGGTGCTGCCGAGATGATCGATCATAGTGCCAGGAGGCACGGGGGGGGGGACTTCTTCATGGGTTAGGGAACTAGAAGAAGTGTGTATAAAATGGTACTGTCGTGTGGATTTATACGAGCCCAGGACAGTTCATGCTCGTGGTCGCTTTCAATTTTAAGGAGTCTGAAAGTGATAAGAAGACTCTGAAATGATGGAATGGTACTGTCGTGTGGATTTTACGAGCCTAGGACAGTTCATGCTTGTGGTTGCTTTCGATTTTAGAGAGTCTGAAAGCAAATAAGAAGACTCCAGGGGGTTGCTTTTTTGTGTGTTAGTCTCCAAGGCCCGAAGAAGCATAAAAGGATGCAATGAAGAACTCTTCTAGCCGGTGTGACTGGAGTATTCCTTTTTCGTAATTAGTCTATCAGGTCCGGAAAAGGGTTAAACTTATACCAGATAGATGCCCTTTCAGGTACTTTAACGAGCATGAAAGGAAGCAAGATTGCTCGACGATCTTTTCATTGTTTTAGGAGTCAGAAAAGAGCTTAACAGAAACTCCCTAAGTGCCTTTTTCGTAAAGGACTTGTCCGACTCGAAAAAGGGATAAAATTATACCGAACAAAAGGAATGGCCAGGCAAGGAGGAAGTGTTCAACCAAGGATCAGTAATGATGACCAAGAATGAGGGTAGGGGGGGGGAACACTGGTGGGCCTCCTTGCGGGGTGAATGGGATGGTGGCAAAATAACGAAACATTTGCAGTATGACAGGAGTGAATGGCTCATGTAAAAATGTGGAACAATCAGATGGTGGCTAATGTGGCGCGTAAATCGAGACAGCAAGGTTTCGGGACACAATGTTGAAATTGCACCAGGTGAGAGCGAGAAATGATCTCAAGCATCATCACGAGCTCGAAAAAATGAATCCGGCGATATAAAGAGTGTCAAAAACGGATAACGGTCGATGTGGCACGCACACCGAGGCGACGGGGGGCATTTTGGAAAAAATACTAGAAACAAACTGGGGTGAGAGCGAGAAATGATCTCAAGCATCATCACCGGCTCGGAAAAATGAATCCGATGATATAAAATATGCGAAAAATGGAGAACATTCGATGTGGCACGCAAACCGAGGTGACTAGTGGTGTCTAAAAAATGGGCAAAAAATGACAGGGCAAAAATAATGCAACGAGGTGACCATCATGACGGTCTCGTCGTGCTGATTCCAATGGTGGAAACAGTTCAAAAAATGGACTCCGTATGAGGTCAGAATGGCCAAAACAAGAAAAAGTCAACTGACTATAAATAGTGAGTGGGTCCAACATGACATGTGTCATTTGTACTATTTGACTTTGACTAGTGATCAGAGTGGACCAGAGTTGAGGTGGCATTTCTGGATGATCCGACCGGTCGATTCCAGATCCGCAAGATACAGGTATTCCGTCAAACTCATACCTGCATGTTTTTTAGGGTCGGGGGTTGGGTAGTGGGTCCCAGGGTTATTTGTACGGTCCACGTGGGGTGGACCGCGGGTTAGGGGGGTGAAAGTCACCGCGAGTTTTGGGGTGAACCACGCGATTTGCTGGTGGGGGTGACCGACGAGGGGTGGCGGGACGTCGATCCGGACGTGGTTCAGGATTGCATGAGGGCACCCCGAGAGTTTAGATCGATTGCGATCCGGGGTGGCGATCTTGGTGGACAGGGCACGGGCACAGGAGCCCGTAGGGGATGAGGATTTGCCGGAGGAGGAGCGAGGGGAGGACTCAGAGGCAGCAGATGCAGGTAGTGATGCAGGGTATGACTCTCATTAGGGAGTGCAGGGGACTCCCCCCGAGTTTTGTAGCTACGACATGTATTTTTTGATATATATATATATGCACGTGGATGCACCTTTTTGTGATGTTGTTTTAGTTGTACGCACGTGGATGCGCTTTATGATGTGTGATATGCTTGTATTGCACGTGGATGCAAGTAGTATAGGATGTTGGGCACGGGGATGCCCCTTGTGTATTTTATGTGATGCAGCATGATGTATGTATGATTAGGCATGTGGATGCCCCTATAGATATACATGTGGTTGTATGGTTTATGTACATGGATGCAAATGTTGATGCAATGCAGTCTTTTTGGGTTTTTATATACTTTTTGTGAGATGCTATAGGATGATGATGCATGATGGAGGTGTTACATGGTGTGATTGGTATGCCAATATAGGATGTTGTTGGCCATTTGATCTGCGACACTATTGTGAGCTCTTGGGACATGGGTGAATGTTATGGATTCAAACTGTCGGCTGAGTTGTTTTGTGCGCAGGAATTTTCTAAAGAGGCAGGGATCACGCACCTGATAGCAGTTGTTGAGCTGGGAGACAAGTAGCTGGGAGTCGAGGAACACATGAAGGTGACATATGCCCATCTGGAGGGCAGTAGTCAGGAGACCGGTCACAGCATCATACTCCGCCTGGTTATTGGTAGCAGCGCCTATACATATTTCGTCAAGGTGAATCATCTCGTTGGAGGGGGAGTACAAGACCCATGCTGCAGAAGCCAGGTTGGGAGACCAGCGGCTTGCGCCATCAGCGAAGCCAGTGCAACAAGGTGGAAGGTGGTCCATCTGTGGGCATGCAAAAATGATGAATGTAAGATGATGGTAAACAAGGTGAAAAACAAAAAAGAGAGCAAACTGTACAATGCGGACCAATGAGGCCGCGGTTTCATTTATGGGAAAAAACGCTTAAGATACAACCCATTACGGGGGTTGCGCAAAGGGTGACCTTCGGAGTCGGCTAAGATGTATGCCCCCTTGCCAAGGCAGGTCTGCATGATGTAAGGGCCTTGCCACATGGATTCAAACTTCCCTTTACCGGTTTTGTCGTGGGCTTGGTCATAGGCGAGGACGAGGTCCCCTTCATGGAAAGTGCGAGGGTGAACATGCTTGTCATAACCAGCTTTGGAGCGGTTCTTGGCAGCTTCGATGTTCTGGAGAGTGGCACGACGGTCTTCATCAACTTGTTCGAGTGTCAGCAAACGCTGCACGAGGGGGGAAGTGTCGGGGAGAAGCTCAACGGCGATATGTAAGGCAGGAATCTGACACTCGATGGGGAGGACAGACTCTACACCATGAACTAAATGAAACGGGGTAAAACCATTGGCGGTCTTGGTGGAGGTACGGTAAGCCCATAAGGCAGGGAATAGCATGTGGTGCCAATTGGACTTATGGCGGTCAACAGTTCGTTGGAGTATGGTTTTTAAGATTTTGTTGATGGCCTCTACTTGGCCGTTCCCTTGGGGGTAGTAAGTAGAGGAAAATTGGTGTTCAAATTTGAGGAGGGTGGATAACTCACGCCAGACGACATCTTCGAAGTGTGAACCATGGTCTGAGACCAACTGTTTAGGGACCCCGAATCGAGTGATAACATGGTTGAAAAAGAAACGGGCAGCAGTGTCAGCGGTACAATTGAAGGTAGGCATGGCTTCCGCCCATTTGGTGAAGTAATCAACGGCGACAATGATATACTTGTGGCTGTTGGCAGATAGGGGTCTACACTCCATGAAGTTGATGGCCCACTTACAAAAGGGACCAACGATGACGACTGGGTATAACGGAGCAGGTGGTGTCCGGGCCTTGGGGGAAAAAAGTTGGCAGTTATGGCAATGCTTGACCGCAGTGATGCAGTCAGTGAAAAGTGTGGGCCAGAAGTATTCGGCGCGGACGACCTTTTGGGCAGTGGCCATCCCTGAGAAATGGCCTCCGCAGGCACCGCTATGACAGTCATTAAGGACGTGTCAGCTTCCTCGTGTGTAAGGCAACGACGAAGAATTGTGTCAACCCCTCGCCGGTAAAGGACATCGCCTAAGAGGAGATATCGAGAGGCCTGGTGACGGATGCGACGGCGTCCATTACGGGTGACTTTGGGTCTGAACTTCTGCGTGCGCAGGTATAAAAAAATATCACCATACCATGGGTCATCAGACGAGATAGTGAACAGGTGATTGTCGGGTAACTCATCGGAGATTTGTTTGGCCGGGAGAAGGGAAGGGAGATCAGTAATGAGCTGGGCAAGCACGAGGGATTTAGTGCTCTTAGGTGTTCGGAAAGTAAGGTCATATTCCTGGAGGATAATGACCCATTTAGCAACACGACCTTGCAGGAGCCGCCGGTTTAGGAGATAGACCATGGGGTTAGAGTCGGCGACGATTGTGGTATGACGAAGTAAAATGTAGTGTCATAATTTTTGGATGGAAAAGACCACTGCGAGGGCTAGTCTCTCCTCATAGGGGTAATGTAGGGGTGGGCCAGACAAGTTCTGGCTGACGTAGTAAATGACATGCTCTTGGTGAGAGGTGTCTTCTTGAACCAAGACTCCGAACACGGCATGCTCGGATGCTGAGACATATAGGATGAAGTCCTGAGAGAAATCCGTAGGGGAGATGAGAGGGGCTTGTGTGAGAGCTTTCTTGAGGGCTTCGAATGCAGCTTCTGCCTGCTCATCCCAGACGAAGGGTATGTGGGTACGGAGCAGGCGCAAGAAACCATGAACGGTAGTGGCGTAATCAGGAACGAAGTGTTGAAGGAAATTGGATCGCCCCTGTAGACTTTGGAGCTGCCGGAGCGTGCGAGGAGAGGGAAGGTCTAAGATGGCTTGTACCTTCAGGGGATCAACAGTAATTCCTTTATGGGAAACAATAAAACCCAACAATCGGCCTGCTGGAACACAAAAGACGCACTTGTGTGGGTTCAAGCGGATTTGGTATTTGCGACAACGTAGAAAAACTTGCCGAAGGTCATTAAGGTGGTCGGATCGTTTCTGGGAACGAGCTGTAAGGTCATCAAGGTAGACTAGCAGGATATGGACTAAGTCGTGAAAGCAATAGGTCATGGCCCGCTGGAAGGTGGCACCAGCATTTTTGAGGCCGAAAGGCATGACGCGATAGGCAAAGGTGCCCCATGGGGTAGTAAAGGCAGTTTTGTACTGGTCTTCCTTACGGATCTGAATCTGGTTGTATCCGAAAAAACCATCCATGAAGGAGAGGACTTCATGCCCCGCACACACATCGATGAGTTGGTCAATAAATGGCGTGGGGAAGTTGTCCTTGGGACAAGCACGGTTTAAATCGCGGAAGTCAGTGCAAACTCTAATGGTGCCTTGTTTTTTGTTAACGGGGATGGGGTTTGAAACCCATGTGGTATAAGCAATAGGATAAATGAATCCTTCCTTGCGAAGTTTCTCAATCTCGGCTTTGACAGCAGGGAGCTTTGAGGGATGAATGGGGTGTTGTTTCTGACGAACGGGGGGTACATCAGGCCATGTGTCAATGTGGTGTTCTATAATGGCGGGGTCAAGACCGGGCATTTCGGTATAGGACCAGGCAAAGACATCACGAAATTCTCTGAAAAGGGTTTGGTATTCCTCAATCTCTTGCTTACTGCAGAAGGCTCCTAAAGTGATGAGTTCAGGGGCACGTCCTGGGGCAGCGATATCAATTTGGATGACAGGTGAGATGTTGGCCATGTTACCCTCCTCGAAGGCGTTAGGAGCAGGAATAGGGTCCTTGAACCAGTCGACCTTGGTGGGAAGGAAGTCTTTGGACTCAACCGTGAATTGGGTAGCTGTGCTAGAGGAGGATTCTTCTGGGATGAAATAGGAACGGTGGTGCATGTCATCATAGGGATAATTCGGGGCAGTGAGGGCCTTGAGAATATCCTCATCAGTACGAAAAGTTTGGGTCGTCAAATCGGTTGGCGAGGGGGTAGTGGTTGAAGAGATCATATAAATGGTATTAACCTCTCCTGAAGGGGAGGAGACCGGGGGGTGGATCTCCTCTATGGTGGGGGGTGCCGTCTCAAGGTCCAGATTGTTCATCTCATAGAGAGCCGCTCTGTAATCCGGGAGATCGGGACAATGATGTGAATAATTCCCGTAAACACCACATATCGCACATGGATGGTTAGTGCGTAGGGATTTATCTTTAGGCTTGGGGGTGGGGTCTAGCTTGACAACAGGGATGTTGGGGTCGTCGTCGAGCATTTGCATGTGTTCCTGTAATGCCAGTAACTGTGGGCATTGATGAGTCGCATGGCCTAACTCATCGCACAACGAGCATTTGGGAGGAGCACGAAACACGGGGGGGTTTTTTACTGTCTTGGGAGGTGGTACAGCAGTGTAAGGTTGGGGTCCTCTGCCCCCAGTGGATTTGGGAGTAGGAGGGGGATTCGTGGAGGACGAAGGGGTAGTGACACCAGGGGGTGGCTGAGTGGTAGTAGCCATGGGTTGCACCGGTTGGAGGATGACGCTTGGTGTCGGTGGGGGAACGGGAGGCGAAAGGTACCAGACAGGTAATCCCAAGGTTAACCCAGGGAGGCTAAGGGTATCCATAACTGGGGCGCTTACTACTGTCGATGGAGGGAATAGGAAAGGGATTGTATGGATAGGTGTAACACCAATGTGGCTAGGTACCAGTGGTGGTTTAGGCAACAAGGGTGGTTGATTGTTAGGTGTTTGGTTATCGTGGGACAGGGTACATAAGTCATACACCTCGGACGTAGATGACAGGGGAGGAATGGATTGGAAGGTGGAGGTCATTGGTGCATTTGAGTAAAATCCAGGCCCCATAGAGGAAACAAACGAGGTGGTGGCACGAGAAACAGGTTGTTCAACCATGGGGAGAACATTTTCTGGTGCTGCGGGAGCATTGGGATCATAGTAGGTGAGTTGGTCAACCTTGACCACGTGTCCCTCATGGGGGAACATCATGGTGCAAAAAATGGAGGAGGCAACTGCCCGCATGGCATACATGTAGCTGCGGCCAAGTAAAAGGTTATAATCCAATTGGGCATTGATTACCTCGATGTCGATGAGGACGGTTTTTCCACTTAACTGGATGGGGACATTGGGTAGGAGGCCTTAGGGCTGGGCCGACCGGCCGTCGTAGGTGTGTAATGCAGTGGTGGACTGCTAGAGAGTAGGGGATCCCAACTTCTGCCATACGAATGTAGACATAACGCATGTGGAGGCACCTTCATCGATGATGCATCGATGGATGACAAGATTCCGAACGGAAACAGAAACTTGGAATGCTAAGGAGGAAGGCAGGCGTGGTTCGGATTGGTCCAAATCAAATGCCATCAAATTCGAATCATTTGGGTCAATAGACCCAATGGCTGAGAGTAAAGTCTTGCGCTGGGAAGGGCAGTTTTTCAAGACTTCTAATGCAGACATGGCTGCGGGAGATTGGGCTAAGTCATCGACGATGTTGTAGTTTGACGCAGCCCGCGCATTGGGGTTATTGTTGATACGGTGAAGCGGGAAACAAGGTGCTTTGGGAGCGCCCTCTAGTGGAGGGGGGGGTATGCGTAATGCTTGATCAGTGGGATGAGCGTTAGGGGTTTTCTCAGCAGGAGGGGCTTCAGTGGTGGAGCCATATTGGTTCCGACGAGTCTGAAGGTTGACGTCAGTGGATGACATCATCGACAAGTGGTGAGTTCCTGAGTCAAACATGGGTTGATCGGGAGAAGCGTAAGTGATTTGCTGTTGGGGGGGTGCGTTGGCTTGAGGGGGAGCCAATGGCTGAGTGTTCGCTACACCTTGGTTGGGTAAGGGGTTTTGTAGAACCAAAGGTGGTTGCTGAGGTTGAGGGGGGTTAGGTGGCGCCTGAGGAGCTGCATGCCCTTGGCGATGGGCATCATCAACCCAAAGTTGCCGCGCTCGCTCCAAGTGTGGGAAAGCGTGTGTGTAGTGGCCATAGACCCCGCAAATAGAACAAGGATGGTTTGTTCGCAAATTGGGGTTTTTAGCCTGCTTAGGCAGGCGATCAAGGTTTTGGTTAGCAGGGGCCGCATTATTATTGTCGGGGGGATTAGGAGGTTGACCAGCTTGGTCGGCAGGTTGGTTGTTCCCACGATTACGGCCCTTGTCGCAGTTTTGTTGGCCCTGGTTGCGTTGGTTGTTCTGGTTTTGCTGCGGGTTATGTTGGGCGTAAACTTGCCCTTGGGCAGCAGGTGGATTCTGAGGTTGCGCAGGGGCGGGAGCAGGCTGCCGGGGATGATATGCAGGTGCAGCAACTTGAGGGGGTTGCTTATATGGCTGCGGAGCGGGTTGTGGATTTTTTGTAGGGGTTGCCTGTGGCGGGTAATAAGTGGGTTGGGCTTGTGAAGGCGCAGGAGCTGGTGCAGCCTGCTGGTGGTAGTATGGCTGAGGTGCGACCGGGGGGGCGTAGGCGGGAGTCGCATGACCGAAGCACTGAGGTGGACATGAGGGTCCATGGGAATGGTGGTGATGTGTCATGGGAGCATACGAGTTGGTTGCTCCAGACTGTGAGGTAGCCCGCGAAAGGTCGGGGCCAGGGGTAGGACGTGCTATAGAAAATGGTTGGGGATGCGAAGAAACACGACCAATGATGCCGTCTGTAGCGTGGGATGCCCCCGGCGCATCGTGCTGGGAGGAATCTCCGCGAGGGGCGTCAGGTATAATGGTGTAAAGGTAACCCGACTGGGCGTAAATGAGGTCGAACTGTTGGGCCTTAAGGATGGCCTCTTCTTCAGACTGGGGTCTTTCTGATGCCACATCCTTAGCAATGACAGGGAGAAGGGACTTGAGGAACCAATTTAGGAAGATACGGTCGTCTAATTTGATCTTGCATAAGCTACGGTGTCGACGCCACTCATGAATGTGGTCTGTGATGTGGGTAGCCGTGTTTTTTCTGCAAGATAGGAGGATCTCAACGCCCGCGTCATAGCGGATAGGTAACTGGAAGAACTGCAGGAAGGTCGAGGCGAGGGAAGCAAAGGTGGCATGGGTCCCGTGGGGTTGCTCGATATACCACTTGGATGCAGAGCCAGTGAAGGTGCGCTGTAACAGACGGAGGCGAATAGAGTCATCCACTATGGAGTTGGAGGAACACCATAGATGGAAGGACATGATATGGTTTTGTGGGTCCTCACCTGCCTTGCCCTCGAACTTAGGGATGTCAGAGGGGAGCTTGGTAGGCATGTGAGGCCACGCAGGGTCGTGTCGGATAGGATCGTTGGTCAATCTGGCTAGGTCGGGCAGGTTGAGGCTAGCCATGAATGGCAAACTGGAAGAAGGATGTGACACAGTAGTGGGTTGGACCAAGTTGGGGCCAATGCCCCCAAGTGGAGGGGCAGGATTTGGGATGGTGCCCCCAAGTGGGGGAACGAAGGTGGTATATGATGGTCCTGCACCACCATGGGTAGTGTGAGCCACTGATGGAGTGGGGATAGGTATTTCGGCTGCGGGAATAGGGGTAGTGAGGGGAACGGTAGATGGGGGCCCCATGGAGGGCATACCCAAAGCAGGTGTGGTAGCTGGTGTAGTGGTGGATGTGCCACCAATGGTCCCTACAACAAAAGGAGTGGAAGTTGTGCCAAACATGGGGCTAGTAGGGGCAGTGTAAATGGGGTTCTCAGACTCTGTCTCAGAATCGGAGGTAAAGTAAGGGGCGTCAATATCCAGTGACGGAGTCCTATGCCGCTGACGCGTGGAGTCAAGGGACAAGGCTCGTGATCTATGAGAAGTAGTATCAAGTGATGATGATCTGTGGCAATGACGGGTGGTGTCAAGTGAACCGTGCTGTGGGGGCTCGCCCCTGAGGCACCGAGAATGTCTCGGGGACTCAATGGTGACAGATGGTGTCAAATCTCTGTGGGTTGAGGTGAGTAAAAAATAGCTCAAAAATCCTAATGCAACCGAGTGTGCAGAAGGAGAGCTCAAAAAACAAGGCACTCAGGCCAACAACCAACTCAAAACACCTACTGTAACAGCTGTGCTACAATAAGTGGAGTATCAACAAAGATGGTCAGAATACCAACAAGCAACAGGTTTCCTAAAAATAAAAAATGGTGGACTCACTAGACCAAAAGGAGGTAAGGGAGCATGCAAACACCTAACTAAAAAGTATTCTGACTCAACTAGACATATCCTCTGCAAGGTGATGAAATCCAAGTCAGACAATATGAATAGGAAAGCCAAGTGGCTAGGATATCCCCCTACCGGGAGGGACACCGGGTAGTCAATCCTAGAAGAATGGCAACTAAGATACCCCGTTCATGACACGTCCAGAAAGGTGAATCTGCCGTTTGGTCCTTTTACCGCAATACCCCAATACAGGGATATCCCAAGAACTGCGAAAGGTAGCCCTTCGGTTACTGAATGGAGTGCGGTATTCCACTCAGGCCTCTGGAACCAGTCTCGCGACTTCAACCCTCCTAGGGGAGAGGCCCTCTGGTAAACTGGTCGTGACCGTGCCAAAAAGTACTAGGGGATTTTGGTTCCCTAATTGGACAACAACTATGTCTCAAGTGTAAGTAACCGAGGGGTGTTATTGGAATCCTATCCCCCGATCCTACCTAACTACACAGATTCTTTTGTGTTCCCCAAGTGGGGTTAGAATATTGGTTGAGTTAAGTAGTTTTTAAGGCTCACTTGAATTATGTGACAGAGTGTGTGCTCGTGAGGTGATGAACCCAAAATAGAAGTGCCACAAGGGGGGCAACTTAACTAACAAGAATACTGAATTCAAAACTTTAACTTGCAAAATTTTCTGAATTAAAAATGCTGAAATTTTAAAGAGATTCTGTAAAGGGAACATAAATTATGTTGCAGAAAAGGCTGTAGGGAAGTTGGGTTGCAGGTAGGACAGATGGCTGTTCAGATGCAGAAAATATTGCAGCAAAGGGGCTGGGTTCAAAAATAGGGAAAAAATGCAGAAATCAGACCGCGGGTCTGTGGCGAAACTGAGCAGTCAGACCGCGGGTTTTGGAAAAACAGGCACGGACGGGTAGCGGCTTTTTGGCCGACAGACGCAGTCGGATCGCAGGAAACAGGGAAAAAGACGCAGTCGGGTTGCGGGAAAAAGGCTAACAGACGCAGTCGGGACGCTGGAAAGGGGTTGAAAACCGCAGTCGGGACGCGGGAAAATGGCTGACAGGCGCAGTTAGATTGCAACAAACAGGCTGATTAGCCGCGGTCAGATTGCAGGTAACAGACTTGAACCCGCCGGCAGGGCGCTGGAAACAGTCTGAGAGCCGCGGTCGGGTTGCAGGTAAAGGTCTGAAAGACGCGGTCGGGACGCGACTGCAGAGGGAAAAGATGCGGTGTATGACGGCCGAAAGGGACACCCGAAAGGAAAAAACGGGAAATTATTGCAGAAAACTAAAAATTTTTTAAACGAAAACCAGAAATTCAAACCTAGGGGAGTCGCCAAAACTGTAGCTAGGGTTTTACTCCTAGCTTGTGCAAATGAGCACCTACTAAGGAGAATGGACTCCTTAGTAGCAGTTCAGTAAATGGAAATTACTATGTTAAAATAGAACTATAAATTACTCTAAAACATGTGCATGAAACATAAGACAAAGATGTAAAGAATGGCTTTTGTATTAATATTACCTCCAATGTGAAGGTTGGTGAAGCTCTTGTAATGTCCAAGAGGGTTGCTCCAAGCTCTAACTTGCTCCTTCTCTTTATCCAATGGTGGAAATGGGCCAAAAGGGGCTCTCAAGGTGAAAGTGGCTCAATGGTGAGCTAGGGTTTCAAGAGAGATTTTGGTAGAGTAAGGGTACTTATGATTGTGGATATGGAATAAGGGATCTCCATCACCTATTTATAGTTTTTTGGTGGTGGAGTGCTGGCCCATGGTTTTGGGAACCATATGGTTTAGGTCAGCTGTATAGGGTTTTTTCCTCCTTTTCCTCATTATTTTATATTTTATATTCCTTTTTTAGAGGGTTTTTGCTATTTTTAGAGGAATTTTGGATATTTTTGGAGGAAAAAGGGGTTTTTTAGCCTTTTTGAGGCTTTTTTTATGGTTTTGTGGCCTTTTGGAGGCTTTTTAATGGGATTTTTAGGGTTTTTAAGGGAAATATGGTAGGAAAATGGACAAATGAGCCATGTAATGGGGTAGATGAGGTAGTGAACACTTTTTGGGTGTTAACAAGGGGTTATTGGGGAGATAACATAAAATAAGTAAATATGAGATATTTATCTAATTAGGGGATTTTTGCATGAGGACATGTGTCCAATTGGAGGAGAGTTTGGGAAATCTTAAAAAGGGAAAATGAGAGGGGGGGGGGTATTTTCCTTCTACCCCATTCTCTCTTGTTCTTGGGTTCTAGTAGGAGATGGGATTTTGGATCCCGAGGGAGGATTACAATGATAATAGTATTTCCTGGCTTGGTATTGTTGAGTGAGGGCTTAGGGGATCTCATTCTATGAGTAGGAGGTTGGTTGGGAGGAGAGTGGTCCCCCACCTATGGTTTTCCATGTTGTTCCAGTAGTGGTATACTATGTCTACTTCATCCAAGAGGTACAATTGCAATTTGGCCTTTGTGGTTATAGGTACACATCATTTTCCTTCTACCCAGTTTTTAGTATTGGTAAATATTAACTGTGTGGTAAAATATTGTTTTTAAGTTTTATTAACTCTATTAAGAGTTGGGGTCTTACAATTATGCTAAGGATTATATGAAACAATGGTTTGATGCATAATCCCATGTTGACAAAGATAGTTTTCAAATTCATTAGAAGTAGAATTCCCTCCATTATCACTATAAAGAGTGTCAATAAGAGAATGTGCTTCATTTTCAATCCACATATGAAAAATTGTAATTGTTTCAAATGATTCAAATTTATGCTTCAATAAATAAATCCAACACATCCTTGTGTAATCATCAATAAAAGAAATAATATATTTATTACCATTAGCAGAAGCAACATGCATGGGGCCACACAAATCAAAGTGTACCAAATCTAATTTTCTACATGCTTTGGCATTGGAATCATGAAAAGGTTGCTTATTGTGTTTTCCAAGGATACATGCATCACATTGCTTCAAATACCTTGAAATTGTGCAAAAACCAGTAATGCCATTCTTCTTTAACAAATGAAGACTATCATAATTGATATGCCCATAGCTATCCCACCACAAGAGACTAGATGGAAATGTACCTTCATTATGGTAAGAGAGGTATGCAAAATTTTGTGCCCTTGTAGATGTCCCTTTCAGCTTCAACAATATCTCATATTCACAGCCTATCATGATGACCCACCTATCATAAGATCTCCTTATCTCAACTTTTCCATCGACCATATGAATGGAATGGAATTGTTGTTGAATATACAGAAGAGACAATTAGTTCCTCTACAAGTATAGAAGATAGAAAACATTATGTAAAATAAAATCTAAAATTCGGGCAATTTGAGACTAATGGTGCCAATTCCCTTACGTTTGAGGTTAGATTTATCTACAAAGTATACCATACCTTCTACCTTGTCATTCAATTATTCAAAGAAGTATTTCCTAAAATTCATGCAGTAGGTAGCACCTATGTCAAGCATCCAAGTATCTCTCCAAGAAGCAATTAAAGTATTGAATATAACTTCATTTATACCAATATTGTAATGTGCAATAATAAAATGAGCAAATTCAAGAACTTTACATGACTTGGGAGCTTTAAATTTTTCTTCTTTCTACTCGTTCTTCTCTATGATCTTCTCCCATGGAATTCTACATGCCTTTTCCTCATATCCATTCTTGCCACAATGAACACAATGAATATCGGATCTCTCACCTTGATTATGAATACCCCCCTATCTATGAAATTATTCTTTCCACATCCTCTCTTACTTCTTTCTCCTTTAGAAGAATCATGTGATTGATTCTTCCCTTTTTTAGAAAGGCACATTATCTCTCCAGTGGGATGAACTATCTTCTTCCTAAAAATTTTCTCACATTTTGCAATTTTTTCCACCAAAGAGTCAAAATTGAGGGTCTTCAATTGGCCCCTAGAGTGAAATGATTCAAGATAGAGAGAATCTGTGGGGTAGAGGACCATGATGAAGGCCATGAGAGGTATGTATACCTTCACACCAATAGCTTCAATGTCATGCATGGTGGCTTTAATTTCATATGCTACAGCCATGGGATCATTATCATCAACTCTAGGTTGAAGAGCTTCAACAACAATTGAATTAGCTCCAATTTTGTATGCGAACCATACAAATCTTTCAATTTCTTAAAATCACCCTGGGAATATTTGATAGTTACAATGCATCGACTCACCTCTTCACTTATAGAAGCAACAATCAAGGCATATGATTTCTTATCTTTATGCTTCTTAATATCAAGCTCCCTACCTTCCATATGTTTGGTAGGAACAATATCACCATCAAACATATGGAAGGTGTGCTCAATCTTTCTTGACCATTCTGGATATTTCTATTTCTATTGAGAAACACACCAAAAATTGAGACTAGAGAATGCATCTTCAAGAACAAAATCACTTCAAACTCGCCGCCAACTCAAACCTCCTTCCTTATCCTTCCTTTATCCCTTTTATCTCCAAACTATGGTAGTTGAATGGTAGCTTGGAACTCATGTGTAGATGTTGATACCATTGAACATTCACAATCCCTAACCTTTACCTCAATCCAGGGCTAAGAGCATAAAGATAGTTTCTCAATAATCGATATCACGCAACAAGCACTCATTTTCGATTGGAATTCAATGCCACTAGAGCACATATAGAGATAGTACAAAGAGTATACCAGTAGGATACACTCAAAGGTTATGATCTAAATATTTGGAGAGCATGGAAATCCTAAAGGTTATGATCTAAAGGTTGTATCATGTAGAGGTATGAAGCGCATAGTAGGAAAATCCTGGAGATACGACAACGCGTTAGAAAGGAGATTTGGATTTCCCATTGTTGGGAATGCAACACCAAAAGTGAGATGCACCACGCAAATGTAATACATATCACTTGATAGCACACAGAAGCAAATAACATGCAGATTAGGATAACACATAGTTGTAGAGGGAAATGGAAGGGATAAAACATACAAGGAGTATGATTCTCTATTCACCAGTGTGATTCTCCAATGATCATGGTTTAGGGTTTCTCTTGTGTAATGGATAATTGGGTAATGTATTCCTCTAACCACCCTTTCAACAATGTAGACTAGGTAGTGTATACTTTTGACAACCCATTGCTTGTGAGTTCTAGGGTCTATGGGGTTTTCTTCTTTGTTGGAATATACTTTAGTGTGTGACTAACTACACAACAAATTGCTTTCCACCTTACTAGTTCTTAGTCTCACCTATACGTGACTTGTACAAAGCATAATTGTCATAAATCAACTAGAGGAGAGACTATAAGGAAGCATTTTTTTCAACAAAAGTTTGAACATAAATAAGTTCCTTCAATGAGAGATGCGTGATCATGGAGTTATGTAAAAATACCAGTGCTCTAATACCATTGGTAGACTTGGGATAACTCCAAATAATTGATTTATTATTATTATTATTATTATTATTATGATTAATGTGAGTCTCATATAAATACATTGAGATATGAACTTTGGTTTCATATTCCAAGAGGCATGTTCCTATTCACCAAATAAGTGATTGCACCTCTCACAAGGAGATTAGTGTAAAGATAATGCTCAGCTTCCTTCCAAACAAACTTACTATGCAAGTTTAGTGCTACATTCTTTTGAAAAAAATCATACCATTTCCTTATAGTTTAGGTTCCCCTCAAAACCCATAGAGCCTCTTATATTTATAGACTTTAAAAACCCTGCCACCTCCAACATATGCAAAATCTAAATTTATAATTTTTATTATTATTGAATATTCACCACCTACTAGGTGGCACTCCCAAATTTTTATTTGGGTGAATACTCAACCTCCATGTGTCATATTTGGACTTTTTTCTTAATAATTAATTTTATAAATACTTAGTTCCATTTTGGGGGCAATAGGTGCGAGGGGAATCCATTTGGATCCCGATGGAAAGTCAATAGTCACCTATGAATGGGGTATCGGATTGGCAACAACTAGGCATACAGGTATGCCTTGTTTATGAGGTTAGAAAATGTTGTTTCACTCAGCATTAAAAAATTCATAAGTTTGGGAGACTCCCTCCTCATCATCTCTCAAGCAAGGAAAAATATCAATAGAAAGTACACGAACATAGGGCAATTTAAATATAGAACTATGGATCTTCTAGAGCATATCAAAGAACCTAATGTTTTTTACATCCGTCATCATAATAACTCAGTGGTTGATAACCTTTCTAATTAAGAAATACATTTGGAAAGGATTTTTAAATAAAAAAAATGGGGGCCACTTGTAACATTGGTGGCTCCCCTAGGAATAAAGAATGGCACCAAAATTCAAATTATCATGAACCTTTTTCATATGTGTGCATTTGGCGCTGTTATAACCCACCAAGTACAAGGATATTCCTTCATTTATCCTCCCACATGAGAGAACACTCTCGAGAATCATCTCATATGGTTTGCTTGGTTGTGCAAACTTGTTATATGGTGTTTCCTTTTGTTTTGTTTGCTTCCTGTGGGATCTATTTGGTAGGATATATCCACATGTTATAGCATGATTTGCCACACCTTATGCAACATGCCTTGATGGCCTTTCCATGTCCCTTTGTAGACTCATATCATCCCTCTTGCTCAGAGAAACCCCTGAACAACACCTTTTTGCTTAGCCCTAACTCCTTTAGAACATGTGTATACGTAGGATCCTCCACTACATCCCGCGTACATTGGGTTTTGTGCTCAAAACAAAACAAAAAAATATTTGGAGTTTTCTATCCCATGTAACGACCATATTGATCCTTGGCCTTCCATATGCTGGAAACGATCTGATTCAACCCTCCACCTCCTTTGAGGATTATATATTGAGCCATTTGTTACACCTAAATCTCATCATCATGAGACCCATGTCAATTCAGTGCCTTAATCCCAGAAGTCTCCCTGATCAAGAAGTCATTTAGAGCAAGTTGTTTCCCTTTGTCCACAATTTCTAGTTGGGCCAGCGCAAGTTGCCTTCTAGAAAGGAGTGCCCAACTAGTTTAGGCACAAATTTCCATATGGAAGACTGCGCCGGTGGCTTAGGTTGTCTTTGAGCAGCCTACGCTTTCCCTCTCAGGCGCAAGTTTCCTTCATACAGCATGCTTCGGTGGTGGTTAAATTGGATAAAGGTGTCTTTTGAGCAAATTCTAGAAGGTGGATGAGGTGGATCTCTATCCCTAACATCTAGGTGAGCTGTCCTACGGTTCCCTAACCTCAAGGGAGGATCCCTTAGTCCTCTCCCCATGATCCTCAACCTACTCTATCCACTTGGTCCTATATATACAAAGCTCCTCCCCATTCCAAAGGAATGAAGTCTATAGCAATTACATGCTGGTGGAATTAACCTAGGTGATCCCTATACATCTCTTGGGAGGCATACATTTCCTTTGGAGGCATTGGCTTGGCTTGTTGGAGGAAGATTGCAGCGTTAAGGCTTGGGTTGTAATCATCACTCTACTATGTATTTCTCACTCATTTACAGTAATATAATCTCTTTCCATAAATGTATTTGTGTTAATGATATTTAGAGCTCACTTCCTTAACTATTTGCTTAGATCAGTTAGTGTTTAGATGTACTTTTACTGCTTGTTTT
The DNA here is from genome assembly GCA_027924585.1 of Larix kaempferi. Classification (NCBI taxonomy): domain Eukaryota; kingdom Viridiplantae; phylum Streptophyta; class Pinopsida; order Pinales; family Pinaceae; genus Larix; species Larix kaempferi. Next base: position 8,345,222 of record BSBM01000532.1, on the reverse strand, counting down.
GTCTCTATGTGCTTTGACAGGTCTTGCAACTATGGATTCGACGACCATGAAGCTTGGAGCAATAAAGAGGAGAAAGATCTATGAATATGAAGGTAAGGCATCTAACTACCTTGATCTCTAATTGATCTAGGAAAGTAGTTTTATATTATGCTTCCATTTGTTCTAGATCCCGTTGGACTAGGGAGATCATGCTCACGTCTGCTCGAGTAGATTGTCCGATAATACCATTGTGGAGCATGAGAGGAGGAGAAACTAGTGAGTAAGGAACTTCTGGAGAAAATTTTCCCCATTTCCATTGCCTTGAGTCTACATCCCTTTATCCTTGTTATATGAACCTTTTGATGTTCATATACCAAGCTCTTCCATATCTTGTGAAGGAGGAACCCAATTACTCCTTGAACTTGTGATCTTGCCTTTGCATGGAGGATTGAAGTGGTGGAGGCCTAGGTGGAGGAACTTAGTTCTTAGTTCTGACGAGTTGCCTACTATTAGAAAAAGCAGGATCGCAGAGCAATAACAATAAAAATATGCAAATACAAATTACACAAACACATTACAAGAGAGACACCAATATATCATGGTTCACCCAAGATGGGCTACGTCCACACTGAAATTGCCAGTCCTTATTATTATACCATCCAGCAAATGAAGGGATACAACCTGCAGCACATTCGCTGCACTTCCTCCTCACTGTATCACTGTCTCTCTTCACGATCTCAGAGATATTTACAATGCATAATACCTAATACATCTTACCCTAGCCGTATTACAATGGCTTTCTTTTATAGGGGAAATACAATGGGAAAATACCATGGGATACCCAAAACCATGGGTCCGTAAAACTGTTGGCCAAGGTTGGGGAAACTGTTGGTCAAGGTTGGGGAACGAGTGTACAGTCCTTTTGCATATAATATAAAGCTGGGGTACACGGTTGAGAAAATATCATCTATGAGACTGGAAGATTTGGCTCCACAACCAACACCTACAAAAGGTTATCACTATGTACTTCTGTGCATTTTATTAATAGAAACACTCTTTTCGTGTCCAATACATTTTGCAAATGTTAATGTGAATTCCTTGGGTATATTTGTTAAATATGTTAATGGATTATGCTAGTTTTTATGTTAACATTTTATATCTATATTCCATTTGCTCGTATATATTTGTTGTTGAGGACAAGTTGTAGGTAAGGAGCATTGGATTTCAAGCTCAACAGTGGTCTTCTTTGAACATCCGGTTGAGGTAAGAGTTTTATCTTTTGTTGTTGGCATTTCATACTTGGGAATTGAGTTGGTTTCTTGGTCAATCTGTCTATTGTGGTCCACCCCAAGCCACAGGAAGTTTTTCTCCATAACAAAATTGGGGACCATACTGGGGACCCTCCATTTGAGGTTCTTTTGGGCGATTTTTCTTCATATTTCTCTCTGTTTTTCTGAGTTTCTATGCCGCTAGTAGTTTGGCAGTCTGCACATTGATTTTATCTTGAGGAATTTGGCTTCATTCTTTCTTTTTTGGGTATTTTTCTCCACCCACATGGGTTGGCCGAGTCCTTCCTACATATATATGCGCTCTACCTTTAGTTTGCTTGCGTAGATACGCTGATGTTTGTTCAATAGTCGCGTACACATCACTTTTGAGCCTATATCTTGAGTTTGATGATTGTTGGGTGAATTCTAGGTGTTGCCGAGTCTTCTTGGGCCTCTGTATGGTCTATTTGCTTCCTTAATAGTGACTGGAAGATCTATTTTTATTTGTTTTTATTTAAGTCAAATTTTGTCATTTTTTCTCGTTTATGGATTTTTGGCTTGCTTGAGTCATGCTTCTTGGTGTCTTGCTTGGTTAGTCTCATTATACTTGCTACATAATCTGAGACGTTCATGGTTCAAGATTGCATTTTCATTCATATATTCAAAAAATACAAAAATATTTGCATTTTTGCATTTGAACTAAGCACTTGCATTTCTATTTGGAGTTGCATTAGTCTTGGCATTTTAGGAAAGATTGCATTGCCATTTGAAATTGAAAGAGATCGTAGTTGCATTTCATTTAGTGGCATACAAATTTCTTTTGAAAAAAAAGTCTAGCACTTAGAAATGTTTTTATGTATGCTTATTTATTTTTTCTGAGTCATAACATTATTAGTTTCACGACCATAAACGCTTAACTTAAAATTGATTAGAAACATTTTTATTTTATAAGGTACACCAACAAGTATAGGTTTTAGAGTCTTGGAATAAGATTGTGTGAGTAAACTTCTCCAAGACTATGAAACTAAACATTATGTGTCTGACCAGGGAGTGTGTGACGAGTTAAGCACGAGGTGACGTGAAAGTCGGTTGAGGAGATATACCTTTGTGACCTTCCTAGTGTTGGAGATATATCTCGGGTTTATTCATATCAGAGGGTTCTTGGAGTACCTACATGCTTCTTGAGGTTCAGGCTTTGTTACCCTAACCATATAGTGGATCCGACCTGCGACTGTTCGCCTGATCATTCGGTTATACGTGGTGACCATAGTTTCCTTTCTTAGGTACTGTACAATGTACTTGCAAGGGTTATTATGTGAGTGTCCTGAGACAGATATTTGTTGAAAAACACATTGCTTTATGCATTGAAGTTGAGGGCCCTTATAACTAGATCTGTTACCTCCGATTGTATTTCAGGAGTCTCAAGCCCCTCCTGGATGAGGCATACCTTCTATATTGCCGGGAGGCCCTTTAGACACCCTCTCAGTTTGCGTGCATCTTGGCCTAACTTCTCTAGGAGTGTGCTCGTTTTTGGTTAGTTGGCCCTAGGGATCGATTTTGGTTTCTACGACTCTTTGGAGTCATTGTGGATCGATTTTTGGCTATCCGTCGTTCTTGTCGCTTAGTAGGTTTACCACCCAGTGATTGCAACCTCTCCATAAGAGGCATAGAGAGACCATTAGTGCTCCTTATTTATCACACCGCAAGCTTCAAAGAATTATCACTATGAGCTCTACGTCCGATACTTCAGGGATACCTTTGAATCCATCATCGACAGAGGGTGGAGGAGTCCATGAGACTACTTTTTCTTCTGTCTCACGCGACGGGTTCGTCCCAGCCCATCAGTACGAATCCTTTTGAGAATGTTTGGTCCTCTGATTATGTATCCACTTTATCCTTAGGATCATCGGGTGGTGATGCTTCATCGATTCTGGAAACCACTAATCCGTTTACATTTGGCATGCCCAATCCTTCATCCAGTTTCCCATCTTGCATACCAGTTTCTAGTAGCACCTTTGGTGTTGGGTTTGGGGGCATTTCAACCCCCTTCATTGCATATCAGTTAGAGGGTGGTCATATCGATCCTTGTTCTCCTTTTTTGGGGGGATGGCCTCCCCCTGCATTAGCCCCTAATACCAGTATCAATCCTTTTATAGGTGGAAGTGGGAATGTAGGCGGTAGTTCCACTTCGTATATTCCATATGTCTGCTTATCCTCTACTACACTAGTCCCAACGAACGCCTTCATTATCGCGCATACTCCTCCTGGTTCATCCATCCCATTTGGTGGGAATGTCTTGGTTAATATAGGTCACCATTTGGCTAGAGGTCCTCCGTTGAGTGGATATATGCCTCCCCCTTCATTAGTGGGCAACGTGTACAATCCTATGGGCAATTTTGGGAACATTGTTTTTCCTTCCCAAGGGTTCCCCTCTATGCAGATACCGGTTCATCCATACATAAATCAATTTGGAGGAGGATACTATCCGACTAGTCAGGGTCATAGTATTTACGAGAATCCACCGTGGCCCATAGTCTCGAATCCTATGCCTACGGGCATGTATCCACAAGGTCATTCTTTCCCGGGAGCTTGGCCTCAAGCTTCACAACCATGGATACTATTTTTAGCCACTTTGAACCTACCTGACTTATCTAGACTTACAAACAATCTGGTGTGTCATGACCCGTCATGGCCTCCGGTCCCCACTAAGCTTCCTTCCGACATTCCAAATTTTGAAGGCAATAAGGGTGAGGATCCTGGTGATCACGTTACTACTTTTCACCTTTGGTGCTCGTCAAATTCGGTGAATCACAATTTCATTCATTTAAGACAATTTCAACGCACCCTTACGGGGCCAGCCACGAAATGGTACGTTGAGTTTCCTAGGGGCATGTACCGGACCTTTTATGATTTGGACTTGGTTTTTCTCAATCACTTTCAGTTGCCGGTCCGTTATGATGCAAGCACATAAATCATTTTGACGTTTTGTCAAGATAAAGAAACCCATATTTCTGATCACATTCAGGAGTGGCGTTGACAAAAGAGGATTATTAAAGCCAACATTCTACCAGAGTTTCTATTGGAATGGTTGCTTAAGTGACTTTTACCTTATATCACGAAGGATGTTTCGACGTCTGGAGTTATGACTGAGGAGAAAGCCATCTTTAAATCTCAACAATTAGACTTGATATATGCTCAGTTTGGGATTTTGTATGAGATTATACTTGACGCACCACGGTCTAGCCACAAGTTCAAACTAACTTATGGACCTCATGTCGATGGCATTGTAGGTTCTACAAGTGAGAAGGTTGTAGACCAGGTGACAAACAAGATGTAGAATTTGTCTCTTAACTAGTCTGCCACAGGACAAGCTACGAATTCATCCTGTCCCACCCAATCGTCGGATGTACACTCTGTGCAATCGATGAATCCAAAGGGTAACCAACAAGCCATAGGAAATCAGAAAAAGTGGAAGAATAACCGTAAGGGTGGGAACAACAATAATAAGAAGGGAAATGCAAATCATTAGAAGAATGACAATAATGTTGGTGGGGACAAGAAGTAGAATCATAAGGTGAAATTCCCTTGTAAGCTTTGCTTGCAAGACCACCTCACTCACTTGTGTCACCGTGTAATATCCTTGGGAATATTTAACCAAGATATTAACTCAACTTCAAAAATTTTAATAAAATTCACTGGTTAAATTTCTTAATAATTCTTTTAAACCAAGCAGGAGGTCAGTGATGTGGATGGAGACTGAATATGAGTATGGTGGGATGAAATTTCAGTTCTGGAATTTGTATGGGGAAATGTGCAGCAACAAATAATAACATCAGAGGGAGATTCCTAAGCACAAAGCACTGGGGCCATTTATGTTTCGGACATCAGCTACCACTGAAGCCTACCGCAAAGCTTCCTGGGCGCACCAACATATGCTTACTAGACTGGGTGGGCACAAAAATAAGTTATGACAATAAAATAGGCTCAATGGACATAATGAGCAGCATTCAAAAGGATTTGGGAAGAGTAGGAGTGGTTTAGAAGTTTTAGGCCCTACCGGGATGACAGAGCTAATCAAAATGCAATCTTTACAAAAAGGTTTAAATCCCCCAAAATTCTTTAATTAGGGACTGATATAGCTAATATTATGTGTTATTGACCTCCTACAACTTACAGAAAGTAAATCTGACATTTAGAACAAATTTGGTAGTCATTCTTGCAAAACTAGTCAATAAACAATGCTCAATGAGCTAGTCTTCCAATCTGAGTTAATAAATGACTTGATTTAATTAAATGCTCTGTTCTGAAATATTAATATGCTCTGATATAATGTAATTAACAACAGAAAGTCAAATTATTACTCATTGAACCAAGTTTGTACTCTTTAATTAGCTCCTCATCAGTACAATGTCTTGTAGACTAGAAAACCCCCTCATAGGGCCATAGAAGAACTGTAAGAAGGGATGGAATGATTAAATATTTGATATGAAAGTGTACTTTGGTCTTCAACAGGAATGAAAAAAAGTATGGATTCGTACTGGGCTTCCTGATTTTCAATGGGCACATTCACTTAATTGGAACTACACACGTGTGCTCATTAACACATGAAATCTTGGCTCCGGTGAAAATGGTTGTATCTCGGTCATCCGGACACCTTTTTCGATGAGACAAAAGTGTTTCCTACTGGAAACGACCCTCCAAACGCAATGGAATAGGTCTCACATCCCAGAAATGGTCAAAAGTGTTGAACCCAAAACCTCCATTTCGGCCCTTCAATGTTGTCTCGTCCGAATGTACCATGTATGATGATGAATCATTGTAAGCTTGAGTTCTTCTTAGTATTGGATTATATGGACCTGCATATCAGATCTCCATGGATGAAAATCCCGAGAGAATATTAGAAAGGAGAAGTAGAATAGAAGAATGGGGTACATCACCCATTGATTAGCTTGGGCACATCACCAAACCTTGAGAAGCTAAAATGCTTCACTCATAAACTCACAATGACCCAAAGTTCTCAAATGGAGTTGGTTGGCTTCTTTTATAAACTTCATGATGACCTGCTGAGCAAGTTGAAGAGCTTGGTGACCTGTGAGAATAGGTCACCCATGAGTTGACATACTTTCCTTTATTTTGCCTTACAAGATTTTCTCCTTTAGAAACTGTGCCCCCCTTTGTCTCCATATGTTTCCTACTTTGTAAAAGTTGCTTGATTTGTAAACTTGACTCCTTTTTGGAAACTGCACCCTCCTTTTGCTTTTTCTGGTTGTTTCCATTTTCTTGCTTTTAGAAACTCTTACACCTTTCCTTTTTGTGTTCTTTTCCTAAATCCACAAATTGATTTAGCCATATTTCTATTTTCTTGTCTCTAGATCCAATTTGGAAAACTTATCTCTATGAGGGCACTCTCTTGGCCTACTTGCCCAATTATTTTAGGAATATTAAGTAAAGGAATTAATTTAAATTAATAAAATTAATTCCTCCAACAGAACTTAGGATAAAATTTATTATATAGTTACAGGATTAAATTATCATTTATCTTCCTAGGAAAATAATGTCCCCTTTTACCCATGGTCACTGAATTAGCCCAAAATTAGGGACATGACACCCCGAATGGATGAAGCCTCAAATCTCATTACGCAGAGCCCATGTGTACTGACTAATCCCCTTCCTCATAACCAAAATATGACTTCAGGTGCTTCTACCACTCGAAATGGGTCTTTTGGAAATGCAAACCCTTTAATTCATAATGGTGGTCACATATGTGTTAACGTGGTTCAATCGGAGGTCAACGTTGCTACACGCTCCCGTGATGATAATCCTTCGCAACCCTCTATTGGGAAAGAGCCTCCTCCTATGTAGATCCCCTTGCATATCGATAAGCCCAATCTTGTACCCCGTATTCCGAAAGGATTTCTTAAGTGCTTGACTCACAATGCTAATGCCCGAGCCACCTATAGTTATTCCAGCATAGAGGATCTGGGCCAAACCCCGTGTGCTATGTTGGCTCTTGAGGTATTCCAGACATGTCCTTCACAGAGGAATGCCTTGTTATATGCTTTGGGAGCTTTCGGTTATAGTGGCCCTCATGCCATCAAGTTTGACATTATTGACTTGCAGCCTTGCTTACCTTACCATGTGGATTTTCAAGTCCATGTGGAGTGTCTCGATATGACCATTAAACGCACTATCGTTGATGAAGGTGCTTTCACGTCAGTTATGTTGTTATCTTGTTGGAAGGCCCTTGGTTCACACCCTCTATCTAAATCTATGATGATGTTAACCACATTTGATGGACCTTCGTTTAGACCGCATTGTATTAGTCTTTCTCTTCAGGTCCAGTTGGGTCGGAAGTCCATGTCGGTAGAGGTCGAGATGGTGCAAAGGACAATCATACATCTGAATGGCTATGCCACTCTCTACAGCTAAGGTTGCTTATAAAGCTATACAATAGATCACTGCAGACCCTGATCCTTCCTCTTTGCGGATGGAGGAGGAGCATCTCGCTTCACCGCTAGCCTGGGTGGTTAACTCATCTTGTTCGCATGATTGCCTTGATGATACTTTACCTTTGGATGAAGCCGTTATCGAGGCCATGAATGATCCCAACAAGCCTTGTGAATACCTTCACCATCGATCTTGTTTCCTTCCTAAGCTTGAGAGGACTGAGCAAGACGAGTTTCTGTTGGATCTAAGAGAGAAATTTGGTCACCCCATGGTCCCCTTGGATACGCATGGCATTTATGCTGAAGGGAACAAAACTAACATCTCTCCTTCCATTCCGATCGACATTTCTCAAACTCCTGGAAAAGTGGAGAACATGTACATCGGTGAAGAATGCTCCCTCGAAGAATTTCAAATATATATCGATTTATTTAAAGAATTATGGGATGTGTTTGCCTATTCTTATGAAGAGATGTCAGGTATAGACCCTAGTATTATCGAACATGAGATTAAAAATTACCCTCACGCTAAACCTGTTCGACAACGCCTGCATGAAGTAAATCCTAGAAAGGCACCCACTATTAAGGTAGAGGTAAAGAAGCTACTCAAAGTTGGTTTCATCTATCCAGTTCCCTTAACCGAATGGGTATCCAATCCTGTTCTCATAGACAAGAAACAAGGAACCATATGTGTGTACACTGATTTTAGAGATATGAATAAAGCGTGTCCTAAGGATAACTTTCCCACACCATTTATTGATCAGATTTGGATGAGTGTGCGGGAAGCGAGATATTTTCCTTTATGGATGGTTTTTTAGGATATAATCAGATCCAAATTAAACTCGAGGATCAACATAAGACTTCATTTATATTTCCTTGGGGTACCTTTGCATACCGAAAAATTCCCTTCGGCCTTAAAAACACCAGAGTGACCTTCCAGCGGGTAATGACCTTTGATTTCATGACCTTAAACGTATTGTGGAGGCTTATCTCGATGATCTTGCTGCTCACTCTCACAAGAGAGTAGATAATCCTGATCACCTCCGTCTCATATTCAGAAGATGTTGCCATTATAAAATCCGATTAAATCCTCATAAGTGCATATTTTGTGTGTGAACTGACCACCTTTTAGGATTCATCATTTCAAAGGAGGGGATTATAGTCGACCCCTTAAAGGTTGAGGAAATACTTCGATTGCCTCCCCCGTGCACGACCAATCAAATTTAGAGTCTACAGGGGAAAGCCGATTTTCTACGTCATTTTGTAGTGAACTTTTCCAGCCTTACTAAGGGTTTCATGCGCCTCTTGAAGAAGGATGCTCCTTTTATATGGGATGAGTGAGCCCAATAGTCCTTCGATGCTCTAAAGAAAGACTTGGTATCGGTGCCTCTGTTGAGACCTCCATAATACAATAGATACTTCTTGATTTATATCGCGGTGTCCCAAGATATGGTTGACATAGTCCTGGTTCAGAAAGATGATGAGCTCCAAGAGCATGTTATCTACTATCTTAGTCAAAATTTAGTAGATGTTGAACTCAGGTATACTCATGTGGAAAAATTGGCACTTGCGGCTGTTCACACAATTCAACGATTAAATCATTACATTTTACTTCAGAAGACCACTGTGATGGCTTACATCAATCCATTTCAATTCATCTTGATATGACTTATGATAGGGGAAGTATAATAAATGGATTGTCATTCTACAAGAATTTGATCTTGATTTTTTCTCGCTGAAATATAAGAAGTATTTGGTCTTCGCGAAGTTGATATCTTATTTACCTAGACTGGATGAAGAAACGATGCATGATGACTCATTCGTGGATGAGCATATTTTTCTCATCTCGTCGACGAACCATTGGTATGGAGACATCATTGTGTATCTCCGGACCCTGAAGTTCCCTCCACATCTCTCGAGGGACGAACGACGTTGCATTTGCCATCAATCTAAGAACTACCTTTTCATCAGTGACACTTTGTATCGCCGAGGGGTGGATTCCATCCAGCGTCGTTGTTTGACTCACAAAGAAGCAGAGGTTGTGCTTATGATTGCCATAGTGGGTGTGTGGTGGTCACTTATCCGAGATTGCTACATCCTAAAAGATTATGTGAGCTGGTTATTTTTTATCATCTATTTTTAATGACTATGTTAACGTGGTTAAGAGATGTCACCCTTGCCAGTTGTTTTCTTGGAAGATGCGCTTGCGTCCTACCTCGTTACATCCAGTCATCACCATCGGTCCCTTCACAAAGTGGGGGGTGGATTCTATGGACTGCGACCCAACTTCGGCTAGGGGAAATCATCGTATAATTGTGGTCATAGATTATTTTACTAAGTGGGTTGAGGCCATGCCGAATGTCAAATCCGATGGTGCGACTGCAGCTCACTTCGTGTTCAACCAGATTATCTCCCGGTTTGGTATCCCGAAGGAGATTGTCACTGACCATGGCAGTCACTTCCAAAATAAAATGATGGTGGAATTAGCATTAAAACTTGGGTTTAAACAAGATCATTCATCATCTTATTATCCCCAAGAAAATGGCCAGGTTGAGGCAGTCAATAAGTCCCTTAAGGCCATTCTATAGAAAACCGTCAGACAAAGCAAGTCTAATTGGCACATTATGTTATATCCTACTTTGTGGGCGTATCGAACGACGGTTAAGACTTCCACCGGTTTCTCACCTTTTCAGTTGGTACATGGTGTGGAGTCGGTACTTCTAGTTGAATGCGAGATCCTTTTGTTGAAGCTATCCATTGAGCTTCTGCCTGACACAAAGGATTTAGAGCAATGATTAATCCACCTCAAGCAACTTGATGAGCATCGTCGAGATGCCTCCATGACCATTGATATTAATAAGCATCAAGTTAAGGCTTAGTATGATAGGTATGTCCGTCCTCGACATTACGTTGAGGGTGAATTGGTTCTCTTGTATGACCAAGCTAAGGAATCGTTGGGGGTAGGAAAGTTCAACCCAATGTGGCATGGTCCTTACATCATGAGGCATGCCCTAGAGAAATGAGCTTATGAGTTGGAAGACTACGAAGGGAATGTCCTGAAGGAGCCTATAAATGGGCTCTACCTTAAACGATACTATGCTTGAGTTTCTAGCTTGGGCTTGTACCCTGTACATTATTGTATAGTTTGAACATAGTTTAGCTTTTCTTGTAGTATCTCGGGTTTTCTTACATGCTTCCTCTTGGTTGGAAGATGTCAACGGAGTCTTCGACGTTCTTAGGATTCGCGGATGGTGCTAGTTGTCATATTCAAAACTTAGCTTTTGTTGCTTGGGTTATTTATTCACCCGAGGGTTAGCTTGTTTCTTCAGGAGGCGTATGTATCAAACCATTGTCGAACAATGTGGTCGAGTACACTGTTGTTATTGAGCTATTGCATGATTGTTGTATTCAAGCAGGTTCAAGCATTATAACACAGAATTATCAAGACAAAAGAGATGAGTCGAATGCATCCAACTGTTTATTATTCATCTTGATGTTGTTATTTATACATGGAGAGAGAAGTTGGAGTAGTTACACCCTCTCCAACTTCTCATGCTCTACATCCTTAATTAATACATTAATTAAGATAATGATAACATAGGAAACCTATCGGCCCCCTCAACATCTCCCCCACCAACAAAGCCTCTATTCGTCCTGAAGAAATATGTGTCAACATCCTGGATTTCTGCCACTGCTGAAGTAGTCCTTACTGTGAATCAACCATGCATACAGGTCTCCATAGGTGCTCAGCCACAACAACCGCCAACTTGATAGGAAAACACACATGTACAAGGCTCTACTGTGACTGGTTACTCTTTAGCCTTTGTCTTCAATCTGGTAGTAGTCCATCGAAGTCTCACCCTCTCACAATGGTGGTTATCCTCTTCCGCAATGAGGTCTCTTGGTTTAAAGACTCACCTTGGCTCATCTGACCGACATTTCCATTGACCTAGGCATATCCATCTGGTCGGCATCTCCATCGGTTCAGGCATGCGGGGCCTTTTGGCTCTTCGACTCTCTATATCATTTCTCTGTCTTCTGGATTTCTGAGGTCACAATCCAGGAACATCTTTGCAATATAGCATTGGGGAGTTCAATCAATGAAAATGTTTTGATGTTATCATCTAGCGTTAAGCTCTTCTTCTGTGTGCTGTAAGATGGCTTCTGCTTGAATATGGTCTTCGTCGACAGCTTCTGTCGTGAGGTTTCCTGGAAGTTTCTAAATATGTCGCTGCTTGTGGTCGTTGCAGACTGCTATATATGATCTTGTCATGGCCGACTAACTTGACTCGACTCGACTAACAATGGTCGACAAGAAACCGACTTAACACAATGACAACTTATCAACTGCGATCATATTTACACATCAACCATAATCCCCAAAAATAGGTATCAATCACATGACCATAACATGGACCCATATTTACAACATCGCGACCAAAAAAAGCATTGTATATATAGACATTGACCAACATCGACCCTATTTTAAAGGGTCGACCATATTTTGATATTTTAACACATACTTTTTCCCAATTGGAAATGTGTGGTCGACAAAAAATTGGTTTGAAAACCTTGGACCAACATCGGTCACATTTTTATAGACTTCTCAAGCCACATTGTTTTGCCTGACTTTTTAAAAATAAAGTGATTGCTCAAAAAAAGTGATCTCATGCATATCAAGTACATACTTTTGCTCATTTTACATTGTAGAATAACTCATCGAATCAAAATTCAAAAGTTAATGATAAAATAGGTGACCAACAATTTGTAGGAAAGCTTTGCGTTAGTCGACTTAACTATTTCGGTAGCTGGCTTTTGATTAGCGGTCGAACTGTTGCAAGACAAAAGGGTAATATAAACTGACATCTTGTTATTCAGTAGTCCTGGTGGTCAACTTAATATCCTTCCATGATATCTCCCGTCAAGTGTTCTCCATATTGACAAGCAGGCTGTAAAGGTCGGTGAACTATAGCCGTAGATTTTTCTGCTCTCAATATCAGTCTTTGGCAACCGACTATCTCGATATATAAACTCCATTTGGACAGTTCGATTGATGGGAGGCTAGTCGAAGTATTGATCATTGGATCTACGTAGCTTCCTTGGCTGATAGTCATGATTTTGGGAATGTGTACTCAAACTTCAACATTCTATTGTTGTGCATATTTAATGGGCGGAGGCTCTGGATAGCGTATAGTGATAAACCAGGAATAGCACATGGTCGATGATAATTCTTTGATTGATTGGTCATATTCATTCTCCGGCTGGTCGACGGAATGGAAACTTTGTAAACTCTAATAACTATCAATGCAATCAACAGAAATGAATTCCTTGCTCGTGTATTACTATAGCTTGCTTTAATCAATTGATGATCAATTGACAGAACCGAACAACGTGTCCTTCTGCGACTGCTGATGTAGACAGGTAAAAATGTGATAAATTGGCTGGATATAATTTTCGACCTTGTAGTGCACGCAGAATAGCTTCTTCCAGTCTGCTACATCAAGAAAATGCTCGATTAGAAAGATTGACAAATGGATTGACAAGCACGTGTAAACGGTCGATGCACCCAGCCTTGCCATGATTCCAACGCTCGACGGTTATAGACAGAGTCAGTGATCGATCCCAGGTTTATTATTTCAGTAGGTTTGAATTGGTATTTGTTCTAGTTGATAGACTTACCAGTTCTGGTCGACGATTTATCTTATCGTGATATGTATAGGCTAATCAACAGGGTGAGTTCTATTAGTCGACAATATATACAATTTTATACTTACCCAACGTGAATCTATGCTCATCGAAGAGCCTCCACAATCAAATTTGAGAAGTGGTTCGATCTCGGATCAGTTAGTTTCTTTGATTTCACTCACGTCCAACAACCTTATGACGGCAAAAGTTTCTTTGAATCCATACTTGGGCGAGCAACAGTTCTATATACTGACGAGGACGGCAACGGAGCCAATGTTGTATTCAAGCAGGTTCAAGCATTATAACACATAATTATCAAGATAAGAGAGATGAGTCGAATGCATCCAACTGTTTACTATTCATCTTGATGTTGATGTTGTTATTTATACATGGAGAGAGAAGTTGGAGTAGTTATACCCCTCCAACTTCTCATGCTTTACATCCTTAATTAATACATTCATTAAGATAATGATAACATAGAAAGCCTATCACCCCCCTCAACAGTGATGCAATTTCCAATGGCATTCACTCTTTAGAAGTCCACCTAGATTCATAGTTGGTTATGTCATAATTGAATGGTAGAGATCCTACACTACTAAGAATATTTCTACGGGTAAGATTGTTGGAACAACATTTTAATTTTATCACATACATTCATATACCAAGACATTCTAACCAAGTCACTGATGCCTATGCAAATTATATCCTAGATTGGAATTTGTATCATAATTAATCAAAGGAAGCAACCATATATTCATTCATTCACATATTTACACACAAATAATAATAGAGCCGAGAACCATAAGTTTTTTCATTATCATAAATAAGTCCAAAAAGGTGGTGTCATAGTACAAAAAACGAGGTCATAGCTCTCAAAATATACATTGTCGATACATAGAATAACCATGGCATCTAAGCCTCTGATGCAGGATGTGTCTCATGATATCAAACTACGGTGTTGGCTAGATGCCGGAAAAGCCGCACTCATGGACGGGGTACTCCTACTACATCACGTTGCATGGCCTTTAGGAGGTCCTCTATCTGCACCATCGGTACTCTGCGAGTCAACCATGATAGGTTACCCTGCACGTTTTGTAAGTTACGCTCGACTTCCCTGCCAGCTAACTCCTCTCCTCGGCATTTGCGCCGGTGCCGTGGATATCCCTGCGGTCATCGTAAACCTATGTCTGCGAGAAATAGTTTAACGTTAATACTTGATACCACACCAAATTTTTTTTTGCTTTCATTAAAGACAAAAATCCAAAAAATTAAATAATGAAAAAATTAAATAGTGCTTACCAATATCACCAAACGCAGACCCTGGTTGTAACAACATGTCTCTGTCACCACGAAAGTCGATCCCCTCATAGAAATAGTCATCTATGGCGATCACTTGTTGCCGCCACCTATGGAAGAAGTCATCTGTGTATGGAGAGGGCACCTTGCCACCTACCAACCACGTCATGATCTCATTCCATCGGACCTGGGATGGATCCCACAAGCTATGGGGAGGGACCTCCACTCTTAGGCTGAGACCGAGAACCCTCTCAAAGAAGAAACTGCATAGTATCCTCGCAAACCCGAAGTTTTTGCCCCTTCTTAGTTTGCATTCAGTAAGTTGGTGCTTCATGGTTTCCAACAGTGATGTACACCAGTCGTACATAGTAGGTCTTAGACACTCCACCGCATAGAACACCATAGGTCTCGAATCTTGGTGTAGTGCAACCGAACCCGATATCCTACCGAGCACTAGGATCCTGATCTTCATGCTAAGGCTCCTGATGGCTTTAATGGGGACTTGACTCCCCACCTTTTGAGTGCCAGGAAGACAATATGTAGCAATGTAGTCCTTTATGGTAATGACCCCTCCTACGCCACAAGCCCAAATATTCACTACCTCCCCTCGACGGGATAATCCTGTGATGAAGTATATGTCTTCAACCTCAATCCTTAGAGATTGCCCGTCGAAGTTGAAGGACTCAGTGTCTGGATCCTAAATGTCTATAAGCATCTAAAGCAATCTTGGTTGATCCCTTAAGCTTCCTATGTTCCAAAATTTGTAAAGGCCACAATGCGTGTTGATCTGCCAAATCACCTTGCACTTAATGATCAAGGGCGTCATGCTCCCTCTCTCTCCACTCTATCACCATCCTGCAAAAGGAAGGGAGAAATTTGGCTTTTTTTTTTAAAAACAAACCCCACGACATTGTATGCGACCAACAGTTATCATAGTCGCGCATGTACGCGGGCAGGATTTGCTTTACCTACATGGACCGACTCTTATACGCGACCTGATGATCTGTTGCCTGCGTACATCGATTTACTCAATTTCCGTGCTTAACAACTAAAAAATGTACCACTAAAATCTAAAATTAAACTAATGAAATTGAAGAGTATGATGAGAGCACTTACTTGGTCCAGACGAATCGTGATTTCGTCCCTCGTAGCTCCCGTAATCACCATTTGAAGGAAGAGGGCAAAATGGCTCCAAATGCACTAGTTTCGTAAAAACTCAAATGATATGGTTAAATTTCAAATTTTTACTATTTGTAGAATTTTTTTAAGCACTTTCTATAGTTTTGACCCTTTCTTTTATTATTTTATGAGTATAATGGACTATTTTCGTGGTGTAAGGTACTTTTTGGAACAGTTTCTTCCGACGGTTATCAATTTCAACCTTTTTAAATGTGATTTGCACCTTCGACAGGTATATTTTTTCCCCGTCATATAGGTTAGGAGTTCATTCCACATGCATTCTTTCATTGACCTATTCATAAAACTTAGGTGCAATCCTGCTTTTTATAGACACAGAACCTTCCAGCTGCTTCTAGAAGTGTCGTTATTTAAGCGATAGGGCCTTCCTGATCATGGGTACCCTAGTTAGAACCTCTTTTGTCATTTGGTACCCATGTTGCAGTTCCTCCTTAGGTATGGGAGTCTCTTGTAGTCTCCCCATGACTTTGCGTTGAAGCCTTATCCTTATCTTATATGTTGGATATCACCCACAGGGACTCCTGATTATGTCAAGTTGTAAATGCATATCATTGACATGCTTTCCTTTATGAGCCTTGTGCCAGCTCCCGCTTCGTCGTTATAAGCCAATTCGCCCCAACACTTCTCATTTCTAGCCAAGAAGACCCTTATTGGTTATCCTTTGCAGCTTGATTACCCTTTGACCCCGAGGGAACATCCCCCCGAGTGTCCTTTTCCTTCACGCATTTCCTTGCATTGAGCATAGGTATGTTCCACTGCATGGAACTAGTTTGCTTGCCTACGACACTCGTTCCCTCGAACTTGTATTATAAGCACTCTTGTATTCCTTTTCAGGATCTAATAATATGAAAAAGACCAAAAAAATATAAATTTAAAAACATAAAAAGTTGGATGGTAAACGTCTTCACCTTTTATTGGCAGTTGTCGTGTCTCCTTTGAACAGAGCACAGATCTTGATTCCATTCATCAACGGTTTGGATTTAATATGGCCTTAGGAAGCTGAACTTGTTACTCAAAGATTACTACTCCGACTGGTTAAGCTTCCAACCACTATGGAGATTTTGTTGACGCCTCTTACGTCGCAGAATTGTGTCAATATTTAGTCTTAAGTCTATGCTGCCTGAGTCTCCATATGATCATGCTCTTGTTCAAAGGAAGTTTATAAATATGAGTCGAACATTCCTTAGATATCTTGACTTTGCATGTCATCCATCCCTGTATGAGTACATTCCGATCGCATCACAATTTTTGTCCTACTTAGCACCCTGGGCCTACTTTCATCATTGGTAGGTTACCTTGAACTCAGTAGATGACACCTCATCATTGGTCGTTGACTAAGTGGTTTATCTTGTGTTCGACGACCAGACATCTATTTTCACCTTGGGATTTGTGTTGTGTCTTGGATTCCATCAGACCTCATGGGTGGTTTCCTCGCTTATGTCAGCTATTAAGAGGGTCTCTTCCATGCACTACTTGCATCCGGTACACGCGAGAGACACACTTATTTTTTGGTTCGTGTCTAGCTTGTTCGTCCGAGTTCTTCCAAATCGTTCAGCTTAGTTGTGCACCTCGTGTTGGTTGATGGGGGATTCATCAATTCCCTCCTTCTGCGGATCTCATTCCATCGACTTCAGATCATCTATTATGGAATTGAGATCTAGAGTCAGATGAGTACCTTGAGACTTGCAGTCATCAATGGTAGGTCCTCTCGTCATCGATAGTTGGGAATTCAATAATGTCCCTTAATTGATGGATTCCGCAAGTGTTCGACCTCAACACCCTTATTCACACTTGTAGAGTGTACTCGGTGCCTTGAAACCCATTTTCATCATCGGTGGGTCGTCTCGCGTCTGTTAATGGTATACCTTAATGACTGGTAATCAGGCAATGTTTCATCATGTTTGACGCCAGTACCTTTATTCATGTGATGGGACATGCACCATTGACGGTTTGTGTAGAAGACCTCAGGCTACAGTGGCATCATCTAATATGCTACTATCTGTGATCATGACAATATCTATGGGACTTCAGTTCTCATGGCAGAGCAGTTTGTACCCTAGAGTGTGCCATATATCTTCAATTCAGTTGAAGACTGCAACTCATTGTATATGGGTCATGGCTGTGAACTCTTATGACATATATATATGATGTATTTCCTATTCATGGTCATTGTATCAAACTGCTATGTATTTCAAACTACCCAGATGTATACAAAGTCAGCATTGTAATATTCTGATGAGTGGCTAGTTCTTTCGGCTAGGTCTCCACTACTCTACTTCTGAGACCTATAATGTATTTCAGCCATCATGATCTTCCCTCTGACCTCATACATCAGGGGGCATATATTATAGCATGCTTTGCTACACCTTATGCAACATGCCTTGATAGCATTTCCATGTCCCTTTGTAGACTCATATCATCCCTCTTGCTCAGAGAAACCCCTAAAAAGCATATTTTTGTCAATGTATGCACCCTAACTCCCTTACAACATGCGTATACGCAGGTTTCTCCACTACAACCTGTGTACATCAAGTTTTGTGCTAAAAAAAATAAATTTGGAGTTTTCCATCCCAAGTAACAACCATATTGATCCTTGGGATTCCATATGCTGGAAACGCTCTGATTCGACCCTCCACCTCCTTTGAGGATTATATATTGATCCATTGTGGAGCATGAGAGGAGGAGAAACTAGAGAGCAAGGAAACTCCAAAGAAATTTTGCCCCATTGCCATTGCCTTGAGTCTACATCCCTTTATCCTTGTTATAGGAACCTTTTGATGTTCATCTCCCAAGCTCTTCCATATCTTGTGAAGGAGGAACCCAACTACTCCTTGAACTTGTGAGCTTGCCTTTGCATGGAGGATTGAAGTGGTGGAGGCCTAGGTGGAGGAACTTAGTTCTCGGTTTCGACGAGTTGCCTACAGAAGGTTATCACTATGTACTTCTGTGCATTTTATTAATAGAAACACTCTTTTCTCGTCTAATACATTTTGCAAATGTTAATGTGATTTTCCTTGGGTATATTTGTTAAATATGTTAATGGATTATGCTAGTTTTTATGCTAACATTTTATATCTATATTCCATATGCTCGTATTTATTTGTTGTTGAGGACAAGTTGTAGGTAAGGAGCATTGGATTTCGAGCTCAATGGTGGTATTCTTTGAACATCCGGTTGAGGTAAGGGTTTTCTCTTTTGTTGTTGGCATTTCACATTTATCTAGCATACTTGGGAATTGAGTTGATTTCTTGCATCGATCTGTATGTTGTGGTCCACCCCAAGCCATAGGAATTTTTTCCCCGTAACACCACATGGCTCATCAAGGAAATTTCCATCTAGATGAGTTCAAGTGAATTGGGTCTCAGATGTGATTTGGTAATTTGCATTCCCATTTTGGCCTTTAGTTTGTCTATGTTCGTGGATTGTTTGGAAGCTTTGGCAGTGGATTTCGTTGGTTGGCTCTTCCTATACCTAGAGTTGTAATCATGGAGGTATTGAGTTAGGTTTCAATTTTGTGTGAGGTTAGGGTACATTAGGGAGCTTAAAATCATGATGTGAAGGTTGAAGTTGTATATGGAAGAGGTTTTGGTAGAAATTAACTAGGAATCCTCTCACGTCTCTAATTTGGAGGTCTGTTTTAATGATTTGGAAGGGTAGTTGTGTGTGCAATTTTGAAAGGGTAACAATAATTATTGATGCTCATTAGGAAATGTTGGTTAGAGGGAAGTCTCATAACACATCGCTCACAAGCTTGAGGGAAATGGAAGAATATTTGGTTCAATAACCAAAGATTGCAGTGGTCGAAGTCTCTAGCTCCCATGGTTAGGAGGAAGAAAACTGGGATCTCCATGAAATCCATAATGGTCATGATTCTCTTTAATCTCATCTTGTATGCTATTTTTTTTATATTCTTGCTAGGACAATTTATTAAGGTTTATAGTGTTCAATTTTTTGTCACATATGTTGTAGTATTTTTAATAACTCATGCTCATAAATGTCCCTTTAGGAAACAATCTGATGGAAAATGAGCAATTTTGTATTTTGAAAATGACTATACTTTTCAACCCATTTTTATCATCCTTTTAATATAAAATTCAAACTTGTTTCACTGAAAAAATGCTTCGTTCCATTTTCTACAATAAAATAATCATACTTCAAATAACCACCTAAAAGTGCGTAATTTTATGTAAACTAATATCATCAGTTATAGTAGCTTGACATCTAGAAGGTTTAGTTATTGGGGAGTAAGGAATTCACCACATTATGGTGTTCCCCTCAATCATAATCATGAGGCATGTTACCTCCCATGGTAGAAGTACTCAAAGTAGAAATATTACAATCACATCTAGTTAAATTGGTGTTGTCAATCTACTCGACTTTGTTATCCCATGTATTATTGTTTCTCTCTTGGGAACAAGTAGACAATATGAAACACCTCTACTCGTCTCCATGAAAGAAATCCAAATCCTCTTAGTCATGTCCCACACCCATATGTTGGAAAGTTGGAGATGTGTCTCCCTGTCTCATGCACGTGCACGAATCAAGTGGACACATCAAGTTGCTATATGAAAATGTATAACATAATTCACATCACAACTTTTTATTTCACAAGGACAAATCTAAAGGCTACCCTTTTGTGCATAGCCTTCAAATTAGTCCTTAGGTGAACAATATTAATTAGTAACCAAATTCTTTTTGGGGTCCACTTCGCACTTTTCAAGGTTTTTAATGCAATGACCATGCATTGATTTTTAGGGTAATTCTACACAATGACTATTTAGGGTCAAAATTTATGTTTGGTTCATATTTTGGTCATAACATTGAGGTCATATGATTATGAGATGACGAAAAATGGGAAATGCCACTAAAAGTGATTTACAAAGGTGATGATGGCCATGACAAAGTAGGTGAGCACAATTAGACCGTTAACAATTACACTCTTTCCTTATCACTCAACCATAATAAATTCAACGTTACCATCCTTATTTTCTTAAGAACACATTTTGAGATGAATTTTAATGATAACTGGTATGCACAAAATGGATTCTAGAACTGACTTAGCTAATGCAAGCCTCCCCACCTTGAAATCTTTTCATTACACCATAAAGAAAGCCTTTTTTCCACCTTCTCCACTAGCCAGTCCTAATCCTTCTTAACATAATCATTAGATTTTAGGAAAATCTTAAGATATTTTAAACCTACCTAAATATTTATCTACTAAAAATGAAACAACTTAGAGAAAAATATGATATTATCTTCACTAACTTATGAAAAGGAGATAGTAGACTTGTGAATGTTGGTTTTCATACCAATTGAAAACTCTAGAGATATAATATATCTTTCAATTTCAAAGCATATATTGTAGAACCATCACAAGAAAGTAATATATCATCCACAAAATGTATGTGAGAAAGGACAAAAGAGCCAGCAAATTTGATACCTCTAAAAGCACTCGATCTTTTGGCTTCCAATAGAGCCCTGCTTAACCATTTAGCCACAATAAGGAATGACAATGGGGACAAGGGAAAACCTTGTCTCAATCCTTTACCAGGTCTAAAGAAACCTAAGGTTGATCCATTAATAGAGAAGTACACTAAAGAAACACAACTCATCAGCTTGTTGACAAAGTGAATAGCAAAACCTAGATGGATAAGTATCATCCTAAAATATAGTTAGTTGGCCCTTTCATAAGCCTTTAAAAGATCCATATTAATGACTATAACCTGTAATATTTTTGTCTTTATATTGTGCATATCCTCCCGAGCCACAACAATAGCTCCATGGATCTACCTATATGATAAGAAGCCAAATTGTTAATCATATATGGAGTCATAAAGCAAGGTTTTTACCCTCATTCCAATAATTTTTTTACTGCAGTCTTGTATATACAATTACATATATAAATAGGCCTAAATTTGTCAAAAGAGGAGGGATCATTTGATTTGGTAATCAAGGCTAAAAAGGTGACATCAAAAGAAACAAGCATCTTCCTATTCCTCCTAGATTCATCAACAACTCTCAATAGATCCTCATTATGACCTAATCGAATCTAATAAATAATTCCATGGGCCACCCATCAAGCCTTAAATTTTCCTTTTGGAAAGTGTGTATAACAATGTGTAACTCATCTTTAGAAACCTCCTCTAGTTCTCATTGTCTACCTCATTTAAAAAATTGAGAAAGTTAGTCATTCTATCTACTTCAACCATATAAATCCTATCATCAGCCTTATATATATATATATATATATATAATCATTAACATGTTCAATACCAACTCTTGCAAGAAGTCATTAATCCATCATTCTTGTTAATCTTCGATGTGGAATTAACATTTTTGTGATGCACTACATATTGATGAAAATACTTAGTTTTCTCAACACCTAAATCTATCCATAGTTCCATGCTTTTTAATTCTCAGTTGATTCTTTGTCTATCTATATCTTTATTTTTGTGATGCACTACATATTGATGAAAATACTTAGTTTTCATCACTTAAAATCTAGCCATAGTTCTTTTCTTTTTAATTCTAGGTTGTTTATTTGTCTATCCATATCTTTCTTTTTCCAAAAGATTAACCCTCAACTTGAAATTCTCATTGGGGCATCTAACCATTTCTTGTAGATATAAGTCATTCAAATCATATTCAATGGCAACAATTTCCTTCTCTTCTTGTAATTTTTGCTCAGGGCCAAGTGGAGAGTTTCCTGTTTTATCCATTTATACTTTCAAAAAATACAAAGTAGTCGAACACATTTGAGGACCTATCAAAAGCCACCCACATATCCTTAACTATTCAAACAAATTTGTCCTCCAATAGTTAGGAATAATTAAATTTCAAAGGGATTGGGGTTTTCTCCCAAAACATGTTATTTTCAAGAATATAGGAAAATGATCTAACTCCTCCACAAATCCCACCAAGTGTTAGAACAAGACAATACTCTACACCATCCGACCAACAATCAATCCACCTAATCCCCCCCTAGCATCAACAAAAATAAAATCTTATCCCCTAAACAATTTTTCTAGATCATCACAATTTTGGCATCATGGTTTTCTTCTGAAAAGAGAATATTTTCTAAAAAGGACTACATGTACTCGATTTAGTTGCAAGGCCACTATCTTGCACACAAAACCCATCCTGTCCCTATACCATGTTGACAACATTAAATAAATTTTTTACCTTGAAATAACACCTCCAACCCATGAATCCCATTACCCTCTTTTTCAAAGTATCCAAAGTGTTGTAATGGTGTAGAGGTATTACGCTTAATAAATCCCTTTACACCCCTATGTAAAAGGGCATAAGGCCCATTTTATTCCTGAAATAACAAGTTTGCAACATGGGAATCGGGGTTTGAATATTCCCTCTCAAAGTGAAAGAGCCTACCATCCTCAAAAGAATGGCAATTTTAAATGGGTGAGGGAAAAAATGATTTTCCACCAAAGTATCTTCAGAGTGATCCAAAATCTCCTCATAACAATCCATAGAAACAACTTCAAAAGAAAAATCATAGATCATTATTACAATTAATTTAATAATAATTTTTTTTCATTACCATTATTATTATTATTATCATCTTAAATAATTATAATTAAACATGAATTATTATTTTGTCAAATTTCATTTATTTTCCTTTTTTTTCGCAATTTCATTTGGCATTTCCTTCTCAACAATATTTATTTGATTTCAAGTTGTTTAGACCAATTGTGCACATACTTTACACCTCAATCATATATGCTTGGTTCATGGCCCCAAGCTTAGCCATCTAAAATCAATATATTAACTTATAATTAACTAAATTCCTCATTTGAGGACCAAAAGAATCTTGTAATCAAGTTAGGATTTTGGGGATAACCATCCAAATAATTCATGACAATCATATGCATTGAGACATAGTTGTTGTCCTTTAGGGAACTTTAACTTCCTTTCTAACCGATGTGGAAACACTTGTTTAGCAATGGGGCACACTCTTCAATATTAGTGCTGAGATAAGTTGGGGTCACTACTTAACAGAGGCAACCTAGCTTTTTTAACCTACATTTTATCCCCTTGATCGTTGGATCCCTAACCCCTTCTACACATACATGAAGAGGTATCTTAGTGGCCGAGCATAGGTTCCTACTAAGTAGATTCCATGGGATTAAGGAGTTACTTGAGACATATAGTTGTCAGTCGTTGGGAGTTGACCTCAATTCCCCTCATTATAATTGTCTCAATCATACCTACACTATTTTCTTTGGTGGACTTTATCCCCATTCGTTGGAGTGATTGGGAGGTCCAATTACTATACATGATTTGAGCGGAAGTGACAGTTGGCTACATACCTTATTAATTCAAATAGGGCATCTAGCTGCTAGTACATTTAACTGTCAACCTGAGGCTGGTATGCTTGTGAGGTATCGTGCAAAGTATATGTAGAGATTCAGTAGTAATTATAATTATGAATTCTATAATGCGTCTACATCCTACCCAAAAACCGAATTCTTTTCTTAATAAAGTAAAATTGAATTAAATTACAATAAAGCAATAAACTCAACCATGAAAGTAAATAACATTCAAACATACATTTCATCAACCATAGGAGTAGTAGCATACAAATTCATTGATGCAATTGCAGTTTTGTAGCAGGTAACTCACTAATAGTCATGGAGCAAAGTTTCATTAACAATTATGTAGAAAAATGTCATTAATAGTTCTATAGAAAAGTGTCATTAACAACTTTGTAGCAGCATAGTTATGTAGTAATACGGTTATGTAGCAAATATATACAAGGAATAAAAGAACACACTACAATAATATAAACTATAAATAAACAAAACAAAAGATTAAACAATACACAACACCTACTAGTCTAGAGTGGGCCCTTCCTATGCATAGCAAGGCTGGAAGGACTTCAATAGATAAACACTTATCTCAACAATAATATTTCTCAAGAACTCGTAAACATGATTACTTTATTTAATTATCATAAATAGAATTTTACAACACAAACTCATAATTCTTTCGTTGCTTCCTCTACTCTCCCGTATGTGTAGCAGGAAAGAAGTCTTGTCTTTTTATAGGCATAATCCCATAATAGTCTATTAAATACATCTAACATCAAACACAATTGAGAATGGGAGGATTCTCAAGTCGTTGTTGTAATAAACATCATAAATATAAAGGCATTTAATTAATTAACACTCGGCATAACTGAAGTAGTTCACCCTTTTAGATGTCCAATGATTTTGAAACAAGATTGCAACTGTCATAAACCAAGAGAATATATGTTCCATTGTCTAAAACAACCAAGTGGGTACCAATACCAATATTTGTAGTAGTCGACCGAATTCTTGGTAACAACTAAGATCCACAACCGTGACGACAACTGGACATGACAATGTGATAATCAGAACGAAATCTTTAGCAACAATGCCATGGATGGAGTTCTAGCAATTGGGGTTCCACAACAACATTAACTCAAATCAAGTTGCATCAATCACGAACCCACAACAAAAGGAATTATTTCCTCGAATCACCAAGGATATGTAGCAATGGTTCCACAATAGAGTGTTGGGTCCAGGAAATGTCCCTTTTTGGTCACCTTTATTACATCATTTTTCCTTGATTCCATCCTACTTTCATGAGCTATATCCATGTCCTTTCTAGATCAATCAATGATATTGATAGGTATAATTTGTTATTGCCTTATTTATTTTTATGCCTAAGATTGTTAAAGATTATGGATTTTAGTCCTTGGTTTATACTGATCTGTGTGATTTCATTTAGCCAAAATCTAAAGCGCAAGTGTATCAGCTCAGTAGCGCCAGCTGTGACTCTTCAAGGCACCAGCTCGTCATAACTCCAAGGGACAACGCATCCTCCATGCAAGCTGTATTAGATCCCCACTATAACAGATTCCATTGAAGCATGGCCTAGCTGCGACAGACAGGTGGAATTCCAGCTGCTGAGTCTGTTGACCCATTAATGATCAAAGCAACAGCCTCCTTCACAATAACGAACTTGTTTAATACGTTGTATTAGTTAGCTATAACTCCACAGCATGAAGATCATAGATCTTCATTGCTGTGTGATTTTAGTGGATCTGAAACTGCATTTCCTTTGTATAAATTCTAGAAGGCTTTCGTAGCCTGGGGTTGGACAATCATTACTTGTGTAAGCTGTAACAGAGCATTGAGACTCACAATCTTCCATCAATAATATGAGAGCAGAGTTCTTCATTTTTGTGTCTTAATTTGCTGTGACTCTCGACGTCTCTGTTAGAAGGCCAGGGCCCGCCTTCTCACAGAGATAGCTGGTTTAAGTACGTAGAGTAGTTTAGTTTTACTTCTGTTGTGTGGTGTGGAATGATTGTAGACATTACTGGTAGCTGTAACAGAGTTTAGCTTTCCTTTCTAGTAGTTGTAATTGCATCTTGAATAGCTGTAACAGAGTGGTGTGACAGTCGAGTGTGTAGGATAATTTACTTAATTTGCATGTGTGTTTTAATCAGCTGTGACAACCAAGCTCAATTCCAATTATCTTCTAGTTGTTTATGCTTTCTAGGATTTCCATTAATTATCAATTAGAGTTCAAGCTTGTGTTTTAATTCTGGTTGCTGTTGTATCTTCAATTACATTCATAGATTAGACAGATAATGGTAGAGTTACAGTAGCTACTGGATGGATCATTTTAGTAAAGATTGAATGCTATAGTTTGATAATTATAGGATTTAACTTCTTGCAAAAGTAATCTAGTTTCATTTCATCATTAGATCATTAACTTGATGGGTTGATTTGTGTAGAGAAGTTGCTTTCTTTTGGATTCTTAGATGCATGAATTAGATTAGTGTTCTTAGGGAACGAGTTGGCTGGACACGTAGTAGGATCATTATTTACATTCAACAAATCAACTGCTTGATCTGTTTATGCATAGATTGTGCTTATTGCCTTTGGAATAAAAGACCTTCCTCGGTTTGATAATTTATATTGACTATTCTGTGTGTTAGCTTTAATTAACTGACATATAGAGTGACCAACATTTTGGCGCCGTTGCCAAGGTGGTAATAGATAGATAGAGTTAGTAGTTGGTTTCATTTGATTTTATTTTAGTTCATTTTTTTACAGCATGCATGATACAAGAAAAACAAATCGGGAACCCCCTTTGAATACTAACATTGCAGGTGGAAGAGGTCGAGGTCGTAATGCAGGTCAGTGAAGACACACATATATTGATGAGATAATTGCTAGAGCTGATTCTTCCACTAGACCACCGCAGAACTCTATAGGTAGGGGAAATTCTGTTCCTCCCAATCTTGAACATTCAGGATCCACAGTGGAGAATACAATGGGACCTTCAACTCCTGTTGCAGAAAGTAAACCTCTTGAAGATAAGGGAAGTGCTGTAGGTGCACCACATAGAGAGGAGATTTATCATATTGATGGAACCAGAGTTACTAAAGAGTTGTGGTTGGAGATTCACAAAATAGCAGAGGAAGAAAGAAGGCAAGGAGAAGAGAGGAGAAAAGAGGAAGAAGCCAAAGCAGAGGTAGAACGCATAAAGGAAGCTGTTGAATTTTGGACTAGAACCATGGCTGGTAGAGAACAGGAGGGTGAGAACGAACATGAGGATCACCGGGAGGAAGAAGGAGAAAATAATCAACCTGGTAATACTGTGGCTACATTAGAATTCCCAATCCTTCAGACACCTGGAGCAGCTCCCATGAAGAATATCTCACCATCAGTTCTCCCGATTTCCATGGTAAGTCCTCTGAGTATCCTGATGAGTTTCTTTTTGAGTTTGATATCCTCTGTCGCAGCTATGATTACACCTCTAGTGCTCAGAAGTTGAAGCTATTCCCAGCCACCTTGAAAGGAAATGCTCTGCGTTGGTTCATGAGTTTGGGTCGTGAGACCATTACTACTTGGGACCAAATGAAGAACACCTTCCTTTCTAAATATCAAGAATATTGTAGAACTAGAGATAGAAAGGAGGAGTTGTTTAAAATGGTTCAGAAGGATGAAGAGAGTTTGGAAGACTTTGTGGAGAGATTTCTGTACAATTTGCAAAGATCTGGTCATGCTGAGATTGGCAAGGATGTGCTTAAGATTATCTTGCTAAGAGGAATTAGAGAAGATTTCCTTGATATGTTGAATCTGCTGGGGAAAGGGGATATCTCGAAGGAACCTTTTGAACAGATTATTGAATTATGTCGAAGGTACTTCAGGGGATCTTCCAGAACCAGCAAATGAGACAAAGACCGAGACCAGGATGTCTTTACTAGGACTCAGAAGTCAGCTAGTGGAGGTGCCACTCGAGCAGAAATAGGTAACCCACTGGAGAACTTTAAAACAGACGTGATGAGCTCCATTTCCTCAGAGATGGATGCCATGAGGGAAAAACAGAAACAAGTAGTAGAAGATCTTACACTTGGGGTATTCTGTCCTAAATGTAGAAAGAAGAATCCACTGAAGGAGTTCCCGTTGGAAAAAGCAGAGGTATGTAGGATATGTGAACTCGAGCATGATACTAAGGAGTGTCCTTCATTACCTAAGGTTAAAGTAGTCCTGCAAGCATCTATTCTGGATGTAGAGCCAACATACTTTATGGCACAGAAGAAACCATGGCAGCCTAGAAACCAAGGTATGAATCCAGATCCAGCATTTTTCCTGCATAATATGAATGAAATGAACAACATGCATAATATGAATACTCAATTCCCTTCACATTATTCCAACAGCCAGTGGTCTCCATCTCAGAACCCAATGCAAAATCCTAATTCATGGACACCATGGCCACAACAGTCAAACCAAGCTCCTTGGAATTCCAACTGGAGAAACTCTTACCAAGGGAATAACTTTCCCCATCACCAGACTGAGTATCAACAGTACCCTCCTCAACAATATTAGCATTAGCAGTATCAGCAACCATAGCTCCCTTTCCAGAACAATGCCACACCCATGAATGCACCACTTCGACCACAACTACCTGCACAACCTAACCCGAACCCAAACAATAAAGCAGTCCATCAATTTGAGACTGCCAACATGCCTGCATATTCCATCACTCAGATTCCCTGCTGTTAACACCCAAAAAGTGTTCACTACCTCATCTACCACATTACATGGCTCATTTGTCCATTTTCCTACCATATTTCCATTAAAAACCCTAAAAATCCCACTAAAAAGCCTCCAAAAGGCCTAAAATGCCTCCAAAAGGCCATAAAACCCTCAAAATAGCCTCAAAAAGGCTAAAAAAACCCCTTTTCCCTCCAAAAATATCCAAAATTCCTCTAAAATAGCAAAAATCCCCTAAAAAGGGAATAAAAAATATAAAATAATGAGGAAAAGGAGGAAAAAACCCTATACAGCTGCCTTAAACCATATGTTTCCCAAAACCATGGGTCAGCACTCCACCACCAAAAAACTATAAATAGGTGATGGAGATCCCTTATTTCACATCCACAATCAAGTATACCCTTACTCTGCCAAAATCTCTCTCGAAACCCTAGCTCACCATTGAGCCACTTTCACCTTGAGAGCCCCTTTTGGCCCATTTCCACCATTGGAGAAAGAGAAGGAGCACATTGGAGCTTGGAGCAACTCTCTTGGACATTGCAAGAGCTTCATCAACCTCCACATTGGAGGTAATATCAATACAAAACCCTTGTTTACAAATTGTTCTTTATGTTTCATGCATGTGTTTTAGAATAGTTTCTATTTCTGTTTTAGCTTAATTATTTCCATTTACTGAACTGCTACTAAGGAGTCCATTCTCCTTAGTAGGTGCTCATTTGCACAAGCTAGGGGTAAAACCCTAGCTACAGTTTTGGCGACTCCCCTAGTTTTTGAATTTCTGGTTTCCGTTTAAATTTTTTTTTGTCCCTTTCGGCTGTCCCTTTCGGTCGCCGTACATCGCATCTTTTCCCTCTGCAGTCGCGTCCCGACCGCGTCTTTCAGGCCCTTACCTGCGACCCGACTGCGGCTCTCAGACTGTTTCCGACGCCTTGCCGGTGGATTCAAGTCTGTTACCTGCGATCCGACCGCGGCTAATAAGTCTGTTTGCTGCGATCTGACGACGCTTGTCGGCCATTTTCCCGCGTCCCGACTGTGGCTTTCAGCCCCTTTCGTGCGTCCCGACTGCGTCTGTTAGCCTTTTTGCCGCGACCCGACTGCGTCTTTTTCCCCGTTTCCTGCGTCCCGACTGCGCCTGTCGGCCCGATAGCCGCGACCTGTCCGCGTCTGTTTCCCTTAAACCCGCGGTCCACCTGTTCTGATTCGCCACAGACCCGCGATCTGATTTCTGCATTTTTTTTTTCCTAATTTGAGCCCAACCCCTTTTGCTGCAATATTTTCTGCATCTGAACAACCATCTGTCCTACCTGCAGCCCCACTTCCCTACAGCCTTTTCTGCAACCAAATTTCTGTTCCCTTTACAGAATCTTTTTAAAATTTCAGTATTTTTAATTCAGAAAATTTTGCAAGTTAAAGTTTCAATTCCAGCATTATTGATAGTTAAGAAGTTGCCCCCCCTTGTGGCACTTCTATTTTGGGTTCATAACCTCACGAGCACACACTCTGTCACATAATTCAAGTGAGCCTTAAAAAGTACCTAACTCAACCAATATTCTAACCCCACTTGGGGAACACAAAAGAATCTTTGTAGTTAGGTAGGATCAGGGGGATAGGCTTCCAATAACACCCCTCGGTTACTTACACTTGAGACATAGTTGTTGTCCAAATAGGGAACCAAAATCCCCTAGTACTTTTTGGCACGGTCACGACCAGTTTATCAGAGGGCCTCTCCCTTAGGAGGGTTGAAGTCGGGAGACTGGTTCCGGAGGCCTGAGTGGAATACCGCACTCCCTTCAGTAACCGAAGGGCTACCTTTCGCGGTTCGCGGGATATCCCTGTATAGGGGTATTGCGGTAAATGGACTAAACGACAGATTCACCTTTCTGGACGTGTCATGAACGGGGTATCTTAGTTGCCATTCTTCTAGGATTGACTACCTGGTGTCCCTCCCGGTAGGGGGATATCATAGCCACTTGGCTTTCCTACTCATATTGTCTGACTTGGATTTCATCACCTTGCAGAGGATATGTTTAGTTGAGTCAGAATACTTTTAGTTAGGTGTTTGCATGCTCCTTTACCTCCCTTTGGTCTAGTGAGTCCACCATTTTTCATTTTTAGGAAACCTGCTGCTTGTTGGTATTCTGACCATCTTTGTTGTTACTCCACCTATTGTAGCACAGCTGTTGCAGTAGGTGTTTTGAGTTAGTTGTTGGCTTGAGTGCCTTGTTTTTGAGCTCTCATTCTGCACACTCAGTTGCATTAGGGTTTTTGAGCTATTTTTCTACTCACATCAACCCACAGAGATTTGACACCATCTGTCACCATTGAGTCCCCGAGACATTCTCGGCGCCTCAGGGGTGAGCCCCCACAGCACGGTTCACTTGACACCACCCGTCATAGATTCATATCATCATCCGTTGATACCACTCATCACAGATCTAGAGCCTTTTCACTTGACTCCACTCGTCAGCGACATAGGACCCCGTCACCAGATATTGACGCTCCTTACTTTACCTCCGATTCTGACGAAGAGTCTGAGAACCCTATTTACACTGCCCCTACTAGCCCCATGGCTGGCACGACTTCCACTCCTTTTGTTATAGGGACCATTGGTGGCACATCCACCACTACACCAGTTACTACACTTGTTTTGGGTATGCCCTCCACGGGGCCCCCATCTACCGTTCCCCTTACGGCACCTATTCCCGCAACAGGAATACCTATCCCCACTCCATCAGTGGCTCACACTACCCATGGTGGTGCAGGACCCTCCTATACTACCTCCGTTCCCCCACTTGGGGGCACCATCCCAAATCCTGTCCCTCCACTTGGGGGCATTGGCCCCAACTTGGTCCAACCCACTACTGTGTCACATCCTTCTTCCAGTTTGCCATTCATGGCTAGCCTCAACCTATCTGACCTAACCAGATTGACCAACGACCCTATCCGACACGACCCTGCGTGGCCTCATATGCCTACCAAGCTCCCCTCTGACATCCCTAAGTTCGAGGGCAAGGCCGGTGAGGGCCCACAAAACCATATCATGTCTTTCCACCTATGGTGTTCCTCTAACTCCATAGTGGACGACTCTGTTCGCCTCCGTCTCTTACAGTGCACCTTCACTGGCTCTGCAGCCAAGTGGTATATCGAGCAACCTCATGGGACCCATGCCACCTTTGCTTCCCTTGCCTCGACCTTCCTGCAGTTCTTCCAGTTGCCTGTCCGCTACGACGCGGGTGTTGAGATCCTCCTATCTTGTAGACAAAACATGGCTACCCATATTACGGACCACATTCATGAGTGGCATAGACGCCGTAGCTTATGCAAGATCAAACTAGACGACCGTATCTTCCTAGATTGGTTCCTCAAATCCCTTCTCCCTGTTATTTCTAAGGATGTGGCATCAGAAAGACCCCAGTCTGAAGAAGAGGCCATCCTTAAGGCACAGCAGTTCGACCTCATTTACGCCCAGTCGGGTTACCTCTATACCATTATACCTGACTCCCCTCGCGGCGAGTCCTCCCATCACGATGCGCCGGGGGCATCCCACGCTGCAGACGGCATCATTGGTCATGTTTCCTCGCATCCCCAACCCTTTTCCATAGCACGACCTACCCCGGGCACCGACCTTTCGCAGGCCACCTCACAGTCTGGGGCCACCAACTCATATGCTCCTATGACACATCACCATCATTCCCATGGACCCAGCTGTCCACCTCAGTGCTTCGGGCATGCGCCCCCTGCTTATAACCCCCCGGTCGCACCTCAGTCCTATTACCACCAGCAGGCTGCAGCAGCTCCTGCGCCTTCTCAGGCCCAACCCACTTATTACCACCAGCAGGCTACACCAGCTCCTGCGCCTTCCCAAGCCCAACCAGCTTATTACCCGCCACAGGCAGCCCCTGCGGCCAACCCACAACCTGCTCCACAGACATATCAGCAACCTCCTCAAAGTGCCGCACCTGCGCAGCCTCCACCTACATACCATCCACCGCAGCCTGCTCCCGCACCTGCACAACCTCAAAACCCACCTGCTGCTCAAGGGCAAGTTTACGCCCAAAACAACCCGCAGCAAAACCAAAATAACCAACGCAACCAGGGCCAACAAAATCACGGCAAGGGCCGTAATCATGGGAACAACCAACCTACAGACCAAGGTGGTCAACCGGCTAATCCCCCAGACAACAACAACGTGGCCCCCGCTAACCAAAACCCTGATCGCCTGCCCAAGCAGGCTAAAAACCCTAATTTGAGAATGAACCATCCTTGTTCTATCTGCGGGGTCTATGGCCACTACACACATACTTTCCCACATTTGGAGCGAGCTCGGCAACTTTGGGTTGATGATGCCCATCGCCAAGGGCAGGCAGCTCCTCAAGCGCAGCCCAACCCCCCACAACCTCAGCAGCCACCTTTGGTGTTGCAAAACCCCTTACCAACCCAAGGCGTGGTGAACACTCAGCCGTTGGCCCCCCCTCAAGCCAACGCGCAACCCCAACAACAACAGATCACATATGCCGCTCCTGATCAACCCATGTTTGACTCAGGTACCCACCACTTATTGATGATGTCTTCCACTGATGTTAACCTCCAGACCCATTGAAACCAATATGGCTCCACCTCTGAAGCACATCCCGCTGATAAAACCCCTAACGCTCATCCCACTGATCAAGCGTTACGTATCCCTCCCCCTCCGGTAGATGGCGCTTCCAAAGCAACTCGTTTCCCACTTCGCCGTATCAACAACAACCCCAATGCGCGCGCTGCGTCAAACTACAACATTGTAGACGACCTAGCCCAATCTCCCGCAGCCATGTCTGCGTTAGAAGTCTTGAAGAACTGCCCTTCCCAGCGCAAGAATTTATTCTTAGCCATTGGGGCTATTGACCCAAATGATTCAAATTTAATGGCATTTGATTTGGACCAGTCCGAACCACGCCTGCCTTCCACCTTAGCGTTCCAAGTTTCTGTTTCCGTTCGGAATCTTGTCATCCATCGATGCATCATCGATGAGGGTGCCTCCACATGCGTTATGTCTACATTCGTATGGCAGAAGTTGGGATCCCCTACCCTCCAGCAGTCCACCACTGCGTTACGCGCCTACGACGGCCGTTCGGCTCAGCCCCAAGGTCTCCTAGCCAATGTCCCTGTCCAGTTAGGTGGTAAAACCGTCCTCATCGATATCGAGGTCATCAAGCTTGATTACAACCTCTTACTCGGTCGCAGCTACATGTATGCTATGCGGGCGGTCGCTTCCTCTGTCTTTCGTACCATGATGTTCCCCCATGATGGACGCGTGGTTAAGATCGACCAACTTACTTACTATGATCCAAATGCTCCCGCTGCACCCGAAAATGTTCTCCCCATGGTGGAACAACCGGTCAGTAGTGCTGCTACCTCATTTGTTTCCTCTTTGGGACTTGGAGTTTACTCAGACCCGCCGATGACGTCCACTTTCCAATCCATTCCTCCCTCGTCATCTACGCCCGAAGTGTCTGACCTATGTACCCTCTCCCACGATAACTAACCAACTACCAATCAGCCACCCTTGTTGCCTAAACCACCACTGGTACCTAGCCACATTGGTGTTACACCTATCCATACTATCCCCTTCCTAGTCCCTCCTTCGGGAGTAGTAAGCGCCCCGGTTATGGCTACCCTTAGCCTCCCTGGGTTAACCTTGGGATTACCCGTATGGTATCTTTCGCCTCCCGTTCGCCCGCCGACACCTAACGTCGTCCTCCAACCGGTGCACCCATGGCTACTACCACTCAGCCACCCCCCGGTGTCTCTACCCCTTCGTCCTCCACAACTCCTCCCCCTACTCCCAAACCCATTGGGGACAGAGGTCCCCAACCTTACACTGCTGTACCAGCTCCCAAGACAATAAAAAACCCTCCAGTATTTCGTGCTCCTCCCAAATGCTCATTGCGCGACGAGTTAGGCCATGCGACTCATCAGTGTCCACAGTTACCAGCATTACAGAAGCACATGCAGATGCTCGACGACGACCCCAACATCCTGATTGTCGAACTAAACCCCACCCCCAAGCCTAAAGATAAATCCCTGGGTACCAACCACCCTTGTGCTATATGCGGTGTTTACGGGCACTACTCCCATCATTGTCCCGATCTCCCAGATTACAGAGTAGCTCTCTATGAGATGAACAATCTGGACCTTGAGACGGCACCAACCACTATTGAGGAAATTCACCCTCCGATCTCACCCCCATTCGGGGAGGTCAACACCATTTACATGATCTCTTCCACTTCCATTCCCACGTCAATCGATTTGACGGCCCAAACTTTTCATACCGATGAGGATATTCTTGAGGCACTCACTGCCCCGGAGTATCCCTGGGATGATATGCACCATCGTTCGTATTTCCTCCCAAAAGCATCTTCCTCTAGCACCGCTACCGAATTTGCGGTTGAATCCAAAGATTTCCTTCCCACCAAGGTCGACTGGTTCAAGGACCCTATTCCTGCTCCTGACGCCTTCGAGGAAGGTAACATGGCTAACGTCTCACCTGTCATCCAAATTGATATCGCTACCCCTGGGAGTGCCCCTGAACTCATCACTTTAGGAGCCTTCTGCAGTAAGCAAGAGATTGAGGAATACACTAACCTCTTCAGAGAGTTCCGTGATGTCTTTGCCTGGTCCTATACCGGAATGCCCGGTCTTGACCCCGCCATTATCGAGCACCACATTGACACATGGCCTGATGTACCCCCTGTCCGTCAGAAACAACGTCCCATCCATCCCTCAACGTTCCCAGCTCTTAAAGCTAAGATTGAGACCCCTGAACTCATCACTTTAGGAGCCTCCTGGAACGAGCAGGAGATTGAGGACTACAAACAACTCTTCCGAGAGTTTAGTGATATCTTTACCTCCCCACTCGAGCAACGTCTGCTATCTCTTGAACAAGCCGATGAAGACCGTCGTGCCACTCTCCAGACCATTGAAGCTGCCAAGAACCGCTCCAAAGCTGGTTACGACAAACATGTACACCCTCGAACTTTCCACGAAGGGGACCTCGTCCTCACCTATGACCAAGCCCATGACAAAACCGGCAAAGGGAAGTTCGAATCCATGTGGCAAGGCCCTTACATCATGCAGACTTGTCTCGGCAAGGGGGCATACATCTTAGCTGACTCCGAAGGTCACCCTTTGCGCAACCCGCGTAACGGGTTGTACCTTAAACGCTTTTATCCTTAAATAACTCGCGGCCCCATTGGTCCGCATTGTACAGTTTGCTCTCTTTTTTGTTTTTCACATTTTTTACCGCACTCTTACATTCCTCATTTTTGCATGACCACAGATGGACCATCTTCCACCTCACTATACTGGCTTCGCCAATGGAGCAAGCCGCTGGTCTCCCAACCTGGCTTCTGCAGCGTGGGTCCTATATTCCCCTTCCCATGAAATAATTCACCTCGACGGAATCTGTATCGGCGCTGCTACCAATAACCAGGCGGAGTATGATGCTGTGACCGGTCTCCTGACTGCTGCCCTCCAGATGGGCATACGTCACCTCCATGTGTTCCTTGACTCCCAGCTGCTTGTCTCCCAGCTCAACAACTACTACCAGGTGCGTGATCCCTGCCTCTTTAGAAAATTCCTGCGCACAAAACAACTCAGCCGACAGTTTGAATCCATAACATTCACCCATGTCCCAAGAGCTCAAAACAGTGTCGCAGATCAAATGGCCAACAACATCGTAGATTGGCACATCAATCACACCATGTAAAATATCCATCCTGCATAGCATCTCATAAAAATATATAAAAACCCAAAAAGATTGCAAGGGGCATCCACGTGCCTATCATCCCATAAACATTTGCATCCATGTGCAATAACAAATACATACATGGGAATCCATGTGCCTAGTCCTACATACATAATGTTGCATCCATGTGCAATACATCACAGAACATACACAAGGGGCATCCATGTGCCCAACATCCTATACTACTTGCATCCACGTGCAATGTAAACATATCACAAACCATAATGCGCATCCGCGTGCATACAACTAAACAACATCATACTAAAAGGTGCATCCACGTGCATATATATATATCAAAAAATACATGTTCAGTGCTATACATGTCCTGAGTACCCCTGTACTCAGCTATACAAAAAAATGGCTATACATCCCTAAAGCCTCATCAAAATACATGCCATAGCTACAAAAAATCGGGGGGGGTCCCCTGCACTCCCTAATGAGAGTCGTATCCTACATCACTGCCTGCATCAGCTGCCTCTGAGTCCTCCCCTCTCTCCTCCTCCGGCAAGTCCTCATCTCCGACGGGCTCCTGTGCCCGTGCCCGGTCCACCAAGATCGCCACCCGGATCGCTATGGATCTGAACTCTCGGGGTGCCGTCATGCAATCCTGCACCACATCCGGATCGACATCCCGCCATCCCTCGTCGGTCACCCCTATCAGCAAACGGTCTAGTAGTGCCCGTACCGACTCCAGTGTTCCCTCCGCATCGCGGCGACGGACCTCTCCTCGTCCAGGCAGAGCTGGAACGGCCACAATCCCCCTCCGTGCCACATGTCTCGGCGGCGGCCTCGGACCCACATCTGCACATCACCCATATGTCAGTCACAGTATATCAATCTACTTTAATTTATATAACACTTGACATCCATAACATGCAAGCACAACCATACGTACCGTCGGGACCCCATGCCTGTCCTGGCGCCTCTGGATCTCCCGTGTAGTCCATGTCCCTATATGGGAAGTCGTCCAGTGTCAATGGTATCTGAAGCCACTGCAGGTACAACTCCTGCGTAAAATACCTGCCAACATCGCTGCCACCACGGCGGCGCATCATCTCACCCCATCGTACCATCCGCGGCTCCCTCAAGCCTCCTGCCCTGATCGGCACCCGTGGTCGCAGTGTGGGTACCCTCTCCATAAAGAAGGCACACAAGAAGGAACCATAACAAAAGCCCTTGCCAGCTTCCTTCGCTGCTGTCAGCTTCCGCTGAACGCAGGTCAGGTACATCTGGCCCCACGTGTAGTACACCCCATCCAGTATGCGCTCTATCATCTGCATCTGGCCCCCAGACACCTTCTCAGGTGACTGGGACCCCAATACCCGAACTACGCAGGCCGCCATGGCCTGCACTGCTGGATCTTGTAGGTCCCTCACCATGAGTGCATTCCTATGCACTCTAGCCTCTGGACCACAGTGTCTCTCCAGCATGTCCTCCATGTCTACGTCCGCGGCAACCCGCGGCTGTGTGTCTGCCACCCTTCCCAGGCAGGGCAACCCAGTCAGAAAGTATACATCGGTCAGGGTGAGGTCCACCCTCTCACCCTGTACTCAGAAAGCCTGTATATCTGGCTCCCAGAAGCTGATCAGTCGGTTCAGCAGCAACGCTGCTGACCGTATCATAGGTATCTGTGCGAACTTTAGTAGTCCGCACATTCCCAGCACAGACCGCACATGGCGCTCCCCTCTGACCACGGCCATGATCTCATCGGGGATCTCCCGCTCTCTCCAGAGCACCTGCGGAATCCTGTCAATTACACAAAGTAGACTCATGTCAAATAAATAAGCCCT
Source organism: Larix kaempferi (assembly GCA_027924585.1). NCBI lineage: Eukaryota > Viridiplantae > Streptophyta > Pinopsida > Pinales > Pinaceae > Larix > Larix kaempferi. The sequence continues at coordinate 8,306,720 of BSBM01000532.1, read as the reverse complement.
TCCCCTCCCTCCAGAAGACCCTCCTAGCTCGGCCCAAAACCGTGGCTTTAGGGCTTCCTGTCGCGGTTTCTGACCGCGGCTGTCAGGCCCACACTCGCGGTCTTTAACCGCGACTGTTCGACCTAACCCCGCGGTTTGGCACCGCGTGTTCCTCCCTGGAACACGCGGTACTAGACCGCGCATCCAGCCGAGAAACACGTGGTCCCCAACCGCGTGGTTCACCCCGAAACTCGCGGTCGCCAACCGCGGTTTCGTCCCCCTAACCCGCGGTCCACCCCACGTGGACCTTACAAATAACCCTGGGACCCACTACCCAAACCCCGACCCTAAAAAACATGCAGGTATGAGTTTGACGGAATACCTGTATCTCCCGGATCTGAAATCGGCCGGTCAGATCGTCCAGAAATGACACCTAAGCTCTGGTCCACTCTGATCACAAGTCCAAGTCAAATAGTACAAATGACACATGTCATGTTGGACCCACTCACTATTTATAGTTAGTTGACTTTTTCTTGTTTTGGCCTTTCTGACCCCATACGGAGTCCATTTTTCGAACCGTTTCCACCACCGGAATCAGCACGAAGAGACCGTCATGATGGTCATCTCGTTGCATTATTTTTTCCCCGTCATTTTTTGCCCATTTTTCAGACACCATTTGTCACCTCGGTTTGCGTGCCACATCGACCGTTCTCCCTTCACATATTTTATATCATCGGATTCATTTTTTCGAGCTGGTGATGATGCTTGAGATCATTTCTCGCTCTCACCCCCAGATTTTTTGGGTCTTTTTTCAAAACACCCCCAGTCACCTCGGTTTATGTGCCACATCGGCCATTATCCATTTTCGACCCTCTTTATATTGCCGGATTCCTTTTTTCCGAGCTCGTGATGATGCTTGAGATCATTTCTCGCTCTCACCTGGTACAGTTTCAACATTGTGTCCCAACACCTTGCTGCCTTGGTTTGCGCGCCACATCGGCCGCCATCGGATTGTTCCACACTTTTACATGAGCCATTCACTCCTGTCATACTGCAAATGTTTCGATATTTTGCCACCATTCCATTCACCCCGCAAGGAGGCCCATCAGTGTTCCCCACCACCCTTGTTCTTGGTCATCACACATGTTCCTCGATTGAACACTTCCTCCTTGCCTGGCCATTCCTTTTGTTCAGTATAATTTTATCCCTTTTTCGGGCCGGACAAGTCCTTTACAAAAAAGGCACTTAGGGAGTTTCTGTTAAGCTCTTTTCTGACTCCTAAAACAATGAAAAGATCGCCGAGCAATCTTGCTTCCTTTCATGCTCGTTAAAGTACCTGAAAGGGCGTCTATCTGGTATAAGTTTACCCCTTTTCCGGACCTGGTAGACTAATTACGAAAAAGGAATACTCTAGTCACACCGGCTAGAAGAGTTCTTCATTGCATCCTTTTATGCTTCTTTGGGCCTTAGAGACTAAATCTATGAAAAAGCAACCCCCTGGAGTCTTCTTATTTGCTTTCAGACTCTCTAAAATTGAAAGCAATCACGAGCATGAACTGTCTTGGGCTCGTTAAATCCACATGACAGTACCATTCCATCATTTCAGAGTCTTCTTATCGCTTTCAGACTCCTTAAAATTGAAAGCAACCACGAGCATGAACTGTCATGGGCTTGTAAAATCCACACGACAGTATCATTTTACACACACTTCTTCTAGTTCCTTAACCCATGAAGAAGTCCCCACCCGTGCCTCCTGGCACTATGATCGATCATCTCGACAGCACCCCCAATCAGGTCGCCTTTGTTCAGAGTATTCTGCAGTCTCCTGCCATTTTATACCAGCTTGAGTCTCCCTCAGACCAGTCACCCTCCTAGATCCAATACAGCTATGATCCATTTCCCCTCAGTCAGTTTCATATGCTGCCAGATCATCCCCATTATCATACTCTGAACAAAGGAAGTTTGAGTCCACCCACTCTACTTGCCCAGTTGTCCCCCCACAGTTTGGTCAGTCCTGCCATCAGTACTATCACATTTCGGTTCTACACCTCGCGCTCCTGTCAAGGAAACATCATTGCCTTGATAGTTGCAGGTCTCCCTCTGTCGACGATAGCCCCTCTATTCCAGAGGATAGGCCCAGAGGTCCCTATGCCTTGGACTTATCACTATCTGTGGTAAGTGCCTACGGATCATTCTGAGAGGAGTCATCATTGCCTCTCCGAGTGGTTGTTTCTCACATGCTCGACTTCAGCACCTTGATCACATCGTCGAGAATCGCGTAGGGTTACATCCTTTACATTATTTGGCCAAGACCCTGGATTTGCCTCGACTCTAGCACATTGGTGAGTCACTTCGGAATGCCCAGTTATATGTTCCCGTGGATGTTCGGGCTGCGTCGGCGTTTGTATTCGGAAGTCATCCAGTTATATGCTTCCTTGAGTACCCAAATCAATTCCAGTTCAGTGTACCATTGAGAGTATGACCCTTGTCACTCTGGTCCAGCAGCCCATCAGTTCCTTTGGTACCACATTCAGTAGCACTGTTGATTGTTCCAGTGTATCAGTTCCTCAGCTCAGACATGGTCAGCCCAGTAGTATGTCCCAGATTTGGTGTCCCCTATGGACACTTATGATGTACACAGTGGTTCTCTATGTATCTTACAGGTCCCTCTTTTCGGGCCTCACAGTTCTTTTATGTATCTTGATACGAGCATGGGTATGCCCGCCTCGTCCATATATTGAGATTATTCCTCATTCAGTTTTTGAGGTCATGTATATGTCAGGTCCCCATTTTTGGACCCCTTTGTAATTATTATGTTATATCCTGATACGAGCATGGGAATGCCTGCCTCGTCCATATGATCAGATGATTCCTCATCCTTTTTGAGGTTATGTACTTTTAGTTCTTGCAGTTTGTTCGGGATCGTTGTTCCAGGCTTCAGTTTGTTTCTTCTCTTCTCCATACCCCAGGAAAACCATATATGACTTATGATGTCCATCGGCCATACGATGAGCTCCTGCCCTCGCACATCAGGGGGCAATCTGTTAACACCCAAAAAGTGTTCACTACCTCATCTACCACATTACATGGCTCATTTGTCCATTTTCCTACCATATTTCCCTTAAAAACCCTAAAAATCCCACTAAAAAGCCTCCAAAAGGCCTAAAATGCCTCCAAAAGGCCACAAAACCCTCAAAATAGCCTCAAAAAGGCTAAAAAACCCCTTTTCCCTCCAAAAATATCCAAAATTCCTCTAAAATAGCAAAAATCCCCTAAAAAGGGAATAAAAAATATAAAATAATGAGGAAAAGGAGGAAAAAACCCTATACAGCTGCCTTAAACCATATGGTTCCCAAAACCATGGGTTAGCACTCCACCACCAAAAAACTATAAATAGGTGATGGAGATCCCTTATTTCACATCCACAATCAAGTATACCCTTACTCTGCCAAAATCTCTCTCGAAACCCTAGCTCACCATTGAGCCACTTTCACCTTGAGAGCCCCTTTTGGCCCATTTCCACCATTGGAGAAAGAGAAGGAGCACATTGGAGCTTGGAGCAACTCTCTTGGACATTGCAAGAGCTTCATCAACCTCCACATTGGAGGTAATATCAATACAAAACCCTTGTTTACAAATTGTTCTTTATGTTTCATGCATGTGTTTTAGAATAGTTTCTATTTCTGTTTTAGCTTAATTATTTCCATTTACTGAACTGCTACTAAGGAGTCCATTCTCCTTAGTAGGTGCTCATTTGCACAAGCTAGGGGTAAAACCCTAGCTACACCTGCAATGATATACAATTACGATCAGGAAGGGTGGTGGAGCCTATTATCAATGAGGATGTTTCACCCCCAGTGATTGCAACTGGAGTAAATCAGCATTATGAAAACATGGTTAATTCAACAATCCCCATTATTGAGGATGATGATACTCCTACTGAAGCAACAAATGAAACTCAGGAAGCAACACATGATCTGTCACAACCTACACAGTTGAATAGAGAACCACCATACCCTGAATGATTGCAGCTGCAGAAAACAGTGGAACAGCCCCGATTTGATCTCGTGGGAGAGTTGAAAAATTTGTATGTTAAAATTCCACTGCTACATGCCCTCCATGATGTGCCCATTTATGCTAAGACAGTTAAATATTTGTGTGTTAAGAAACCAGGAAGAAGCCCCAGGGATCCTCCCACTGTCCATGTGCTGGGAAAGCTTTCAGAATTGATAACGGGAAAGGCCCCTGTGGCAAAGTACGATGACCTTGGGAACCCGACTGTTACAGTGCACATAGGGAACACACAAATTCCAATTGTCTTGGTGGATTTGGGCGCAGCTATTAACATTTTGACCATAGAGACTATGAAGAAATTGGGACTCACTAATCTTCGTCCAACCCCTACTGTTTTGGAACTTGTTGATAGATCAATGATCAAACCGGAAGGAATCCTAGATGACCTCGTAATTTCAGTTGACTCATGGGAATACCCTACGGATTTTTTGGTATTACAGCCAAAATCTCAGTTGGGGGGACACCCACTGATCCTGGGAATACCGTGGTTGGCCACAGCTGATGCTTGTATCAGCTGCCGGTCAGGTTCTATGACTATTTCAGACAGAACTGAGATAAAAAATCTAACCCTGTATCCTCCAGCTTGACCAAGCACAGAAGCTGAAACTCCTTTGTGGGCAGATTTGGAGGAGGAAGAGGGTGTGCAACCACTATTAACCATAGGGAGAGCCTTGACATTTAAAGATGAAACAGAGGATGATGCCATTAATAGTTTCATCAGTGAGCCCACGTCAGTTAATAAGAATGTCTATCAGATCTTGGACAGTGCTTTAGCTGCAACAGAACAAGAAAATCTTACAAAAGAAACTTTGATCAGTGATGATAATGTAATTCCAGTACTTAAGAATTCGAAGAGTGTTCCAGTGGAAATTGAGCCAGGAAAAACATTGAATATCAATCCTAATCTGGCACCTAGCGAGCTGGAACAACTAGTCACTTTGTTGAAACAACATAGGGGAGCTTTTGCTTGGGAGTACATAGACATGAAAGGAATTCCTTCTCATCTGTGCACTCATCACATCTATATTAAGAGCGACTCCAAGCCTGTATGCCAACCCCAACGAAGGATGAACCCGAACCTAAGAGACATAGTGAAAGAGGAAATCCAGAAACTGTTGGAAGCTGGATTTATATATCCAATTTCAGATAGTGAGTGGGTTTCTCCACTTGTGATCGTGCCAAAGAAGAATGGGAAATGGAGGGTCCGCGTGGATTACAGAGAATTGAACAAGGCAATGCAGAAGGACCATTTCCCTTTACCTTTCATTGATCAGGTCCTTGATACCTTGTCTGGGAAGAAGTATTTCTCTTTTATGGATGGCTTTATTAGCTATAACCAGATTCAGGTTGCTTAAGAAGATCAAGACAAAACCACTTTCACCTGTCCTTGGGGGACTTTTGCACACCGAGTACTTCCTGTTGGGTTGTGCAACGCACCAGCTACATTTCAGAGAGCAGTGATTGGAATCTTTTCAGAAATGGTGAATGATTGCATGGAAATTTTTATGGATGACTTTACTCCATATGGTGACAGTTATGAAGAAGCACTGAAGAACTTAGAAAAGGTCCTGAAACGTTGTGAAAAAAGACAACTCTCTTTGAGCACTGAAAAGTGCCACATGATGATGAGTGAAGGCATAGTGCTGGGGCACTTCATCTCTTCTGATGGTATCCAGGTAGATCCATCCAAAATCAAGGTAATTGAAAACATACCAACTCCTGGGACACTGAAGGATGTACATAGCTTCTTGGGTCATGCTAGCTATTATAGAAGATTTAAAGAAATTTTTTTCAATATAGCTTCTCCTTTGTTCACTTTGTTGATGAAGGATGCACAGTTTGTCTGGAATGATGCATGCTAAACAATGTTTCATGAGCTAAATAAGAGGATGTCTACAACACCCATCTTACGAGGACCCAATTGGGCTTTTCCTTTTCACATTTCTTCAGATGCTTCAGACACTGCCATTGGAGCAGTTTTGGGACAGCAAGAAGGTAGTGCTCCTTATGCCATTTACTATATTAGTAAAAATTTGTCTCCTGCTAAACTAAATTATACTGTCACAAAAAAAGAATTTCTTGCCATTGTTTATTCCATCAATAAGTTTAGACATTATATTACTGGATATTCTACTTTTGTGCACACTGATCATTCTGCTATCAAGTATTTAATGAATAAACCAATCACGAATGCTAGAGTTACTAGATGGCTGTTACTGTTACAGGAATTTGATATTACAATTATTGATAGACTAGGAAAGGAAAATGTTGTTGCAGATTTCTTATCTCGACTTACTATCAGTGATGATAATTTACCAGTCGAAGATTCCTTCCCTGACGAACATTTGTTTGTAGAATCAGCTCATTCCCCACGGTATGTAGATATTGCTAATTTTTAGGTTGTAGGTAAGCTTCCATCACATCTGTTGAAGAGAGAAAGAAGGAAGATCATACAACAGAGTGCTAGGTACTGCTGGATTGATGGCCATCTTTTCTACACAGGGCTTGATTTAGAAATCAAAAGATGTGTTAGAGAAGATGAAATCTTCAACATTCTTAAAGCTTGCCACGATGAGCCCTGTGGGGGACATTTTGCTGACAAGAGGACAGGTCATAAAGTTTTGAGAATGGGCTATTTCTGTCCTACATTGTTCAGAGATGCGAAGAAGTATGTTCAGGCATGTGATAGCTGCCAAAGGATGGGCCAACCCAACATATTAGATGAGATGCCTTTACATCCACAACTTGTGGTTGAACCGTTTGATAGGTGGGATCTAGATTTTGTAGGGCCTATCAACCCTCCCTCAAAGTAGAAAGTTCATATCTTGGTTTGCATAGACTACATGACTAAATGGGTAGAAGCTGTAGCCTTGGTCAAGGCCAATGATCAGGCTGTGATTGATTTCCTGTACGAAGAGATTTTTACTTGGTTTGGAGTACCTAAGGAGATCATTACAGACGGTGGACCACAGTTTGTATCTCACAAGCTAGAAGCACTGTTGCAGAAATTTCACATTCAGCACAGAATAACCTCACCATATCATCCACAGGCCAATGGATAGGTAGAGAGCACGAACAAGATCATTGAGGTTATTCTGACAAAAACAGTGAAGAGCCATCATAAATATTGGGCTGAAAGACTTCCAGAGGCACTGTGGGCCTATCGTACCACTTGGCGTAACACCACTGGTTTTTCCCCATATGAGCTAGTGTATGGCAAGAATGCTATTTTTCCAATTGAATTTAAAATCAGAACTTTAAAAACAACTGTTGAAGCAAACGTAGATTTATCAGAGGCACAAAGGAATCGACTGAATCAGCTCAATCAATTGGATGAGAAGCGCACAGCTGCAGTGCATAATACAGCCTTAATTCAACAACAACGCTCTAGATGGCATGACAGATTTATAAAAAAAAGGGTCTTCCAAGAAGGAGACTGGGCCCTGTTGTATGATTCACGATTTAAGAGGGATTTTAAAGGAAAATTGTGCACCCGTTGGTTGGGACCCTATCGGATAGATCGGGTATTTGATAATGGAACAGTTCGGTCGATCACCATTGACGAGAACAAGGTACCATTATTCACAAATTGTCATCGGTTGCGACTGTATCACAGGCCGATCTCAAGGGAGGCTTTTATTTCACAAGTTGCAGCTGATCCAGAGTATCAGTTAACATCAGGACAGGGATTTTTAAATCCTGTGAATACTTAAAATTTGCAATTTCCACACATATTTTTGTACATAAATAATCAATTTTTCTTTCATTCTGTATTTTATCTATTTTTAATTTTTCTTGCACTTGATCGGCTTGTTTTGAAGAACTGTGTGCAGGGAATTATTGGAGGAGAAACAGCCGTGACTGGGCCAGACGACTGCAGACACCCCATATCTGTTCCTGATCTAATAAATCTCTTTGATGAAGATGGATAATTTGTGGTCTTCCACAGATAGAAATTGCTTATACTATAGTTTGACGCAGCTGCGACTCCGCTACATTTTCCATTCTGCCAATTTCGTAGCTGCGACTTCGCCACATTTGCCCATTCTGCCAAATTCCGCAGATGCGACTCCGCTATCTCTGTTTACCTTTAAAATTTCATAGCTGCGACTCCGCCACATTTGCCCATTTTGCCAAATTTAGTAGCTGCGACTCCGCCACTTTTGCTCATTCAGCTAAGTTCTGCAGCTGCGACTCCGCTATTTTTGCTTATATTTCTAAGTTGACAGTTGCTACTCCGCCATTTCCGCTTCATTTTTTCTCCTTCCCAGTAGCTGATACTCCGCTACCTTTGTCCATTCCGCTAAATCCAGCAGCTGAGACTCCGCTACCTTTGTCCATTCCTCTAAACATAGCATCTGTGACTCCGCTATCCTTGTTTAATTCTTCTTAATTCAGCAGCCGCTATTTCGCTCTTTCCACTTCGTTCTCGCTCCTTCCGTACAACTGCGACTCTGCCATTTTCACTTATTTTGCTAAATTTTGTAGCTGATAGTCCGCCAGTTTGCTTGCTCTCCGATTAATGATGCCAATAATGATGTGACTAGGCGTCAGTTTTGGCGCTTGCTCCACAAGGTCCAATTACGATCCACCACGAAGGAAATTTCGAATTCCTTGAGTAGCTGTCAGCCTGGGTGGCAGTGGCCACGTCACTTCGGAACATGTGCATTTATACTCGCAAGGACGACAGCCGGATGCAATGATTAATCCATGGCTCAAACTCATAAACGCAAGGTACGGATCCTATCTTTTACATGATTTGGAAGAAAATTAATACAGTAATAACGATTATGTCCAGTCACAACCCTCGATTAATGAACCCATGCGAATTACACTTTAAGAATTGTGTTAAGGTCATAATTATAATTACTCTCCGTCACCTTACCCGATTTTGCACCTTTTACTCCTATCCGCCAACTTCATTGCTTCAATAGAACGTTCATACTGGCCTAAAACCCGATTTTTGAACCCCAACGACCCTTTGCATGTTCGTAAGCTGCAACTTTCCACTTCTAAACTGGAAATTGTTGAATTCTGAACCTTGAAAAGAGATTAAGATGGGAAAACCAATCAGACATGAACCAGTAAATACAGATGCTGTACGCGCCAATGCAGAGGTTCTTAATATTTTCAGAGCAGCAGGTTGGATGGCATATTTTGAATGGTTGAATGGATTTCACACAGAAACCGCATTGCAATTTTCCCTCAACCTGAATGATACTCACTCTAAGGTGAGAGGACTGTGCATGGATTCTATAGAGGAAATCATAGCTGAAGTTACTGGTTTACCCATGGTTGGGAAGAGGCTATTTGGACGGAAGGTACATAATGCAAATGCGGTGAGGGAGTTTTTGTTAGTGGGAGAGCAGGTCATTCCAAAGCGTCGTGGGTTGGAATTAGCTTCCTTACCACCACCCTGGAATCAAGTAGAAATCTTTGTGAAAAGATATATTTCTTGTGGAGGTAGGTACCAAGTCGTTTCCTTTTCTGAACTTCCCTTACTGTCTCATTTGTGCCATGGTCATTTAGTAAATATACCATTCTATCTGCTTAAAGCCTTACAAACCATGGATGGATATGCAAGAACTGCCTAGCACCCAGTTTCCTCCCTTACTAATCATGGTTTAATTAAATTACTGGTCCTAAGAGCCATTGCAATTCGTAATTTAACCTGGGAGCAATTTTTGGCTGGAGATGCGCCAATCATACAACCCCTATTAGAAGTGGGGGGTGCTGGTGAAGATAGTGAGGACCGGAGTTCCTCAAACCCAGTTGGGGGGGAGGTTGGAGCAATAGAAAACCAGGCCAATGATGAAAGGGAAGTAAATAAAGGAGAAGCAACAGTAACAGAAAACCCTATAGTAGGGGAAATTGTGATGGAAACATTGGAACAGGAGGAAGAAAGAGTAGAATCTGTAACTGCAGAAGAAGATATTCAATTAAAAGAAGCTGAAACTGGAACAACTGTTGAAGCTGCGATAGTTGAAGCTGCAATTGCAAAAACATAAATTCAAAGGGAAGGACATCAGACAGTAGAAGAAGGGATTGTGGAAGTTTTGGAATTTGAATCCTCTTCAGAAATAAGGGGTACTATTATTGAATAAGAAACGACTAAGGTAGGGACCCCTGTGTCAAAGAAACAAGGAGTAAGATCAGGAAACAGGAGCCAGACACCTGCTGCAACAAAGAAAAGGAAAATCAAAACTGATAAGGCACCAATAACAGTAGGCATGGAGGAACATCCAGTGGGAATGGTGATAAGAAGGACTCGATCAACAGCAGCAAAAGAAGCAGTTGTGATGGCAAAAACAACAGAAGAAGTGGAGACAATGGATGCAACTCGGGGTAATATTGAATCACCCCTATAAGAGACAACAAAAGTAGCAGAAGTAGCAGAGACAACGGGAGCAGTCAGAGAGAATAGGGAACCATCTTGGGTGGAGGAAATACCTGTGAAAGGAATAGATTTAGAGATTCCCATTTTGAACCCTAAGTCATCTACTGTTATGCAGGAACCTCCCAAAGAAGAACCCCAAATTGAAAATCTCTTGCTTGAAAATGAATTATTAAAAGAAGAGGTGCAGATATTGCGAAATGAGCTGGAAAGATGGAAGGGAGTAGCTAGAAAACAAGCTGAGAAAAATTTGAATACTTTAGCAAATGCTGCAAATTTGTTGGAAAATCCATCTTTTGCATTTGAAAATGAGGAGTATGGGGAGACTGTTTGTCCAGAGTGTGGAGATATATTTTTTGCAGTAGGACACAGAGTTGTTGTGTTGGGACTTTCATCACAAAATCATGTACAGATAGAGGAGGTGGAAGAAGGAATGCCAAGAATCGAATTGATAGGGGAAAATGAGCTAGGAATTGAAGAGATCCCTGATTTGAATTTAGGGGATGAAACAGTACAGTCCTAGCCATCAGGGGATACTGAGCTTCTTTAGGACCAGTCTCATTAGCCAGGAAAATCTGATATAAATAAGAAACAATCTCGGCAGTTTAAAGAGGAACAGGGGACTGTTACACAAGAACCAATACCCTTGAAAATGTTTAGTGAAGCTGCAATTCAGACAACAACATTCGATATCAAGGATCAAGAGGAAAACAATGTTACACAAGAACCAGTGCTTCCAAAATCATTTGCTACAGTGGCAACACAGCCTGAGCTGTCTGAGATTGAAATAGAGAACGAGGGTGCTGTCACACAGGAACCAGCAACCCTAAGAATATTGACTGAGACTGTAACATAGACTGAGGAAACTGAGGTGAATATGGAAATAAAGAATGCTGTTACACAAGAACCAGCATCTCTAAAACCCATGGTTGAGACTGCACTACAGGCACAGACCACTGCAACCCCACTAGAGGATGAAACTGTCACAGTGCCAAGGCAAGGTAAGGAAGTCATTTATCTGGATTCTAATGATGAGAAGGAGGTAGAAGAAAGAAAGATTCAATGGCTGCAGAAGAAGGTTATTTGGTTAAATCTCGAGTTGGATAAATGGCTCAAGTGGAGTGAACAGTTCAGAACAGGTATGATCTCTCTCCAGGAACATAGGAATGTCATTAAGGGGTTGAGAGAAAAGTGGGCTGAGGAGTTATTCTTCCAGAAACTCCGGTGGGAGAAACTTCAAGAAAAATTGGAAGGATTGAAGAAACTTAAGTCCCTGCAACAAGAAAAAGATAAAATGTACACTCTCTCCATAGAATTGTTGAGTTGCAGGGCTCCATCCCCCTCTTACCTTGTTTTTCTCCATGAGCAGACAACCTTATTCCAATTAAGAGCTCTCAAGGATGGGAGATCATTTGATTTGGAAACATCCACTCAGTTTCTGGAGAATTTTCTGAAGAGTGACTTTGAGGATCAACATTTGTTATGTGAATTGTATTTACATGACAGGGCTTGCTACATTGAATTTCCATCTAATCCTTTACCTATTATAGGGGATATTTAGCTGAGGGCATTTGCTTCCTTTGTCATTAATCATGTAAGATGGCGAGATGCTTTCCAAACCATACTTAGGAATGAGGAGAATTCTACTCTTTGGATTAGGGGGGAACCTCAGAATCCATCAACATTCATGGAAAATCATACTAAAACTCTCAGGGTTCCCTCAATTGCCCGATATTTCGAGAGACTGCGAGATAGACTCCTTACCACATGTGTCCCAATGATCCTCAATATGCAACAGAGTTCCTTGGAAGGTAGTGAATACAGATTGCTGTACTCTTCCTCATCTCTTAAGGAAATGGATCCATATGGCTTTGAAAATTTTAGGCAAGCTTTGACAAGGATTCATAGATATGTGCGGTGCATGGAAAGGTGTGGGTCTTGGTGGCTTGTTTTGAGATTCAAATTCCCTCTCATTTGGTTTCCTATAAGCAATTCTTACAGAACCATCTATGCTCTAACATTAGAAGAAGAAGAGCTGTGGTGGGGGCATTGGGTATCATGCTATGGGTTTGTCCCTCGAGGGGAGGCACCAGAACTCACTTACAACCTTACAAATCTCCACAGATTTCACTCAGACTCAGATTCGGATTAAGGGAGGTTGTTGCATGAGGACATGCAATTGGATAGTTGGGGGGAGATGTTGGGTCCAGGAAATGTCCCTTTTTGGCCACCTTTATTACATCATTTTGCCCTGATTCCATCCTACTTTCATGAGCTATATCCATGTCCTTTCCAGATCAATCAATGATATTGACAGGTATAATTTGTTATTGCCTTATTTATTTTTATGCCTAAGATTGTTAAATATTATGGATTTTAGTACTTGGTTTATACTGATCTGGGTGATTTCATTTAGCCAAAATCTAAAGCGCAGGTGTATCAGCTCAGTAGCGCCAGCTGTGACTTTTCAAGGCACTAGCTTGTCATAACTCCAAGGGACAACGCATCCTCCACGCAAGCTGTATCAGATCCCCACTATAACAGATTCCACTGAAGCAGGGCCTAACTACGACAGACAGGTGGCATTCCAGCTACTGAGTCTATTGACCCATTAATGATCAAAGCAATAGCCTCCTTCACAATTAACGACCCTGTTTAATACGTTGTATCAGTTAGCTGTAACTCCGCAGCATGAAGATCATAGATCTTCATTGCTGCGCGATTTTAGTGGATCTGAAACTGCATTTCCTTTGTATAAATTCCAGAAGGCTTTCGTAGCCTGGGGTTGGACAATCATTACTTGTGTAAGTTGTAACAGAGCATTGAGACTCATGATCTTCCATCAATAATATGAGAGCAGAGTTCTTCATTTCTGTTTCTTAATATGCTGTGACTCTCGGCATCTCTGTTAGAAGGCCAGGGCCCGCCTTCTCACAGAGATAGCTGGTTTAAGTACGTAGAGTAGTTTAGTTTTACTTCTGTTGTGTGGTGTGGAATGATTGTAGACATTACTGGTAGCTGTAACAGAGTTTAGCTTTCCTTTCTAGTAGTTGTAATTGCATCTTGAATAGCTGTAACAGAGTGGTGTGACAGTCGAGTGTGTAGGATAATTTACTTAATTTGCATGTGTGTTTTAATCAGCTGTGACAGCCAAGCTCAATTCCAATTATCTTCTAGTTGTTTATGGTTTCTAGGATTTCCATTAATTATCAATTAGAGTTCAAGCTTGTGTTTTAATTCTGGTTGTTGTTGTATCTTCAATTACATTCATAGATTAGACAGATAATGGTAGAGTTACAGTAGCTACTGGATGGATCATTTTAGTAAAGATTGAATGCTGTAGTTTGATAATTATAGGATTTAACTTCTTGCAAAAGTAATCTAGTTTCATTTCATCATTAGATCATTAACTTGCCGGGTTTATTTCTGTAGAGAAGTTGCTGTCTTTTGGATTCTTAGATGTATGAATTAGATTAGTGTTCTTAGGGAACGAGTTGGCTGGACACGTAGATAGGATCATTATTTACATTCAGCAAATCAACTGCTTGATCTGTTTATGTATAGATTGTGCTTATTGCCTTTGAAATAAAAGACCTTCTTGGGTTTGACAATTTATATTCACCATTCTGTGTGTTAGCTTTAATTAACTAACATATAGAGTGACCAACATAGAGGAGGAACTATGTTTTGGACTTGATACCCAGTTCCGCAGCAAGACTTTCAACACCATGTTCTATAGAATACCTCCGTCCTGCATGTTAGTGTACACAATTCCATCTATATACTTATCAATTCACCAATTAAATGACATTTAATGGTTAAATGGTTACCTTTGCATTGGAGGTTGAAAAGGGAATGTTGAACGCTGAAAGTGAGGATGGATATCAATAAAGAGGACACATATATGAAAGAAAAGGTAGACAAAAGGATGGAAAAATTGCAGCCCATCATGTCCCCCAAACTAAGATGTTGCATGTCCCTGTGAAACTTGTAAGTTAATTCGACACAGGATGGAGTGCATACCAATGCATATTGCTGAGATTGTAGGAGGAATTACCATGTTCCCATTGTTCATGTTAAGGTTGGAAAGATTAGGTAGACAATCAAATAATCTACAAGAAATGAAAGATATGCGTTTAACACAAATTTCTCATTAATCAATGTACATATTAATACATGAGAATGAACCTTGGGTTCATATTCCCAAGTGATCTCTTGGACTTCTCTTGAATTTTCCTATTCACCTATGATTCTTGGTGTTCTTCTCACGTGAATAGGAAGACAATAATATAATAATATTCCTAAGACCAAGTATTAGGTTCCCAATAATTCCCCCCTTAATCCGAAGGGGTTTATGTGATTCTAAGAAAAGAGAGTTGAAAACCTAGAAGTGGACAATTGTTAAAGGTTGAACATTTCCATCTTGATAATCCGAATTTCCCAAGCAAACTAGCAGAAGCTCACATCTTCTACTAAATATAGGTGCTCCCTAATTGGTGGTTTTGGTTGACCACAAACCAAAAGGGCTATCAGAAGCTGAAATATTCTACTGAGTGGGTTGTTTAAGGTTGACCACAAGCTCTTGAAATTGGCAAAAAATCCAGTTCTCACTCAGAGGTTCTCTTTATAACTTGGCATGAAGGGTCATCGGTTCTTTGGAAAGTGGTGGTTTGGGGACCACCATATGATGTCTAGTAGAAGCTGAAGTCTTTTGTTAACTTCGTGATTTTAGGATGACCAAAAACTTCGAAGCTCAATCGAACATGGCTCTAATTTGGTTCAGGCTCACTTGTTTCATCTTGCTTGTTCTCACTCGCTTGTTTCTGATGGTTCACCACCCCCCCCTATCAAGAACAATGTGAGGAATGGAAATTATCATGGTGGTTATGTGTGTAAAAACTAGACACAAAACACCACGAAATCATGAGTACTCTGGAGCATGGTTCTCCTCTATATTATGGCTACATCTCTGAATATGGCCTTCAAAATTGGTTGTAGATCATGCTCGCTTGTTTTGGCTGACTTGAGGAAGGTCGTGAATGGTTATTGTCAAAATGATAAGGCTTTGAAACTTGAATCCTGACATAATGTTCCCCCTGTCAGGTACAAGATAAGAAATAGTAAATTTTATGCTGCAAGTTTTAATCTTGCAGGTTCCTTTAACGCCAAACATCTATCTAAAGAATGGTTATGCTTCCCACAATGTTGGCAAGGATGAATATCAAAACAATTATCTTTCATATGGCCAACTCGATAACAATGTTGGAATATGGAACTCAAGTTGTACATCTTTTGAAATTATTTCATTTTTTTTCATGTGTTAGCAGCTAATAGGAATCATCTTCAAAGAGAGGGTTGTTCTAAACAAACACTAGTTCAAAATGTTGATTCCTTTGTTGTACATTGGCCTCTTTGGCTTTCAAATCCTACAGATGAGTGATAATAGTCTGGAGAGTTTCTTTGATATTTGTGATTGAATTGCCTACAACAGTAAGTATTAGAGTGTTCAACAACTCTAATATTTCTTCAGTTATAGACATTATGGGGATTGTGTGAGGCCTCCTTAAGTAGGAAGGACCAAGTAGACTCAATAAATAAAAATAGGGCTTCTTGCAACTCCGCCCTTTACAAACAAGAATTAATAGACTTAAACTCAAAAATTGAAGGGTGTCGGTCTTAGCTAAGAATGCACGCAAATAAAATGCAATTCAACTTTCCTTCAATTTGATACTTACAAAAAATACATGCAAGTACCAAAAATGCACTAGAACTTACAAAAACAATAGTTTGCAAGTTACAATCATGAATGTTGAATTGATGAATCTGCTATACCTAAGTTCTTGTATGATGACGATCTGCTTTTGCAACTTCTTCTTTTGGAGCAGTTGTAGCAACAACTGCAAACTTGCTTGGATCCTTCAAATGGTTACACCAAACCAGTCCCAAATATTCTCTGGAAGCTTAATATTGTCAACCAACTGCAACTTTCAAAATGCTTGCAATTTAACAGTGCTTGGGAGACAAATTGAAGGTGCATGTCTATGTATCTGCCACCTATTACAATGTATTATTTCAACAGAATCTTTGAAAACTAAGACAATCCTTCTAATACAATGTGTAGGTATTTGACTAGAGCAATTAGAATTTCCATAATATAATCAACAATATTTGTTTTAAAAGATTACATCAACCACTCCAAAAATGATACCTCACATTACAGGTCTTTAGAATGCAAAGAGCTTCAAGATCTTCATAATATATTGCAACAGTCATCGTTGCAACAATTTATGTTGAAATAGTCTACGTTTCAACAGTGAGTATCCTTGGTTTACAATTTTGGAGGCAAAAGAGGGATTTAACCAACAATACAAAACTTGTACACTGAACAAAATGCACTTTTATCCTCTTCCCTAATGTATTATCTGGTCAAAATTTTAATGCATAAATAATTGAACAATGTGCTCATAGAAGGCATTTACATTCATATGTACCCGAATTTCTGAGAAAATGTAGGTCACTCCAATCAACAATGTTGAAGAGGGTGTAGGTAGATCGTAACCTCCTATGAAATCTTCAATCCACGCTCAAACTACAACTCACTCCAAAAAACTAGGGTTTCAATGTATGCTTCACACACAAAGAGACGATTCACTTTCCAATCCTCTTCAACAACCAATCACATTCTAATCCTCTTTGTCATGGTCTTATGCTCCAAGAGACCATTCAAGTTCCAATCACGTTCCAAGCTTCAATGAAGAGGATTTCCACAATACACAAAACAAGGAGGAGGAGTGTAGCACCATATTTCCACACAACACTCAACGTAGAGATTGCACTAGCTATAAGGTGTCTTCACTTCAAATTCTTTAACGTTAGCACACCACCGTGGGAGAAATCCCATGCAAGGAGAATTCACATCAGTGAATGGAAACCACAGTTCGATTAGTTTGCACTCTTAAATTAGGTTTAGCTTCTCTCCGCAACAATAGAATGGAGGAGTCTCACTCAATGCTTTCAAACAAAATGCAGAAATGAGAGATCGTACTAGGGTTTACAACCAGATTTCACACACTTCACTTGGGTGCTTCTCCTAGTCGCATCAAATATTAAATAGAGGTCTTCACAGAGAGTCATTGCAATAGTTACAGAGTCCAACAGTAATTCACACAAAGGGATGAGAGGAGTCTAATTGACAGTTGTAGTAGTCTTCACGACTGATTCACGTTCTGGCATAGGTTGCATTCAATGTCATGTTTACTAGAAAAAAAATGCAGAGGTGACCACATATTAGGGTTTATGGAGGAGGAATCTAGGGTTCTGTGACTTCAAAGGCTCCACACTGGCTTCAAAAAGCATATATCACTTAAGAGATCAAACCACTCCACTTGCAACTTTGTATTTGGCTCAATAGGGAGAGGTACGCAGTCTCCAAAATAATGGCACGACTTCACAGTCATGAGGTGCCTTCCACTCTCAACAATGCTCAATGCAGGTCTTCACACAACATTCATGTAGCCCCTTTATTATTCATAGGCATGTCTTCTACATAGTCTTAACCCAGAGTTTCTTTCCCCTCTTTCTTGAATTTTGATGCCATTTTCTTCTATGTTGTCTATGTAATCTCTCTTCCATGTCTTCACAATTGTAGTTGATTCACTTGATTCTACACAACGGCTGTAGGTTGCACACATCTTCCTCAACACTAGTTAACATCCATAAGTATTCTAAAATTTACATTCATAGAGATGTACACATACAACAGTCGTACGCTTCATATAGTATAGCCTCTAGTTGCACTCAGCAGGTTTTGGAAGAATACACAACTTCTTCAACTCCATCACACTCAACACCACTTGGGAAGCCTAATTGGATACACAAAGAGTGAGCTCGCAGCATGTAGCTCGCATCTCTTTCATTTAACCAGAATTTCACCAAGAAGCTCGTTACACAACAACTTGTCCAACCTATCTTGGTTATCCATATTTTCCACAGGAAGGTCACACGTTTAACACCTTGGTTTGCTGCAAATTCATATATGGAACATCAAACAATGGAAAACTTAATTGGCCACATCATAGAATAATAAATTTTGTAGCACCTCTATAGGTGGATTGAATTCTCTCCTCCCTGTAGAGAATTGATCAATTTGGCAGTCTACGCCAGAGGAAGAAATTAGGGCTACCTCTAAGAAACATTTGGGTGAGAGTGCAGTAGAGGATACATTCCAGATTATGATTTTTCCTTTCCTAACGTATAGACGTGCAGACTTAGCGAGTAAGTTTGAGATGGTAGGTCTGGTAATATGCAAAGTTGGAAGATCTAAATGAGGATGGATTGACCAACATTCATGCCATAGAGAAATGACTCTCAGCTAGGAATACGTTGGAGAGGAATGATGCACATCATAAATAGGATTTTCAGGACTGAGCAAGCAGAGGGCATAATAATGCAGGCCAGGAGGAGCGCACGGGAGTTATGGCAGACTATAGAATATGGCATGGAATATTTATGGCAGAGGCCAAGGCTCATAATTAGATCTAATACCATTGTTAAAGCTGCCAACACTAGGAAGACAATTAAATAATCAACAATACAAAAATTGGGTCACAATTGTCAAGGATACCATTGTCATGCCCCCAAAATTTTCATTGGGTCACAATGGCCTAAGCCCCTTGGCCATATTCATGATAGTTTGTCAAATTGATGCTAAGGGTCAAATAATTTCCAAGCATGATGTCCAAGTTCGTAATAATGTAAAATTAGATCCAAATGGACAAGGTGGGTCACATTAAGAGAAAATTCCCAATTCAAAGTTTGTAATATTCCCATCCAAATGAACAATAATGGAGGAAAATTACTAGTTCCCTAGGTTGGGGGTGGAAGCATTAAAAGTTGGAATAAAGGAGCTACAAGACCCAAAATGACCTTAGAATTACAAATTAACATTAAATGGGTCAATTAAATAATAATAAAAAGAAAATAAGGTGGCATTGGATCATGAGGGCACATATGAGGTTGTGGGACCCACATGTGGCAAGATTCCCCACTACACTTGGCATCATTCTCTCACCAATTTGAGTTCAAGATGAAGGGTAACATACTTGGGGGAGTTGAAGAGGTATTAATAATGGCATGAATCATCTAAGGTCGAATTGGTGTGGAAGAGTAACTCCCATGGAAGAGGAAGAGGCATCTTAGAAGAATTGTGACACTTGGAGCTAGATTCCCTAACTCCTATGACAACAATGATGAAGATTCTATGACACTTATAACAAAGTTCAGACCTGATTGCTGACATTTGACATATATGTCATGTTAGGTCTAAAAATATCCTCCAAGAGGGCGCACAAGGGGAGTTATGGCAGGCAAGATTCCCCCATTCGAATTGATGAAAGAGGATATCTAGGAAAAGTTGGACAAGTGGCATTCATGGGAATCTCTCCCTACTTCAAGTTGGGATGAGTCTCTTGGAGGGAATTCGAGCTAAGGAGGCCTTGGGAGGTTAATAAAAGACAAGAAGAAAGAAGGAGATTGTCTTTTGATCACTTTCTCATTTGGAAAAAATTGGAGAGCTTAGCTTGTCCTTGCAAGGTGGATGCTTATCCTTCTTTCCTTAGAACCAATTTCGAGGGTGCAAGATTCCAATCCTAGTTGGTTGATGGGGAGGCCATTCAGAACTCTCAACAAAGCTTCATGGATATTTTTTGATGCATGTTTAGACCCCAACTGAGTTTGAGTTCATTTTCTCTCATTCTTCTCTATGCCTATTCTACTATCTTTCTCTCAATGTCATGTAAATGTGCAAGGGCACACTTGTTGTTGCATATAGTTAGTGGAGGACTGTTATTTCGACTTCATGGACATGTTAGCTGATATATATATATGTAATAATCATATCATGAGAGACACAACTTGAAACATTATGTATTTCAATTGATATTTACATTCAAGGAGGATATTCGAGCCATTCCCCCCCATAGCTTTTGCATAGCGCACTTGTTGTTGCATATAGTTATTGAAGGACTGTTATTTCAACTTAATGGACATGTTAGATACTATATATATCTATAATAATCATACCATGAGAGTCACAGTTCGAAACATTATGTATTTCAAGTGATATTTACATTCAAGGAAGATATTTGAGCCTTTTTCCCCATAGCATTTGCATAGTGATTTTGGAATGATATTGTACCTGTTTTATATCATAGTTTGCTGAGTTATTTATCTTCCATAAGGAAAATATCAATCACTCTAAATAAATAATGATCACGAACTGTCCTCTAGGGACTTACATTTCGAAATTCAATCATCCCAAAATGTTACATACAAAACAACAATGCCTTCATGCATCTTCATGTTCTCTGCAAATCTTTCTACCTTCCCAAGAGCTTACATAGATTTAAAACTGGTCACGTTCAAAAACATTTTGTTCAATCATGTTAATCTGATTATTTACAAAAAAAATTGTCCAGCATGTACTCTGTTCATCCTAATACGTCTCCATGTTTGGAGCCTTTGAAGTGCTCATACCGCTGTGAAAAACTCCATTAACTATCCATCTCTGAACTCCTCCTCTATGAGAACCCTGGGTTGTAAAGCCAAAGCCAACTTGAATAAAATATCTACTTCCTCATTGAGTTCTCTGTAAATATGAGTGAAGGAGACAGAAACAAAGGAGGTCAACACATCTTTAATTTCTGTTAAAATATATTGCAGTTGAGGAGCTTTAATTTGCGTCTTGCCATTTGCCCAATCTATCACCATTTTGGAGTCCCAATAGAGCTGAATCCTTATTACATTCTTCCTTTGAGCCGTCTTGAGAACTTCCCATAGTGCGGATAACTTTGCTTCGCTGTTAGTGGCCCTCCCTGGTGCAAATTTAATGCAAAATTTAGACGAATCTAGCATGTATAAAACTCCTCCTCCGCCTCCTGGAGCTGGATTCCCTTGGTTGGATTTGTCAAAGAAAGCCCATGGTTCTTATTAATGGTTGGGACTGAAATTACTCTTTTCTTTTTGGGCTTATTAGAAGTTTTGTGTTCCTGAACTTTCTACAAAAGGATGGCAACATTAATGTCTGATGGGATACTTCTGTTCTTGAAAATAGCTTGGTTTCTCGCTTCCCAAATGCTATAAACAAAAAGAGCTGGAAATGATTCATAGTTACGTACCCCATCTGTCTACCACCATTCCTGGGTACGCTGCTCCAAAGATGCTTCCCTTTGCGCGATCCTGGAATTGGATAATTTCTTTGTGGCTTTGTCCCAAACTTCTCTTGCATAAGGGCATGAGTTGAACAAGTGAGAAGACTGTTCTTCATGGGAATTACATAAGACACAAATGATAGGTCCATGAAATCCTCTCTTTTTAAAAAATTTCCCATGTTAGAATTTTGTCATTCAGGGCTAACCAGAGAGTCAGAATACATTTCAAAGGACTGTGAATTTTCCATAAGATGCTCCACCACCATTTTTTTTCTCGTTGACAAGAATTTTTGCTTTTTGCTTCATATCCAAGCTTGGCCGAGAAATCCCCGTCCACTCCATTCTTTGTCCAGATTAAGAGATCTTGCTTCCCGTCTTCCAGATGCACGAAGCTGGTTACTAGTTTACTTATAAAACTGTTCCATTCCCCTGCTAATTCTCCAGACAGAGCCAGTTCCTGCGAATTTTTCCATCCCCTTCTACCCCTTTTTTGAGGATGTTGTGCTTGGGCGTCAGCTAGCACCAAAATATTTTGCATCTTCAACTTTTCTTTTAGTTCATCTGACAAAAGAAAATTTTCTGCCGCTCCGACCCACGGATACACACCTATTCTTACCTTCCTACCATCACCAATCTGCCATGTTGTCCAATTACCTATCATGGGAAAAGAAAGTACAAGTGCTTTCTATCTTATAGACCCATTTTTGTAGGATTTGGAAGGGTTCCGGAACCATTCATCTATTGGGGAGTTATTGCAATATTTGGATCTCATAACCCTTCACCATAGTGAGTCTGGGCGTTGAGTCAGCTTCCAAAGCGTCTTGGATGCTAAAGCTTTGTAGAGCAAATCAATATTTTTTATACCCCAACCTCCAAGAATTTTTGGGAGAGTTAGAGAAGTCCATCGTACTAATGGAATTCCTTTTGTTTGTTTGCTGGCCGTCCAAAGAATGGAGAAACATTTTTTTCTAATTTTTTTCAGAATTCCTTTGGGGATATATGCTATTGAATCCCATTATACTGGGCTAATCTGTAAGATTGCTTTCAGGAGAACCAATCTTCCTCCTCTAGACATAAATCTATTTGTCCATAAAGAGATCCAAGTCTTTACTTTCTTATAGATCCAAAACCAATCTTGATAGGAATAACAATTTGTCTTGAGAGAGAAGCCTAGATATTTCACACCTTCTGAAAGAGGAGTTGTAGGACAGGATAAAACCTCTTTTGCATTCTGCAATAGATCCTCAGGGAATTCATTTTGAGCCAAAACTGTTTTTTTTTTCTTCTGAATTTATCATCATTCCTATTTCCTTCTGGTATAGAGCTAACAATGATTCAAAAGATTTGAGATTTACTATAGTTCCTTTGCCAAACATGAGTACATCATCAACGAAGATAGTGTGTGTTACTTACTCCGTAGATACTTTCACCCATTCAATATTTTTGCACATCTTGGCATGAAGTATTAGCCTACTTAAAGCATCTGCTACTAAAAGAAACAGGAATGGGGAAAGGGGGCATCCTTGTCGAATTCCCCTTTAGGGTCTAAAAAAAGAGGAGGGGGCCCCATTGATAAAAAATGCAAATGAAGTGGACTGAACACATCCCAAAATCCAATCTACCATCTCTAACGACATTCCGATCTGAATTAAGAGTAGTCGCATAAAGGTCCAACTTACTCTATTGTATTCTTTGGAGAGATCCAACTTTAAAGCAAATGCCTTTTGTTTTTACTTCTTCATTGAATGAAAAGCTTCTTGATCCAATGACACAACATCATGTATCTGTCTGTTAAAAAGGAAACCAAATTGGTCCTCCGTTACAATTTCACTCAATATTGGTTTGAGTCTTTGAGCAATTATCTTTGAAATTAATTTGTAGATCATATTACAACAAGAAATCGGTCTGTAGTAATCAAAGGAGATATTCCTTTGTTTCTTCGGGATTAACACTATGAATGTTGTATTTATACTACCAAGAGCTTTTCCTGAACTTTTACTGGTCATTAAATTCCAAATAAAACTCTAATGTAAAACCATCAAGTCCTGGACTCTTTCCTTTTTGGAAGGAACGAAGGATTTGACTTACCTATTCTTCAGAGATTTCTTCCTTTAAAGCTTTATTCATCTCTTCATTAATTAGCTTGGGAAAGAGCTTCAACACCTCTAGTATTTCTGTTATCGGGCATCCTGTAGGCTCAGTAAAGAGGGTTCGAAAATGTTTCACAACCGCATTTGCTTTGTCTTGAAAGGATCTTACCTTAATACCCTCCTCATTTTTTTATCTCGATTATAGTATTGATATTTTTCTATGGTTGGCATAATTATGGAAAAAATTAGTATTGTTATCACCTTCCGCTAACCACACAGCTCTTCTCTTTAGCCTCCATAATTTCTCCTCCTTAGCCAGTAAAGATCCCCGTTTACCTTCCAGCTGTTTTAAGGTCTCCACTTCTTCTACAGAGAAAATGCCTTCTTTTATACAAGAGAATAAAGCCTATAGTTTGGATTCTACCTCCCTCAGATCTTCTTGGTACAACTTCTTGTGCTTTATCTCCCATTCTTTGGATATTTTCTTGATTCTAGCAAGATTGTCCACGAAATGTTGCATAAAGGAAGAACTAAGTGAATTGCTAAGATGTTGCCATGAATTCAAAACCAAAGCTTTGTATTCTTCCTCCTTGAGCCAAGAGGGATTAAATGGATATGACACCTTTTTGTCTAAATTTTGAACTGAGAGGAGTATTAGTCTATGATCTGAGATTCCCCCAACTTCAATTGATGTCTGAAAGACTAACTGGCCATTGAATAGCTCTTCAGCTACGATAAAATGGTTTAACCTCTTGGATATCGCTTGTTCCCCTCCTTTTTTGTTCTGCCATGGCGTTTCCAATTTAATAGGTTGTATATCTACCGGGCCTTTCCTTTCGAAGAGGTTATTGAAATAAGGGTTTAAAGAGTCGGGTCTAGCATTTTTTCCCCACACCTATTTGGATGAGAGATTTAAATTCATATCTCCCCCTATTATAACATTGGAGTGTTCCAGAAATCCTGAGTTCCCTATGGATTCCCAGAAGGACTTCCTATCATAGTAAGGTCCATAGACATTCAACATAGAAAATGTATACCCTGTTTCGTCATCCTCTAAAACAATCTCTATCACCGAGTTTTGAGACTTGACTTCCAATAGTGTTATACTTGGTTTCCAAGTTGTTACTTATCCTCCTGAATGACCTTCTGCATCAAGAGATTCCATTTTCCAATCTTTTAGGCAACCACTTAAAGCTTCCTCTGCTCTTTTCCCTTCCATCATTGTTTCTTGTATCATCAAAACCGTTAGATTAAAAAGACTTATTATTCTTTTGAGGGCGTTTATTTTGGAGGTCCCCCATAACTCCCTTGCATTGAAGGAAAGAACAATCATTTTAAACCCCCAATAGGGGCTTTCTCCACTCTAAGATCCTGACTAATAGTCGATTGTTTTCCTTTCTTTATGTCCAAAGTTGCTTGTTTTTGGGCTCTTGAAAGAAATGATTTTCTTCCAGCCTGTAAATTCATTTTTTGGTTAAGTGCTAAACCCCCTTTTAGGATTTCCCCCTCTTCTTCCTTTTAAGCAATTTTGGATCTGAGGTCATAACATTTCCTCTGAACTAAGTGAGAAATTGAATTTGAACCTTTCGGCCTTTGGTCAGGGAGAGTATTATTAATTTTACTAGCATCAACCGTGGAGTTGAGTTCGTCTTCTTCCATTTTTAAATTTAAAACATTTTTAAATAAACGGTAAGAAACAAAAAGAACTAGATTAATACCTTCAGATGCAACGTGTCCCCCGTTTTCCACTTGCATTCCAATTCCTTCCTTGTCGCATGGTTGACCATTTGTTTGAGCCAGCATGTCACTCTGAGTGAACTGTACCGAGGGGGCCACTTTCTTGTCCACCTCCTTATCCTCGCACAGTGGAATTCTTCTCTCAGGTGTCTCCTTGTTATCAATATTACTTTTGCCACCTTTCACAGGACTACCGCCTTTGTTTTAGATAGAGGATAATGAGCACTCTTTTCTTACCCAATTTGTTTTTGGCCTTACTGCCACCTTCCGCAACGTGTACTCCTTCTGTAAATGTCCAACTCTACGACAATTGAAGCACCTAAATGGAAGTTTCCAATAGTCAAGATTTTGAGACCACAAGATCCCATGCATGTCAATATTTAAAACTTTAGAAAGTACTTCTCTCAGATCCATTTACACCAAAATCCTTGCACACCTGCGATCGATCTTGGTTTCCCAGTCTTGCTATAAAGATATAAATCTTCCCAGTTTATTTCCAATTGCCTCCAAGATCGATTCCTGCCAAAACACCATTGGAAGCGCTGAAAAAATAACCCACACCTGGTGCAGATTGTGAGGCTCCATTCTAGCGTTGAAATCCACTAACCACTTCTGAAGGATCATACCAGAGGGCCCCCAATGCCAATTATGAGCTAGCATCTTCTGGTCATCCTCTTCCCTTCGCAGGTTTTAACATGAACTAGCCTCGAGGAAAAATGTGGAAGTCTGGTGAATAACCTAAGAATTCTTTCCAATTAGACTCTATCCAATTTTGGAGGGATTATCTACCCGTCACCTTGCCGCAGAACCTTCCAATCAGGGCATGCGTCAAATAATTCGGTATTTTGTCGAGATGGATATCCTTCCCAACAATTAACTCTGCACCTTTCCTTGGCTTGATGCTTCTGTATCTTCTTTGCGTTTCTTCTGTCTTAGGTGAGCTGATGTCACCTTTGTTATTATCCTGAGTGGTACTCTTCATCATGGTCAGGGGTGTGAGGTTGATCCGTACCTCTACTTCCTTTGTGGGCGATGTCATTCTGACCCCTGAACACATCTCTTCGTTCGTACAAAATATAGATCCCTGCCAGAGGTCCTCTTTGTAGTCCACCTCGTCCAGAAGCATGATTATTCATGCATGAAAATGGTTAAATCTATTACGGCTCTTAAAAACTCCTCTGCATCGAATTAAATAATATATAGGTCTCCTCCCTTCATTATGACTTCACGAGGTTTTAACTGAAGCGTACGTCAACTGTCCTGCCTTCGCACGCCCGACCGCAGAGCTCCATCGCGAGACAATGTGCCGAGTTATTTATCATGTTATGAGCTGCATATGAATTTACCTTGATTTCCCAAATGATGCGCGCAGACCTCTGAAGTGTTACTATGGTTTATGAAGAAATTCGAGAATCCTTGCCCACCAATTTCACCTCACAAACTAGACTCTAGAAGTTGTTGTTCATTAGGATGCCTATTCGACCCTAAAACCAAATATAATGATGCACATATATTGTTCCTAATGTCCTATAATATATCCAAGTATCAGACCAATAATTAGTGAAGGCCGTACAGTTTTTCGAAGAGCATCTAATGGCAGACCTAGGGGGGATCTCCACTTCTCAAATTAACTAGTTTTGTTCCGAAAATTCTTCCCATGCAATTTGAAGACCATGGATGGGTATATCAGTTGTTTGGATGTATTATAGGTGTTTTAATGTGTCCTATATCCTCTTAAGTCCCTCCATACATAATTTGAAACCATTTGGGATCATTTGGGACAGTTTAGGGTTTCACTAGTCCAAGATTCGAAAATTGGCCAAATTGCAGGAACTTTCAAATTTGGTACATTACAACATAAAATTATGAATTCTGACTCATTACAATCTTATTCAAGCATGAAAAGATAACATAATGGAAATAGATAACAAGAATAACATTCACATGAGAAAACGAAATACAGACTGCAAAATAATAACACAAGAATTGTTGCTTAGGAAAGTTCTGGTTGGCTCTACAATATTTCTATTAATATTGAAAATGATCAGTACAAAATAAGTCTCATTCTCATAGGTTTCAACCCTGATTACATTGAAAAAGCATGCATTTATACATAAAAATCTCAATGATCTAAACCTAATTTCTTGGTTTTTAAAAATAGAAATCTATAACTACTTATTACATCTTTAGATTGTATTTGTCAAAAATTTAGTCTTCACAATCTTAAAAATGCTGGAACATTTTTCTGTTTTCTTTGTCGAATCAAACTTTTGCATAAATATTCGCTTGATTATCTTTGACAGGTGTCTTCATTGATGTAAATTGTACTTCAACTTCCAATTGTGCATGAGACGTCCAAGTCGTCAAGTGTGAAATTTAATCTTCCACTGTTCACCTTAAAATATGGAAATAATCTTCTCCGTGCTAAACTTTGTAAATGATATTTGAAATCATTTATTTTTTTCCACTTATTAATTTTCAAAAATAACAATTTTAAATATTTGGGAATAAATATATTTTGATAAAAATAATTCCCAAATATTTCTTTCAACCTGTAAATTATTATATTTCTACATTTCCTTTGAAATAGGAAATGCCCGTGGTTTTGAAAACCATGTCTTGATTTCCCATCCACAAAACCATCTCCCATAACACCTCTCCATTTATTTTGCAATTGTTTATGAATTTAATAAATGGAATTAAAAAACCATTCACTGTTTCTAAACACAATGTGTCATTTTTCCCAAACCCAAAAACCATTTCTATAAAAACCATCTATTGGTTTGCTTCCCGTGGTTTTGAATTTCTAAAATATGAAAAATATTTTCATTTTCCTAGTGCCAAATATTATAACACAAGGTTAAACATTAGGCAAGAATAATATGATTTTTCGTTGAGGAGAGTGGTTTCGGAAATGTGAGAGGTGGTTTTTCCCTAGCACTTTTCATCCAACGAAATGCTCTCGTCTTGATGCGTGGCAAGAAGTATAAATTTCGTTACCGCCCATAACTTCCATCGTCAGTGCTTGTTCACGATGTGAAATCAACCTCATCAGTTGATCTTTCATTTGTTGATCGTCGACCACACGCCAACAGTCATTTTGTTGATCGGAATCAATGTTATATATCTTACACCTTTGTTGAGAGGACTTCCTATCAACCATAGATCTTGTCTCTAGTTCAACATGTAAAATTCAAGCACAATAGATCTATGAAACAAGAACAACAATTACTAGAGATGCACGCGACAAATTGTGTGTCGAAACATTGATGCAAAAGGTTTGCAGTAGTTCAGGCATTATCATTAACTCAAAAGATAATTAAAATGTGTAACAATGGCAATAATAGCCCAACAATTCGAATCCTAGAGAGGTCATTCGAATTGAATGCATGAGAGTGGCTTACCGGTCAGTTAACACCACTTGGCACATCAGTTAACCACGTAACTACCATGTAATTGACCATAACAGACTCTGAAATTGACTAACTGAATCCAGAACTCAACTGAATGCCCAAAATTAGGGGAGGGTGCCTTTCTGACTCCAGTTAACTGATTTTTAGGTGAAATAACACCATATTAGTTCAAACTGAGTAGGAGGGCGCCTTTCTGAATTCAATGAGATGAATATAATAATAAATGTTGTCAGTTGGAATGAGTAGGGCACCTTAGTCATGCAAATCACCCCAGTTGGCTCCCCGAATGATGGAGGAGGCCCAGTTAATTGATATTGATGGTCCAGTTGACTCCCCGAATGAAGGAGGATGCCCAGTTCACTGAAACCAATGATCTGTTGATGATGTAAGCACATAACTGAGTCAAAATACTTAGGATAAGTGGTAAATTAGGCTATTAAGCCCAAATAAATGACGTGTTGTTAGAAAATGACTCCAACACCCCCCCTTAAGCTAATATCACATGGAAGAGTAAAATAAAATAATAAAAGGGCCCCGATAACAAAGGCCATAGGTCACCAAGTACATAAATAATCCAAAAAATGCTCAAAAAATCTAAGTGAGGAAAGAGGGAAAAACCCACTGGGAAAGAAAACTCCCCCTCAAAGTGAACATTGAAGGATCTAATCTATCATTACCATAGTAGAAATCACCCCCACTAGTGAATGAAGGTAATATAACTTCTCCTCAATGAAGCTCTTGGTGAAGATGTCTACAATTTGCTCTTCTATAGGGAAATATTGCAGTACAATGGTTCTGTCATGCACAAGCTCTCGGATGTAGTGCATGTGGATATCAATATGCTTGGTCCTCTATCTCTGAACCAGATCTGTTGATTTATTGGTATCACTATGATTGTCACAAAAAATTATAGTAGAAGTGGTGCTACCAATATCAAACTTTGCTAGAATACCCTGCAACCAAAATGCCTGAATGCAAGCTTTGACTACTCCTCGATACTTTGCCTCTGCTGAAGATAAGGAAATGGCGGCCTACTTTTTGCTTGAACAACAAATAGGCCCTATTCCAATCATGAAAACATATCTAGAAGTGGACTTCCGATCAATGCTATCAACTGCCCAATCTGAATCAGTGAATCCAACCAAGTCAAGATTGAAATCCGCAACATAATGTATGCCAAAATGTCTCGTACCCTGCACATAATGCAAGATACTTTTGGCTACCTTCTAGTGAATATCATGGGGCTGATGCATGTACCTTGACACAACACTCACGACATAAGAAATATCAGGCCTAGAGTGTGTTAGATACAAAAGACTACCAATCAATTGTCGGGAAAGTGTAGAATCCACCATTGATGTAGAATCACCATCCTCAAGACTGAATCCTGAGAGGAATGGGAATGGGAATGGTGCAACATTACATTCTGCCATATTGAAATTATTTAGCAGGCCCAAAGTATATTTTTATTGGGAAATCATGATCCCATCAACTTTTCGAGTGATCTCGAGACCAAGAAACTACTTCAGCAGGCCTAAATCACTCATATCAAATGCTTGGTGTAAAGCGGGTTTTATAGTGCCGATCAAAGCAATACTACTTCCTATAATCAATAGGTCATCAAAATAAAGTACAATTATCATCAAATTACCTTCATGCTTATGTATATATACATTCAGATCTTATTTGCATCTCGCAAAGTTTTTTGAAAGAAGAAAGGAATCCATCTTTGCAGACCAAGCTCTTGGGGCTTGTTTTAAACCATACAAGGATTTCCTTAATCTGCAAACAAGTGTCGAATCTGATATTTAACCTTCAATATGCTTCATGTAGATCTATTCCTAAATATCCCCATGAATAAAATCACTCTTCACATCCATGTGGTGCACCTCCCAATGCTTGGATGCGGAAATTGCCAAAACTAGTCGGATTGAATCCATTTTTGCAATCGGTGCAAATGTTTCTGTGTAGTCCACACCTTGGACTTGTGAGAAACATTTTGCCACCAAACTAGCTTTGTGTTTTCAGTTTGAACCATCAGCAACAACCTTGTTTTTGTATACCCATTTGCATTGAACCAATTTCCTCCCAGGTGGAAGTGAAACTAGCTCCCATGTTACATTTTTCTGAATAGAATTGTACTCTTCATCCATGGAGGTTTTCCATCTCGGATATCGGTGGAATGGTAGTATGATTTGGGATATGAACCAACCATCAAAAAACACTTTTAATACATCAATGGATTAGCATATGAAAGAGCCATACCTTCTCTTTGAAAGTCTGCTCAGGTTCTTCTTGGATCGACAGGATTTCCAATGTTAGAACTGGCAAATGTGAGAGTCTTTTCTGTCCGCTTTGGAAAATGAGGGGGATCATCTGGATTTGAATCAAAAACTGGTTCTTCATGTTCATTAATATCATACATAATATCATAAATAGCAGAACATAAACTTTCGGTATCATCTCTCGAATATTCCAGAAGTGGAAGCAATTTGGCAGTTTCTTCCTCCACTAGTTGTAGATCATGAAGCGATTCTTCAAATTGGGCACTTCTCTCGATGAATATTACTTTGGATCTAATATCCATGAGTTTGTATCATTTTTATTTTTCAGCATATCCAATGAGGATGCACTTAGTACTTTGTGGTTCCAAATATCTTATCTTCTCAATTGGAATTCTAGCCCATGCGGTGGACCCAAAAACCCTAAGATGTGACACATCAGGTTTGTGACTAGTGTAGGCTTCGAAAGGAGTTGTACCTTTGACGGATGAGTGTGGAAATATGTTCTGAATGTATGCAAAAACATTCATGGCCTCAACCCAAATATTTGAATCCAAACCTTTCGACTCAAGCATACAAGTAGCCATCTCTTTCAATACTCGTTTTTCCTCTCCGCTACACCATTATGTTGAGGTGTGTAGGGGACTGTGTGCTGGATTTGGATTCCATTTTCTGCACAAAGTTGCAGCAGCTCAATTTTGATATATTTTCCACCATTATTAGATGAAGATCTTTTATCTTTCTCCCAGTTTCAGTCTCAACAGAAGCTTTGAAATTCTTGAAACTTTCAAACACTTATGATTTGTTCTTGATATTGTAGACCCCTGCGAACTTGGAAAAGTCATCAATGAATGTGAGAGCATACGTTGAGCCATTCATGGAGGGATTTGGTAATGGACCACTTATATCACCGTGAATCATCCCCAAAATACAAGAAGCTCAACTAGCTTTGTCTCGATCGAACTTGTGCTTAAGATGCAACCCTTGCATATCCCTTTTGAGGATTTAATGTTCGGAAGGCCTTAAACCATGGAATTATTTTGTATAAGCTTCAAATAATTGTAATTAAGGTGTCCAGAACTCTCATTCCATAGCCATCTAACCTCATTTCCATGAGTCAGAAGGGCACTTGGCTTTGAATACGACAAAAATTGGGAAAACTCATATGTTTTTGCAGCATGATTTTCCTTGCATGTGGAAATGAGTTTTCCAGTGCTAATATTAGAAATTTCAACATCATTAGGGATGAATACAAACTTCTTGGTAAAAATAGTGTGTGTCATCTGATACATAAAAAGCAAGTTCGAAGCTAGAGAAGGAACATAGAGAGCATTTTGAAAACTGCCATGTTCTAAATGGTTTGTACCTTTTCCATTTGATGAAATTTGTGAATCATCTCCCATGTGGATGGAGATACAGTTGTCAGATTCCAATGATGAGAAAGAGTCTTTACTTTCAACCATGTGATTCGAAGCTCCTGAATCTATGAGAAGATATTTTGGATTCGAAACACTTGCCATGAGTGCATGACCTATTTCTGGATGATCATTATTGTCCTTCTTCCTTACGCCATCTGGAAGAGTGATATTATTTTTCTCCAAGAGAAGGGCCATCTGATCAATAGTTTTCTTCATGCATGAGCTTTCAGGATGAAATCCCCTACCACAATAATAACACTTTTTCTTATCCTTTCCCTTTTGCTTGTCGTTTCTTGAACTTGAGGGATCATTCAACTGCTTGGTCTTCTCCTTCTGCTTGGGATGATCAAACTTGGTCTTCTCTATCTGCTTTTGCTTTCCTTTAACATTCGTATCCTTGGGTCCTCCATCAAACATGGCTTGATCTTTGGAGGATCTCATGGACCCCCTCTAAACAAGCTTGTCATGCTCTTTTGTTAAGGACTCAATGAATGCATTTAAGGATGGCATCTTCCAATACAAAATGGTGATTTTTCCCGAATCAAAGGTAGAGACAAAGATTGAATAATCTTGTTGACATAGTTCTACGACAGGGGTTCACTTCACACTGTTTTCAACAAAAACCAACCAAACACCCTTAGGCATCGGCCCAGAAAGGTTTTACCCTTTCCCGCAACACTCACAGAGTGAGTGAGGTCTCACTCGAGATGTCCAAGGGCTGCTGCAAGAGCTACGTTTCCGCAGTAGGGAGAAGACATGCATTAACCCTGACCTAATCACTACATAAATGAGATATGTTTCCTTCGCATTATGCTAACAAATCAAGTGTATATTCAACATGTAATCAACATTCACATTACCGATTTAATCAACATCGATAGAGAAACAACACCTTAAACACATCACAACATTAAAATAGCATTCATCATTCACAACATATTGACACAAAATAGGGACATAATCGAACATCTTCATGCATTAAATCATCCCAAAAACCTACGGTACAACCTTCGTAGGGATAGTTCCAAACAACTTATCGCGAATTCATATACACAAAATAGAACTTGCCGAAAATAGGAAAATACATAGATGTGAGGTATCTCAGTCTTCAATCGATCAACTACAACTGAATTCTCGCCAAAATTAGATGCCCTAAGGTTTACAATCATATTTCTACTTATAAACAACTAAGTCTGTTACAAAATAGTCCAAATAACCCATCCTAACTAACTAAACCATAATTTACGCTTTCGTCAGCTCCTTGTTCTTCGCGAATGGTCCTTTCTTCCGCGGACGGTCCTTCTCATCGTTGTTAGCTTCCGAACTTCATGCGGTCTAACACTGTGCCAATAGGACCCCAACACAAACTTATGGCTTACCCTCGAGCCACCTCAGCTAGACACCTTTGGTTCATTGTTATGTACTTCTCGAATTCGTCCTCCAGTCTCTTGATCGTTGTCATGTACTTCTTGAATTCATCCTCCGGTCTCTTGATTGATGTCATGTACTTCTTGAATTCATCCTCCGGTCTCTTTATCGCTGTCATGTACTTCTTGAACTCATCCTCCAATATTTTGATCGTTTTCATATAGTTCTCGAATTCGTCCTCCGGTCTCTTGATTGCTGTCATGTACTTCTCAAACTCATCCTCCAGTATTTTGATCGCTATCATGTACTTCTCGAACTCATCCTCCAGTATTTTGATCACTGTCATGTACTTCTCGAACTCATCCTCCAATGTCCTGAAACCTTCATCATCTATCCCTGCTTGGCCATCTGTTGCTCTCGACCCTAGCTTTGGACTGGTCAAAAGTTCATCGACATCACCAAAATGTAAAACAGGTCGGACGCTTTAGTACATCTGTTTCGCACATTTGATCATCCTTCGTTGGAGCGGGTGTTCCCTTACTCTTGGTGTTTCTATGGTCAAAGGGACCACGGTTCTTCCAACTCCTACAACTTGCTTAGATATCTCAGGTGAGACTTCATCTCTTTCCTTCAGGGTTGTCTGCGCTTCTTCATCCGTTGATTGCTCATGAAAGCTTGTTGTTTTTTCCCTTAGCGCACCCTGGGTGCTTCTGCTAGAAATGAAATGCGCCATCATGACCCTCTAATACCTTGCAAATTCCTTACTTTCTGACCCTTCTATCCTTACTTCTAGACTCAACAACTTCATAGCGTAGCACCTCTAGCTCATAATGTGATTTGCTCAACTACTTTATAACTTAACTCGCTCGGTTTCAGTCCGTCATGGCATCTTTGGGGAATAATTACCAAGTCATTTGTCGAATCTTTCTTGGATTTACTAAATTTTGCCATCAAGTGAGTCATCATCCGTTGCTGCCACCTTCCGTCGATGCTTGAATGCTATAATTATGGTCTGATTTGATTGCCACGTGCTAATTGTCTACGAACTTCAATCCTCGGTGCTTGTGCTTTCCTTTGCGATCGACAGATCTTAATGTCTTGCTTTTCTGCGATTTCCTTTCTCTGCTATTTTCTTTTTCTGCTATTTTCTTTTTCTTCTCTCTCTCTCTCTCTCTCTCTATATATATATATATAATATATATTTTTTTTTGCGAACCCTGTTTCAGTCACCATGCGCTTGGTTATGGCGATAGGGATTCAATCGGCTTCCATTCACTAGATTTGTTAGTAGAGTCCCATATAGATTTTGTAACTGTACTGCACCTCCATTAGTGATAAAATTTATAATATAAGGGACCAACCAATGCATCTGAAGATTACCTGGATGCTTCGCAAACTTACTGTCATATAGCAACACCATATCTCCACGCTGGAAGTGCTTAGCCTTGACGTGGAGATCCTGCCAAGCCTTATGTCGATCCTTTTCTACCTGTTGTTGGAATCCTGCGATAAACCTGTCCTCATCAAGATACACTAATTGTGCCAACCGTTCTTTGAGTGCTTCGTCGTCGCTTATTCCAATGGATGCTGCGATGCGGAGATTAGGGACGATGTATTCCATTAGCATCACTGCTTCCTATCCGTAAATGAACTTGAATGGTGTATGGCTTGTCAAACATTTACAGGTTGTCCTGTATTCCCACAATATTGCTTGGATCTTCAGATCCCATTTGTCACAGTTCATGTTACATACCTTTGTTAGTGCATGTTCTATTACCTTTTTAAATGCTTCCACCGCACCATTCACCTGCGGGTGATATGGGGTACTTTTGCGATGCTGAATTTGGAACTCTTCCATCATTGCCTTGATATTTTGGTTGACAAAATGAGTACCCTGGTCACTCATCAGTATCTTTGGACACCCAAACTTGGTGACTACGTTATCAAAAATAAATTTTGCTGTTGTTGCTGTTGTGCAATCCTTCACTGGTGCGACTTCATCCCATCATGTCAAATAATCAGTTGTGGTGATTATATATCGTGACCCATCCTTTTTCCTGGTGGGTTGATCAGCCCTACAAAGTCAACTGCCCATTTGTCGAACTCTTGTAGCGTCAGCTGAGGTACTAGCGGAATTTCATCCCGTCGTGATGGTTTTCCTGTTCTTTGGCACGCATCGCAACTCTCAGCATAATCCGTGGCATCTCCGTGCATTTTCGGCCACCATAGTCCAGCTCTATGTATCTTCCTAGCAGTGGCACGTCCTTCATAGTTTCCTCCTACGATCCCATCATGAACTTCCACTAGTATCCTTTCCTATTCGTGCGGAAGAACATATTGGCGAAGGATCTCATTTGGCCCCATTTTGTAAAGTTGTCCTGCAATTAACTGAAAGTCGACAACCTTTACCACCAACTGCTTTTTCTGGTTGGTATTCAATCCTTTTGGTGCACGTCCTGTAGTAAAAAACTCAATGATGTGCTCGTAATGGTCATCGACCATGCCAATTCGAAATAGTTTCGCATCTGGTAAGCCTTCGTCGATGCTTCAGGGTTCTTCTCCTGAATCAATTCGGGATAGGTGATCAAGCCCAGCGTTCAAGTGTCCTGGTTTCACAATAATCTCAAAGTCAAATTCTTGAAATATAAGTAGCCAATGACAAATTCCCCCCCCCCCAACACAGGCTTGTTGACCAAATATTTTAATGTCGAGTGGTCAGTGAACATCCTGAAATGGCCTCCAAGTAGGTAGTGGCAAAATTTCTGTAATGCATAGACCATGGCTAACCCTTCTCTCTCCGTTGTCGTGTAGTTCCTCTCTGCAGTGGACAGTTTCCTGCTGGCAAATGAAATTGGGTGATCAATAGCCCCTTCTCCTGGTTGATCTAATACCACCCCTATTGCTACTGATGACGCATCGACGTGAACATGGAATTATTTTGTCTAGTCGGGAAAAGCTAGTATTGGTGTTGCGACCATCTTTTCTTTCAATATATCGAGGCTCTTTTGGCACTCTTCATTCCATTCAAACTTCGCATCCTTTTTTAATAGTTTCTCCATTGGTGCTGTGATCGCCTCATACCCTCTGATAAAATTTCTGTAATACCTTGTATGCCCCAACATCTCTCTTAATTGCTTTACTATCGTTGGGGGGTGGTAAGTCAACAATAATGGAAATATTTGTTGGGTCCACCAACATCCCCTCCTTGCATACAATGTGTCCTAACAAAATTCCAGATGGAGCGCATAAGATGCACTTCTTTAAATTTAATTAAATCTGATGCTGTCTACATCTCTCTAGCATCAACCATAGGTTTGCAACATGGTCCTTCACTAGTCCATACACAGTCCAATCATCCATGTATACTGCAAGGAATTTGTGAATGAAATCTTTAAATGCCGAAATGACTAGTCGTGAAAAGATCGCTGGGGCGTTTTTAAGACCGAATGGCATTACTGTATATTGGAAGCAACCCCATTCTGTTATGATGGTTGTCTTGTGTCGATCCTCCTTCGCAATATTTATTTGGTGATATCCAAAGAATCCATTTGTGAATGAGTATATTTCCTGACCTCCAACGCCTTCTAACACATCATCCGTGAATGGTGTTGGGAATGGATCATGTAAACATGCGTCATTCATCTTTCTTAAATAGAGACAGATCTCGACTTCTCCAGTTTTCTTATCTTGGACCACCATCGGACTGATCCATTCAGATTATTTTATTGGTTCTATGATGCCTGCATCCAACATCCTCTCTAGTTCAGCTTTCACGCGCTCCTTGTTCCTAGGATTCAACCGATACGATCGCTGCTTCACTGGTTTCGCATCAAGCTTCAGTGGGATCTTCATTTCGCTTAGTTCCCTGGAAATTCCCTTCATTTCCGAAAAAAATTGTTGGGAATAGATCCTGAAATTCGTGCAGTAGATCTGTGACTTTTGCGATGGTTGCATCATCCCAATAATATTCAATGCTAGCGAACTTTGGGTTTTCCTCCGACCCAGTATTGACTTTCTTAATGTGCAACAGTTGTTGAAATTTGTCAGATGGTATCTCAGGTGCCTCAACATTCCCACTTCCTTCTGACTCTGGTATGTAAGTAGCCCGTGGATCATCCTCGTCATCGGGTTCTCCTACAACGTTGTAGCATTCCATTAGCATCTCCGGTGTTGCAGTCCACTGTAATCCTATCGATTTGTCCATTGGTACTGCTTCAATCACCTTCTCCCGTACCACCTGCAGAGCGCTATGGATGAATGGGTTTTCATCCGAGAAACTAAAATTTTGGATGAAGTTGGGAATTAGTTCCTCCCACGTAGTCATTCCATGTCGCAGTTCTGCTGCAATGTACCAATTTTGCGGTACCTCATCCAGTGTGTGGACGAACGCATGAACCCACTCTTGTTGCAGCCTGAGTCCCCATGCATTTTGGAATTCCTCCAAGTGATCCCTTGGGTCACTCCATCCATTGTAATTCCTTCCGTTTTATCCTTTGTCTTTGTCGAATCTAGCCTCCATTAGTCGTTGACATACTGGCCAATTTGTTATTGTCGACTTATGCACCGCCCACCATCCCCCTGGTGTAGCCTTTAATGCTTCCTCCAAGGCCACCAATCATTGCGGTTCTACTACCTTTCCTTTGAACTTGGTGATAAATTCTATTAGGTTAGGAAAACCTTCGTATATTGGTAGTTCACGTACTTCTGTTTCCACCCGTTGCAGCGATTGGGTGATCCGTGCACACCTTTTGAATGACACTTCATGTAGTCAGTTCTTCCAGTTCTCGAGTGCTTTGTCAAAATCTGATGAGGGCGAGCTAACACTTTTCCATGCCAACTCTCCATCAGTGGTAGGATTGACGTAGTCTTCAGATATATTAAGAACATTGTCCCATCCTTTGGTGAATTCATCTCGCATTGGTTTGACACACCGCTGTCCTTCTGCTGGATCCAGGGGTGCGACTACCCTCATGTCGTGATTCTCAAATGACATGGTCCTTTTCTTAAAGTTTATGATGGCCTGGTTCTCCATCACCCAATCTATCCCCAACAACACTGGATAGGGGCTGGTGTTGTCGACTATCTATATCACATCAAAATATGCATAGGTCTTCAGGCCCTCGATCTCAACTGGGATATGACACAACCGTCCAATTGGTGTGAACTTACTCTGATTCACTAATCGAAGTTGTACGAGGGACCATTGCAGCTGTGGTTTCCCCATTACTTCCCATGTTTGCTTTGTCAGGATGTTGACATCCAACCCCAAGTCGAGAATAATAGTGTCGACGTCGAATGAACTGATTTGCGCATTCATCCTCATCTCTTTCCCTGTCTTCCTCCTATGCAGTTGGTTTACTGTTTGAATTTTCCTTCCATCCTCCCGTCGATGTAGTAAACTAGCTATCTCTACCAATGCATCCTGATCTTTTTCCAGCTCGAATCAGCTCTCTAGGAAGGCTCTTAAGGGGTTAATATTTGTCTGTGATATCATTGTGTCGAATATCGGTGGCATGTCATAGGTGGATTCTTGCTGGGTAGTATGTGGCTGTCTCATCCACCTCAATGTCTCTTGCACTTTCAAGAAAGTCTCCCTTTCCGCTTCCACATCGAATCTGACTTGCTTTCTCACTGTCGGTCGGACACTCGACTGTGGTCTGTCTGATCCTGTCGCAGCTCCTCCCGTGGTAACTACTGCAACATTCTCCTGTCGACTTCTTAATTCTGCCGAAATATTTTGTACGTTAGGAGGCAGATTCTAGTTCTGATTATGATTTAGTGGAGGTGGGGTTATGTTCTTGGTTTTCCACTCCGCTATAAGCTGAGGACATTCTTAAATACTGTGGTCCAGTGCGCTACAATATGTGTACTGCGGAACTAGGCTCTGACAATCTCTCCAATAATTCCCAACTTGACCACAATTGTAGCATACAATCGGCCCTCGACCTCGTCCAAAATTTCCTCCTCGACCTCCGTGAAACCCCCCACTGAAACCTCCTCGTGGTTGACCATATGGATGGTACCACGGCTGACCATACTGTGGTTGTTGATATTGCGGCTGTCCATACTGCGGTTGCTGATTATAGTGAGGTTGTTTTTGTATTGGCGGTTGCTCCTCTCCCTTCATGAAAAATGTATCTGCAGTCCTTTCTTGGAGTAGGTCGTAAGATCTACAATATTTTTCTTCATGGTTAATCAATCGACATAATTTGAAATACAGATTGACTGGCTTTGATACCATCTTCTGTAGGTACACGCATTCTTCTGGTCGATGTCCTCTTGTCTGGTAGATTCTACACCACAACATTCCTCCCTGGCTCAATGGATTCGGTACACCAGACTATAAATATTCTCGAAACTCTGGGCACTGATCCTTGTGATGTCCTTCTGTCTTGCATCTACTGCACTAGATGTCTTCGCAAACTTCTTTTCCCTTTTTAATATCTTGGAGCTGGATCATCAGATTTTCCAACTGCGCTTGTATCCGGTCCATGCCTATGCTTGTCTCGCCAACTGGTGAAGCCTCCA
Source organism: Larix kaempferi (assembly GCA_027924585.1). Lineage (NCBI taxonomy): Eukaryota > Viridiplantae > Streptophyta > Pinopsida > Pinales > Pinaceae > Larix > Larix kaempferi. Next base: position 8,266,230 of record BSBM01000532.1, on the reverse strand, counting down.
GCTTCATTTCAATATCCAGTGCTTCTTCCTGGGATATGATTTTCTAATGCATCAGTGGTCCACAAATATGCAACACTAATCCCGCGATGAACCAATATTTATGTTGCATATCGCTCATTATGAAACTCACCTTTTCCATTAGAGTTTTGTATCGCTGGTCGAATTCCCATTCCGATTCATTCAAAAACTGCTTGATTTCTTTCAACTCGGTGATATAATGCGACTCAGTTGGTTTTCTAAATTCATCAATCATTCCCTCCTTGATCTGCGGCAATGTTTTATCTAGGCTCCCTATCGGTACCTTTGTAAATTTCATATAACAGTCTAGCGCACGACCCCTGAGGGTCGTTGCTAGCTGTCCCTTTTTGATATCTTCGTCCTGGACTTGCTTCAAATTCCACACTGCTTCACACAAAAACCAATACTGTTCGGGATCATCGATCCTGTTACCCTGGAAATTTGGCATTTTATGTCGTCACCTGCCATTCTTGCGTTCCTACTATTATTTACGGATCCACTACTTTTATCACTGTTCTAACACTTTTGGCAGCACCGCGATGAACTTATGTTTCGTCCTCCAAAATTTGGTGTAGTGCGCGGGGTTGTGGGTATGTTGTAACTTTGGGTCTGTCCTTCAGCTGCAGGGGTATCCTGGTCGCTTTCTTTGTCGCAGTAAGTTCGCTTCGTCCCGTGTGGTCCTGTCTCGTAGTCCTCCATTCCGGTCACCTCAGGAGACTCTCTCTCAGTCCTCCTCTTCTTCTCTGGCCGCTGGAACCTCACCCCACTTTGCAGGGTACCACAAACTTCCTCAGCTTCTCTTAAGAACTCGTCATGACTCATGTCCATCTACCCCACATCGTTCTACCAAACCCGCATTCACAGGGTACCTGCAACCTCTGCACACCAGCTCTACTCGTCAGAGTTCATCTTCAAATACCCTTTTCGTAGATGAGCATTTTAATCCACAACTTGAGCGACAACAGAAACCTTCCGCGGGGTCCTTTGAAAAATTTCCTTTTGGCATCAATAAGTCTAGCTAAATCCAAAACTCAACTGAATGCCAAAAATTATGGGATGGCGCCTTTCTGAGTTCATAAACTTATTGTTAAGTGAAATAACACCAGATTAGGTCAAACTGAGTAGGAGGGCGCCTTTCTGACTTCAATTAGCTGAATATAATAATAAATGTTGTTAGTTGGACTGAGTAGGGCGCTTTAGTCACGCAAATCACCCCATTTGGCTCTCTGAATGATGGAGGAGGCCCAATTAACTGATATCGATGGCCCAATTGACTCCCTGAATGAAGGAGGAGGCATAGTTCACTGAAACTGATGATTTGCTTATGATGTAAACACATAATTGAGTCAAAATACTTAGTATAAGTGGTAAATTAGGCTGTTAAGCCCAAATAAATGATGTATTGTTGGAAAATGACTCCATCACAACATGGGCCATTGATTTTATGAAAACCCCTACGGAACCGCATATTCTCCTATTTTAATACGATTTCGCTTTAGCATCATGATCATATGGAATATTTTCCTTCTAAAATTTTGGCGCTTGTTTTCTTTATCGCTTTCCTTGTTAGCTTATGGTCATGTAAAAACAAGATTTTAAAAATAAGCTCTCGCTCCCTTCTTTATATCATCAAAGTCTTTCAAAAAACCAAATAAAAAATAACTGCGCCAATAATGGCGATTTCCTTATTGTTCTAGCTTTCCACCTTGTTATAGGGCCTTGTGAGACCTCAGGTTCTTGCTGAACATGAAAAGAGATCCCTTCTCCCTCAAATTTACTAGGAGGTTCCAATATCTATACCTCACCATCCTCTGAATATGTGGCTATGTGCACTTTTATAGAAACAACATACACTTCTGCTGCAAGTCCACCGAATATATGTTCAATGACTCTTGATGCTGGTTCTTGTGGAGTAGTAGAAAGTTCTTCTGGCACAATTAGTAGAAAGTTCTTCTAGCACAATTTATTCATCTTCTTCCTTGTGTGAAAGTCAACCAAATATTTTTGTAACACATCCTCCTATTAGTTCTTGTGGAGCAACAACAGGTTCTTCTAGCACAATTTATTCATCTTCTTCCTCTTATAAATCAACAACCTCATCTTCCTCTACTGATGCTTATGTTTTCCCCCGCTATAAAGTACAGGTTTTTTGTAGGAATGCTTCCCATGTCTAGTTAGTCTGATACAGGGCATCCAAGATTAGAATTTTAGTCAGGCCATGGTGTGATAAGCTAGTCTAATGCTTCCTTGTTTGCCTAGCATTGTGAGCCATAGTTTGTAAAGTATTCAACAAGAAGCATAGAAAAATCATCAACCGTTGGTGCCTCATTTGTGATAACAACTTAAAATGATATGCAAATAGCAGACTATGTCATCCTTCACAAGTAAGGTAGTTTTGTACGAAATAAGTGACAAATTCCTAGGGCCATGGAAAGGACATATGTTTGACCCCCTTTACTCCATATTCAACAACTTCACTAGGGCTTAGAAAATCCAGTCTCACCTGTGGAATCATCACTTTCTGCATAAATCACTTATCCCCTGTCCATGGCATCCCAGTAATCGAAGCTATGGTATCCTCGATAATTTTGATCCGAAGTTTCCTCACGTTAGCTATGGGAATCTAAAAAAATTGTTCAAATTCCATTGCACGAGGAGTGCCTAAACCCTGTATCCATTCGAAGTATACTAGCCATCCTACATTTTGGAAGATATGGAACACTTCTAGGTTATTCCTGAGCTACTCTAAAGTTAGGAGCTCATGACGCACATCTGAGCCTCCCATGTCTATATTGTTGAGAATGATGGTATGTTATTCTATATCAACTTGATTTGGAGTGACTACAAGCATGTAAGGGTAGAAGCAATGGTGATCGAGAGTAATGACAAAGTGTACCAATTTTACCAAATTGGGGATAAAGAATGAGCAAGGTACAATGTTAATCTAGGTGATGAATGTGAAAGATATGGTGATGTGAGAATCATGATGGAATTTGGTTGGGTAATGATTCAACCATGAAATGCTCCCCCCCCCAATTGAATCCTCATATCATCCTTAGCATGGGAAATGAGGTATGGGTAGGAGTAGGATTTGCAACTCATAATAATGGCATTTAATGGAAATTGAAAGCATAAAAAGGAACCCATATATGTATAACATGCACAAGATCCGTTATGATGGTAAATTACAGTGACAAGAGCCACAATCTTAGTTGTAAGTGGTGAAATATCCGAGCACATGTGCAAGTGTAATGACATCTCGTTTGACATTATTGGAAACATAAGAGAGATTTGTGGCAGGAAATCATCAACAACAAGGCGAATCGTGGCAAACAAGCATCGGAAAATGGAGTTGTAACATAAGATCAATAGCAAAGAAAACTCAAATTGCATGGAGGTACAACTTGAACATTCCACAACAATCAATAGCTTAAGTAGTTAAATGCCATGACAACCATAATGATATTATAGCAACCGACAAAAAAATCACACAAGAGATGATTTGGTGGCAATCAATAACAGAAGCACGAAACAAATGGTTTTCTAGCAATGTTGCCAATGATTAAAATAGAAAGATGGGTGGATGGATGGATGATGATGGTTGTTAGGAGATGGACAATAATCAATGATGAGAAGTGGTGGATGATAATTAATGATGAGATGGAAAATATTATAGAAATGAAAGTTGTATGTGATCGATAGCGAGGTGGATCTGTAACAAGTTGTAGTTGTCATGGTTATGTAGAAATTAGAAGAAAAACACTTGAAATGGATCTACAACAAATAAAGTTAGTCCAAATTGCAATAGATAGGAGTTAGAAAAATGAAAAAGTTTTTTCTTCTTCAAGCAAACGCAAAATTCAATATGTTTCCAGTCCAGATGGAAAATCCATGGCACCAACAACTTGTAGATAAAAATGCCTAGCAATAGTTCGAAGAAAGGCCTCATTGGATAATACTTTTTGATATAATTGCAGATGATGTCCATTATCCACCAAAGGTGTCCTAGCTTCATCAGTAGTACACATATTAACAAAACCATTGTCATAAATAGTATCAACTTCATGTGGATCCATCCATATAGTACATAACTTACCTTTAAAATCTAAAAATCTAGAATCATACAAAAGTGCCCAACCACCCACCTGAGATTTCTTCTTCTTAATAATCCATATAATCCCTAACTCCTTACCCCTATTACCCCTAACCTATATCATTTATAACCCATAGTTGTTATAAACACTAGTACCTATAAATCCTAACCACGATAACCCTTAGCTAGTAACATTTATCACACGTAATCCTTTAACCCCCAATATGCATTACAAATATCCCCATGAAACCCCAATTATAATCCCCTAGCTATAGACCCATATGACACCTAACATATATATAAACCTCATAGATTCCGGCCCTTATCATATATTAACCTCAAATCACTATAAACCCTAACCCGTATAACCTTAAAGCACATGAATCATATTATATATATAATATTTGACCTCTAACCCTTGCCACTCTTAATCCCTATAACCCTATAACCCCTAGTATCTCATATGCATAATTCGTTGGCATCATTATCCTAATTATGAATAAACCTCATAAAAACTGATAAGGGGATCACAGGCCATTCTCATGATTCTCTCGACTATAAGCGAACCTAATAGAAACTAATAGGGTTAATCTCAAGTCATTTTCATCATTATCCCAGTTATGATAAAGACTCATTGAAACTCACTAAAGTTATTAACATTATTATCTGAATCATGAGTCAAACCCACTTGAACTCATGTTTGTAGACTCATAGTAACTATAAAGCATAACTAATAGCCCCTATAAACAATTCCTTTTTAACCTTAACATCTATCACCCTAACATGTAAACCATAAAACCTAACACCTATGAAACCTAGCCTCCATAATTCCTAATCATAAACCTTGACTACTATCAATGTTATAATTCATAGCTACAATTATCACCCAAAACTCATAAGTCCATCACCATTCAACTCTATCCCATATTACATCTAATCTCTAATCCTCAATCCTTAACACCCATAATCCCTCACCCCTAACCCTAATCCTCCCTAACCAATGAACCTTAATGTCTAATCGCCAACACCCCTAACTACTTTAACCTTTAACACCTACAAGATCTAACCTAGCAACATCCCTCAATACTTATAAACCTAATTCCTTGACACTATAAACCCTCATCCATATCATAATCTGACTTTATTATTTTAATTAACTAGTTTTCATAGATTTGTAAACAATGATGGGTTTATCAAGTTCTTCGATTTTATCTTATTTTAAGTCTAGCATAGTAAGTTCCTTTAGCAATATCTTGAATTTCATAAATGTCTTATTGCAAAAAACTCACATATCTTTATTAAAATACTTTTGATGTATACTCATAAGTACTACCTTTGTATTATTTCTTATGCAAAGTTCTAGTTCAATATCAAGTAGTTCCTCCACCTCTAGTACGAGCTCAAAAGAGTCTACTACTTCATCCTTTGTTCAAGATATAAGTTCATAATTATATTAATTGGGTTATAATATTTGGTTAAATATGACATATGCATATTTAATTTTTCTAGCTTATTACACTTATTATCTTCACATTCAAAATACAACATCAACCATCTTTCTTGATAGTACTCCAACACCATCTATCAAATGGAATGTATACAAATTAATAAATTAGGAGGATTGTAGTTTATGAAAGTTATGATAAAGCTTTTCATGATGACTAGTAATGTGATTAATATTTTTGTATAAATGTATAGTATTTGTAGGAAATTAGTGAAAACATCTCAACTATTGATCCGCATACAATTCATCCTTGGGTTGGAATCGAACATCAAATGATATTAACTAGAGTATGTGTGCAAAAAACACAGATATCAAGACTTAATATGCCCCAAGATCATATTTTTTCAACAAATTGTGATAAGCCATCTTCTAGTATAGAGTAATGAATTCAACGATAAATGGATATGGTCCTTTGTTATGATTCTCCATAGTGTTGTAATGCATGGGATGAAAGGCCGATTAGAGTAATAATAGTGGATGAAATTTAATATAAGATGGACTAGGTCCACCATGTTTGTTATATTAAACAAGAACCACTATCGTATTTAGTATTGAATAAATGTAATAAAGCCTTATTAAAGAAGGTCCAATAGGTAGTTAAAGGTTTTTATGGTTCTATTTTATTATCTATAAATAAGGATGTATTCATCCTTATGAGAGGCGTGGAAGAATATTTTGATTGGAAATTAGCTCTAGGGAGGTCACCCAACCTGAAGAGGCAAGTGAACAAGAGTGGATTCCTTCCATAAAATGATCAATTGTAATGTGTTGTCCTACCTTAAGGGTTTTGATGCTAATAAAGTGTGGAGAATCCTTGATATCTTATATGTGATTTCATATTCAAACCTAAGGTTTTTAACATTTGGTATCAAGGCACTTACTTGGGCCCAAAAGAGAGAATTTTTTCCTTCTATTTTACAAGTTTTCGAAGGGAAAAAAGGGTCATTCCATTTTGATAAGTTTCTGAGTATTTTTTGGGATTTTTTCCCATAAAATAACTATATACCTATATTCTCTTCATGAAAAATATGTGAACTAAAAAAATTGCTTAAATCATAGTTTGGATGAAGAAGATATTGCAATTTGAAATTTGCACTTTTTTATGGCGGTTGTAGGTCCCACAAAGGCGATAAATTTTGATACAATAATCAAATTAATTCCAAATCATCACCATATGAAAGAGAAATTTATGGGGCCTTGATATGACGTATTATGTGATATATTTCTAGCCAATATCTAGAAGGATATAGCCCTTGAAAAATTATGCACTCAAACCCTCACGAAATTGAAGAATGGAAAGGTGGTGGAACATGCGATGGAAGGAACGAATGTTGATGAATTTTTTTTATAGGATATGTGTGAAAATGAAAAATCTATGAAGTAAACTATCTATAAATTTGAGGAGGCTAGTATTATTGATGCCATTATTGACAAGTATAACTAATACTGATATGCTTGGTATGACTTAGAGACGCTTATAAGTACTGATATATGGACAATTGTTATTTTTGGAATCCAATTATTTCCATATATTTTTTATGACTCTTCTCCACCATATGAAGAGAACTTTGTGGAGGAAATACAACAGTAGGTGGTGCCTACCAGTTTCCAATATGCTTCTTGTAGAGTAGGACAGTTCCTTTTAGAGTCATCCTTCTACCGTATATATATGATTTATTTGCTTTGGATGGTTATACTTATTTGAATCCACGTGACCATTGTGGAAATTTGAAGCATAACACAATGATTCATGGATCTTAAATTCCATTGGTTGGTTGTCATCTTGATCCCTTAGACATGGGACCCAGGTTTATGGATGAGTCCCTTCGATTACTTTGGCATTAATGCAGCTAGTCCTTGCACATGGGACATTGGGTTCTTCAACATGGCAATCAACACTCATACATGGGACTTATTCTTAGGGTGGATATTGTTGGATCTACTTTGGCATGGTGGCTAACACTTGTACAACGGATCCTAGATCCTTGACCTACTTCAGTATTGAGGTCAACACTCATCCATGGGACCTTGGTTTTTGGTTATACCTCCCCACATATAGCATTGAAGGCAACACTTTTCTAATGTGGGTGGAAGGTTATGATCCTCCCTAGTGCTATAATGGGGGGGGGGCGAATGGCCCATTTGAGTAAAATAGAGGAGACCATTTAATGTAAGGTGGGATAGGTCCATTATGTTCGTTATTATTAAATAAGGCCCAATATTGTAGTTAGTATTGAATAAATGTAATGTGACCTCATTAAAGAAGGTCCATTAGGTATTTTGGAGGTTGTTATGGTTGGTTTTTATTATTATCTATAAATAAGGATGGATTCCTCCTTTTGATAAGTGTGGAATAATATTGCACTTGGAGATTATCTCTCAAAAGGTCACCCAACCTTAAGAGGCAAGTTAACAAGAGTGGATTCTTTCCATAAAATGATCATTGCAAGGTGTTTCCCTACCTTAAGGGTTTTGATATTAATAAAGTTTGTAACATCCCCGATATCTTGTGTGATTTCATATTTAGATATAACATATTTAAAATCATTGCATCATTACTATGAAGGATCAATGACATGTGGTTGTTCTAATTACAAACTATTATAGAACTATAGATGAGTATTCTAATGAAACATCATTGATGCGATGGACTCTCTATTAGGGTTGGAATTTTGTATCCCGCTATTGTTACAAATGCTAGAGGTCCTTTAGAGTGCACATGTATTTATCCATTCCTCCAAGTGTCATCTAGGAAAAGATGCATTGCAAGGAAAACTACCCAAATATTCCTAAGATGCTAAATATTCCTTAGATTTCTCAAACTATGAGAGTTTAAATAGTGGTTGGGTCAATAGGAGGGAAAAATATCTAAGTATACAAAAATTATCAAAGCAAATCAACATTCAACACATTTGGAAGGTTATGGTGATGCAAATATCTTAAGCAACTTGGTGCCACTATATTAAGTGTCATGCAATAGATCCACATATGGTGTTTGTCCTATGTTTAGGTTGTTTCCCACTATAGGAGAGATTTTCTTATGTTGTGATTACAATTTCATGATTGCCCCTTCAAAAAATCAAAGGAGAAAACTTAGGCTATATATCATGTCAAATATGTACATTCTTGACTAGGGAGAGGTTACAGTAATACTTTTCATGGATCTCAATATATGTGCAATGATTATGGCATATTAGCATCATTCAAGTATTCTATGTCTAAGTATAGTATATGCTTGAGGTCATTGATAAAACTAAACTATTAGGTAAACGTGAATGGTCTTCCATACATACATGTGAAGATTACGAGATTTATTAACAACTTAAAAAATTAGTGCAAAAATGCAGATTGTATCTTTATTGTGACAATTAATGACAAGGAAAGGTTCATGTATAGGAGTGTGAAATTATATGTTTGTGTAGCTACAATTCATAATTGATTTTTTCAAAGATGATTGTTAGTGCACTATAGTTTTTCTAGGCCTATACCTATTTGAAAACAAATGCAAGCAATTAGTATTCCCTTAGAGGTCCCTATGGGATGGTAGAAGAACACAACAAAATGATATTATATAATTTTTCAACTTTAAGACTTTGAATTGACAATTGTTATTGATGAAATTTTAAGCTTAAATGTTAATTTTATAAAATTATTTATTTGCAACATTGACATAGAGATTTTCTCAAATTAGATATTGCATTGAATTTATTTTCATCTATTGTATTGATAATTATAAATACAATAAATATTTGTTCATATGGAATCTATTTTTACAATGATAATGACTAAAGCGATCATGGTAGTATTATTATTGTGTATTTTTAGGATGACATAGGGGATGACGAACATGTTACTATTACACCTCTTCCATTTCATCGCACTACTACTTTTTTCTATGTAAATTGTCTTGGGGAAAACCCCCAAGCACTTCCCCTCATTTCAAGGATGTTACCCATGTTAAATCCTAGATTCTTTAGGGAACAAGGCCAAGTCAACAACATGTCTGGAATCCATTACAAAAAAATACTCATTATGAGATCAACATGTCACTTATGGGAATATAACCTAGGTGGGGAGGATAGCACTCCATCAAAAAACCACATGGGCTAAACTAAATTGACATTTCATTGCACTGCTACTTATGGGAGAGAGAAAAGGGCATATAGGTAAATTGTTTCCCAAGAATATTATAATGATTTTTTGAATGCCAGGTTTGGTAGGTGTGAGGGTTGGGGGAGTCATCCTTGATCCCAAGGGAAAAATGAAAACAAGTTATGAATGGGGTCTTGGTGAAGCAATGAATAGTCAAGTGAATGACCTGAATCTTTGTCAAGGGCTTAATATCCTTTATTCAAGATGAATTAATGAACTGATACTCATAGGGGACCCATCTCTCATAATAAGACACATGCGAAACTCAACTAATATGATAGTTTACAAATTGGAAAGGATCATATCGAGAACATATCAAGAGGAAAGCAAGTTTGTATTAGTTCAATATTATCATGTGTTGAAGGTCTAAAATCATCAAGTAGATCAATTAGCCAATGAGGCATCTCGATTAGAGGTATGAAAACTAAGAACAAAATGTGAGTCTTTGGCCATACCAATCCTCTAGCAAGTTAATTTATGAATATCTCAAAGTTTGAAATTCCAAGTGGAGGTTGAAATCAATAGATCCATGTAAATCCAAGTGGTGGATCAACTTAAAATGGAGAGGACAAGCATTAATTCCCTTGAGTTCCAAGGTACACTCACACACATATTTCTTTATGGTGGGGCAAATTTATATGACTTTAGTAGTTAATATGGTGGAAGAAGGTGGAAAATCTATTGATCATATTTGAGTTGGTTTTCTAAGCTCTATGATGCAATTTGAAGACCTTTTTGCTCAAGACTCATAGGTTGGAATATGTGTGTTAGCTTGGAATTATGGTGTTCCCTTTAGTTGGAACTTGGTGTGTTGCAATAGGGTGGTCTATAATTCTATCTCACTTGAGTTTGTTTGGATTCTAGATACTATGGTGGACCATAATCATCTCATCCGATATGCAATCTATGAGGTAATAAATATCAAATGAGTATTAAGGAGGCATGAGAGTTTTCTAGTAGATAATTAGTCAACAATTTCTAGTTTGAAAAACATGGTTTATTCTCGGTAGGAGACTCAAAATCTAGTGCAAGAAGAAATTTTGGAAAGTGTGGTTCAACAAAAGAGGTAAATTGAAAAACTAAAGGTAGAGTATAGCATGTTACGTCAAATTGTAATAGGCTTGGATAGGATCTCTCAATCTAATGGTGATGGAATTAGTGGAACATGAAGATAATCTTCCTAGGGAAAAATATAATCAAGCCAACAATTGGAATGCTTTTGACTAAATCTAGGTTTAATTATGATTTGAAAAATAATTTTGATATTAGGCAAGTATTATAGGGTATATATGAGTATATTTCAATATTATTATTCCTCTAAGAAAGATAATACAATATTTTATATGGTGAAAGCTTTGGAATTTTGCATATTTTTTGATATTGTGTCACTTAGACCACCCTTTTTTTGTATTACTATGTTGAATAGTGTGATTGCATTAGTGTTTTAATACAAAATTAGCCATTTTAGTCCCCAAAAAATAAGTTTTTGAATGTGCTCCCTTGATATTTTCCACTTCATAATTTAAATACTATTATGTTTGATATAAAATTTCAAGTGGAATGATGGAAATGAATGACATAGGGCATACAATGTGATTAGTGGAGATGAGATCATGCATGATGCACATATTGCCAACCAAATGTTGCAAGATGCTTTTTGAGAGGGGATACATTCATGTACTTGGTGGACATGAAGAATATTCAGATAGAGGTGATGCACAATGAGCCATTGAACCTAGGCATTTAATGTAGACTACATAAACACCTCTTTTTACAATGGTTGGTAAGGAAATTTTCTCTAAGTTGATTGTTGTTCTCATACTTTATAACTTGAAAAAAACATATCAATGGTTATACAATAGATTTACATATGTGTAAAGGCATAAAATGTGATGTTTATTATAATATAGTGTGTGCTACAAGTTCTTTAATATGGTCAACTTGTGAGTTGTTAATGTTAGTTTGGATCATTTTGTTGCGGGATAAATTGTTGCTATTAAACAATGAGCATCCTGGAACATGTAAAGATGCTAGAAAAGTGTCTTTTGATTTTGGTGTTGATTACAAAGTATATAATGCATGTCCAAAAGATTGTACCTTATATAAAGGATGAAATAAATATAAGTATGTGTGTCCAAAATGTAAAACTATTTGTGATCACTATGATGTAAAAGGAAAAAAATGTCACGCAAAAAGTATTATACCACTTGCCCATAATTCCAAGTGTTGATGCTTAATTTCTATGGGAGGGAACATTGAAAAACAACCTTGAGGGATGGTAAAGGGGAAGATGGGGATGGAAGCCTAGGTGATGCTTTAGGCCCTTGGATAAATGGGATTCGTATGGTTAGTCGATGAAACTAAATGCATTAACAAAAAATATATCATTAAATTGATGGAATTAAATGCACTCACAACTTTAGAATTGACAATGTTAGTATATAAAAATATGCACAAATAAACTAAACGAATAATGAAAAAATTCAAAATAAAATGATTTAGCCAATGAAATAAAACTAAATACAAAGTTATAAAATATTTACAAAAAATAAAATATACATTACGAAATATTTTTTTGAAAAATTAAACCTAAGGTGTTAGTAAATGGATGCAACAATTATTAAAGTATTTATGATGTATATATTAAGTTAGTTAACTTCTCCAAGAATATCTAAGTTAAACTCAAAATCATATTCATAGAGTGTAAACAGTTCTTTAAGTGTTGTGCATGAAAATAAACAGTTCTTTGAGCTTTGAGAGTCTTATGAAAATGGAATTTTTAAATTTGCACTAGATTGTAGAGAACAAAAAGCTAAATATTGTAGCTATTTTGTTTTGCAAAAAAAATCATCAAAAAGCTAAACACCTAAAAGATGAAATTTCATCATTTATGTACAATTTAAAAGAAGCAAATAATATATACAATCCCATTTATTTACAGATTGAACAAAAATTCAAAATACCAAAAAATGAAAAAGCGAAGTTGAATGATAAAAGAGTTAGAGAAAGGACACATGTATTCCCTAAATAGATTTTTATTGGAATTTAAATAGCCATTAAAGTACAACATGATGCGATTGGTTTTGACCCTTGAGAATAGGAGGTTTACAATACCCTATGCCGCTCTCAACGTTTCGGGTTCAACCGAGTGAAACCTAGACAATGGGAGTACTCCCAGCTCAAATTGTCATGAAGGTAACTTGCATGCATGAAGAAGTCAGTCATAAAAATATATGGGAAAACTCAAAAAACGTGTAGGAAAACAAGACATGTTTATGACAAAAGAGCACTACGCCTTCACCCTAATGGATGGACCTGGATGTTGTCTTACTTGCAATCAACGCATTGTTAGGTTCTTAGACGACTAAGTATGAAAGGAAAAAAATAGCTTGGAACCTGGTAGTACTTGCTCCTTACCTCCCGATGTGAGTGATTGATAGGATGTAAACCTTCATCTTGCATTTGAAGAAATGAATGGGGTAGGCGAAGTGTTTCATCTGCTTGAGAGCTTTGGAATTTTTCCAGTTTCATTTGATGACTCATGGGAATTTGAGGACGATGAACTGCATAAAACCGATGTTCACCCTTGGATGCAGATGTGACTTATATTTCAAAGAATAATATACTTTTCTTCTTACTCAAGAAATAAAATCAAATGATTGCAACCGATTTTTTTTTAAATGAGGTGAGTTGCCCCGTTTGTGAGGGTTATATCTCCTCGAGGAGTTCCCCTATTAATTGAATTTTTCCACTGATGGATTTTAACATAACAAGCAAAACAATTGTTTAACCTTTCTAGCTTAAAAAGTTGGATATGGTCGGATCAGAACTGGTGAAACTCTCTGCTCGACAAGATGTGAAGGTGAGCTATGTCATTTTTGCATACTTGTCTGCATACACTAAGGATAGACTTCCTTCTAGCATCTCATTTACACTATCCATTCACTTTTTTTTCAAATAAATATCTACTTGAGGGTTCTTCCTATTATGCCCTTCATAACATAACGAAATTCTTCAGCGGTTAACATGCCAAAATTATCGTTATGTGTAATCCCAAATATGTATGATAGGTCTTCCATTATCCTCCATGGGTCTATCGATGTTGCACAATGTCTCTACCAATCAAAATATCAACCGAATCATTCACATTGGCGAGGGGATATTTCACTCCATTACAGTGATTCAAGTTACCCATGGATGGATTGTTTGGTGCTTTGCAGATTGTTCTCATCGGTTCCTTCATATTGCGTGCTAGTGTGGCAGGCTACGTGAGAGGAGAATAATTACAATGCAACCTTGCCACCTAAGGTTGTTTCTATATGGTGCATGTCGTTTATTATTCTCTATCATGCACTTTTTCACCGAAGAGGCGCATTCTACAACCCATTAGGGGGATTTGTAACTCCTTTCGTGCTCATCCTGGAGGTGACACATGTCCTTTTTAGAAAATAATGAAATATTATAAAAAATAATATGTCGGATATTTGAAACTTTTACAACGACATGTATATTAAACTACACAAAATAGATAAATTAAAATGCTTCCTCAACATTTCCACTCTAAAAAGGGCTTTGCACCTTGAGAGATTTGATCCCTCTAAGCACTTGGTAGATCCCCTTTTAAGATGGATCTATGCCGGTTTAATATTCATTTACATCCTGCTACTCCGTGATTCTAACTGTAGTTGCATATGCATTCGACATGTCTATCTATCGTAGCTCAGTTTCCTCCTTTGGCTAGACTGGTGTCTGCGTTCTTCATTTGTTGTTTGCTATTAGTCATTACATTTTTCGTGGGATGTCAAAAAACCTAGTGCATAGTTGCTATGAATCCATGAGGTGTAGGGCAGTTGGTTTGTGTGGGGTTTAGTTCCCATCAGGTTATTGGTTCAAACCTGAAGGTGATAGTTGAGGATGGGTACTTCCACTTTCCTACGGGGTGATCCGTCCAAATTTAGACTGGCTCGAGTCAAGTTATATTACCATCCTTTGAGCTTGAAGGAATTACTGGATTTAATAAAGAAACAAAAAATGGGTTGTTATGTGCGGTGTGTTCCTTTTGAAGCTTTTTGGGCGTGTCCCAAACTGTCGTTGCATGTTTTGTGGGTCTCTGTGCACCGATGACCAATGTGTGAGAATTATATGTATCTTGCAAAAGGTATAGGACTCGGTTGTAGTACATGCGCACTGCCCTACGTGGTGATTGGTCGAGGCTTTTTGTGTGTCTCGTCTTTCACTAGTCAAGGTGGTGTTTGCAACACTATGCATGGTTAAAAAAAAATACCCGGTGTGGCTTCATGTCTATGTGCCTATTAGTCTGCTCTACTACGTGTTTGTTATGGTGTTTTAACCCTTCTTTTTTTGTTTTAATGGGGATTGGTTTCCATTCGTCTTATTGGCATGTGGTGGATTTAGGCTTGGTATGCAATTTCTTATATTTTTATTTTTCCTAAGTAATGCTCCTTGTTGTATGGAAAATTTTCCTAATGACTGGGGTAAGTAGAGGTCACCAACATACTGATATATTCAAGCATAAATCAAGGAAATTTGTAGACAAGATACAAAATATTATTCATGAAATAAACAAGGGTTTGAAAGTTAAATAATTAGTACCTTATAATAACAAAGGTTGATCCAAGTTGTTCAATCCTTAAGCTTTACTCCACAAATCTTGCTTTGAAACCTGCAATGCAAACATAACCCTCCCCAAAGCTTTTGATTACAGATGGATAAACAATTAAATTGAAATCAAATAGAAATTAGAGTATCAAACACTTTCAAATATCTAATTCATTCATCAAATTAATAGCAATATGGGAAATGAAAGATTTCTGTATTGATTGCAATCATGGACACAAATACATTTCACCTTGATATGCACAAGCACCTCTTGAAACCTGATCTGGATTCTTTTTCTCCTCTCCTTCTACCAAAATTCCTCTAGGATAACAATACCAAAGAGTGTCTACCCCTCTCTCATGGCCTTCCCTTTGTATTTATGAAAAAACTGGGAGAGTAGTTTTGAGAGAGGATTAGTTAGGATAGGTATGAAAGTTAGGAGACCAACTCCAACTACCTATATTTCGAATTTTTATTTTTTATTTTTTGTGATTTTTGAGGAACACACAGGTGAAGAATGGACCATTCGCGAGTTAAGCGCCAGAATGCTTAAGGAAACCTGCAAGTGCAACTTTTAGGGAAACATGCGAGTGGTATAGGGACCACAAGCAGGTAAATCATTAGTTGAAAAGTTTCCAATAGCGTGTATGTCCTAAAACCAACACATATAAAAGAGGTAAACTGGAGAAATAGGGAATGACTAGGGCCACAAACATCTATAGAAAATCCAATCTCTTCCATCCATAGTGTCCTTTTGTGTGAGTTACAATTCAATATAGTCACGGACGGAGAAGTATCAATTTGGTTGATAACAGATGCCCCCTAATGTATGAGGTCAGAAGGGAAAGTGATGGCCGAAATTCATTATAAAACAATGAAGTGGAGGAGCGCAGCAAGCGCAGAATCATAGTTCCAATCGATACCTGAAACAAAACAAATCTCATCGTAAAATATAATCTTAACATAATGTCATGTTCAGAAGGATAGAACATGATATCCAATACATATGTATAATTGGTGTATATAGCATGGCCACTAGAATACAAGTGTGGATCCATGTCACAAGTGGAGAACATAGCCATAATGAACAAACTGGATCTATGTCTCATGAGGAGCCAAAAATGAGTGTGTCTTAGTCTTTCCCAACTTCGACAATAACAAAATCTGATGATGCTATTATAGGGCCAAGGTATTCAATCCACACCGTCCAAAAGGTACGAATCCTAACCATGTGAATAAAGGAGTTGATGTCGAACATGGGGGATGTCATTTGATTACCTGTCATTGATGTGAACCATTAAAAAACATGAAGGTTCCCACCAATAATGAAAATGGGACCTAAGGTACCTATTACATTCTTACAAGTGTGAATAAGCAGTCTTGAAGTCGAACACTTGAATAATATATCGAGTAAGAGACATTGATGTATTCTCGTAACTCAATAGCGAGAGAATATGCCACTAGTGATTGCAAATATCAAGGTACTATCTGAAACTCCAAGTCTCCTTCCCAGAGCAAGATGAGTTGAATTTGATGGGAAGAGACTCGTGAGAAGGAAGGCATGATTGAATCCTCCATCATATCACACGAGGAAAACTTGGAGACTGATTTGATATGAAACAAGGACTGAGTACAAACTGATATCAGGGATGGACGACATGAGAAGTCAAGGAAAATTGTAGAATGGTCGACATAGGTAATAACCTTGAACAATGATCACGACACGGGAGTAACTTAGGAAACTTTAAACATAAAGGGACCACGATATAAATATTCCATGTAGTAGACATAACGGATTCTCCATATGATTGGAAGAGTAACCAATCGAAGGAGTGAAATACTTTGAAATCAGGTTTATATTAAAGCCAAAACTAAAACCCACTGACTTGAGACTATTGCCATGTTTACGGAATAATTGGACTTACTGCCATAGTTGCTAAAAATGATGAAAACCTTTCCCTTCCCTTTCTCTTTTTAAGTATCTTTTCATTTTTTGACAAGCATAAAAAAGACAAAAGGAAGCTCGATAGTGTCTTTCTTGTAAAATTTTAACGAGTCCAAGAAAGTAAACTCAGTACCTTCTTCATTTTTGAACAAGCTCGAAGAAGAGAAAGAAGAGTGCTTGATAGGGATCCAACCATGTGTATTTTTATGAGTCCATGGAAGGGAAACTCAACACTTTCTTCATTGTTTTATGAGTTTGAAGAGAAGATAGAATATTACTTGATAATGTACTGATATTTGGATTTTAATATCGAGCATGGATCTGTTCGTGCTCGTTGATGTTTTCATATTTTAAGAGTTTGAAAAACTTAAACGACAACTCTATACAACTACTCGTGGATTTTATATCGAGCCCGAGTTGGTATATGCTCGCAGGGATTTCATGTTTAGAGAGTCTAAAGATCCTAAAGAAAACTCCAAGGGGTACTTTTTCGTAAAGTTAGTCTCCTCACCCGAAAAAGGAATAAAACGATGTGAGAGAGAACTCTTTTATTCACAGTGAACTAGAGTATTCCTTTTTTGTAAATAATCCACAAGGTCTAGAAAAGGGTTAAACTTATACCTATGTGGATGCCCATTCAAGTCTTTTAATGAGTCTGAAGTGAACAAGTAGACTTGGCAATATTGTCAATTTTAATGAGTCTAACAAGAGCATGAAGGAAACTCCATATGGACGGGAGCTTTATAACAAGGTGGTCAACAAATAATAAAGAAAGAGTATGCAGTTATTCTTTGTGGATCACAATATACTAGGAAAGATCTTAGGATATCAACTGACGGCATGGGAACTAATACGGAAAAAAGTGTGCTAAATAGGGTGGCCCATGTACGGTAGGTCCTATCCATGGAAGAACAACGACGATAGTGATGAAATAGAAGGATTAATGTTGCATTCCATGGTGAGAAAGGGGTCTTATGGCATAACAATGTGGTAAGGTTTTAATGCAATACATAGCAAAATGGTAACCTAACCTATATGCTATGATTAAAAAACCTTTTTCAAGTGGCAATGTGGACAAAAAACCTTATAAAATCATTTTATTGCTTGTTGACCTAGTCAAAACACCTTCATTAGTAGTCGCAATTAAAAATATGACATAAAATAAGCATTATACTATATAAAGTGGGTAAAAATAAAAAATATTTACCACAAATAGCCAAAAGGGTGTAAAAACCAAGTCATTTACCATTTTACCATTGTAAAGGGCCACAAATCTCTAAACATTCAATCGTCGATTACGATCCAACCGATGGACGATTCTTCATTCTGTCAATTGCAGGTAATTCATCTCGCTTTTCTCTACATTTTGCATATGATTTTTATTGGTGAATTTTTTAAGTTTTTATTTAGCATTTAAATTTAAATATGCGTACCCATGGGTGGAGAGTTTTGCAGTAGCGGGTTCTACGAAAAAGTGTAGGTGAAGATATCTTCACTCGCGAGCAGGGCGCTACTGTCAAAATGAAGATCCGCGGGTGGCGCAGTTTAGTTTTAAAAAACTCAACGCTCATCCAAATTAATGATTTGCTTGTAGAGATGGTGTTGGTATGGAGAGAACAAGAACATGAGGCCATGGATAGAGATGCCATGGCATATCCCTTGACCTTAAATGCATTGCACCGATGTGGCTTGTTGAGATTATTTCGCATGACAAACATGAGGGCTCAACCCAAAATACTTGATACTTTGGTACATATTTGGGATCCTGACCAAGTGGTATCCAACCTTCATGGTGAGACATTGGAGCTCATGGTGGATGATATTTACTTTATTACCGGACTATCCCGCCATGGAGAGGTGGTTAACCTCAAAGGTACCTTCCGTGGAGTTGGACCTCTTTCCGTGCAAGACTACGTCAACACCTATTGTGTCCCAGGAGCAGAAAAGAGTGGAATCCAAGTGGAAATAAGCCAAATAGCTATGTTTACACTAAAAGTGATTGTGAGTACCATCAACCGAGTGGGTGGTAGGTCCGCACTACATTTGGCCACTCACAATCACACAAATAGGGGTAGAGTGTCTCCGCAATGTGATCTTTGACTGGTGTAGTGGACCGTTGGTGAATATGAAACACCAACTTATTGAATGCAAGACGGGGAAGAAGAATAAATTTGTGTATGGAAGTATCCTATATGTGTTCTTCTTTGAGAGGGTTTCTATCTTGATCCCAAGAGTAGATCTTCCACTCATTGACCGTTGCGAGCCAAGATTAGTTCATTGGCGCAAGGTGTTTATCCGACGGGGAGGTGGAGATACCAGGACTTCATATGATGATGATGATTTCCTTAGATGATGGAGGTGACAGGTGCCTTCTTTTGATCAGTTCCCGTATGCAGGATTGGAATTCCGAGGAGACCCTGAGCTCATGCTCCCTCCAGGAATAGCCTAGGGAGAGATAGGTATAATTTTTATTTTGTAATATTCAATTTTTTATGAATTTTATTTGTAAATATGTACATCTATATATTTTGGTGAGTTTGAGTATTAACAAAGTGTATGATGCAGATATCGGACCAGTACGTCCAGCCGAAAACCCCATGGTATTTGTACAACCAACAGAACCAGGTAGATCAAATGCCATGCTCAGGACTATTGAGGGGAAGGTGAGATAGCTCACACATGATATTCCTACTTTCTGTATTGAGTGGATGCCTATGGACATGCAAGAGCATGTGGTGGGAGTCCCCCCTGCATGGATTAGATTACTTCGTAAAGTAGCTAGGCTAGTTATTTGTTATATTCCAAGTAGTGGTTGAGGAGGCTGAGGCTCCAACCTCTCCCTAGTGACACTTGGATCATTTTAGGATATAGGCCCAATTTTTGTATATTAATATGTATTATTGATGGATATGGATACCCATACTTGTTTTATTTTTGGACTTATATATACATATATCAGTTATATTTACATGTTTCTTCTATGTATTTGGTTATGGAATTACTGTGTATGATACAAATGGAAATCAAGGATATAATTTGCATAAGCATCAGTTACAACGTTTTGATATCTTGAAATATGTTTATATGTAATAACATCAATTTTTTTTTCAAGTAGTCTAACTTTAAAGAACTAACATAACACTGAAGGATCTCTAACTCGATACTCACAATTAAGTTGAGACATGAAAACAGATACACCTTCGACAAGCAGCCGTTTTGGAAACGCGACTCCCTTCAAGGTACAAGTTAACTTTGATATCCCTTTATTTGAAGGCCAGATCGATGCCGACGCCATAGATAAATTGTTAAATCTACTAGAAGGGTATTTCTCTGTCCACAATTTTTCCGACGGAGAAAAGATTGTCTTTGTGCTCCCAAAGGCCATCCCCCATGTCAAAAATTGGTGGGAAACTTATTGTGCGCAAAACTCATCAGACGAGTCTGGATTGTTTGAATATTCCAATCCCACTTGGGCCTCTTTTATAGATGCCTTCAAGGAACAATATTACCCTGTTGGAAACTATGATGACCAATACACAAAATGGGCCATTCTGCACCAAGAGAGGGACCAAACGGTGTCGAAGCACACCAACAAATTTCATACCTTGCGCACAAAGCTAGATATCAAGGACTCCGAGCGACACCTAGTACTGAAATATCGTAGTGTCCTACACCGATACATACGAATGGAGATGGATTTCCTGGAAATCTCTTCACTCGGATCCGCCTATCGATATGCTGTCGAAATTGAGCAGAAATTTTAGCAAAAGAACAAGCGTGACTACGGACCTATGCAGAAGCAGGGCAAGGGAAACTTTGGCTCACAGAACACGAGGCAGGGAACAGACAACCAGTCCCAACCACAGGTGAAGAAGGGTAACGAAAAGACAAAGAAGGACACCGGGAAGTGGTGCGAGTTCCACAAAATCCCCTGGCACAACACTGATGAATGTCGCTCAAAACAGTCATTGGTGGCTGAGATCAAAGCTTCGGAATCAGATCCCAGTTCTGATTCTGACTCGGAACCTAATTTCACAATCACGTGAAAAGGGAAGCAGATCATTGATGAAGAACCCAGTGCCGTTGTTGCCACGACATAGATTCAACCAGAGGAACCTGGAGAGTTAGAGGAAGAGGAGCACCTTTTCCACTCATAGATGTGGGTGAAGGGAATTCCCCTACACTTTTTTATGGAGAGCGACAGCAAGAAGAACCTGATCTCGCCAGAATTCATCAAGAGATTGGAGCTACCAATAACACCACACCCGCAACCATACACCATTGGATGGCTAAACAAAGGACGGGGGATCCGCATTAGTCACCAATGTCGCCTACCATACGGCATCAAGCCCTTCAAATATGAGGTATTGTGTGATGTGGCCCCACTTGAAGTATGTGATGTTCTTTTACGACAACCATATATGTGGAAGCGTCATGTTGTATATGAATCACGACCTCGCAGTGTCATTGTCACTTTGGGAGGACGACTCTATTGGATATCAGAGATAGTTGCACCTACTCCAACCAAGCATGGCAGGAAGATAATCTCCCACACTGGGAAATTCTCCCTATTCGCAATCGCCACTGAAGGATAACATCAGATCGCAGAGACATCCACAACCTCTTCCCATTATCCCTCTGCTCAACAAAAACAAGAAGAACACAAATTCAGTGTAGCATCGCCTATTCGAGTAACTCTACAGTGCAAGGCCATGCATTTAAGGTGTTCCTCCAAAAAGAAACCATCCACACCAGTTAATACCAAGGATACCACAACAACCAAAATTGTTCAACAGCTCCAGCGCATCCAACAACAACAATTACAACCCTCTGAAGATTTCAAAGAAAGGAAACCTTTCCGCTTCAGCAAATGTCGCACCCAGAGCTCAACTTAACACACAGTTCGACATATGATAAGGGATTTGACGCAATGGAGACCATTAATTCCTAAGGAGGGAGGATTGATCCAGGTGGATATCGGTGGCGACCCACCTCTTCCAACTGGCTCGAAACAGTCTTTTGGCACTTTTGGTAATTTGCTAATTTTAGTGATTTTTCGGGTCCTAAACTTTCAGGGCCGTTTTGAGGCCCTGAACGATGTTTTTTTGTAAATTGTGGTCAAACAGAGACTTTTCATTCTTGGGTCCTCGGATATATCTTTCCAATGTGCTACCGAGCGCCCCAAACGGAGATCGTATGCAAAAGTTACGACCCCGGGAAGTTGACTGTTCAACTAACCACCTTGGGGCCGCAAACTTTATGACAGTTCACCTTCTAGGGTTAGGTTTTTGTATGTTTGGGATTCTTTCCCTCATGCTTATGATAAATAGGCCCTTTCATCCTCTCATTATATTCATCTTGGCATGAATGAGCATGGCGGCCACATCTCTTCTTAGAGATAGCTACCACCATTCCAGCTATTGTATTTTACAGTCTGTTCTATTTCCGCTATTTAATAGAATATGTGTTTATTGTATCACTGTGTTGTTCGTAATATATCTGTGTATATGATTATGTATATGCTATCTTATTTCATTCCTGCATAAATCCGTATCAATGGTATCAGAGCGGTCTGCTCTTTGATTGTTTCTCGGTGCATGTCCCTGACGAGGTCAGGATACAGAGAGTTGGGTCTCAAACTAGTTTCACTTGCGGAAGACCACTCTCGCCACCCCAAATGGCCTCCCATGGTGGAAGAAAAGAGAGACGATGGAGCAGTAGATCCTATCAAGTTGTTGCTCGAGGAAGCCCTTGCGCGATAGAGGAACAAGATGATGGGTAATTTCGCCCAGATCCTTCGACGCATGCCGACGACAACAGATACACCTTCGACAAGCAGCCGTTTTGGAAATGTGACTCCCTTCAAGGTACAAATTAACTTTGATATCCCTTTATTTGAAGGCCAGATCGATGTCGACACCATAGATAAATGGTTGAATCTACTAGAAGGGTCTTTTCTGTCCATAATTTTTTTTATGGAGAAAAGATTGTCTTTGCACTCCCAAAGGCCGTCCCCCATGTCAAAAATTGGTGGGAAAATTTTTGTGAGCAAAACTCATCAGACGAGTCTGGATTGTTTGAATATTCCAATCCCACTTGGGCCTCTTTTATAGATGCCATAAAGGAACAATATTACCCTGTTGGAAACTATGATGACCAATACACAAAATGGGCCATTCTGCACCAAGAGAGGGACCAAACGGTGTCGAAGCACACCAACAAATTTCATACCTTGAGCACAAAGCTAGGTGTCAAGGACTCGGAGTGACACCTAGTACTGAAATATCACAGTGGCCTACACCGGTACATACGAACGGAGATGGATTCCCTGGAAATCTCTTCACTCGGATCCGCCTATCGATATGCTGTCAAAATTGAGCATAAATTTTAGCAAAAGCACAAGCGTGACTACGGACCTGTGTAGAAGTAGGGCAAGGGAAACTATGGCTCGCAGAACATGGGGCAAGGAAAGGACAACCAATCCCAACCACAAGCAAAGAAGGGTAACAAAAAGACAAAGAAGGACACCGGGAAGTGGTACGAGTTCCACAAAATCCCCTGGCACAACACTGATGAATGTCGCTCAAAACAGTCGTTGGTGGCTGAGATTAAAGCTTCGAAATCAGATCCCAATTCCGATTCTGACTCGGAACCTAATTTCACAGTCGTGCGAAAAGGGAAGCAGATCATTGATGCAGAACCCAGTGCCATTGTTTCCACCACATAGATTCAACCAGAGGAACCTGCAGAGTCTGAGGTAGAGGAGCACCTTTTCCACTCATAGATGTGGGTGAAGGGAATTCCCCTACACTTTGTTGTGGAGAGTGGCAGCCAGAAGAACCTGATCTCGATAGCATTCATAAAGATATTGGAGCTACCAATAACACCACACCCGCAACCATACACCATTGTATGGCTAAGCCATGGACGAGGGATCCGTGTTAGTCACGAATGTCACCTACCATACGGAATCAATCCCTTCAAAGATGAGGTATTGTGTGATGTGGCCCCACTTGAAGTATGTGATGTTCTTTTAGGACAGCCATATATGTGGAAGCATCATGCTTTATATGATAAGGGATTTGACGCAATGATAAGGGATTTGACGCAATGGAGACGCTTCAGCAAACGTCGCACCCAGAGCTCAACTCAACACACAGTTCGACATATGATAAGGGATTTGACGCAATGGAGACCATTGGTTCCTAAGGGAGGATTGATCCAGGTGGATATCGGTGGCTACCCACCTCTTCCAACAAGTTCAAGCAGTCTTCTGGCACTTTTGGTAATTTTCTATTTTTAGTGATTTTTCGGGTCCTAAAATTTCAGGGCCGTTTTGAGGACCTGAACGATGTTTTTTGGAAAATTGTGGTCCAGCATAATCCATCTGTGTTAGGTTCCTTGGCGTAGTCCTTGGATAGATCTTTCCAATGGGATAGCGAGCGCCCCAAACAGAGATTGTAAGCAAAAGTTATGACCCCGAGAAGTTGACTGTTCAACTAACCAACTTGGGCCGCAAACTTTATGACATTTCATCTTCTAGGGTTAGGTTTTTGGATGTTTGGGATTATTTCCCTCATGCTTATGATAAATAGGCCCTTTCGGCCTCTCATTGTATTCATCTTGGCACGAATGAGCACATCAGCCACATCTCCTCTTAGAGATAGCTACCACCATTTCAGCTATTGTATTTTACAGTCTGTTTTATTTCCGCTATTTAATAGAATATGTGTTTACTATATCACTATGTTCTTCGCAATATATATGTGTATATGATTATGTATATGCTATCTTATTTCATTCTTGCATAAATCTGGATCAATGGTATCAGAGCGGTCTACTCTTTGATTGTTTCTCGATGCATGTCCCCGACAAGGTCGGGATACAAAGAGTTGGGTCTCGAACTAGTTTCACTTGGGGAAGACCACTCTCACCGCCCCAAATGGCCTCCCATGGTAGAAGAAAAGAGAGATGACAGAGTGGTAGATCCTATCAAGTTGTTTCTCGAAGAATCCCTTGTGCGACAGAGGAACGAGATGAAGGATAATTTCGCCTAGACCCTTCGACGCATATCGACGACAACAGATACACCTTTGACAAGCAGCCGTTTCGGAGACGCGACTCCCTTAAAGGTACAAGTTAACTTTGATATCCCTTTATTTGAATTCCAGATTGATGCCGACGTGATAGATAAATGGTTGAATCTACTAGAAGGGTATTTCTTTGTCCACAATTTTTTCGACGGAGAAAAGATCGTCTTTGTGCTCCCAAAGGTCGTCCCCCATGTAAAAAATTGGTGGGAAAATTATTGTGAGCAAAACTCATCAGACAAGTTTGGATTGTTTGAATATTCCAATCTGACTTGGGCCTATTTTATAGATGCTTTCAAGGAACAATATTACCCTGTTGGAAACTATCATGACTAGTACACAAAATTGGCCATTCTGCACCAAGAGAGGGACCAAACGGTGTCGGAGCACACCAAAAAATTTCATACCTTGAGCACAAAGCTAGGTATCAAGGACTCCGAGCGACACCTAGTACTGAAATATCGTAGTGGCCTACACCGGTACATATGAACGGAGATGGATTCCCTGGAAATCTCTTCACTCAGATCCGCATATTGATATGTTGTCAAAATTGAGCATAAATTTCAGCAAAGCACAAGCGTGACTTTGTACCTACGCAGAAGCAGGGCAAGGGAAACTCTGACTCGTAGAACATGAGGCAGGGAAAGGACAACCAGTCCCAACCACAGATGAAGAAGGGTAACGGAAAGACAAAGAAGGAAACCGGGAAGTGGTGCGAGTTCCACTAAATCCCCTGGCACAACACTGATGAATGTTGCTCAAAACAGTCGTTGGTGGTTGAGATCAAAGCTTCGGAATCAGATCTCAGTTCCGATTCTGACTCGGAACCTAATTTCACAGCTGCACGAAAAGGGAAGCAAATCATTGATGCAGAACCTAGTGCCATTGTCTCCACCACATAGATTCAACCAGAAGAAACTGAGGAGTCGGAGGAAGAGGAGCACCTTTTCCACTCATAGATTTGGGTGAAGGGAATTCCCCTACACTTTGTTATGGACAACGGCAGCCAGAAGAACCTGATCTCGGATGAATTCATCAAGATATTGGAGCTACCAATAACACCACACCCGCAACCATACACCATTGTATGGCTAAGCCATGGACGAGGGATCTGTGTTAGTCACGAATGTCACCTACCATACGACATCAATCCCTTCAAAGATGAGGTATTGTGTGATGTGGCCCCACTTGAAGTATGTGATGTTCTTTTAGGATAGCCATATATGTGGAAGCATCATGCTTTATATGAATCACGACCTTGCAGTGTCATTGTCACTGTGGGAGAACAACTCTATCAGATACCAGGGATAGTTGCACCTACCCCAACCAAACAGGGCAGGAAGATAATCTCCCACACTAGTAAATTCTCCCTATTCACAATCACCACTGAAGGAGAACATCAGATCGCAGAGACATCTAGAACCTCTGCCCATTATCCCTCTGCTTAGCAGAAACAAGAAGAACACAAATTCAGTGCAACATCGCCTATTCGAGTACCTCTGCAGTGCAAGGCCACGCATTCAAGGTGCTCCTCCAAAAAGAAACCGTCCACACCAGTGAAGACCAAGGATACCACAACAACCAAAACTGTTCAACATCTCTAGCGCATCCAACAACAACATTTACAACCCTTTGAAGATTTCAAAGAAAGGAAACCTTTCTGCTTCAGCAAACGTCGCACCCAGAGCTCAACTTAACACACAGTTCGACATATGATAAGGGATTTGACGCAATGGAGACCATTGCTTCCTAAGGAGGGAGGATTGATCCAGGTGGATATCGGTGGTGACCCACCTCTTCCAACTGGCTCGAAACAGTCTTCTCGCACTTTTGGTAATTTGCTATTTTTAGCGATTTTTTGGGTCCTAAACTTTCGGGGCCGTTTTGAGGCCCTAAATGACATTTTTTGGGAAATCATGGTCCAACAGAGCTTCAACATTTTGGGGTCCCTGGCGTAGTCCTTATATAGATCTTTCCAACGGGCTACTGAGCGCCCCAAACAGAGATCGTATGCAAACATTACGACCCCGGGAAGTTGACTGTTCAACTAACCACCCTGGGGCCGCAAACTTTATGATGGTTCATTTTCTAGTGTTAGGTTTTTGGATGTTTGGTATTCTTTCCCTCATGATTATGATAAATAGGCCCTTTCGGCCTCTCATTGTATTCATCTTGGCACGAATGAGCACAGCGGCCACATCTCTTCTCAGAGATAGCTACCACCATTCCAACTATTGTATTTTACAGTCTGTTCTATTTCCGCTATTTAATAGAATATGTGTTTACTGTATCACTGTGTTCTTCGCAATATATCTGTGTCTATGATTCTGTATATGCTATCTTATTTCATTCTTGCATAAATCTGGATCAGTGGTATCAGAGCGGTCTTCTCTTTGATTGTTTCTTAGTGGATGTCCCCAACGAGGTCAGGATACAGAGAGTTGGGTCTCGAACTATTTTCACTTGGGGAAGACAACTCTCGCCGCCCCAAACGGCCTCCCATGGAGAAAGAAAAGAGAGACGACGGAGCAGTAGATCCTATCAATTTGTTGCTCGAGGAAGCCCTCGCGCGACAGAGGAACGAGATGATGGATAATTTCGCCCAGATCCTTCGACCCATGCCGACGGCAACAGATACACCTTCGACAAGCAGTCATTTCGGAGATGCGACTCCCTTCAAGGTACAAGTTAACTTTGATATCCCTTTATTTGAAGGCCATATCGATGTCGACGCCATAGATAAATGGTTGAATCTACTAGAAGGGTATTTCTCTGTCCACAATTTTTTCGACAGAGAAAAGATCGTCTTTGCGCTCCCAAAGACCGTCCCCCATGTCAAAAATTGGTGGGAAACTTATTGTGAGCAAAACTCATCATACGAGTCTGGATTGTTTGAATATTCCAATCCCACTTGGGCCTCTTTTATTGATGCCATCAAGGAACAATATTACTCTCTTGGAAACTGTGATGACTAGTACACAAAATGGGCCATTCTACACCAAGAGAGGGACCAAACGTTGTCGGAGCACACCAACAAATTTCATACCTTGCGCACAAAGCTAGGTATCAAGGACTCCGAGCGACACCTAGTACTGAAATATTGCAGTGGCCTACACCCGTACATACGAGCGGAGATGGATTTCCTGGAAATCTCTTCACTCGGATCCGCCTATCGATATGCTGTCAAAATTGAGTAGAAATTTCAGCAAAAGCACAAGTGTGACTTCGGACCTACGCAGAAGCAAGGCAAGGGAAACTTTGGCTCGCAGAACACGGGCCAGGGAAAGGACAACCAGTCCCAACCACAGGCAAAGAAGGGTAACGAAAAGACAAAGAAGGACACCGGGAAGTGGTGTGAGTTCCACAAAATCCCCTTGCACAACACTGATGAATGTCGCTCAAAACAGTTGTTGGATGCTGAGATTAAAGCTTCAGAATCAGATCCCAGTTTCGATTCTGAATCGCAACCTAATTTCACAGCCGTGCGAAAAGGGAAGAAGATCATTGATGTAGAACCCTGTGCCGTTGTTGCCACCACTCATATTCAACCAGAGGAAGCTGAAGAGTCGGAGGCAGAGGAACGCCTTTTCCACTAACAGATGTGGGTGAAGGGAATTCCCCTACACTTTGTTGTGGAGAGCGGCAACCATAAGAACCTGATCTTGGCAAAATTCATCAAGAGATTGGACCTACCAATAACACCACACACGCAACCATACACCATTTGATGGTTGAGCCAAGGATGAGGGATCCACGTTAATCACCAATGTCGCCTACCATACGGCATTAAGCCCTTTAAAGATGAGGTATTGTGTGATGTGGCCCCAATTGAAGTATGTGATGTTCTTTTAGGACAACCATATATGTGGAAGCGTCATGCTGTATATGAATCACGACCTCGCAGTGTAATTGTCACTTTGGGAGAACAACTCTATCAGATACCAGGGATAGTTGCACCTACCCCAACCAAGCAGGGTAGGAAGATAATATCCCACACTAGTAAATTCTCCCTATTCGCAATCGCCATTGAAGGAGATCAGATTGCAGAGACATCCACAACCTCTACCCATTATCCCTCTGCTAAACAGAAACAAGAAGAACACAAATTTAGTGCAGCATCGCCTATTCGAGTACCTCTGCAGTGCAAGGCCACGCATTCAAGGTGCTCCTCCAAAAAGAAACCATCGACACCAGTGAAGACCAAGGATACCACAACAACCAAAACTGTTCAACAGCTCCAGCGCATCCAACAACAACATTTACAACCCTTTGAAGATTTGAAAGAAAGGAAACCTTTCCGCTTCAGCAAACGTCGCACCCAGAGCTCAACTCAACACACAGTTTGACATATGATAAGGGATTTGACGCAATGGAGACCATTACTTCCTAAGGAGGGAGGATTGATCCAGGTGGATATCGGTGGCGACCCACCTCTTCCAACTGGCTCAAAACAGTCTTCTGGCACTTTTGGTAATTTGCTATTTTTAGCGATTTTTCAGGTCCCAAACTTCTAGGGCCGTTTTGAGGCCCTGAACGACGTTTTTTGGGAAATATTGGTCAAACGGAGCTCCTCCGTCTTATGAATTGCTACATAGTCCTTGGATAGATCTTTCCACTGGGCTACCGAGCACCTCAAACGAATATCGTATGTAAAATTTACGACACCGGGAAGTTAACTGTTGAACTAACCACCTTGGGGCCGCAAACTTTATGATGGTTCATCTTCTAGGGTTAGGTTTTTGGATGTTTGGGATTCTTTCCCTCATGCTTATGATAAATAGGCCCTTTCGGCCTCTCATTGTATTCATCTTGGTACGAATGAGCATAGCGGCCACATCTCTTCTCAGAGATAGCTACCACCATTCCAGCTATTGTATTTTACAGTCTGCTCTATTTCCGCTATTTAATAGAATATGTGTTTACTATATCATTGTGTTCTTCACAATATATCTGTGTATATGATTCTGTATATGCTATCTTATTTCGTTCCTGCATAAATCTGGATTAGTGGTATCAGAGTGGTCTGCTCTTTGATTGTTTCTCGGTGCATGTCCCTGATAAGGTCAGGATACAGAGAGTTGGGTCTTGAACTAGTTTCACTTGGGGAAGAACACTCTCGCTGCCCCAAACGGCCTCCCATGGTGGAAGAAAAGAGAGACGACGAAGCAGTAGATCCTATCAAGTTGTTGCTCGAGGAGGCCCTTGCGTGACAAAGGAACGAGATGATGGATAATTTCTCCCAGATCCTTCGATGCATGCCGACGACAACAGATACACCTTCGACAAGCAGCCGTTTCGAAGATGCGACTCTCTTCAAGGTACAATTTAACTTTGATATCCCTCTATTTGAAGGCCAGATCGATGCCAACGCCATAGATAAATGGTTGAATCTACTAGAAGGGTATTTCTCTGTCCACAATTTTTTCGATGGAGAAAAGATCGTCTTTTCACTCCCAAAGGACGTCCCCCATGTCAAAAATTGGTGGAAAATTTATTGTGAGCAAAACTCATCAGACGAGTCTGGAATATTTGAATATTCTAATCCCACTTGGGCCTCTTTTATAGATGTCGTCAAAGAACAATATTACCCTGTTGGAAACTATGATGACCAGTACACAAAATGCACCATTCTTCACCAAGAGAGGGACCAAACGATGTCGGAGCACATCAACAAATTTCATACCTTGCTCACAATGCTAGGTATCAAGGACTCCGAGCGACACCTAGTACTGGAATATCACAGTGGCCTACACCGGTACATACGAACAGAGATGGATTTCCTGGAAATCTCTTCACTCGGATCCGCCTATCAATATGCTGTCAAAATTGAGCAGAAATTTCAGCAAAAGCACAAGTGTGACTTCGGACCTACACAGAAGAGGGTCAAAGGAAACTCTGGCTCGCAGAACACGGGGCGGGGAAAGGATAGCCAGTCCCAACCAAAGGCGAAGAAGGGTAACAAAAAGACAAAGAACGACACCGGGAAGTGGTGCGAGTTCCACAAAATCCCCTGGCACAACCCTAATGAATGTCGCTCAAAACAATCGTTGGTGGCTGAGATCAAAGCTTCGGAATCAGATCCCAGTTTCAATTCTGATTCGGAACCTAATTTCACAACCGCGCGAAAAGGGAAGCAGATCATTGATGCAGAACCCAATGTCGTTCTTACCACCACACAGATTCAACCAGAGGAACTTGAAGATTCGGAGGCAGAGTAGCGCCTTTTCCACTCATAGATGTGGGTGAAGGGAATTCCCCTACACTTTGTTGTGGACAGCAGCAGCTAGAATAACCTGATCTCGGCAGAATTCATCAAGAGACTGGAGCTACCAATAACACCACACCCGCAACCATACACCATTGGATTGCTAATCCAAGGACGAGGGATCCGTGTCAGTCACCAATGTCGCCTGTTGACCAATGTGACCTCGGTCGACAGGGGTTCGCCTCACTGTTGACACATACCGTAGTCTCCCTGGGCATCGGCCCGGCCAGGTTTGAGCCCACCCAGCAACACCCACAGAGCAGATGAGGTCTCACCTGAGGCGTCCAGGAAGAGCAGACGGAACCATGTTTCCACCGAGGGAGGGGGAGAGTTGTGGATGCATGGACTAACTCTATTGCAATACTTTAAGCATTCAACATGGAGTTATAATATATTAATTAATCGCAGCATTTATCATCACATTCGACATAGAACATATTACTTAATCACAACAATTATCATCGGATCAAAAGTATCAAACAACATTCATATATCGCAACATTGCACAAAGATCATACCCAAACATCATTATATTACTGTCGCGGTCATATACCAGAAGCAAAACATAGATCTCCGTACACATACATCTCCTGCTATTCCTTCTGTCCTCTATCTCTCTCTGTCTCTCTTTTATATGTATATCCCTAAAACTTGCAACTCTCATCTATTTATAGGCTTCTGCAATTACAATATTTTTCCACTTACAAACGACTTCCTAACCGACTTATGGACAAATGACCCTATATCTAACTGACTCGGTCCAAATGACCCCAAAATCCCGCAACCGCGGTACAACTGACTCACTATTACATAACATATGGTCCAAGTGACCCAAAACCCGCCAACTGTGGTATCTTTTAACACAAAATACTCCTTTCACGTCCTCATCTGATGTGTCGCAGCGTCGGCGGTACCGCAACATTTCCTCATTGAACCACCTGCCAACATCGCCTACCATACAACATCAAACCCTTCAAAGATGAGGTATTGTGTGATGTGGCCCCACTTGAAGTATGTGATGTTCTTTTAGGACAACCATATATGTGGAAGCGTCATGCTGTATATGAATCACGACCTCGCAGTGTCATTGCCACTTTGGGAGGACAACTCTATCGGATACCAGAGATAGTTGCACCTACCCCAACCAAGCAGGGTAGGATGATAATCTCCCACACTGGGAAATTCTCCCTATTCGCAATCGCCACTGAAGGAGAACATCAGATCGCAGAGACATCCACAACCTCTACCCATTATCCCTCTGCTCAGCAGAAATAAGAAGAACACAAATCCAGTGCAGCATCGCCTATTCGAGTACCTCTGAAGTGCAAGGCCACGCATTCAAGGTGCTCCTTCAAAAAGAAACCATCCACACCAGTGAAGACCAAGGATACCACAACAACCAAAACTATTCAACAGTTCCAACGCATCCAACAACAACATTTACAACCCTCTGAAGATTTCAAAGAAAGGAAACCTTTCCATTTCAGCAAACGTCACACCCAGAGCTCAACTCAACACACAGTTCGACATATGATAAGGGATTTGAAGCAATGGGGACCATTGATTCCTAAGGAGGGAGGATTGATCTAGGTGGATATCGGTGGCGACCCACCTCTTCCAACTGGCTCGAATAGTCTTCTGGCACTTTTGGTAATTTGCTATTTTTAGCGATTTTTCGGGTCCTAAACTTCTGGGGCCGTTTTGAGGCCCTGAACGACGTTTTTTGGGAAATCTTGGTCCAAAAGAGTGTTGTCATCTTATGCTCCTCGACATAGTCCTCGTATATATCTTTCCAATGGTCTACCGAGCGCCCAAACGAAGATCGTATGCAAAAGTTACGACCCCGGGAAGTTGACTGTTCAACTAACCACCTTGGGGCCGCAAACTTTATGACGGTTCATCTTCCAGGGTTAGGTTTTTGGATGTTTGGTATTCTTTCGCTCATGCTTATGATAAATAGGCCCTTTCGGCCTCTCATTGTATTCATCTTGGCACGAATTATCATAATGGCCACATCTCTTCTTAGAGATAGCTACCACCATTCCAACTATTGTATTTTACAGTCTGTTCTATTTCCGCTATTTAATAGAATATGTGTTTACTGTATCATTGTGTTCTTCACAATATATCTGTGTATATGATTCTGTATATGCTATCTTATTTCGTTCCTGCATAAATCTGGATCAATGGTATAAGAGCGGTATTCTCTTTGATTGTTTCTCGGTGCATGTCCCCGACGAGGTCAGGATACCGAGAGTTGGGTCTTGAACTAGTTTCACTTGGGGAAGACCACTCTTGCCGCCCCAAATGGCCTCCCATGGTCGAAGAAAAGAGAGACGAAGGAGCAGCAGATCATATCAAGTTGTTGCTCGAGGAAGCCCTCGTGTGACAGAGGAACGAGATGATGGATAATTTCACCTAGATCCTTCGACGCATGTCGACGGCAACAGATACACCTTCGACAAGCAGCCGTTTCGAAGATGCGACTCCCTTCAAGGTACAAGTTAACTTTGATATCCCTTTATTTGAAGGCCAGATTGATGCCAACGCCATAGATAAATGATTGAATCTACTAGAAGGGTATTTCTCTGTCCATAATTTTTCCGACGGAGAAAAGATCCTCTTTGCGCTCCCAAAGGCCTTTCCCCCATGTCAAAAATTGGTGGGAAACTTATTGTAGGAAAAAATCATCAGACGAGTCTGGATTGTTTGAATATTCTATTCCCACTTGGGCCTCTTTTATAGATGTCGTCAAGGAACAATATTACCCTGTTGGAAACTATGATGACCAGTACACAAAATGGACCATTCTGCACTAAGAGAGGGACCAATCGGTGTCGACCAACAAATTTCATACCTTGCGCACAAAGCTAGGTATCAAGGACTCCGAGCGACACCTAGTATTGGAATATCACAGTGGCCTACACCGGTACATACGAACATAGATGGATTTCCTGGAAATCTCTTCACTTGGATCTGCCTATCGATATGCTGTCAAAATTGAACAGAAATTTCAGCAAAAGCACAAGCGTGACTTCGGACCTGCGCAGAAGTAGGGAAAGGGAAACTCTAGCTCGCAGAACACGGGGTAGGGAAAGGATAGCCAGTCCCAACCATAGGCGAACAAGGGTAACGAAAAGACAAATAAGGACACTGAGAAGTGGTGCAAGTTCCACAAAAGCCCCTGGAACAACACTAATGAATGTCGCTCAAAACAGTCATTGGTGGCTGAGATCAAAGCTACGGAATCAGATCCCAGTTCCGATTCTGATTCGGAACCTAATTTCATAGCCACGCGAAAAGGGAAGCAGATCATTGATGCAGAACCCAGTGCTATTGTTGCCACCACACAGATTCAACTAGAGGAACTTGAAGATTCGGAGGCAGAGGAGCCCCTTTTCCACTCATAGATATGGGTGAAGGAAATTCCCCTACACTTTGTTGTGGACAATGGCAGCCAGAATAACCTGATATTAGTAGAATTCATCAAGAGATTGGAGCTACCAATAACACCACACCCGCAACCATACACCATTGGATGGCTAATCCAAGGACGAGGGATCCGCGTCAGTCACCAATGTCGCCTGTTGACCAACGCGACGTCGATCTACAGGGGTTCACCTCACTGTCGACACATACTGCAATTTCCCTGGGCACCGACCTGG
This sequence comes from Larix kaempferi, assembly GCA_027924585.1. Lineage (NCBI taxonomy): Eukaryota > Viridiplantae > Streptophyta > Pinopsida > Pinales > Pinaceae > Larix > Larix kaempferi. The sequence continues at coordinate 8,230,879 of BSBM01000532.1, read as the reverse complement.
GCAGGTTTGAGGCCACCCAGCAACATCCGCAGAGCAGATGAGGACTCACCCGAGGCGTCCAGGAAGAGCAGACGAAGCCATGTTTCCGCTAAGGGAGGAGGAGAGTTTTGGCTGCACGGACTAACTCTACTGCAGTACTTAAACGTAAAATTTAAGCATTCAACATGGAGTTATAACATATTACTTAATCACAACATTTATCATCACATTCGACATAGAACATATTACTTAATCACAGTATTTATCATCACAACAATAGTATCAAACAACATTCATATATTGCAACATTGCACAAAGATCATACCCAAACATCATTATATTACTATCGCGGTCATATACCAGAAGCAAAACATAGATCTCCATACACATACATCTCCTGCTATTCCTTATGTCCTCTATCTCTCTCTGTCTCTCTTCTATATGTATATCCCTAACACTTGCAACTCTCATCTATTTACAGGCTTCTGCCATTACAATATTTGTCCACTTACAAACGACTTCCTAACCGACTTATGGACAAATGACCCTATATCTAACTGACTCGGTCCAAATGACCCCAAAAACCTGCATACCGTGATACAACTGACTCACTATTACATAACATATGGTCCAAGTGACCCAAAACCCGCCAACTGCGGTATCTTTTAACACAAAATACTCCTTTCGCACCCTCATCTGATGTATCACAGCGTTGGCAGTACCGTGACATTTCCTCATCGAACCATTTGCCAACAAGCCCCCGACACAATCTTGTGGCTTGCCCTCGAGCCATGTCAACTACTGGACATAGTGCACGTCGTGGTCTTTGCCTTGAAGTCTGCATACGACTGTTTGACATTCTGTACCAGCTCTTGAGCATCCTTAGCTGCTACCTGACTGCTGATCACATCGTCGGCTGATGGATGATCGGTAAGCTTGTCCATGACCTGCTGTCGATACTTCTGTACTGCTTGTAGAGCTTCACTGGCCTGCAGCATCAGTTTCCCGCCAATGTATTGGAATTCTTCCAACTGGGCCGCACATATCTTCTGTCGTTCATCTACCTTGGAAACCCATTGTTGCAAGTCCTTTAGCTCGTGCGACTTAGCAACTTGCTCTATTGGTGGCAGGGTTCTCATCGTACCCTTTAATGTGGCCACCACTTCCTGTCGGGATTTAGTGAGTTGTTCAACTTGCTCATCGTGAATGATACATCCCCAAAATTGTACCGTGTCGGCGGTGAGATTGGTTGCCTGTGTTTCCAGCTCCTCCATCTGGGTGGAAACTTCCTCAAGTGCCCTTCGTCATTCATCCACCTCGGCCTGAGGCGTACCTGGTTTCAACTGGGCCTTCAACATGTCGTTCTCTTGTCGCAACTGAACAATGACAGTTCCCAGTCGCTGCACCGGTTGGAGCACGTCGATCTCAGGAATGGGCTCCAGCGTATGCTGGCATGCATCACAAATCGCCGTCTCTAACTTCACGTTGTAGTCCCACAGACGGGTCTTCTCTATGATAAAAAAATCCTGATCCTTTTTAAGTTCTTCAAGTGTGCGAGCCTTCTCAGCCCACTCCTTCTTAATGTTGGCTTCAAGGTCATCCACTTCTTTCGGCGTTGTAGTAGCCCTGCTGGTAAGCTCATCAATAGAGATGGTTGCAGCTGCCTCACTTGCGTGCAATTGTTGATAGCTCTTGCTGATTTCATGCATTCTATCCACCATTTCTTGGGAGGCGACCTTCTACATTGTTGCCAGTGCCATTTCTGGCAATTCATTAACATTGATAGTCACTTGGGCAACCGTCTGCAACACATTTTGCAAAGCCTCATTTTCGGTCACAATCGCAATCAGGGGAATGTTGATATTCTGGACCCGGGGCGTGGTGCGGATTATGACCGTTTCCTGCATGGGTACATTATCATGTTCCTTTTGTAACACTGCATTACACAAAGATTCCATACGAGCAGCAATCACAGAGAATCCCTCCTCTGTTTTGACGGACATCTTGTCGGCAGCCGCCGTGGTGGCATGGTTAAGGGTTGTCATTAACCAGCCCAACTATGCCTCCACTGGTAAAGACATCCCATTGATCGTCGCATGCTCATGGTGCCGTTTTGACCGGTTTTCTTCAAGAGCGCGATCGCTATCATCCGCAGTTGGTGTTTTGGTCGACTCGTGATCATAATCATGATGACTCTGTTGATCCTGTGCTGATACTCGATCCGCAGGACCCAACAGCGGACCTCCAGCATCAATCTCTGCTAAACTCATTGGATGTCACTAGGCCTCCGGCCACTCATTCACAATAACCTCCAAATCTTCCGTTGTCGCCTTATACTTTGTCTGCAACCACTATTGATCAATACCCCACCGAGCTTGGATATGTGTGACACTGGGCCATATTGCAAATGCCATGACGAGTTTGAACCGTGCCACAGTATATTCAGATATTCGTGGGACCTGTGTCGCTGAGTCACAAATCATTTTCGAATACAGTCAAAACTGCAATTGGCACTCCTGGATTCACTCGGGCTCACGTACATACCATAAATTCTGATAACGCGCCCCTCGTCATTCCGCTGCAGTCGGGTAGTCCATACCCTAGTAGGTGTCGGGCTCTTTCCATGCAACTAGAGCAATCAGCAGCAACAACCAACTATATGAGAATGCGCCTCTACCCACTTGGACCACTGCGACGTCCTCCATTAGTTGATTCAAGAGATATAGGGACCAGTTCATCTGGACTCCTTCCGCACATTGCTCTGCACAAGCAACTATTCCCAAATTACATTGGTTAGGGTGACCTCCCCTAATCACTTTACAGGACAAGATCTTAATGCCTGTGAGTACCGCCTGATCATTGCAGCTACTGGTGCAATACCCACGCCCATCCGATTCCAACCCATACTTATGTGCCAACTGACGCGCCTGCTTCTTCTCATTTTCCTTTCCTTGAATAAACTGGGCTGGATCAACACCATTCTTAGGCAAGATGGTAATGAAAGAAATCAAGTCAACAGTGACCAAGGCCTCTCTATCCAACCACAATGAACCCCCATGGAAGCATGACAAGAGCTGCTTTACACAGGCACCAAATTTCGGTAGACGCCCAAAATGCGACATGTTAATTAGCCCTAACAAGATGGCCTGCTGCAGCCCTCGTACCCAGTCGTGTATCTCTAGAACCGATGAATGGCGTGTCTCAGGCACATATGGTGCTGATGCAATGTCGGGGTAGGACACCATGTGATGGTCCTCGTAGCGCAGGCGCATCAGCGCCGGCCCAATATCCATAGAGCACTCCATCCCAACCGGGAGTGTGGGCATCTTCACACTGTACTTCTGTCTCGATTTTATCTTACGCGGGGTGGAATCCGACCTAACAGGAGGGATGTAACCAAGGATATTACTAGCTAACTGTCCCAGCCATTGAACAAATGGATGAATGGTGCGAATGGACTGCCCCACCTGCTCTGGAGCTTCGCCAGTCGCCGTATACCGCAGCAACCTCTTACTTTGCGGGGATTCAGAAGGCTGACTTCCTCGGTGCTTCTTAGCAACACTGGATGCTCCCACTGGCATGTTGGCAACCTCGGCTCCAAGATCAACAGTGTCTGAGGAGACAGCTTCTCGTTCGATAGCAACCGGATTGAATGGAGACTCCACTTCACTGCTAATGTCCACTGTCTACAGTTTGCTTGGCATACCTCACCACTCCTCGTGATATACTTAACAACAACTGGCTCAAATCACTATAGCACTCCTCAACAACACTTCTTACTAATTCCTCGGTGTCTTTCGACCGCCGCTAGGCCATACTTATAGAATCTACCCAAATCCACCGTAATCATGACTAAATCATGCATTAACTCAACCAAATCCTGTATTAATGACACAAATCCACCGTCGATCGTGTCTACCGATCGGTCGGATCCACAATTAATGCCCATCATTCAAACAGCGTCGTTAATTAACTATCTAAACTTTGGGAATTTATTACTAATTTGACCGGGTCGTAATGCTACCATGTGTCTCCGACTGCTTCAAACTTGCGGCACAAGCCTCCCTGCTTGCGCATACCTTCTTCTACCACCAAGCAACCTGCAACTTAGGCATAGCTTTTTTTTTTTCCCGATGCAACTCAGGCATCGCACCGTTCCAAGCCTGACCGATAGGGCTTCAACCTGTGACCATTTACCAGCTTAGGGAGTATCGCCCCATCCAACTGCTGCAACTGAACCACTCCACCTGAAGTAATACTATTGATGCGATATGGACCTAGCCAATGCATCTGCAATTTTCTTGGATGTTTCATAAACTTGCTGTCGTATAGTAACACCAAATCACCTTGTTGAAATTGTTTACTTTTGATGCGGCAATCATGCCATGCCTTCTGGCGATCCTTCTCTACCCCTTGGTGAAAGCCAGCGATAAATCGATCCTCTTCCAGCTGCACCAATTACGCTAGACATTCATCTAAGGCTGCGACATCATCCATGCCCATAACAGCTGCAATGAGTAGACTCGGAACAATGTACTTTATTGGCATAATCGCTTCCTTCCCATGTACCAGCTTAAAAGGTGTTTGACCAGTCAACCTTTTACATGTGGTGCGATAGGCCCACAACACTGCTGGGATTTTTAGATCCCAGTCGTCGCGGTTCGCATTGAACACCTTGGTCAGCGCATGCTCCAATACCTTGTTAAACGCCTCCACCGTTCCATTCTCCTATGGGTGATAGGGTGTAATCTTCTCATGCTATATCTGCAACTCCTCCATCAATGCGCTGATGGTGCGATTAAGAAAGTGGCTGCCTTGATCACTCAACAAAATCTTAGGGCAGCTGAAACGAGTGACAATGTGGTCGAACAAAATTTGAGCAGCCGTTGCTGCAAAACAATCAACTACGGGTGCCGCCTCGTCCCATTGGGTCAAATACTATGTTGCCATGATGATGTACTGTGCACTCGTACGTTTCCCTGGTGGGGTGATTGGCCCGAAAAAATACACAGCCCATTTTTCGAATGGTTGCAATGTCAGTTGAGGTAGCAACGGCATCTCATCCCGTTTGGACGGCTTGCCAGTTCGCTGACAAACATCGCAAGACCGCGCATAGTCTGTCACATCATTATGTAATGTGAGCCACCAAATCCCTACACGCAGTACCTTCCGGTCAGTCACCCAACCACCATAGTGTCCTCCCGCTACTCCACAATGTTCCTCAGCCAGTATCTGCGCTTGCTCATGCGGCAAGACACATCTGTGCAATATCTCATCACCACCCAATTTATACAACTCTCCCCCAATTAGCTAAAATTCAGCATCCTTGACAACCAACTGCTTCTTCTGAGTAGTGGTAAAGTCATCGGGTGTGGTGCCGCTCACCATAAACTGAAGGATGTCGTCAAAATATTGATCAACGGTGGAAACTTTAAATAGTTGAGCTTCCGGCAACCCGTCTTTGATATTAGTCGATTCCTCCCCTGTGTCAATTCGTGATAAATGATCTAGTCCAACATTCAATTGCCTCGGTTTCACAATGACTTCAAAATCAAATTCCTGAAACAAAAGTAGCCAATAGCATATCTTCCCCCCCAACACAGGCTTATTGACCAAGTATTTCAAGGCAGAATGATCAGTGAACATTTTAAAGTGGCCACCCAACAAATAATGCCTGAATTTCTGTAGCGCGTAAACCATGGCCAGGCCTTCTCGTTCTGTGGTAGTGTAATTGCGTTCTGCAGAGGATAGCTTCCGACTGGCAAAAGCAATGGGATGATCAAGGTCGCCTTCTCTAGGTTGAGCCAACACAACACCTAGTGAAACCGATGAAGCATCCACATGGACATGGAATTCCTTACTCCAGTCTGGAAAGACCAAGATTGGTGCCGATGCCATCTTCGCCTTGAGCGTTTCGAAGCTATCCTGACATTCCGGGCTCCACTGGAATGCCGCGTCCTTCTTCAACAACTTTTCCATAGGGGTAGTAATCGCAGCGTAACCCCTGATAAACTTGCAATAGTATCCCGTATGACCCAAGGTCACGCACAACTGCTTAACGGTAGTTGGCAGTTGCAACCCCAAAATGAGCACAATTTTGGCTGGGTCAACAAGCAATCCCTGCTTACACACGATATGACCCAACAATATCCCAAACGGTGCACAAAAAATACATTTCTTCAAGTTCAATGATATCTGGTACTGTCGACATCGCTCAAGCATTAACCGCAGATTGGCTAGATGATCACGAATCAACCCATACACTGTCCAATCATCCATATATACCTGCAAAAATTTCTGAATAAAATCCTTGAATGCGGCAACAACAACCCGAGAGAATATCGCAGGTGCATTCTTCAAACCAAACGGCATTAACATGTACTGAAAGCAACACCATTTAGTAACGAAAGTTGTCTTATGGAGATCTTCCTTGGTAATGCGAATCTGATGGTAGCCATAGAATCCATCAGTGAATGAGTACATCTCCTGGCCACCCACTCCTTCAAGTACTTCATCAGTAAACGGGGTCGGAAAAGGGTCATGCAAGCAAGCATTGTTCAACTTCCGCAAGTCGACACAAATGCGCACTTCACATGTTTTCTTTTCCTGCACCACCATAGGACTGATCCATTCGGACTCTTCCACAGGTTCAATAATACCAACATCCAACATGCGATCAAGCTCCGCCTTGACCTTTTCTTTATGTCGCAGATTCAGCCGATAAGGTTGTTGTCGAACTGGCTTAGCATCTGGTTTCAATGGAATCTTCATCTCTCCTAAATCACCCAGGATTCCCTTCATTTTGGAAAAATTCGTGGGAAACACATCTTGAAACTCATGAAGTAACTCAGTAACCTTACTCATCATCTCATCATCCCAATAATCCCCAACATTAACAAACTTGGGAGTAGCCTCTGTGCCGATATTCATCTTGCGAAGCTGCAATGGTTGACTGAACGGATTACTTGGCGCAGCAGGTGGGACCACATTGCGACTTCCTTCAGATTCGGGAATGTTGACATTCCAGGGATCATCAGCGTCCTCTGGCCCACCGCTGATGTTGAAGCACTCCATGAGAGACTGCATCTAACAATGTGTGTGTGGTTCGACAGGGTAGGCCGCCAGAACAACCTGAAGTACCACGTCGCGGATGAGCTGCAGGGTGTTATGGACATTAGGGTTGGCATCCGCAAAAGTGAATGTATGAGTAAAATAGATCGTCAACTCCCCCCATGTTGTAATGTCTCAGCGCAACTCGGCTGCAGTGTACCATGAGCGCGGCATCTCATCCAAAGTATGGATAAAATCATGGACCCACTCATCTCTGGGTCGTGCTACCCATAATCGTTGGCATTCCATCACATGATTACTAGGATTAGTCTAACCATCATACTTTCCAGTGTGATAAACCTCAGTATCGCTGAACCGAACCATCATCAACCTTCGACACTGTGACCAACCATTAATGAATTTCTTATGTGTCGCCCACCAACGTGTTGGAGCAGCCTTCAGTGCTTCCTCCAATGCCAGCAATCGCTGTGGTTCTGAGACGCAGTCTTCGAATTCTGTCAAAAAGGTGGTTAGGCTAGGCAACCCCTCATAGACATGCAATGTGATTGTTTCTGTCGCAACACGACATAAGGATTGCGTAACTAAGCCACATTTTCGGAATGGTACCTCATGCAATCTGTTCTGCCAATGTTCTAAGGCATCATTAGAGTTAGAAGATGAAGATCTCTCGCTGCGCCACTCCAACTCACCATGGACAGTAGGATGAATATAATCTTCAGAAATATTGAATGCATGGTCCCATCCAGCGGGAGCATCATCTTTTACAGTCTCAACGTATCGACGTCCTTTAGCCGGATCCAACGGGGCTACGACTCTGAAATCGCGATTCTCAAAGGTCATCATGCGCTTCTTGAAGTTGATTACAGCTCCATTATTGTTATCCCATCCAATCCCCAAGAGCACCGGATAAGAGCTTCCTCCCTCAACCACTTCAATGACATCAAAGTTAGCATAGGTCTTCATGCCCTCAATATCAATCGTGAGCCATGAAACTCGCCCAATGGGTGTTACCTTCGCATGGTTAGCCAACCAGAGCTGTACAAGAGACCAACTCAATGGGGGACTCCCCATATTTTGCCACTCCTGCTTGGTTAAGATGTTAACATCCGAACCAAGGTCAATAATCATAGAGTCAACATCATATTCACCAATCTGAATATTCATTCGCATCTCCTTGCCAGTCTTCCGTCGCTGTAGGGAGTTTACTGTCGACTCCTACCGTCCTTTCATAAATCACTGCAACCATCCCTCAATCTCAACCAGGGCAGCCGGGTCTCGGGCCAATAACAGACAGCTTTCAAGAAACTTTTACAATGTCCCCGGTGGTGGCAGTCAATCAGTGTCCGATGTAGTATCAAAGACAGGTGGCATATCGCAAACAACAGCCTTATCACGGTCTTTCTCCAAGGTGCGACGTGCCTCCATGAATGTCTCCCGCTCCGTATCAATATCAAAAGGTACCGTCTTCTGGCCAGCCAATCGAATCAATGTTCGTGAACTATCTTCCCCAGTCGTCTTGCCTCCACGAGTGACAACAGCCACCGAAGCATCTTGTGGTCTCGGTTCTGCAGAAATGGTCGCAATATTTGCACCCTGCATCTGGTTCTACTGCAGATTGACATTTTGATTGGCCTTCGACGGTGGTCGCGGGGGATGGTTCTGTACTGGTTGCTGTACCTGGTTTTGTACTGGTTGTTGTGGCTGGGCCTGATTCTGTGGCTACGGAGCGTTCCCAGCCTGCCATCGTGCAATCAACTGTGGACAATTTTCAACCGTATGATCATTACCAAAATAGAACGTAAATTGAATCTGTAGTAGTGGGCAGTCGCACTGATAATGCCCCCATACCGCACAGTGGTAACATTGAACAGGTCCACAACCACCTCGGCCTCCTCCTCCACGACCAAATCCACCACTGCGTCTGCCCCTGTATCCTCCTCGATAGGCGCCCTGCCGCTGGTACTGAGGTTGGTTAAACTGTTGCTGCATCGGTGCTGGTGGTATCCCTTGCCCTTATGGTGCATAATGTGGTTGCTGTACATACTGTGGCTGAGGGGAAGTCATCTGCATCAGAGTATATTGCAGCATGAACTGTTGCGGTTGCTGTTGTTGTGGTGCAAACTGCATCTGCGGTTGTGGTAGCGGCTGAGCTACTTGCGGTTACAGTTGTGGTTGTTGCACGACGCGTTGATCGTCCTTGACATAGAATGCATCACACATCCTCTTCTGTAGCAACCCATATGCACGACAATCCTTGTCATCGTGACCCACCGACTTGTAGAATGTGCAATAAAGATTTCGCTGGGTTGTGACCATTTTCTGCATATATAGGAAATTATCGTGACTGTGCCCAAACACCTGATAAACGCGACACCACGGTATATTTCCGCCATTCAACGGGTTTGGCTCTCCTGACACCAAATAATTACGGAAATCTGGGAAATTATCCTTCGTATGCCCTTCTCCTCGGCACCGTGTAAACCATACTTCATCGCGTTGTTCCTTGTTCTTCTTTAAATCTTGCAACTGTATAGTCAGGTTGGCGAGCTGTGTCTGTATCTACGACATCCCGGTTGCATTATCTCCAATCATCGACGCCTCCAATCGCATTGCAAACTCTAGAGCTTCACTAGGAATCGATATGTTTTTTTGCATCAGAGGTAGCCGAATATGGGGTAGTAGTGCCGCAATGAACCACTCTTTATGTTGGACGGCGTTCATATCAAAACTAACCTTTTCCATCAGTGTCTTGAATCGCTGGTCGAAATCCCATACCATCTCATTGGGATACTGCTTAATTTCCTTCAATTCAGTAATATATTGATCCTCCGACTTAGGCCTTCTAAATTTGGAAATGAGCCCATCCCGAATCTCATCTAGCGACTTCTATGGGGCCCCCGTAGGGAATAGAATAAACTTCATGAACCAATCTTATCATGGCTAACTGTCAGAGTCATGTCTAACTGTCCTTTCTTATCATTGGCATCAGTGATCTGTTTCATGGTCCATACCACTTCACACAAAAACCAATACTGTTCTGGGTTGTCTGTCGCACTTCTGTGGAACAACGGTAACTTAGCATCATCGCCCACCATCTTGGGCTTCCTTCCTCCTGTCGCTGTGCTACTACCAATTGACGAACTTGGTGGTGTCGAAGTGGTATTTCTTGTTTTTTGTGAATCAGTGAGCGGAGGTGTGGGTACGTTGGTGTCGGGGTTTGGTTCTACCTCTCTCTTGGGCGTAGCCTAGTCGTCCCTATCAAGATTGTGAGGTCGCTTCGTCCAGTGTGGTCTTCCTTCGCGGTTTTGCAGTTCGATCGCAACAGGACCTTCTCCCATCCTCTACCTCTTCTCCTGTCGAAACCTTGATCCTCCTCTTGTATGACCACTTTCTTCCTCGGCTTCGCTCACAATCTCCTCATGGTATGCACCCATCTACCCCTTACCATTCCATGTACCGGTCCCCAGCAGTCGCGGTACCCACAACCTCCGCCCACCAAGCTATATACTGATCAAGGTGCATCTTTAATATACTCTTTTCGCAGATTAACATCTTAATTGACAGTTGGAGCGACAACAAAAACCTTCCCCTTGGTCCTCGGAAGAAGTATCTTTCAGCTTCACCATAGGATTTCTTCATGTCGACCTCAAATTCAATAATATATCCCTCCAAGATGCTATCAAGCCAAAATTCAACAGCCCGCGATGCCTTATTATCGACTTCATGCAGATCCTGAATCAACTCCAAGGTCCAAGCCATCAGCTCACCACCCTAGAAGTTCATCTTTTGGAAGGTCAGCTTTGAAAACCATTCGCACAGGATGACCGAGAATTCACAGAAAAACCATTCGTGCGGACCGTCATGAATATACCTTCCCAGCCAGTGATCTACTATCAGTCGTGTGTTCCAGCTTTCTTCTTCAGCAAACTCCCACAACTTCTGATCAAACCAGCTCTGTATCTCCGGCTTCGTCGGGTGCCACAACATGACCTCCTTTCACTCTGCAAACGGTCTTGGCAACGGAACCATTTGTTGACCAACGCGACCTCGGTCGACATGGGTTCACCTCACTTTCGACACATACTGCAGTCTCCCTGGGCACAGGCCCGGGCAGGTTTGAGCCCACACAGCAACACCCACAGAGCAGATGAGGTCTCACCCGAGGCGTCCAGGAAGAGTAAACGGAACCATGTTTCCACCGAGGGAGGAGGAGAGTTGTGGTTGCATGGACTAACTCTATTGTAGTACTTAAACGTAAACTTTAAGCATTCAACATGGATTTATAACATATTACTTAATCACAGCATTTACCATCACATTCGACATAGAACATATTACTTAATCACATCATTTATCATCAGAGCAACAGTATCAAACAACATTCATAAATCGCAACATTGCACAAAGATCATACCCAAACATCATTATATTACTGTCGCAGTGATATACCAGAAGCAAAACATAGATCTCCGTACACATACATCTACTGCTATTCCTTCTATCCTCTATCTCTCTCTGTCTCTCTTCTATATGTATATCCCTAACACTTGCAACTCTCATCTATTTATAGGCTTCTGCCATTACAATATTTGTCCACTTACAAACGACTTCCTAACTGACTTATGGACAAATGACCCTATATCTAACTGACTTGGTCCAAATGACCCCAAAATCCCGCATATCGCGGTACAACTGACTCACTATTACATAACATATGGTCCAAGTCACCCAAAACCCGCCAACTGCATATCTTTTAACACAAAATACTCCTTTCGCGCCCTCATCTGATGTGTCGCAGCGTCGGCGGTACCACGACAATTCCTCATCGAACCACCTACCAACATTGCCTACCATACGGCATCAAGCCCTTCAAAGATGAGGTATTGTGTGGTGTGGCTCCACTTAAAGTATGTGATGTTCTTTTAGGACAGCCATATATGTGGAAGCGTCATGCTCTATATGAATCACGACCTCGCAGTGTCACTGTCACTTTGGGAGGACAACTCTATCGGATACCAGAGATAGTTGCACCTACCCCAACCAAGTAGGGCAGGAAGATAATCTCCCACACTGGGAAATTCTCCCTATTCGCAATCACCACTGAAGGAGAACATCAGATCGCAAAGACATCCACAACCTCTGCCCATTATCCCTCTGCTCAACAGAAACAAGAAGAACACAAATTCAGTGCAGCATCGCCTATTCGAGTATCTATGCAGTGCAAGGCCACACATTCAATGTGCTCCTCCAAAAAGAAACCATCCACACCAGTGAAGACCAAGGATACCACAACAACCAAAACTGTTCAACAGCTTCAGCGCATCCAACAACAACAATTACAACCCTCTGAATATTCCAAAGAAAGGAAACATTTCCGCTTCAGCAAAGGTTGCACCCAGCTCAACTCAACACACAGTTCGACATATGATAAGGGATTTGATGCAATGGAGACCATTTCTTCCTAAGGAGGGAGGATTGATCTAGGTGGATATCGGTGGCGACCCACCTCTTCCAACTGGCTCGAAACAGTCTTCTGGCACTTTTGGAAATTTGTTATTTTTTGGGTCCTAAACTTTCGTTTCTGTTTTGAGGCCCTAACAACGTCTTTTGGGAAATCGTGTTCTGATAGAGCCCTTCCATTAAAGTTTCCTTGGTATAGTTCTTGGATAGATCTTTCCAATGGGATACCGAGCGCCCCAAACGGAGATCATATGCAAAAGTTATGACCCTAGGAAGTTGACTGTTCAACTAACCACCTTGGGGCCACAAACTTTATGATGGTTCACCTTCTAGGGTTAGGTTTTTGGATGTTTCAGATTTTTTCCCTCGTGCTTATGATAAATAGGCCCTTTCGGCCTCTCATTGTATTCATCTTGGCACGAATGAGCACATCGGCCACATCTCTTCTCAGCGATAGATACCACCATTCCAACTATTGTATTTTACAGTCTGTTCTATTTCCGTTATTTAATAGAATGTGTTTATTGTATCACTGTGTTCTTCGCAATATATCTGTGTATATGATTCTGTATATGCTATCTTATTTCGTTCCTACATAAATCTGGATCAATGGTATCAGAGCGATCTTCTCTTTGATTGCTTCTTGGTACATGTCCCCGACGAGGTCAGGATACAGAGAGTTGGGTCTTGAACTAGTTTCACTTGGGGAATACCACTCTCGCCACCCCAAATGGCCTCCCATGGCGGAAGAAAAGAGAGACGGCAGAGCAGTAGATCCTATCAAGTTGTTTCTCGAGGAAACCCTTGCGCGACAAAGGAACGAGATGATGGATAATTTCGCCCTGATCCTTTGACGCATGCCGACGGCAATAGATACACCTTCGACAAGCAACCGTTTCAGAGACACGACTCCCTTCAAGGTACAAGTTAACTTTGATATCCCTTTATTTGAAGGCCAGATCGATGCCGACACCATAGATAAATGGTTGAATCGACTAGAAGGTATTTCTCTGTCCACAATTTTTTCGACAAAGAAAATATCGTCTTTGCGCTCCCAAAGGCCGTCCCCCATGTCAAAAATTGGTGGGAAATTTATTGTGAGCAAAACTCATTAGAAGAGCCTGGATTGTTTGAATATGCCAATCCCACTTGGGCCTCTTTTATAGATGTCGTTAAGGAACAATATTACCCTGTTGGAAACTATGGTGACCAGTACAAAAAATGGGCCATTCTGCACCAAGAGAGGGACCAAACGGTGTCGGAGCATACCAACAAATTTCATACCTTGCCGACAAAGCTAGGTATCAAGGACTCCGAGTGACACCTAGTACTAAAATATCACAGTGGCCTACACCGGTACATACGAACAAAGATGGATTTCCTGGAAATCTCTTCACTCGGATCCGCCTATCGATATGCTGTCAAAATTGAGCAGACATTTCAGCAAAAGAAAAAGCGTGACTTCAGACCTGCGCAGAAGCAGGGCAACGGAAAGTCTGGCTCACAAAACACAGGGCAGGGAAAGGACAACCAGTCCCAACCACAAGCAAAGAAGGGTAACGAAAAGATAAAGAAGGACACTGGGAAGTGGTGCAAGTTCCACAAAAACCCCTGGCATAACACTAATGAATGTCGCTCAAAATAGTCGTTGGTGGCTGAGATCAAAGCTTCAGAATTAGATCCAGTTCTGATTCTGACTCGGAACCTAATTTCATAGCCACGCAAAAAGGGAAGCAGATCATTGATGCAGAACCCAGTGTCGTTGTTGCCACCACACAGATTCAACCAGAGGAACCTGAAGAGTCGGAGGCAAAGGAGCGCCTTTTCCACTCACAGATGTGGGTGAAGGGAATTCCCCTACACTTTGTTGTGGACAGCGGCAACCAGAAGAACCTGATCTCAGCAGAATTCATCAAGATATTGGAGCTACCAATAACACCACACCCGCAACCATACACCATTGGATGGATAAGCCAAGGAGGAGGGATCCGCGTGAGTCACTAATGTCGCCTACCATACGGCATCAAGCCCTTCAAAGATGAGGTATTGTGTGATGTGCCCCACTTGAAGTATGTGATGTTATTTTAGGACAACCATATAGGTGGAAGCGTCATGCTTTATATGAATCACGACCTCACACTGTCATTGTCACTTTGGGAGGACAAATCTATCCGATAGCAGAGATAGTTGCACCTACCCCAACCAAGAAGGGCAGAAAGATAATCTCCCACACTGGGAAATTCTCCCTATTCTCAATCGCCATTGAAGGAGAACATCAGATCGAACAGACATCCACAACCTTTGCCCATTATCCCTCTGCTCAGCAGAAACAAGAAGAACACAAATTCAGTGCAACATCACCTATTCGAGTACCTCTGCAGTGCAAGGCCACGCATTCAAGGTGCTCCTCCAAAAAGAAACCATCCACACCAGTGAAGACCAAGGATACCACAACAACCAAAACTGTTCAACATCTCCAACGCATCCAACAACAACAATTACAACCCTCTGAAGATTTCAAAGAAAGGAAACCTTTCTGCTTCAGCAATCGTCGCACCCAGAGCTCAACTCAACACACAGTTCGACATATGATAAGGGAGTTGATGCAATGGATACCATTGCTTCCTAAGGAGGGAGGATTGATCCAGGTGGATATTGCTGGCGACCCACCTCTTCCAACTGGCTCCAAACAGTCTTCTGGCACTTTTGGTAATTTGCTATTTTTAGCGATTTTTCGGGTCCTAAACTTCCAGGGCCTTTTTGAGGCCCTGAATGATGCCTTTTGGGAAATCGTGGTTTAGAAAAGCTTATCCATTTAAGATTCCTAAGCGTACTCCTCGAATAGATCCTTCCAATGGGATACCGAGCGCCCCAAACGGAGATCATATGGAAAAGTTATGACCCCGAGAAGTTGACTGTTCAACTAACCAACTTGGGGCCGCAAACTTTATGATGGTTCACCTTCTAGGGTTAGGCTTTTGGATGTTTGGGATTATTTCCCTCGTGCTTATGATAAATAGGCCCTTTTGGCCTCTCATTGTATTCATCTTGGCACGA
This sequence comes from Larix kaempferi, assembly GCA_027924585.1. NCBI lineage: Eukaryota > Viridiplantae > Streptophyta > Pinopsida > Pinales > Pinaceae > Larix > Larix kaempferi. The sequence goes on along the minus strand of BSBM01000532.1, from coordinate 8,215,312 downwards.
ATGAGCACAACGGACACATCTCTTCTTAGAGATAGCTACCACCATTCCAGCTATTGTATTTTACAGTCTGCTCTATTTCCTCTATTTCATAGAATATGTGTTTACTGTATCACTATGTTCTTCACAATATATTTGTGTATATGCTACCTTATTTCGTTCTTGCATAAATCCAGATCAGTGGTATCAGAGCGGTCTGCTCTTGATTGTTTCTCAGTGCATGTCCCCGACGAGGTCAGGATACAAAGAGTTGGGTATTGAACTAGTTTCACTTGGGGAAGACCACTCTCGCCGCCCCAAACGACCTCCCATGGTCGAAGAAAAGAGAGACGATGGAGCAGTAGATCCTATCAAGTTGTTTCTCAAGGAATCCCTCTCGCGACAGAAGAACGAGATGATGGATAATTTCGCCCAGATCCTTTGGCGCATGCCGACGGCAACAGATACACCCTCAACAAGCAGTGGTTTTGGAGATGCGACTCCCTTCAAGGTACAAGTTAACTTTGAAATCCCTTTATTTGAAGGCCAGATCGATGCCGACGCCATAGATAAATGGTTGAAACTACTAGAAGGTTATTTCTCTTTCCACAATTTTTTTGACGGAGGAAAGATCGTCTTTGCGGTCCCAAAGGTCGTCCCCCATTTCAAAAATTTGTGGGAAACTTATTGTGAGAAAAACTCATCAGACGAGTCTGGATTGTTTGAATATTCCAATCCCACTTGGGCCTCTTTTATAGATGTCTTCAAGGAACAATATTACCCTGTTGGAAACTATGATGACCAGTACATAAAATGGTCCATTCTGCACCAAGTGAGGGACCAAATGGTGTCAGAGCACACCAACAAATTTCATACCTTGCGCACAAAGCTAGGTATCAAGGACTCTGAGCGACACCTAGTATTGAAATATCGCAGTGGCCTACACCGGTACATACGATATGAGATGGATTTCCTGGAAATCTCTTCACTCGGATCCACCTATCGATATGCTGTCAAAATTGAGCAGAAATTTCAGCAAAAGCACAAGCGTGACTTCGGACCTACGCAGAAGCAGGGCAAGGGAAACTCTGGCTCGCAGAACACGGGGCAGGGAAAGGACAACCAGCCCCAACCACAGGCGAAGAAGGGTAACAAAAAGATAAAGAAGGACACCTAGAAGTGGTGCGAGTTCCACAAAATCCCTTAGCACAACACTGATGAATGTCGCTCAAAACAGTCATTGGTGGCTGAGATCAAAGCTTCGCAATCAGATCCCAGTTCCGATTTTGACTCGGAACCTAATATCACAGCCGCGCGAAAAGGGAAGCAGATCATTGATGCAGAACCAGTGCCATTGTTGCCACCACACAGATTCAACTAGAGGAACATGAAGAGTCAGAGGCAGAGGATCACCCTTTCCACTCACATATGTGGGTGAAGGGAATTCCCTTACACTTTGTTGTGGACAGCAGCATCCAGAAAACCCTCATCTCGACAGAATTCATGAAGAGATCAGAGCTACCAATAACACCACAGTCGCAACCATACACCATTGGATGGCGAAGCCAAGGACGAGGGATCCGCGTCGGTCACCAATGTCACCTACCATACGGCATCAAGCCCTTCAAAGATGAGGCATTGTGTGATGTGGCCCCACTTGAAGTATGTGATGTTCTTTTAAGATAGCCATATATGTGGAAGCGTCATGCTGTATATGAATCACGACCTCGCGGTATCATTGTCACTTTGGGAGGACAACTCTATCGGATACCAGAGATAGTTGCACCTACCCCAACCAAGCGGGGCAGGAATATAATTTCCCGAACTGGGAAATTCTCCCTATTCTCAATCGCCACTGAAGGAGAACATCAGATCGCAGAGACATCCACAACCTCAACCCATTATCCCTCTGCTCAACAGAAACAAGAACACAAATTCAATGTCGCATCGCCTATTCGAGTACCTCTACAGTGCAAGGCCATGCATTCAAGGTGCTCCTCCAAAAAGAAACCATCCACACCAGTGAAGACCAAGGATACCACAACAACCAAAACTGTTAAACAGCTCCAGCGCATCCAACAACAACAATTACAACCCTCTGAAGATTTCAAAGAAAGGAAACCTTTCCGCTTCAACAAACATCACACCCAGAGCTCAACTCAACACACAGTTGGACATATGATAAGGGATTTGACACAATGGAGACCATTGCTTCCTAAAAAGAGAGGATTGATCTAGGTGGATATTGGTGGCGACCCACCTCTTCCAACTGGCTCGAAACAGTCTTCTGGCACTTTTGGTAATTTGCTATTTTTAGCGATTTTTCAAGTCCTAAACTTTCGGGGCCGTTTTGAGGCCATGAACGACATTTTTTGGGGAATATTGGTCTAAAAAATCCCATCCATTCAAGTTTTCAAGGCATATTCCTCGGAAAGATCTTTCCAACGGGTTACCGAGCACCCCAAACGGAGATCGTATGCAAAAGTTATGACCCCGAGAAGTTGACTGTTCAACTAACCACCTTGGGGCCGCAAACTTTATGACAGTCCACCTTCTAGGGTTAGGTTTTTGGATGTTTGGGATTCTTTCCCTCCTGCTTATGATAAATAGGCCCTTTCGGCCTCTCATTTTATTCATCTTGGCACGAATGAGCACAGCGGCCACATCTCTTCTTAGAGATAGCTACCACCATTCCAGCTATTGTATTTTACAGTCTGTTCTATTTCCGCTATTTAATAGAATATGTGTTTACTGTATCACTATGTTCTTCGCAATAGATCTGTGTACATGATTCTTTATATGCTATCCTATTTTGTTCTGAATAAATCTGGATCAGTGGTATCAGAGCGGTCTGCTCTTTGATTGTTTCTCGGTGCATGTCCCCGATGAGATCAGGATATAGAGAGTTGGGTCTCGAACTAGTTTCACTTGGGGAAGACCACTCTCGCCGCCCCAAATGGCCTCCCATGGTGGAATAAAAGAGAGATGATGGAGCAGTAGATCCTATCAAGTTGTTGCTCGAGGAAGCCCTCGCGCAACAGAGGAACGAGATGATGGATAATTTTTCCCTGATCCTTCGACGCATGCCAACAATAACAGATACACCTTCGACAAGCAGTCGTTTCGGAGACGTGACTCCCTTCAAGGTACAAGTTAACTTTGATATCCCTTTATTTGAAGGCCAAATCGATGCCGACGCCATAAATAAATGGTTGAATCTACTAGAAGGGTATTTCTCTGTCCACAATTTTTTCGACGGAGAAAAGATCGTCTTTGCGCTCCCAAAGGCCATCCCCCATGTCAAAAATTGGTGGTAAAATTATTGTGAGCAAAACCCATAAGACGAGCCTAGATTGTTTGAATATTCCAATCCCACTTGGGCCTCTTTTATAGATGTCATCAAGGAATAATATTACCCTGTTGGAAACTATGATGACCAGTACACAAAATGGGCCATTCTCCACCAAGAGAGGGACCAAACGGTGTCGGAGCACACCAATAAATTTCATACCTTGCGCACAAAGCTGGGTATCAAGGACTCCGAGCAACACCTAGTACTGAAATATCGCAGTGGCCTACACCGATACATATGAACAGAGATGGATTTCCTGTAAATCTCTTCACTCAGATCCCCCTATCGATATGCTGTCAAAATTGAGCAGAAATTTCAGAAAAAGCAGAAGCGTGACTTCGGACCTGTGTAGAAGCAGGGCAAGGGAAACTCTGGCTCGCAGAACACGGGGCAAGGAAAGGACAAACATCCCCAACCATAGGCGAAGAAGGGTAACGAAAAGACAAAGAACGACACTGGGAAGTGGTGCAAGTTCTACAAAATCCCCTGGCACAACACTGATGAATGTCGCTCAAAACAGTCGTTGGTGACTGAGATCAAAGCTTCGTAATCATATCCTAGTTTCGATTCTGACTCGGAACCTAATTTCACAGCCGCGCGAAAAGGGAAGCAGATCATTGATGCAGAACCTAGTGTCGTTGTTGCCACCACACAGATTCAACCAAAGGAACCTGAAGAGTCAGAAGCAGAGGAGCGCCTTTTCCACTCACAGATGTCGGTGGAGGGAATTCCCCTACACTTTGTTGTGGACAGCGGCAACTAGAAGAACCTGATCTCGGTAGAATTCATCAAGAGATTGGAGGTACCAATAACACCACACCCGCAACCATACACCATTGGATGGCTAAGTGAAGGACGAGGCATCCGCGTCAGTCACCAATGTCGCCTACCATACGGCATCAAGCCCTTCAAAGATGAGGTATTATGTGATGGGGCCCCAATTGAAGTATGTGATGTTCTTTTAGGACAGCCATATATGTGGAAGCGTCATGTTGTATATGAATCACGACCTCGGAGTGTCATTGTCCCTTTGGGAGGACAACTCTATTGGATACTAGAGATAGTTGCACCTACCCCAACCAAGCAGGGTAGGAAGATAATCTCCCACACTGGGAAATTCTCCCTATTCGCAATCGCCACTGAAGGAGAACTATCAAATCGCAGATACATCCACAACCTTTGCCCATTATCCCTCTGCTCAACAGAAACAAGAAGAACACAAATTTAGTGCAGCATCGCCTATTCGAGTACCTCTGCAGTTCAAGGCCATGCATTCAAGGCGCTCCTCCAAAAAGAAACCATCCACACCAGTGAATACCATGGATACCACAACAACCAAAACTGTTCAACAGCTCCAGCGCATCCAACAACAACAATTACAACCCTCTGAACATTTCAAAGAAATGAAACCTTTCTGCTTCAGCAAACATCGCACCCAGAGCTCAACTCAACACACAGTTCGACATATGATAAGGGATTTGATGCAATGGAGACCATTACTTCCTAAGGAGGGAGGATTGATCCAGGTGGATATCAATGGCGACCCACCTCTTCCAACTAGCTCGAAACAGTCTTCTGGCACTTTTAGTAATTTGTTATTTTTAGCGATGTTTCGGGTCCTAAACTTTCGGCGTCGTTTTGAGGCCCTGAACGATGTTTTTTGGGGAATCATGGTCCGATGGATCCCTTCCTTTTTATTATAGATGGCGTAGTCCTCGGATAGATCTTTCCAACAGGCTATCGAGCGCCCCAAACGGAGATCGTATGCAAAAGTTATGACCCCGGGAATTTAACTGTTCAACTAACCACCTTGGGGCCGCAAACTTTATGACGGTCCACCTTCTAGGGTTAGGTTTTTGGATGTTTGGGATTCTTTCCCTCCTAATTATGATAAATAGGCCCTTTCGGCCTCTCATTGTATTCATCTTTGCATGAATGAGCACAGCGGCCACATCTCTTCTCATAGATAGTTACCTCCATTCCAGCTATTGTATTTTACAGTATGTTCTATTTCCGCTATTTAATAGAATATGTGTTTACTGTATCACTGTGTTCTTCGCAATATATCTGTGTATATGATTCTGTATATGCTATCCTATTTCATTCCTGCATAAATCTGAATCAGTGGTATCAGAGTGATCTGCTCTTTGAGTGTTTCTCAGTGCATGTCCCCAACGAGGTCAGGATACAAAGAGTTGGGTCTCGAACTAGTTTCACTTGGGGAAGACCACTCTCGCCGCCCCAAACGGCCTCCCATGGAGGAAGAAAAGAGAGACGACGGAGCAGTAGATCCTATTAAGTTGTTGCTCAAGGAATCCCTCGTGCGACAAAGGAACGAGATGATGGATAATTTCGCCCAGATCCTTCGACGCATGCCGACGGCAACAGATACACCTTCGACAAGCAGCCATTTCCGAGACGCGACTCCCTTCCAGGTACAAGTTAACTTTGATATCCCTTTATTTGAAGTCCAGATCAATGCCGACGCCATAGATAAATGGTTGAATCTACTAGAAGGGTATTTCTCTGTCCACAATTTTTTCGACGGAGAAAAGATCGTCTTTGCGCTCCCAAAGGCCGTCGCCCATGTCAAAAATTGGTGGGAAACTTATTGTGAGAAAAACTCATCAAACAAGTCTAGATTGTTTGAATATTCCAATCCCACTTGGGCCTCTTTTATAGACGTCGTCAAGGAACAATATTACCCTATTTGAAATTATGATGACCAGTACAAAAAATGGGCCATTCTGCACCAAGAGAGGGACCAAACGGTGTCTGAGCACACCAACAAATTTCATACCTTGCGCACAAAGCTGGGTATCAAGGACTCCGAGCGACACCTAGTACTGAAATATAGCATTGGACTACATCGGTACATACGAACAAAGATGGATTTCCTGGAAATCTCTTCACTCGGATCCCCTTATTGATATGCTGTCAAAATTGAGCAGAAATTTCAACAAACGCCCAAGCGTGACTTCGGACCTTCGCAGAAGCGAGACAAAGGAAACTCTGGATCGTAGAACACGGGGCAGGGAAAGGACAACCAGTCCCAACCACAGGAGAAGTAGGGTAACAAAAATACAAAGAATGACACTAGGAACCTAATTTCACAACCGCACGAAAAGGGAAGTAGATCATTGATGCAGAACCCAGTGCCGTTTTTGCCACCACACAGATTCAACCAGAGGAACCTGAAGAGTCGGAGGCAGAGGAGTGCCTTTTCCACTCACAGATGTGGGTGAAGGGAATTCCCCTACACTTTTTTGTGGATAGCGGCAGCCAGAAGAACCTGATCTCAGCAGAATTCATCAAGAGATCGGAGCTACCAATAACACCACACCCGCAACCATACACCATTGGATGGCTAAGCCAAGGACAAGGGATCCGCGTCAGTCACCAATGTCGCCTATCATACGACATCAAGCCCTTCAAAGATGAGGTATTATGTTATGTGTCCCCACTTGAAGTATGTGATGTTCTTTTAGGACAGCCATATATGTGGAAGCGTCATGCTGTATATGAATCACAACCTCGCAATGTCATTGTCACTTTGGGAGGACAACTCTATTGGATACCAGAGATAGTTGCACCTACCCAAACCAAGCAGAGCAGGAAGATAATATCCCACATTGGGAAATTCTCCCTATTCGCAATCGCCACTGAAGGAGAACATCAGATCGCAGAGACATCCGCAACCTCTGCTCAGCAGAAACAAGAAGAACACAAATTTAGTGCACCATCTCCTATTCGAGTACCTCTGCAATGCAAGGCCATGCATTCAAGGTGCTCGTACAAAAAGAAACCATCCACACCAGTGAAGACCAAGGATACCACAACAACCAAAACTGTTCGACACCTCCAGAGCATCCAACAACAACAATTACAACCCCCTGAAGATTTCAAAGAAAGGAAACCTTTCCTCTTCAGCAAACGTCACACCCAAAGCTCAACTAAACACATAGTTTGACATATGATAAGGGATTTGACGCAATGGAGACCATTGCTTCCTAAGGAGGGAGGATTGATCCAGGTGGGTATCAGTGGTGACCGACCTCTTCCAACTGGCTCGAAACAGTCTTCTGGCACTTTTGGTAATTTGTTATTTTTAGCGATTTTTTGGGTCCTAAACTTTCGGGGCCGTTTTCAGGCCCTAAACGACATTTTTTGGGGAATCATGGTAAAAAATAGCTCATCCAATCATGGGTCCTTGGTGTATTCCTCGGATAGATCTTTCCAACAGGCTACCGAGCGCCCCAAACGGAGATCGTATGCAAAAGTTATGACCCCGGGAAGTTGACTGTTCAACTAACCACCTTGGGGCCGCAAACTTTATGACGGTTCATCTTCTAGGGTTAGGTTTTTGGATGTTTGGGATTCTTTCCCTCGTGCTTTTGATAAATAGGCCCTTTCGGCCTCTCATTGTATTCATCTTGGCACGAATGAGCACAGCGGCCACATCTCTTCTTAGAGATAGCTACCACCATTCCAGCTATTGTATTTTACAGTCTGTTCTATTTCCGCTATTTAATAGAATGTGTTTACTATATCACTATGTTCTTCACAATATATCTGTGTATATCATTCTGTATATGCTATATTATTTCTTTCCAGCATAAATCTGGATCAGTGGTATCAGAGCGGTCTTGTCTTTGATTGTTTCTCGGTGCATGTCCCCGACAAGGTCAGGATACAAAGAGTTGGGTCTCGAACTAGTTTCACTTGGGGAAGACCACTCTCGCCGCCCCAAACGGCCTCCCATGGCGGAAGAAAAGAGAGATGACGGAGCAGTAGATCCTATCAATTTTTTGCTCTCGAGGAAGCCCTTGCGCGACAGAGGAACGAGATGATGGATAATTTCACCCATATCCTTCGATGCATGCCGATGGCAACAGATACACCTTCGACAAGCAGTAGTTTCGGAGACGCGACTCCCTTCAAGGTACAAGTTAACTTTGATATCCCTTTATTTGAAGGCCAGATCGATGCCGACGCCATAGATAAATGGTTGAATCTACTAGAAGGGTATTTCTCTGTCCACAATGTTTTCGACGGAGAAAATATTGTCTTTGCGCTCCCAAAGGCCGTCCCCCATGTCAAAAATTGGTGGGAAACATATTGTGAGCAAAACTCATCAAACGAGTCTGGATTGTTTGAATATTCCAATCCCACTTGGGTGTATTTTATAGATGTCGTCAAGGAACAATATTACCCTGTCTGAAACTATGATGACCAGTACACAAAATGGGCCATTCTGCACCAAGAGAGGGACCAAACGGTGTCGGAGCACACCAACAAATTTCATACCTTGCGCACAAAGCTGGGTATCAAGGACTCTGAGCGACACCTATTTCTGAAATATCGCAGTGGCCTACACCGGTACATACGAATAGAGATGGATTTCCTGGAAATCTCTTCACTCAGATCCGCCTATCGATATGCTGTCAAAATTGAGCAGAAATTTCAGCAAAAGCACAAGCGTGACTTCGGACTTGCGCAGAAGCAGGGCAAGGGAAACTCTGGCTCGCAGAACACGGGGCAGGGAAAGGACAACCAATCCCAACCACAAGCGAAGAAGGGTAACAAAAATACAAAGAAGGACACCGGGAAGTGGTGCGAGTTCAACAAAAGCCCTTGGCACAACACTGATGAATGTCGCTCAAAACAGTCATTGGTGGCTGAGATCAAAGCTTCAGAATCAAATCCCAGTTTTGATTCTGACTCGGAACCTAATTTCACAACCGCGCGAAAAGGGAAGCAGATCATTGATGCAGAACCCAGTGCCGTTGTTGCCACCACATAGATTCAACCAGAGGAACCTGAAGAGCCGGAGGTAGAGGAGCATCTTTTCGACTCACAGATGTGGGTGAAGGGAATTCCCCTACACTTTGTTGTGGACAGCGGCAGCCAGAAGAACCTGATCTCGGCAGAATTCATCAAGAGATTGGAGCTACCAATAACACCACACCCGCAACCATACACCATTGAATGGCGAAGCCAAGGACAAGGGATCCACGTCAGTCACCAATGTCGCCTACCATACAGCATCAATCCCTTCAAAGATGAGGTATTGTGTGATGTGGCCCCACTTGAAGTATGTGATGTTCTTTTAGGATATCCACATATGTGGAAGCGTCATGTTGTATATGAATCACGACCTCGCAGTGTCATTGTCACTTTGGGAGGACAACTCTATCGGATACCAGAGATAGTTGCACCTACCCCAACCAAGCAGTGCAGGAAGATAATCTCCCACACTGGGAAATTCTCCCTATTCGCAATCGCCACTGAAGGAGAACATCAGCTCGCAGAGACATCCACAACCTCTGCCCATTATCCCTCTGCTCAGCAGAAACAAGAAGAACACAAATTCAGTGCAGCATCGCCTATTCGAGTACCTTTGCAGTGCAAGGCCATGCATTCAAGGTGCTCTTTCATAAAGAAACCATCCACACCAATGAAGACCAAGGATATCACAACAACCAAAACTATTCAACAGCTCCAGCGCATCCAACAACAACAATTACAACCCTCTGAATATTTCAAAGAAAGGAAACCATTCCGCTTCAACAAACGTCGCACCCAGACCTCAACTCAACACACAATTCGACATATGATAAGGGATTTGACGCAATGGATACCATTGCTTCCTAAGGAGGGAGGATTGATCCAAGTGGATATCGGTGGTGACCCACCTCTTCCAACTGGCTCGAAACAGTCTTCTGGCACTTTTGGTAATTTGCTATTTTTAGCGATTTTTCGGGTCCTAAACTTCTGGGGACGTTTTGAGGTCCTGAACAAAAAAAATTTGGAATTCATGGTCCAATAAAGCCTCTTAATTCTTGGGTCCTTGGCATAGTCCTCGGATAGATCTTTCCAACGGGCTACCGAGCGCCCCAAACGAAGATCGTATGCAAAAGTTATGACCCCGGGAAGTTGATTGTTCAACTAACCACCTTGGGGCCGCAAACTTTATGACAGTTCATCTTCTAGGGTTAGGTTTTTGGATGTTTGGGATTCTTTCCCTCATGCTTATGATAAATAGGCCCTTTCGGCCTCTCATTGTATTCATCTTGGCACGAATGAGCACAATGGCCACATGTCTTCTCAGAGATAGCTACCACCATTCCAGCTATTGTATTTTACAGTCTATTCTATTTCTGTTATTTAATAGAATATGTGTTTACTGTATCACTGTGTTCTTCGCAATATATCTGTGTATATGATTCTGTATATGCTATCTTATTTCGTTCCTTCATAAATCCGGATCAGTACCTAACGATGGGCCACTAAGTCTAAGTTTAATTACTTTGGACAGTTTAAGACAACCTAGTCCAAAGTACTAACCTAAGCTAGTTAGTGATCATCCCTAAAAAGAGAAGTTACTAATAAATTTAAAATTAATTATTCTTTTTTAGGCTGTTGTATACCTAGAAGGTAGTGGTGGTGCAAATAGTGATGTTCTGACTGAAATGTGGAAACAACATAATAAGTGTATAGCTAAAATTGGAAAATGATGCTTTCACTTCTTTTTATTTTGTCTTTCGAAACTAAAAACTGATAATGCAATCCTAATGATGTAAAATTTCCTTTTTCTTTTCAAAAATAGAAGTATGTGAATGCAACTATACTTTTTGAAAATCAAACTAAAATGCTTGCAAAGGAAACAACTTGGTTTTCAATTTTCTCTTTTAAACATGAAATGAAAAAATTATTTATAAACAAGCACAATACACTAAGACAATAACAAAGTGTATAAAACTCTGCACCTAGCCTATAAGATCAGAAATTTAACTCACTCAAAACCATGACAACAACATGCTTGACAAGTTAATTCAAAGAAAAGTTCAAATTCACTTACTTTGGCATAAAATACTTCGATTAAGGGACTAAAAGACAAGAAATAGATCAAACAAAGAACCTTTTAGAAGTGTAAACAACCTCCAGACAGTCCAACAACACCAACATAGGCTAATCAAAGCACAGTCAATCCAAACAACTCAAGCATGTAGGACTAAGGCACAAAATCTTAACAAGATTTTAAATCAAAAGAGGTTTAAAGGATGAATGAAAACTTCAACACATACAAGAAAATGCCTAAACAAAACCTGTAAAGAGCAGTAAATTCAAAGAAAATTCAAGATAAAACCCTAAAAGTCAAACCCTAGCAGGCAAATATTTACCTATCGTATTACCCGCGACTGTAAATACAATAAGAAGTGAGTGACGTGCAGGTGTAAAACCTTCCACTTGCGGGTAACAAGGGAAAACACTACTGTAAGTAAATGCAACCCGCGAGTATGCCTCAAAAAAAATTTAAAAAAAGAGAGAAGAAATTGCTCAACAAAATCAAAGGTATGAACCTTCAATAGACTCCTCCTAAAACCTATAATCAAACTCAAAACTAGAAAAACTTCAAGCAAAATATCCCAAAGCAACAGGGCATTCCGCAACGGAGTCACCAATTTTGTTGTATGGAAAAAGTTCCTAATGACTGGGGTAAGTATAGGTCACCAATGTACTGATATATTCAAGTAGAAATCAAGGAAATTTGCAGACAAGATACAAAATATTATTCATGAAATAAACAAGGGTTTGAAAGATAAACAATTAGTACCTTATAATAACGAAGGTTGATCCAAGCTATTCAATCTTTAAGCTTTAGTCCACAAATATTGCTCTGAAAACTGCAATGCAAACATAACCCTCCTCAAAGATTTTGATTACAGATGGATAAATAATTAAATTGAAATCAAATATAAATTAGACTATCAAACACTTTCAAATATCCAATTCATTCATCAAATTACTAGCAATATGGGAAAGGAAAGATTTATGTATTGATTGCAATCATGGCCACAAACACATTTCACCTTGATCTGCACAAGAACCTCTTGAAACCTTATCTAGATTCTTTTGATCCTCTCCTTCTACCAAAATTCCTCCAGCACAACAATACCAAAGAGTGTCTACCCCTCTCTCATGTCGTTCCCTTTGTATTTATTACAAAATTGGGAGAGTATTTTTGAGAGAGGATTAGGTAGGATAGGTATGGAAGTTAGGAAACCAACTCCAACTGCCTATATTTCAAATTTCTTTTTTTATTTTTCATGATTTTTTAGGAACACACAGGTGAAGAATGGACCATTCGCGAGTTAAGCACCAGACTGCTTAAGGAAACCTGCGAGTGAAAATTTTAGGGAAACACAAGAGTGGTATAGGGACCACGAGCGGGTAACTCGTTAGTTGACAAGTCTCCAATAGCATGTATGTCCTAAACCCAACGCATATAAAAGAGGTAAACTGGAGAAATAGGGAATGACTAGGGCCACATACATCTATAGCAAATCCAAGCTCTTCCATCCATAGTGTCCTTTTGTGTGAGCGACAATTCAATATCGTCACAGACAGAGAAGTGTCGATTTGATTGATAACACTCCCAAACATGCCACATCCAATATCCTTTATAACAATGAGCATTTTTTGTAAAAATAATGGCGAGAAAACCGTCAAGGGTGCCTCTAGTGATATGCGAAAGAGGCCATTTTTACATTTTTTTGGCATGTGAATGGTAACACCACGAAAGAGAGGAGAAGCCCACGAAAAGAAACTTTGGGAATAATATTAAAAAATAATGGGGTGAGGTAAGATAGAGGGAAGGAATATTTTTATTTTTTAAATACATAGTTATGCGATCCTTTATTAGTTTTTTTAAAAATGACTTATAAGTACATAACCTTATAAGGATTCATTCCTTGACATGAACATATTAGGAAGAATATGACAAAGGAAACTTCAAAAACGAGGGAAAATATCTAGGGGATAATATACTAGTGAATAAGACCTTGGGGAGGGGGGTAGGATAAAAGTTTTGTACATAGGCACGACGTGATGACACTAAGGATGAAGATGATGAAAAATGAGGAACACATGAGGACATAAAAAAATGAATATCGTCCCAAAAGACGCACAATGTATCTGACAAAACAAGATATGGGAGTGACAAGCACTTCGCCTTGGATGTAATGACACATAAATGATGGCATGTTGGTCTTAACAAGGAGAAGCAGTGAATTGTAAAACTTGACTTGCTTTGACTGACACGACATGTGTGATGAACCTTCCCACATTAGACATGAAGGGAAAATGACAACGCCTATGGGAAAAATGAGTATGGACAGCAAGAGGACATTGCTATGGACACACTGATGAAGACATAATAGCAACACAATGAAGCTTAATATGTTCTTCTCAATCATCATCTTCCAATGCTTCAGAATCATGTCGATGTTGGGAATCAACACCAAGATTACAACACATGTTTCATTGTAAATATTTAGTTGCATATATGGATTGGCATGCAAAAATAGGAGTGGACAGGGCATCATGCACATTCCCACAAATTTTGAAGCAATGAAGCACATAGAAAATACAAGGTTTGAAAAATGTATACATGAGTGAGGAAGTATAAGAATTAGCTAGCGATGGATGGAGTGATTCAATTTTCTCTCTAGTTTACAAATTAAATAGTTTTTCCCATTCTCTTAATAATTTATAACATCCGTGCTTAGACGACTGTGAAAAAAAAAATTGATGTTGTCCTTTATTGTGCATGGAAGGCATCAAGTTAGAGACATGGATGTTTATTCTAAACCATTCATAGAATATATGTTGCTCCAATAGAATGACATTCAATTGTATGATATTTCATGAACTATTTGTGAAAGGTCATATACAATATATGGTGCGGTTTGTTGGAAAACCCACGACTTGCTAGGGTTGGGAGTGTGCTTAGTTGTAAGCTTTCTTTTGGAATAATATAAATCGATTTACTAAATATAAGTAAGTGAGGGTCATCAACAATTGATGCACCATGCTTATTTTTCTTACTTTTGTGGTTCATGATTAAGGACAAAAGGATTATTTGTTTTTCCATGTTGTGCAAAGGAAATTTTTGAAAGGTGTTCTAAAAATTTGGATAAGTGTGTCTTTGAAGAACACATATCACTTTTGCATCCAAACCATCATTTCTGTCAAATGAAGAGAGGTAAGGTCCCCTCCTTGTAGCATGGCACCAAAAAAATGGTCAGAGAATATTGAATCTTGAAGTAAATTGGTCTAGGAGGATATATTCAATAGAGACCTATATGGCATTGGCAATGATCTATATGACTTTGAAATTTTTCTTGCCATGTATTCCCAAAAGTATGAATAGGACTTCCAAACTTTGTGATCTTCCATATTGGAAAGAAATTAAAGTGGCACATTTATCAAATCCCATGGGTGTGTTCAGTAATGTGTCAGAATCTCTCTGAAAACATATTTCTTCCACAGAGAAAGATACAAATGTGTCCAGAAAATATTTGGTTGTCAAAGAAAAAGAAAGGTTTATGGGAAAAAGAAACGTTTAATGTGGATAGCTACAAATTATCATGTTGCACCATTGATATTGTCTATGGATGATTTAGAGCTTGTGAAGAATGTGATTTGTGCAATTAGAACACCAACAAGAAAGGGTTCTTAATCGAGAAAATCATCTATTGTCGATGGTCAGTGGATGGATCTCAATGGACATGATATCCATAATTGGTTAAAGGTACATATTACTAATGTGGTTTTGATATAAATTTGTCTAGAATTCTTTAATGAGCGCTCACAATATTATGATTGTATTGCGACCCATTTGAGGATGCATATGTTCAACATATTTATCTTATAGTTATATGTGAATGCACTAGTCCACCTAATATTTAAATCACACCACTAGATAGTTATCCACATTTATAAGGTTGTTTCTGTTGATGTATATGTAACTTCAGAATGTATTTCATCTATGTATTTCATATATATTTATTGTACCCTTATTAGAGATGTGTTATTCCTTTATAAGGAAGTGTCGTCATGTGGATTGACAAGTGTCGCAAGTGTGTGTACTTGCCGATGGGTTATTAGACCACCATGTGTGGGGTCGGCCCTGAAATATATATTATATTGTGGATGTACCTATCTAGACAAGTCGTCCCCATAAGGTCACTAGGAAAACATGTTAGTATAAATAGAGATCAGGAGATCTCTATTTAGATCATTCAGAAAGTCATCTCTCTCTCACTCAGAAAGTGGCGCACTAGTGAGGAGGAGGATCATCTGCTTCTAGGAGACTATCTCAAGTGTATTTTGGTTGTACTTTGGTTGAGCCATTGCTCTCTCTATCTCTGAGGAAGTTGTGGGGTTTTTCACCTTAGGGTTTTCCCCACAGAAACTGTGTGTCTCTTGTCTCTCATGCTTTTGATTCTTGTGATGCTTGTCATGCTTATTGTGATTGTTATGCATTGATATATTGTATATGTTATTCTCTCAGTGAAGATCCTAGAGTATTGTGAATTAATGCTCAAAATTTAACATGGTATCAGAGCTAACCTGAGAAGAAGACATTTTGCAGTGACGAAAACTTGAGTTTCTTGTTTATTGGGTTTCTCTCCACAGGTTTTGGAAAAGTAGTATAGTAGATTGACTCTACTCATCACGGAGAATCTATCTGTCCAATCAGAATTCAATTCTGAGCATTTTCAGATTTGGCCCTAAAAATTAGGGTTTCCACAAAAATAGGAATTTCTGAAATCTGAAGACATAGCTGGAAGCTCCTTGCAAAAATTGAAGTTTAGAGCTTTGTATCGAGATTTTTGGATGGGTAGATCTCCGGGAAACTCAAACCCTAATTCAGGGCTCTCCCTAATGAACCCAGGAGGACAAAAAGGAAAATTTGAAGGGTAAAGCTTTGTTGATCTCAAATTTTGAATAAACCAGGCTGATCAGCTCATTAAGGTGCATATTTCTATCCTTTCAGAAAATTGAAATTCACATTTTGAATTTTTAGGGTTTTTTCGACAAACCCTAATCCGAGACCAAATCCAGTTTTCAGCATTTCAAGTGGTAAGACCTAAATATTTTCTATTTGAATTTGAAGTACTCTTTATGATGTCTCACCACACCAAGCTTGAGGATAAGCTTGAAGGAGCTGATAACTTCCAAGCTTGGAAGTATAGGATTGGGTTAATCCTGGAAGAGAATGAGTTGGACTCATATGTAAAAGAAGACATCCCTATCCCAGAGGATGAAGAGGCTAAGGTATTGCATAAGAAAAACTTGGTCAAGGCAAAGAGAATCATTGTTGATTCTATCAAAGACCATCTCATAAACCATGTGTCTTCTCTAAAGACACCCAAGGAGATGTTTGACTCTTTGACCAAGCTATTTGAAGGGAAGAACATAAATTGGAAGATGACCCTGCAGAACCAATTGAAAGGAGTAAAGTTTCAGAATGGAGAAACCATTCAATCTTATTTCTCAAGGGTCTCCCAGATCAAGGAACAACTAGAAGCAGTGGATGAAATGGTGGAGAATGGTGAAGTGGTGATGACCACTCTAAATGGCCTACCTAGGTCATGGGATTCCTTTATTCAAGGAATTTGTGCAAGGAAGAAGTTGATCTCCTTCAACAGATTGCAGGAAGAATGCTCTCAAGAAGAAGCTAGGCTTGTGGCCCGAGAAGAAAAGATGGGAAATGAAGATCAAGCTCTCACAGCACATGCCGGGAAAGGCAAGTCCAAGAAGGAATCATCTCATAACAGAAGATTCTCACACCACCATTATCATAAATATAAGAAAGATATCAGATGCTTCAATTGCAATGAGAAGGGACACTTTGCTTCAGATTGTCCCAAGAAGAAGAAAGACAACAACAACAACTTCAATAAGAAGAAGAAGAATAACAAAAGAAGATATCATGCTCATGATGCCGAAGATGATGAACCCCCAAAGAAGAAGGCTAGGGCAGAAAGTGATAGTGATGATGACTCATCAAGTGAAGAAGAATATGTTCTAATTTCTGCTCTCACAGGTACTATCTCCCATGGTTGTAGTGATTGGTTGATTGATAGTGGGGCTTCCAAACACATGACTGGGTTTAAGGAATATTTTGTGAATCTATCTGAACATGAATCACCCCATAAGGTGAAACTTGGGGATGATTATCAATACCCAATCAAAGGAAGTGATGAAGCCTCCTACAACCTAGATTGCGGAAAATATTTGAAGATGAAAGAAGTCCTTTATGTACCTGGGCTCAAGAAGAACTTACTCTCCATCTCTGCATTGGATGAAAAAGGTATGAGGGTTGCATTTGTGGATGGCCAAGTCCTAATGTGGCCAAAGGGAAAGAACATAGATGATGCAGTAGTGATTGGAGAGCAAGAGGGAGGTTTGTATAAATTGAAGGGACAACTTGAACATGCCATGGTACATGAATCCATGGAGCCAAGTGAACTTTGGCATAGAAGACTTGCTCATATGCACTATAGGGCACTTCCAATTGCAAGCAAGGCTGTAGAGGGTCTTCCTGAAATCAAGACCAAACATGAAGGTGTTTTCAAAGGATGTGCAAAAGGTAAGAACATTAAGAAGGCTTTCCCAAGCAGTGAAAGCAAGGCAAAAGACATCCTGGAAATCATCCACTCAGATCTATGTGGTCCTATGTCATCCAGTTCTCTGAGTGGGTATGTTTACTATGTCTCATTTATTGATGGCTTCTCCAGGAAGACTTGGGTATACTTCTTGAAGAACAAAGATGAGTTGTTTGATAAGTTCAAGGAATTCAAAACCTTGATGGAGAATCAAACTGACAAGAAGATCAAAACATTCAGATCCGACAATGGTGGAGAATTCACCTCAGGTGACTTCAAGAAGCTTTGTAGCGATTCAGGGATTAAGAGGGAGTTGACTACTCCTTATAATCCTCAACAGAATGGAGTTGCAGAAAGGAAGTACAGAACAATCATGGAAGCAGCAAGGGCAATGTTGCATGACCAGGATCTACCTATGCATCTATGGGCAGAAGCAGCTAGAACAGCTGTATATGTGCAGAACAGAACACCCCACAAGATATTGGACAACAAGACACCAGAAGAGGTCTTTTCTAGTAAGAAACCTGAAGTCAGCCATCTCAAAATATTTGGTTGTCCAGTATTCACTCATGTCCCAAAGGAAAAGAGGACCAAACTAGATCCTTCAGGAAAGAAGGGTATCTTTGTGGGTTACAGTGAAAGCTCGAAGGCTTACAGAATATACTTTCCAGGGTTCAAGAAGATTGATGTCAGCAAGGATGTGACATTTGATGAAAACTCAGCATTCATCAAATCAAGGAAGGCACCTATCGAAGTTTATGAAGAACCTAAGGAAACTAGATTTCAAGACACTACCATGACTGAAGCAATTCCAAAAGTTGTTCATGAGTTTGAAGATCCGCAAGAACCTGTAGATCCACCCCGTGAGGATAACTCTCACAAGAGGAAACCTGCATGGGATAGAGAGCTCATTCAAGATGCAGAAATATTTGGCATTCCAAAAGAAGAACACAGAGCAAAGAAGAGAACCAGATCACATACCAGCTATGTTGCTTTACTCTGTGATATTATGAACAAAGAACCTTCCAGTTATGAAGAAGCAACGGAAAAGAAAGAATGGAAGGATGCCATGGTTGAGGAATACCAATCAATAATGAAGAATGATGTTTGGGATGTTGTACCAAGACCTAAAGAGAAGTCTGTTGTGACCTCTAAATGGATCTACAAAATCAAGCATGCTGCATATGGCAGTGTAGAGAAATACAAAGCAAGATTCGTAGCTCGTGGCTTCTCTCAGAAAAAGGGAATAGATTATGAAGAAACTTTTGCACCTGTAGCCAGGTATACTTCCATCAGAATAGTACTTTCCCTGGCTACAGCGATGAAATGGAAAATACACCAGATGGATGTCAAGACTGCTTTCTTGAATGGTGTAGTTGAAGAGGAAGTATATGTGGAGCAGCCACTCGGTTTTGAAATAAATGACAGGGAGTCATATGTGTGCAGATTGAAGAAATCTTTGTATGGCTTGAAACAAGCTCCCAGAACTTGGTATGGTAGGATGGACAGTTTCCTATCTAGTTTGGGCTTTACCAAGAGTAAAGTGGATCCCAACCTCTACTAAAAGATTGAGGAAGGGAATCCTGTGATTCTACTCCTGTATGTGGATGACTTATTTGTAACAGGAGATGACAGATTGATTGCAGATACTAAGAGAAAGCTTGCTGCCGAGTTCGATATGAAATATTTGGGAATGATGCATTATTTCCTAGGTATGGAGGTGTGGTAGAGTGCAAGTGGGATCTTCCTTGGTCAAGGGAAGTACACAGTAGATATCCTTAAGAGATTCGGGATGATGGATTGCAAGGCCATGGCCACACCTATGGCATCGAATCTGAAGCTTCTATGTGATGCTTCATCTGAGTCGGTTGATGTCTCTATGTATCGTCAGATGATTGGGTCCTTGATGTACCTGATGAACACTAGACCAGATATTTGCTTTGCGATGAACACATTGAGTCAGTTCCTGACAGATCTGAGGAGTGTTCATCTGGTTGCTGTAAAGCATGTTCTGAGGTACCTGAAGGGTACAGTGGATTATGGGCTCAAGTATGAGGTGAATCAAAAGTTTAACCTGCAGGGTTATGTTGATTCAGATTGGGCTGGCAGTGCTGTAGATAGGAAGAGCACATCTGGGTGCTACTTCAGTATGGGATCAGGTGTGATCTCTTGTTTTAGCCAGAAGCAGTCCTGTGTAGCACTGAGAACAACTAAGGCAGAGTATGTTGCAGCCTGTTCAACTAGTTGTGAGGAAGTATGGCTACGGAAGCTACTGTCTAAATTATTTGATCTCCTTTTGGATGCTACTGGTATCTTCTGTGATAACCAGAGTTGTGTGAAGCTGTCAGAGAACCCAATGTTTCATGACAGTTCGAAACACATAGAGATCAAATATCACTATATCAGGGATATGGTGCAGAGAGGAGTTGTGAAGCTCCTGTATGTTGCGACGGACGAGCAAATTGCAGATGTGCTGACGAAACCACTAGCCAGGGTGAAGTTCGAGTACTTCAGGGAGAGGCTTGGTGTTCTTCAGATCGAGGACACTTCGAGGAAGAAGTGATGGACACATTTGCTGAAACCATTCCAAGCATGTTGGAAGGAGGATCCTTCACATGGTTGTGGATGTAAACGTTGGATGATGAGCATCAGGATGATGTTCTCGTTTCTGCTTTGTATGATTAGTTGGATCATTTTTATATGTATGTATGCATCATGTTGGATGTTGGATATGATCAGTTGGATCATTTATATGTATATGTATGTACGCATCATGTTGGATGTTGGACATGATCAGTTGGATCATTTATATGTATGTACGCATCATGTTGGATGTTGGATATGATCGGTTGGATCATGTGTATGTATTTTGTATAAGCATCATGTTGGATGCTTGGACCATGTATCTGTATATGTATCAGGTGGATACATTGTATGATCAGGTAGATCATGTATGTTGATATGTATCATGTATTTATATTTGTATCAGGTGGATCATGTATGATGATATGTATCAGGTAGATACTTGGTATGCATCAAGTAGATGCATTGCATGATCAGGATGATCATGGATGACAAGCTTCAGGATGTTGCTCCAGATGACATGCAGCAGGATGTTGCAGTGATGATGATCAGGATGATCATGTGTACATCAGGATGATGTATGGTGAGTATCAGGTTGATACTCTGTGGCCGTGGAATACGTTGTGCAGATAAGCATGTAATTTGTGCCCTGGGAGATTTGCAGATAGTCTTTCGAGGTTTTTCCTATGGCATGTAATTTGTACCCTAGGATATCTGGCAAATGCTCTTTCGAGGTTTTGCTTGGGAGGACATATAATTTGTGCCCTGGGAGATCTGCAGATAGTCTTTCGAGGTTTTTCCTATGGCATGTCATTTGTGCCATGGGATATCTGGAAGATGCTCTTTCGAGGTTTTGTCCTATGGCATGTAATTTGTGCCCTAGGAGATCCGATAGGTTGAGCCATGTGCTCGTAATCAGTCCTGGGATGCTCTTTCGAGGTTTTTCCATGACAACATGTAATTTGTGCCCTGGGAGATCCGATAAGTTGAGTCTTGTGCTCGTAATCAGTCTTGGGATGCTCTTTCAAGGTTTTGTGGTGACCACATGTAATTTGTGCCCTGGGAGATCCGATAGGTTGAGCCTTGTGCTCGTAATTAGTCCTCGGATTCTCTTTTGAGGTTTTGTGGTGGGGTCACATGTAATAAGTCCTGGAGATCTGGACAGGATGAAAAGTCCTCAGATGCTCTTTAGGGTTCTTGCTAGTCAAGAGACTCTTTTAAGTTTTTGTGACGCACGTAATAAGTCCTAAGATTTCCACAGTATGGCCAGTGATGATGAAGACCTGCAGGTGGTGGTCCTACATCCAGTATGAAAAAGGACTGGCTCTGTAGAACTTCCTATGATGAGTAGAGTCAGAGATTGGTTGAGATAGCAGCAATGACGATGCATCGATGACGATGATCCCGAGAAGAAGACTTGTCTAGAAGTTATGTGTCGAGAAACACCTTCCTAGTTAAGAGGGAGTGTTGATGTCTATGTAACTTCGGAATGTATTTCATATGTATTTATTGTACCCTTATTAGAGATGTGTTATTCCTCTATAAGGAAGTTTCGTCATGTGGATTGACAAGTGTCGCAAGTGTGTGTACTTGCCCATGGGTTATTAGACCACCATGTGTGGGGTCGGCCTTGAAATATATATTATATTGTGGATGTACCTAGCTAGACAAGTCGGCCCCATAAGGTCACTGGGCAAACAGGTTAGTATAAATAGAGATCAGGAGATCTCTATTTAGATCATTCGGAAAGTCATCTCTCTCTCACTCAGAAAGTGGCGCACTAGTGAGGAGGAGTATCATCTACTTCTAGGAGACTATCTCAAGTGTATTTTGGTTGAGCCATTGCTCTCTCTATCTCTGAGGAAGTTGTGGGGTTTTTCACCTTAGGGTTTTCCCCACGGAAACTCTGTGTCTCTTGTCTCTCATGCTTTTGATTCTTGTGATGCTTGTCATGCTTATTGTGATTGTTATGCATTGATATACTATATATGTTATTCTCTCAGTGAAGATCCTAGAGTATTGTGAATTAATGCTCAAAATTTAACAATTTCCTCATTTTTTCTATCTAGACCATAAATTTATTTTATATACATCAAAATATCAAGTAGTATTGTGGCAAATTTTTATATGGAATTACTAAATAGTAATTAATTGTGGTTTTCTTGACTTTAAGTGGATCACATCCAAAAATATACATGTCACAAATAGCCCTAGTTGACACAGTTGAGTAGTGGAAATTGATTGTATTTTTAGAAAGAGTTGCCTATTAGTTTTATGGATATTGAAGTCTATCTTTTTGTACATTTGGTTAAAGACATTCAATTAGTCAATGCAATGAGTTATAGATGGATGGTATTCCTAGAGAGGTACATGAAAACACTTAAGGGGTTTGTAAGGAAATGAGTACATCTTGAGGGGTGCATGGTTAAAGCATATATTATTATTGAATTTTTATTTTTATTTTGTTAATGTTTAAGTTCTTGAATCAAATGCATAAAGATGCTCCACTCACGTGGCATGGTGATTATAATGAAGAATAATTAGAATGAGATATACTTGGAACATATGGAGAAACACATGTCATGAGAGGTAATATACTTATTTCACATATATATGATTATAATTGTGTTATTTAAAGAATAATTGGTTTCCCTATCAAAATTAATAATATTAAATGCTCATTGACATTGCACATGAGGATGAATGGTATAAAATGAATAAATACATTTTTTTCAATACGGGGGCTACTAGGAAATTGGTGGCGATGTACGTTAAGATGTGTAAAAAACAAGAAGAAAACATACAAGGTTTAGAAGGTGAAACTCAACACACATTCTACTCCCTACATAATTACTTTATCAATTATGGCTCGTACAATGTACAAACAGATGGGTGAAGAATAAATTCAAAATTCGGGACTAGATAACAAGGAAAGTAAATTGCATGTATTGAATGATGCAGGAGCATCTTGCTCCCATCAAAATATTCAAAGTTAATTAGACCTTAGGGTCTTAATATCGCCCAAGGAAAGTGGGTTCATTGTAAAAACTATGTAAATATTTATAGTTTCCAAGCATAGGATTAGAAAGCTCTAAAGAAGACGAATTAAACCTTAGGGTCTTTTTTAGAAACAGTTCCGGATTAGTAGGAATTAGTTCTCAATGAGATGGAGAAGTTTATGTTCTTTATAATTGTAAGCTTGTGGGAATTTTTAGGAGATGTCCAAACAGAGAAGATTCAGGCCATAGCAAAATAGGCTAGGGTTACTGAGCATGTACAGTTTCATTTTGTTAACGAAAGAATATTCATAATTTTGTGTGTGTGTTTATGCATCTTCGTGAATGTTTAAATCTGTGATGAATATTAATTTATTTGAGGAATCCATGTTTGTCTGTGTGTAACCTTGATGGTAGAGCAATTTACATTTTGTTAAGTTGTTGGTGAGGAATGAAATAACTAGTTTCGTTTATGAGGAAGAGGATTGGGTAGAATTTCTGAGTATGAAATTCTGTAATGTCCCCTCCCATCATACCGGCATGATGGAGAGAACATGATGCTAAAGCTGAGCATTTGGCCCCATAATTACTAAATAAACATTCACATAATATAGAGAGACATATGCAGATGTATAAATGTAATTCATAGCGGAAATAGATTCAATTACACATCCATCATACATTCAAGTTATTCATGAGATTCATCAATTAAAGACAATACAGAATTAACACAAGAGAGTACTTATCTTAAAGCAAAGTAGTCCCGAGCAACTAGCTATGCAACTGCAATGTTCCTCCCAACCATAGGCCAATTGTGTTCATCAATCTCTTATCACAACTGCCACCCCTGAGCTGAGCATGATTTCTACAAGGAACCAAGGAATAGCAGACTCACACATAGCCAAACATACACCCAAAATGAGCCAAGCCAATCTGCAATTGGGTTTATCAGGCTACTGAGGAAATGGAAAGGAATGAATTGTTAAGCTAAGGCTCAACCACAGAGATATGGACACCCTCTGCAAGATCTATCTAGCTTGGTCCCCACAATACCTACACACCTGGCACAAGGAAGTATTCCCTTCACTATTACACAGTCCCTCAGGCCATACCTTCCATTCTAGTGTTCTTCAAGGTGTGCATAGAAGAGCAACCAGCCCTTTTGATACTCTTGAGAGGCTACCTCCTCACTAGGTTTATCAAGCCAATTCTAGTCCACTTCCACTCCTAATTCTTGCCCACAATTTCAACCAACACAGGGATGCACCCAACAACGAAACACAACTGCTGAAAAACGTGGGCAACCAAAACGAACTGGTAGATGGGGAAAAAGAAACCCGAGGAGAGCAATTTGTTTTCAGAAAACGTTTATATGCATTCCAGGGGCAGAAACGACCTCTATAAATCCCCAAAACGTGACTCCCTTTCCCCCAGCCATTGTGCAACACAAAAACGAGTTCCCGGGCATGGAAAATACAGGAAAATGGTAGAAAACATGAAGGAGACAGACTCAGCTACCTCAGACTACGGGAGAGAGGAAAGACAAAATGGGTGAAGAATGTCTTTGGGAACCATTTTGTGGGTGTTTTCTTGCCCCAGAAGAAAAAGTACGTTTTCCCAGGTTGATGACTTGCCCATGCATGAAATTGGCTGCCATACCTCTTCATTCCCAAGGTATTAACTACCTCAACCAACTCTTGGAAGAATTTAATGATTGGGTGCATAAGCCAAAATGGGTAGTTGAGGGTTTATTCATTGACATTTGGCTTATCACCATTGGCTCAAGGGTTTGAATAATTTCCCTCCCTATTCCTTGTAGAATCATGCCCCCATCTCTTTGTTGCATTGCATAGCTAGTTGTGGGTATTTCATTAAAATTCGTATTTACATGATGTCTTAATTTACATTGTGCATGTCCAGCACAAGAACCATAGGCATCTATTTTTAATTGCCGATACATAAAACGCTAAATCAACAGTGGGGCCTTGGCCTTAAGCTCCTCACCATGATTAAATAACAATATTTACATCATTTATGATTTAATGCAAAGGGGGTCAAAATGAGGACATTACATTCCCCTCCCCTTACATTAGCACTGTCCTCAGTGCTCATCAAAATTGAACAAAAATGGATATTCGACCCTCATGGCATCCTCCAGCTCCCATGTAGCCTCATCGGGACCGTAGCGCTTCCATTGCACCTTTACCTGTCCGATGGCTCGGTTCCGGAGCAATGTTACCTTCTTGTCTAGGATGCACAACGGATCAGTTTGGAAATCTCCCTCGGGTTCCACCTGGATCACATCCCAATTAATCAAATGGTTAGGATCATGTACATATTTCTTAAGCAAAGAGACATGAAAAAAATTATGAGCAGGCAATGCAAGTCTATATGCAATTGGCCCTATTCTTTCAAGCACTTCAAATGGCCCACAATATCTAGGTGATAGCTTGGTACAACTCCCAAGCTTCAAGGAACTCTTCCTAGACCTCACTCTAAGGTACACATGATCCCCAACATTGAATTCCCTATGCACTCTATGCTTATTTGCATAGCTTTTCTGTCTATCCTGGGTTGTTTTTAAATTATGTCTGATCTTGGAAACCTCTTGCTCCATTTCCTTAAGTAATTCTGGCCCAAGTACAATTCTGTTCACTGGATTGTCCCAAGTCACTGGTGTCCTACACCTTTTGTCGTACAAAGCCTCATAAGGACTCATTCCCAACGATGCTTGTTTCCCATTGTTATATGCAAATTCTACCAAGTGTAGATAATCCTCCCACTTGGATGGTTTGTCCATTACATACATGTGGAGCATGTCTTCAAGCACCCGATTTACTCTTTCTGTTTTCCCATCTGTTTGAGGATGGTATGCGGTAATAAAGCTTAGCTGTGTACCCAAATATGCAAAGAGACCTTTCCAAAAATTGGAAGTGAACTTGGTATCCCTGTCAGAAATTATTGCCTTAGGCAACCCATGTAATCTGAAAATTTCCTTCATGAAAATATTTGCAATGGCATCGGCTTTATGTGTGGACTTAACCGATATAAAATGTGTTGCCTTTGTTAACTTGTCCACCACAACCATGATGGAATCATGTTGTCTCACAGTCATTGGTAATCCTGTAATAAAGTCCATGGATATTACTTCCCATTTCCATCCTGGAATTGGCACTGGGAGCAATAAACCTGCTGGGTGTTGGTGTTCACTCTTCACCTGCTGACATTCCATGCACTTAGAAATGTATTCAGCGACGTCCTTCTTCATGTCTGGCTAGAAATAATATTTTCTTGCTATAGCAATTGTTTTCTGATATCCTGGGTGACCAGAGTATGGAGCTTTATGGATTTCATCCATAACAATCCTCCTCAAATCTGCCGCATTTGGAATATAGACTCTATTCTTATAAGTAAGAAGTCTGTCTTCTTCCAAATGATAGCCTTCATACTTCTTTTCAAGGTTTTGATGCTGCAATTTGTCTTTTATCTGCACATACGCTTCATCCTCAGAAATATGGTTAACAATTTGCTACCTCAAGTCTGCTTGGAAAGTGTTAAGCGCTGCCACATGCATTTCATGTACTTTCTTGCTGAGTGCATCAGCCACCTTCTTTTCTTTCCCTTTTATGTGTTTGATTTCAAAATCAAATTCACACAAAAATTCCAACCATCTCGCTTGCCTAGCATTCAAATTTGGCTGATCAAATAAGTATTTCAGACAACAATGGTCTGTCCTTAGCTCAAATTTCCTGCCCATTAAGTAATGCCTCCACATCTTTAAAGCATGTATTATGGATGCAAGTTCTAAATCATGAGTAGCATAGTTTTTCTCGTGCTCCTTCAACTTTCTTGACTCATAGCATACCACGTGGTTGTCTTGCATAAGAACTCCTCTGATTCCTTAATTGTATGCATCGGTGCACACCACAAAGTCTTTTTCTGGGTCTGCAATCTTCAAAATTGGTGTACCCGTAAGAAGATTCTTCAACCGTTGGAAACTTTCCTCACATCTAAGCGACCATTCAAACTTTATCCCCTTCTTTTGCAAAGAAGTGATCGGGTTTGCGACCTTGGAGAATCCTTCAATGAACCTCCTGTAGTAACCAGCAAGGCCCATAAAAGATCTCACATCTGCCACATTTCTTGGAGTTGGCCAATTCATGATGGCTTCAATCTTCTCAGGGTCTACAGATATTCCTTCGTCGGAGATGATGTGACCCAAATAATGAATTCTATCTTTATAAAAGTCACATTTGCTAAATTTTGCATACAGCTTATGCTCTCTTAGCAATTGCAATGTCATTCTCAAATGTTCTTCATGGTCTTCTTCATTCTTAGAATAGATAAGAATGTCATCTAGAAATACAAGAACAAACTTGTCCAAATACTTGCTAAAAACATTATTCATGAGACACATGAATGTAGCTGGTGCATTTGTGAGACCAAATGGTACCACTACAAACTCATAGTGTCCATACCTCGTTCTAAAGGCTATCTTATGAATATCTTCTTCTTTGATCCTTACCTGATGGTAACCAGACCTCAAGTCAATCTTTGAAAATACCTTTGCTCCTCTCATTTGATCAAAAAGGTCATCAATTCGGGGCAGTGGGTATTTGTTCTTCACAGTGACTTTGTTCAACTGCCTGTAGTCAATACATAACCTGAGTGTTCCATCTTTCTTTTTCACAAATAGAATAGGTGCTCCCCACGGGGACACACTTGGCCTGATATATTTCTTTTCCAACAACTCTTGTAATTGCATTTTCAACTCTAGCAATTCCGGTGTACTCATCCTATAGGGTGTCTTAGACACTGGTGCAGCTCCTGGCACAAGTTCAATTGTAAAATCAATGTCTCTCTTTGGAGGGAGTCCTGGAATATCATCAGGAAAAACATCCCTGAATTCTTGCAATACATGATAGTCCTCCAATTTAAGAGTTTCATTCTCTACTGCCTCTAAAATGTGGGTTGCATACAATTGACATCCCTTCCTACAGAACTTCTTCAGTTGCATGGTTGAAACCTGCCTAACAGAAGTCACCTTTGGAATGACTTTTACAACCCTTGGGTTTCCTTCTTCATCCATGCATTCAAATGTCTTATTGTAGCAGTCAAGTTTAACCCTGTGTGCTTCTAACCAATCCATTCCAATGCGAATATCATAGGAACCCAGTGGTAAAATATTTAGATTTGCATAAGTGAATAGCCCATCCATCTCTAATGGACATTTCTCTATGATTTCACTAACTTTTCTCTTGGTTCCAGTGGCTAGTTGAACTAACCAAGATTTACTATGCTTTAATTTCTTAAAAGCACAAATCTCAACAATTCTAGGAGTGACATAACTGTGAGTGGATCCAGGATCAATCAAAATAGAAACAAATTGCTTAGCAATCTTACCTTAAACTTCAACCACAGTTGATTGATGATCTGCCTGGCGGTCTTCTAGAGCCGCATAGATTCTAGGGATTGTCCTCGCCACTTGACCCACAGTTTCAACTCCCTAGATGTTGTGAACTTGACTTGGATTCCCATTCCGATGTGGACAGTTCCTAAGCATGTGGTCCCCTCCACAACCCCAACATTGAAGTGGTTCTCTTGGCTTCTCTCCCATCATCCTAGTTGGATTAATCACAACCTGTGATGGCTGCCTTTGCTGATTCCTGAATTGAGGAGGCTTGAACCCCTTCTTCCTTTGATCAAACTTTTCATTTTTCTTATCCTTCCATGCCCTATGGAATTCTGGTTTGCTTTTGTTTTGATCAAAGCAATACTTGGCCTTTCTTATGGCCTCCTCTAGAGTTCGAGGTTCATCAAACTCAATTCTATCTTTATATGACTGGGGCAGTCCACTTAGGAAACGCTAAATTTTGACCTTAGCATCTCGAATACACCTGACATACCTCAGCGGCTCCAAGAATTTGTTTGCATATTCTTCCATGGTCGATTGTCCCAATTTCAGCTCATGGAACTCTTTGATCTTATCATCATAGTACCTATCAGAGAGGTACTTCTGCTTGAAGTATTTCTTGAACTGCTTCCACACAATCTTCCTTTCATTGATCTTCCTCACTTGCCTAATGTGTTCCCACCATATAGATGCTATTCCATTCAAGTTAAAGATGTCTACCCTTGCCTTCATATTTCCAAAGTAGTCTTGGACTTGGAAATACTTTCTCATCCCAAGAAGCCAAGCTTCAACTTCTTGACCAGATTTTACCTCTCCATCAAACATAGGAGGTTTTGCCTTCTTAAATTCCCCATGTGAATTGTTCTTGTAATGCTTCTTTCTCTTATTCTTGCGAGATGAAGAACTTGAACCTTCAACGGATTCCTCTAAGTCAGATGATCCATTAGAAGAGTTTTCTGGAGTATATGTTCTATCTGTAGAAACTCCTCTTGAGCTACTGGCCCTCTTGCGGGAGTTCCTCCTAGAACTACTCCCACCCCTTTCTGGATTTGATGTCTGATGCCCAGAGTTTATTTGCCTTTGGATGTCTGTTAAAATATGTAGCATGGCTGCATTCAACTAATTTTGTTCTTCCTGAGCTTTAATCATCCTTTCATTATCTTCTCTGCAACTCCGCCCTTAGGCTTCTCATCGTGGTTGCAATACCTGGAGGAGTTTCTTGATTTCTTCTCCCATTAGATTATGTTTCAGCATTTTCAACTTGTATGTTCTCCCCCATGGCATCTGTCTCAGGCTCATAGGGATCATGTGCATCATCCATGATGTTGACTCTCTTAGCCCAACCAAGACGGAAGCTTTCCTACTACCCTGTCTGGAATGCTTCCTGTGACTATGATTCTGCAAAATGTGTTCATCAACACAATTGTTAGCTGCATTTTATTCTCATAAATTCATAAATTACTTCATGCACGTGGGAAAATATTATATTGACAATTTGTCAAATCATAGAATTTTCTCACAATCAACGACATATGAGGGGGGACGACGGGGGTCAAGGGGGCTTTCCCCTTTGTGGCTCGCCACTGCAGGGCGGGTCGAGGGTAGCGCCCTCGGTTTTTTTTTTTTTTTTTTGTAATTCTTCAATTTCGCGCAATCTGGCGCATAAGTTTCATGGCAATTTTTCTATTTTCGGCACTTGAGAATCTCACTGGAAAACCGCAGAAATTCTCTGTTTCGGAGCAATTCACCGAGTTCTTCCGACCCGTTTCGGATCAACTCGTCGAGTTCTTCCACCGTTACGGACCAACTTGCTGAGTTCTTCCAAAGATTCCTCTTTGACGTTGAAAAACACTTAGAAAATTTTCCGTCGTTTCGGGCCAACTTGCCGAGTTCTTCCGTCGTTGCAGACCAACTCGCTGAGTTCTTTCAAAATTTCCTCTTTGACGCCGAAAAAATTAGAAAATATTCCACTGTTTCGGGCCAACTTGCTGAGTTCTTTTGCCTTTGCGGACCAACTCGCTGAGTTCTTCCAAAAATTCCTCTTCGACGCCGAAAAACACTTAGAAAATTTTCCGTTGTTACAGGCCAACTTGCCGAGTTCCTCCACCATTGCGGACAAACTCGCTGAGTTCTTTTGAAAATTCCTCTTCAACGCCGAAAAATACTTAGAAAATTTTTCACTGTTTCGAGCCAACTTGCCGAGTTGAGCCGACTGTTTCAGCACAAACTCGCCAGTTCTGGCCGACTCAGACTCAGACAAAATTTTCAAAAACTCTTAGGAAAATTTGAAATCTTTCCTTCTTTCTGTGATGACTGTTGCTCAGCAGGAGGTGATCTTACCTCTGTAATTTTATTCAACGTAGCCAGTTTAGGCCCGATGCTGATACCTGTGGTGATTAGGAAGGGACCTTCCCATGTGACTGTAATCAGATTCGGCCCATAGAGGTCCAATGCTGCAACCAGCAGCTCTGATACCAAAATGTAATTTCCCCTCCCATCATACCAGCATGATGGAGAGAACGTGATGCTAAAGCTGGGCATTTGGCCCCATAATTACTAAATAAACATTCACATAATATAGAGAGACATATGCAGATGTATAAATGTAAGTCATAGCGAAAATAGATTCAATTACACATCCATCATACATTCAAGTTATTCATGAGATTCATCAATTAAAGACAATACAGAATTAACACAAGAGAGTACTTATCTTAAAGCAAAGTAGTCCCAAGCAACTGGCTATGCAACTGCAACGTTCCACCCAACCATAGGCCAATTGTGTTCATCAACCTCTCATCACAACTGCCACCCCCGAGCTGAGCATGATTTCTACAAGGAACCAAGGAACAACAGACTCACACATAGCCAAACATACACCCAAAATGAGCCAAGCCAATCTGCAATTGGGTTTATCAGGCTACTGAGGAAATGGAAAGGAATGAATTGCTAAGCTAGTGGCTCAACCACAGAGCTATGGACACCCTCTGCAAGATCTATCTAGCTTGGTCCCCACAATACCTACACACCTGGCACAAGGAAGTATTCCCTTCACTATTACACAGTCCCTCAGGCCATACCTTCCATTCTAGTGTTCTTCAAGGTGTGCATAGAAGAGCAACTAGCCCTTTTGATACTTTTGAGAGGCTACCTCCTCACTAGGTTTATCAAGCCAATTCTAGTCCACTTCCACTCCTAATTCTTGCTCACAATTTCAACCAACACAGGGATGCACCCAACAACGAAACACAACTACTGAAAAATGTGGGCAACCAAAACGAACTGGTAGATGGGGAAAAAGAAACCCGAGGAGAGCAATTCGTTTTCAGAAAACGTTTATATGCATTCCAGGGGCAGAAACGACCTCTATAAATCCCCAAAACATGACTCCCTTTCCCCCGGCCACTGTGCAACACAAAAACGAGTTCCCATGCATGGAAAATACAGGAAAATGGTAGAAAACGTGAAGGAGACAGACTCAGCTACCTCATACTGCGTGAGAAAGGAAAGACAAAATGGGTGAAGAATGGCTTTGGGCACCATTTCGTGGGTGTTTTCTTGCCCCGGAAGCAAAAGTACGTTTTCCCAGGTTGATGGCTTGCCCATGCACGAAATTGGTTGCCATACCTCTTCATTCCCAAGGTATTAACTACCTCAACCAATTCTTGGAAGAATTTAATGATTGGGTGCATAAGCCAAAATGGGTAGTTGAGGGTTTATTCATTGACATTTGGCTTATCACCATTGGCTCAAGGGTTTTGAATAATTTCCCTCCCTATTCCTTGTAGAATCATGCCCCCATCTCTTTGTTGCATTGCATAGCTAGTTGTGGGTATTTCATTAAAATTTGTATTTACATGATGTCTTAATTTACATTGTGCATGTCCAGCACAAGAACCATAAGCATCTATTTTTAATTGTCGATACATAAAACGCTAAATCAACGATGGGGCCTTGGCCTTGAGCTCTTCACCATGATTAAATAACAATATTTACATCATTTACGATTTAATGCAAAGGGGGTCAAAATGGGGACATTACAAATTCCAGTAAAACCCTTTGGAAGAATAGATTTTAAATCGATTAAGGTGGAAATCACTAGAAGATGCATTGAAGGCACCAGTGCTAGAGTATGTCCTAGTGGAAATATGTTCAGTAATTACACCTGAAGGCCGGTGCCAATCATGATAGAGGAATATCTTTGGTCACGACCAAGGTAAAAACAAATGAAGATGGAAGACTCTTTATGTAACATACCCTTTAAGCTGGAAAACATTTTGTGTTAAGAAACATTATGATAACTTTTATTGTAAAGTTTATATTGGACAGGTGTCCAAGGATGACTGTAACTTGCACAATATATTATTATTTAATAAATAAAATAGGAGACAAACACCTAAGAGGACTGTTGAAAGAGTGGTTACTGATCCACTAGGTGGAATGGAATCTGGGGTAGAAGGAAATGGACAAGTGGCAGCATCATGATGCAACTAACTAGATGTTGGTATGGGACAACTCCCTTGAAATGTGATCATAGTGCCCTGAAAGATGGGACTGGAGCTTGAGGCTCATTTATTCCAAATTGACCACTAAAAGACCTAGGCAGTCTATATAATAGCCATCAAATATTGAACTGAGGTTCATCACTTTTCCTGACGAGGAAATTTACCTTGGGGTTTTGCTGTGTTTGCACCCAAGAGAATTGATGAGGGGATATGATGTTGTTGATCAAGTTGTGAGTCTGCCAAACTCTTATTGAGTTCAGGAGGTTGATGCTGAGTGGAGAAGACATTTTATTTCAGGAGGTTGATACCGAGTGGAGAAGGTATTTTGAGTGCCTTGCTTCTACACAGATTCCACCCATTTACTGGATCAGTAATCAGGCTCGGGGGTCCATTAGAAGTCAACAGTTAAGCTACTTCTTCTGAAGCAGGTTGGGAGGAACAGGCCTCCTTGGGTGTTTGTCGGCCCTATCGTCAGTTACAGGTTCTATTGTCTTATCTATTTTATTTTTAAGTTCTGTTATCTATTTTGCATATTATAGTTCTGTTGTTTATTTGACTTTCATTGTTTATTTTATAAGTTATTTCAGTTCCTATGTAAATTAACTATTCTGTATAAAATTGATTTGATTAAGTAAAAATAGTTTCTGTATTTTTCCCCATGCAAAAAGGAACAGCATCATACTCCAGTACAGAAACAGATTAAGATAGATAAGATATGATAGGCAAACTGCCATGGTGATGGAAGTGCTATTTTATATGTTCTGTTAAATTATCTGCTGATATTAATTAGCATTATCTACTGTATTTTATTCACAGTACTATTCTTATTTCCATTCTTTCCATTTTGTTTTCCAAATGTTTATTTTCAAAGAATAACTATAGTTTGATTTTGTTATCATTATTGTACTTATAGGACAGATAGACAAACAAGAAGCAATATATTACCAACTTAGGGTTTGTAATTTTACATTTAATTCTTTTCAAAGTTTACTGTTACTACTGATATTTCTATTACTGCACACACAGAACATATAAGCAAACAAAGTCCCTTATCACAAATCTAGGGTTTAATATTTTCTTTTACATGCACTTATAACCATAAACACACAAATGCAATTCTGTTACAGAATCGAGCTAGATGAACAAGCTCCCTGTCATTTCTTTATTTTACTAACATAGACAGACTAAACACATTTTACATCAAAATCATTACTGTAGATCGAACTTATTGATTTCAAATATCAATTCAAAGTTTAAGACATTACAATGACTGTAGGAGCAAAGTCAAACAGAAAACACAAATTCTATTTGATGCCGAACGTAACATTAGTCATCATCATTCCATACATTCTAAACTTAACCAAAACCCTAAATCTTGACAGTTTTATAGTTGTACTACTTAAAACATTCACATAATTGAAGATGAGGCATTTGGCCGAAGCCTGTCACATATTTTCAACACATAACCATCGACTTAATAAATAGTAGCAGCGTTTTTATTTATACACACTTTACATACGATTTCCTTTTAAACATTCATAAGCTTATAAGTCCAGAACGAAGCACGATAGCATAGGTACGATTAAAACCTAGTTTACACAAACATTTCCAGTTTACACAGGCTATTTAAACACGATTTATTTTCCATTTCTTGAATCAACGAGTGACAAGTTTCATACATGGGCCAAGCCCTAACACTACAAACACAAAACAGTCACGACCACTTAAGTTTGGCAAAAAGATATTATATTATCATCTCAATAGAGTTTGAAAACCCCACTTAAAACAAAGAAACGTTGCCAAGTTCGAAACCCTGTACAAATATCAACTATTACATCGACTCTACAAACTAAGAAAAACAACCAGGGTTTACAACCACGATTTCCAGATTTGGCGATACAAATTTTTTCCATGATTTCTGCCAGGAGAACCTACAAGGGTTTGCCACCGGGCTTACCATTTTATTTCATTGCTATCCATTGTCACCGAACTCCATTTCCACCAAACCCAGAGCTTTGAATACCGAACAATGGCATTACCTGCCACAAAAACTACAAACGGTTATAACAATTCTAGGATGAAGGTTATACAAAAACCAACTATAACATTAAGCAATAGTACTCATAAAAAATTCAATATTACCTTCGTGACGCAGAACATTTGCTAGACGACGCTCCAAATCTCAAGTCAGTTGGCCAACAGAAGCAACAATCACCAGACATACATAACAGCGTTGGATATCACTTATAAATGCCGAGGCGCGTTGAAACCCCACACAAGCCACCAACTTCCAAACAAAGATAAACAGTGCTGAGACCTTAAACAACCATGGCGGATGGTTGATTTCTCAATAAATCAATATTTCATATTAAAAACCCTCAACAGGTTTTATGATCAAAAACATATCAAAGACAAGCACGAAGTTGTCAACCCTTGCATCCATCACTGTACAAATAACTATATAGTTCGGCTCCTCATTCTTCATAAGCCACGGGTTCAAAAATTTGGCCTCACAACTCAAAAAGCATAACAGAGAGACCTACAAACCCTCAGCCTGTCGGCTAGTTGCAGAGCCAAAACTCACCATTGCCAAAACTCACAATAAACACGATGATCGAAACAAGGTAGGGTTTAACCCATACCATTCATTACACTGCCAAGATCAACAGTGGAGATCACCGGGAGTTTTACGAAATATCAATCACCAGCTACTACATTAATTATTGATATCAATACAAACGCCACAAGGGAGCCACGAAGGAATCCACTCCTTACCTTCGAGCACAGTGTGTTTACACCTCAGCAACAGGTCAGTTATTACCAAAGTATGGCACGCGAACAAGCTCGGTATGCCCTACCACGATTATCACATGGAGTCAGACACGTAATAGCCATCGTAACAACCACAACATCACCACAGGACCGAATTAAATGCTAAGATCTCACGTAGATATTGGCCAGAGTCTCGACTGCATAAACATTTATTTTCATATCAGAGTTCAAGTCATGTGACAGCGAAGACCTCGGGATATCAACATTGCCATACAACTGTTCACAACCATGTTATAAGTTAACAAACATAGGATAGAGGCATATCAATACCATAAACAAGGATACATGGTTCTATTCATAAGGTTATCACGACATAACATTCACGCTAGGAGCATTAACCTTGTTCCAAAGTTTACATAGCACATATATGTAATGCACACACGAACCATAGTGTTTACACATATCAAATCCATATTAATATTCGCACCATAAAGTTCACATATAACATTTCAACAATGTTATTAACATAGTTCCATAGGTTATCAAACTTGGAATCGATATAGTTCATATATCAACTATGAATTATAAACCAATACAATGCCATAGTATAGTATGGATTATCACAAGGTTAACATTTAAACATTACATTTAAATAGCTAGTCCATTTGCTTAAGGTTGGTGTAGAGAATACATAACCTTCACACTATATTGAAAGCTAGGGTTTGACACCAACTCTACTATGTTGTATGCTATTATATCAACAACATCTTGATTCATATGTGGATGCAATACAAACATCATCACTAGCATTCCAAGACTTATTACATTGCAGCTGTCATTCCAGGAGGGTTATTTATTCTATTGCTGACACTATCTTTCATAAAGATCAAACGTGTTACAATTTCAGATCAGTAAACTTAGCCGTATTGCCACTATTACTACCAACAGTTACAACGAGTTTAGTGTTTAACAAATGCTAGTGATACATGCAATTATTACCATCAAGACGATACAAGTAGCGAGGTTAAACTGAAGATACATACCATCGACATCTTCATGCACGACAGATTATACAATTATCTTAAACGTAGAGACGACAAGCTGAAGCTTACAACTTATCTTGTAAAAAATGGAATTACTCTATAACCTTACATGTAGATCTGCGAAAGAAGAATCCAATGCTTTAGCTTTCAAAGCTAAGTAAACCCAAGGGCACCCAGTAGGAACCCCTTCAGAAATATGCAAACAACTTCATCAGTATTGTTACTAGATCCTTACACATAACGAAATAAACATTGTTCTGTCGCATCTTACTTTTAACCAAATACATTTTCAGGTTTAAAATAAATACGATAATTCTATGAGGCAGTTATCATCTGTTAGTTAATTATTATCATTCCGTAGATAGCGTTTATCTTACAAAATAGGTTATATCAAAAAAAAAATTATTTTGTGATTTTTGGGATGTTACACTTTGGGATGAAACACTCTTTGGAATGTCATGTTGGGATTTGGGACGGCTTTGCATAAGTCGAAATTACTGACATATTGGTGAGTTGTTGATTGAAGCTGCGTTGAGAAGCTGTGTTTCAGATTGATGTTCCTAGGTTTGGTTCGGTAACATTGGGGCGTTTTGCTAACTACTGTTCAATTCCTATTATCGTTATTATAGTTCTGCTACATATTGTGATCTTTGAAATGTTATTAAGTTCTTGTAGCATGCATATAGTTCTAGAAATGATGTTGTATTAAAAGCATTTCTGATTATCAGAGAGTGATTGAGGCAAGACCCATGTAAAACCTTGCATATTATGAAAAAAATGAACAAAGCTATTGAAGATTGAACTTATGGTTTTAGTTAACCATTGCTTGAAATAAGATATTGCATGCTTAGGGATATAGGATTGCATCATTGAACATAGGAATTGGAGGTGAAAATATGGCATGCGATATTGGATTAATCTTGAGATTAACTTCATAAATTTTAATTGAGCATATTTATGTTTTGTTACAAGTTTGAGTCTAATTAATGATTTTAATACGAAAATATTTCTATGAATGCATATCCAAACATTATGTCGTGATGTGAGCATATGTTCATCATTTTAGATTAGAGAGTGTGGATCATGGCAAACAACCTTGTGATTGTATAATGTTTATTTCATCTGATCAAATAAGTGATGCAAGTTCACGGGATACAGACCTACTAGAATGACAATTTGATTATATTGTAACCATTAGGAGATAATTGAGTCGGTCTATAGGTCCTTCAATTGCATGATTTTTAAATATACATGGTTGGATATTTTTATTAGAAGGAGATCTGTTAGATATGAACTAGATATGAACTAGATAGTGAGTTATATTGTATTGAAATACATAGAGAAATGTCAACAACATCTTAGTCCGAACCATTTATTCTTCTAGAACACTGTTGTTATCACCTTAATTTCTCTCATAAGAGACATTTAAGAAAATATAGGTTGAACATTGTTGTTATCACCTTAATTTCTCTCATAAGAGACATTTAAGCAAATATAGGTTGAAGCATCACCCGTTGGCAAAGAGAAACACAATACCATTGCCTCATGCCTACTAAATCACCTTAATTGAGTAGGAAAAACCTTACAAATGAGCACTTTGATTGAATTGTGTGGATATCATGGGATTTTCATGGGATTTACTTTGATACCCATGCAATTCCTGCAAGTGTGTGAAATTCATATTTTTGGACAAGAAGAATTTGAGCCCCTAACTCATAAATGTAGACTATCTATCTTCCCAAGTGTAAGCATTGAGATTCAGTTTCAATGAGGAGCATTCACATGTGAACTAATTCTTAATTGGAGATCATAAGTTACCTGTAAATGAAAGCCATGGTGTAGTTGTAACACCTTGTTTTTTCCCCAGAATGTAAATATGTGTATGTAATGATCTATCTCCAAGGGTTATCTCAAGTGGTCATGAGCCACACATGATATCTCTCCCCCCAAAGTAGGGGAGGTCACGAGTTCAACTATCTTAATCCCCTCAAGTTTAGGTTTTGTAATAAGGGCTAGCAATTTACCATGTTTACCATCCAAAATCATGGGGAAGTACTTGGAGGGTATCCCACGATTTATTCCATAAAAAGAATAAAAATGTGTATGTAATGATCAAGTGGCTAGAATTCATACACATATGATCTAGGAATACCAAAGATATCAAATTGATGTATATCGATCTATAATATAAAAATCCTTAACAACTACAAATAAATAAGGATGAAAAGGAGATGGGGTCTATGATTCCACAAGCAAGGAAAGTGAAAAGGGGCTACTGGTAGAGGACCTTATTGAATTTTTAACCTAATCCCTTAGGCCTTGCTTGTAAACCTTAGTTTGAAATATATCCCAAGGTCCCTAAATCTATTACTACGAAACTTGATTTATTTAATCCTTGTTTTATATTGACTTAAGCTAGGGATTAAAAGGTAAAATTTGGGTTCACCATGAAGGCCATGTGGAGAGTTGAGAACATGAAAATACAATGCTTGAAAATTGAGCATAGGGTATTTTTTCTTTCTAGTACAAATTGTGGGAGAAAGGAGAGTGGAGGAGAATTATTCTATGGACTATACCTTCATATAGGCTTATGCCATTTCCAATGGAATTGTTTCTAATAATTATTGTTCCATTGTGAGACGAAACCTTTCCCAAAGATGAGAGTCCCTAGAGTCCCAATAGTGAGATTTCCCAACTAGCATATGTTAGAGCACTAGAAGGAAACTGGGATAGGTTGACACTTTGCTTGAGAAAGGGATTCATGTTTTTGTGTAGGATGGGGGGAGATTGTTAGTTGATCAAGGTAATTGTATAAGTATTTTTATTACCAAAGGCATCAACAACCTAATTTTTCTCACCACTTTGTCATGAGCATCACCATATTTTTATATAACTTTCAATAGCATTAATCCAATTTTCATCACATCCATCATCATATGACATCAATATTGTGACCAAAATCCAAGCTAAACATGAAGTTTGACCCTAAAAATTCATTTAACATAATTTCCCCAAAAAGACATGCATGGATTCCACACTAAAAACCTCAAAAATTGTGAAGCAACCCCAAAAATAAAAATCAATTACACATCAATATAGTTTCACCTTCCAAAAAGGTGTAGTGGCTAAAAGTGGACATTGTCAAACCATTATCACTAAAAATAACTTTTGATCTAGTCTCCAATACTTAACACTATCCCATTAATTCATCATTGAAAAGGGATTATTCATGTCCTAGCTAGTTCTAAGATATGTCCACATCTTGTCCTATAAGTAAAGGCATGTTGTCATTCAAATCAAATTTTTAGGTTCTATTCACTTCACACTTTTTCGCCAAAAAAGTGCATCTTAATATCACATGTTTCCTTAGCAAAACCATGAATTCATAGAAAAACTAAGATTTTCTACAAACTAAGTTGATTCTCAGTTTTTCCTTTGCAACTTGATTATGGAATATGTTATGTTCTAC
Organism: Larix kaempferi; assembly: GCA_027924585.1. Classification (NCBI taxonomy): domain Eukaryota; kingdom Viridiplantae; phylum Streptophyta; class Pinopsida; order Pinales; family Pinaceae; genus Larix; species Larix kaempferi. Next base: position 8,174,744 of record BSBM01000532.1, on the reverse strand, counting down.
ATTTTTTACTTGATTGTCTATTTGTTGTTCATTACAGGTTATATTGAGTGAATTTTCATTGTAGGCAAGGAAAAGGTTGAAAAATTTAGTACCTATTTCCTTTAGGGTTCCTGTTAGAAGAAAATTCAATCTAATTCAATTTCAATTGCATAATTCCACAATTTGGTTGAGTTAGTAATTGAATTTGATTTAAATCCCTTTTTTATTAGTTAAGAGTTTTAACTCTTTTCTTTGCAAACATTGAAGAATTATCTCACATCCTCTCTTTGCTAAAAATAATTTAATTGAGAAAATAAACCATTACATTCTTAGTATTAACTATTAGTATTTCTTGCATCTCATTTTTTAGATTGCATTATTTCATTTCTAGTTTTTATTTGAATTTTTTTCCTAGAAGAATTTGGAATGTACCTCTTTACATAATTAGAAAAGTGTTCATTTTTTGTTAAGAAAAAAAATCCTTAGTTCTTGAGTATTAAGCATGGTTATTATTTTCTTTCATTGTACTTTCTATTTATAGCATGTACTTTTCAAGCAATCTTATTGTTGTACACACCATTTGTGAACACACGTCATGCCTTAAATCAAGCAACACTTGGTTCATGAAATCACGTTGAGCCTTAAAATCAACACTTAAGCAAACCAACTAAAAATCCTCACCTAAGAACTTAATAATCTTTTAGTTAGGTTAGGATTGTGGGGATAGGTAACCAAATAAATCACCACAATATTTCACATTTGAAACATAGTAGTTGACTTTTGGGGAGCTTAAAATCCTTTCTATCAGGTGCAGTTCAAAATCCATTGGGTAATAGGAATGTTATTTGGAGTGGATAATCCCAAGGTTGGGAGTGAAAGTGTGTTTAAGACTCCTATCTCTTTCGTACCAAATATCCACCCATCATTTGACTTCAACTTGGAGGCAAGGAAACCTATTTCATGAACCCCCAAAGAGGTATCTTAGTGACCCTCCATTTAGGTACCTACCCATGTGACTCTTGCAGGAGGGAGGGCACCTAAGATAGATAGATTTTGACAAACTACAACGTCTCCATATGTCCTTCATTATACTTGTCTAATTCACACCTTTACTTCATCGATGGACTTGACATCCCACCAATTAGAGTGTTTGGAAGGCCCTTGTTTGGATTTCTACTTATTACCAACTAGTGGACCTTTTCAATATCACTTGTAGAATATTTGAGACAATTTTTATTTATTTTCACATCATTTTTTTAACAGCTCTCCTTTTAAGTTTAGAATTTATTTTTATTTCCCTAGGACTTTTATTTTACAGTAGTTCTTTACTTGATTGAATCACCTCTTGCACCCACACTGCACCTATTTTCCATTAAGAATGTATTAGAATTAATGCTAAATATTTTTTAAACCATTCATTAGTATAACATAGATATTTTGCTTGATTTAGTGACCACATAACCCATAATCAAGATTGTTCCCCCTTATACCTCTTAGGTGTTCTAAAGGACTTCAAGGTTTACCTCCCACTCTTGGGATTCAGGACCATGTTATTAGTCCTCCTCAATGTGTGAGGATAGAATTCCATCATGCTCCCCCTCACCTAGTTCCCCATCAAGATCATCAAATTCATGTTCCTCATGACAAATTGAATCACCACCTTCACCTAATGCCCTTACCCCACCGATAAGTCCAACAATCAATATGTTTGGAGTTACTCCACCCAATTCTCCCAATCATCCCAATAAAAATACTAATGTGAATGTGAATGCAACCACTATTAGAAATGCACCCCACATTATGAGGATTCCTTTCATGTCTAGTTTAAATATCCTTAATTTTTCTTAACTAACTAATAAATCAATATGGCATGATGCTTCGGCTTCCCATTCCAACAAAATTACCTATATATATCCCAAAGTTTGAAGGGAAATATGGAGTGAAACCAACCGACCATATCATGTCTTCCATATATGGTGCTATTTAAATAGCATCATAGATCATTCCATTCATTTATTTTTATTATGTCATGCCCTTAAAGGGGTTGCACCAAAGTAGTATTTAAAAAAACCTTCTTTGATGCACCCGAACTTCTCATCATTAGCATTTGCACCCGAACTACCCGTTCGATATGACGAGTCAAAATTATTTTGTCATGTTCTTAAAATACAACTACCCACATCACCAACCATATCCATAAGTGGTGCAAAATAAAAATATTATATAAGATCAAGCTAGATGATTGTCTCTTTCTAGGTTGGTTCTTAAAATCTCTCTTACATGTCATAGCGAAGAATGTTGCTTTTAAACAATTGAAAACCAAAGAGGAATCCACCATGAAGGGTCAACAATGTGATATCATCTATGCTCAATAAAGGTATTTGTACTCCATCATCCCATATTCCCCCCGAGGTGACTCCTCATGTAGAGATCAACTAGGGGCATCCCATTATATGGATGGATTGACTAGTGATGTGGAATATAGCTCCCATCCATACAACCAAATGCCACCTTCCAATGGCTCTAACACATATGGAAATAGATATGGTGGTAAATGTTCTAATTAGAAGCAACCACATGTGCCCTACTTTTAGCATGACCCCTCCCACTCATCCTCACATGCAAGATCAAGTATCTCCTACTTATTTCCTCTTACTTTGTCCCATGTTCATGGTCCTTCATGTAGAGGCACTAAATGTAGTAGTTCTTCTATCGCATATGTGGCTCTATGAGCCCATAACCACACTCCAACAAATTTTCTATTAGAACAACATCTTATGCCCCAACCTCAAACTTCTTGTTTTTTGTAAGGGTAGGTTTATGCTAAAAAAAAACATGCCCAATAACCAGCTTATAAAAAACACTCAAAATGCACAACCCAATGTTAACAAAAACAATATTGAGGTAAGGAACAAAGGGAACAACTAAAACTTTAAGGCTAGGGGCGATCCCCCCAATCCTCCCACCAATAATAGCAATAATTCTAACCCTACAAATCAAGATCCTGATAGACTCCCCAAGCAAGGTAAGAATCCTTAACTATAGACTAACCATCTATGTTCCTTTTGTGGATTTTATGGTAATTATACCCACCATTTCCCACAACTTACTCGAGGTCATCAATTATGGGATGAGGCCAATAAACATGAGGCTACTGACCCCCTTCAAATTCAAACCAATATTCATACAACTCCTCCTTAGACCACCCAAGCTATGGTGTTGCAAAACCCTTTTCCCACGCAAGGATTAGTATTTGCTCAGTTGATGGTCCCTCAACCAAATCAATCATATATGTCAACCAATCCTTGTAAGCCATCAACTTAATCAATAATTTATGTCATCCAATCCTTACAACCCTTCTTTCTGAAATATCTTCATGACATCCACTTAAGTTAGTCTCCAAATTTGTTGTAATCAGTATGGATTGATACATAAGCTATGATTTTTCATAAGGAAAAGGGTCTGACCTTACTAAAAGGACCTTTATATATTCACACCCCAATAGTGGCCCTAACCCTACCCAAAATCTCTTTACATTGCACAACACATAACCCAACACTAAAGTTTCTCGCAATTGTAGGGTTGTGGATGACTTGGCTTAGTTCCCTGTAGCCATGTCTACTCTAGAAGTTTTGTAGAATTATCATGTTCAACGCAAGTCCCTTCTATCTACTTTGGGTATGGCTGATCATTATTATAGTCGTTTCATCATTTTTTATTTAGAGAGAGAGGAACCTCACCTTCCATCTTAGGTGGTCTTTTAGGTTCTTGTCACCATCAAAAACTTGATTATACATCAATGTATCATTGATGAATGGGCCTTTATATGTGTTATGTCAACAGACATATAAAATAAAATAGGATTTCTAAAATTGATCTCATCCTTTACGAGTTTACATGCATATGATAGTCATTCTTCACAACTACAAATCCTCCTACAAAATGTTCCCATAGAACATCTAGGAAAAACTATCTATCTTGGGTGATATTAAAATTGTAGATGCATAATTGGACTACAACATCCTAATTGGTCATAGATATACGTATGATATGAAAGTGGTCACTTATACCATTTTTTGTCCCAGGATGTTACCTCACAATGGTAATATCATCATGCTTGATCATCTCACTTACCACGATACCTAGTTTTCCTCCAATCCATAGAACATTTTACCTATTTTTGAAGGTAGCTTATCCATGCCCTCATTCACCACAGTGAGCCTAGGAATGTTCCAAGGATCCTCATTAATAAAAAAACTTTTGAGGGCCTCCCCCTCCTATCCCTGAGGGAAGTTCATAGATGTGCACAATCACATCTAAAAACTCTTCTTCCTAATCAAAGAATGCACCAAATCATGCTTCAACAATAGGTCACCCATGGGCGGAAGCACCTTCACCTAAGAGGTGCAACACTAGGTTGCAGTTTTTTTGCCTACAAGTATGAGCACATTGCATCTGTCAAACAATTTTCAACGAGTTCACTATAGAAAATAGCATGAAAACCATAATGATTGATGACAAATTTCCTAGGTCTATCATAAGTCTAGGAAGCCTTAAACTAGGAAATGAAATGGACAAAATGAAAGAGTAGGGTGAGACCACCAACCTACAACATGTAGAATAAAAACTAACTATCAAAATGGAATATATGAATGTTTAAAACATTGGGTCCCAAGAGCTCCTCGAATGGTTGAAAATGACAGTGATTCCTAATTTTACAAAAACCACCTTACTTATATGATTTCTTAAATTTTTATTTTGCTTTGTACAACCTAATACAAACTCCATTTGTGTAGTGTACCCGACCCCAAATCACACCACCACGGTCAGATACACCTAGATCCTAACAAGGAAAGAGATGATTTGAGGTAATGCACAGTGAAATAAGGTTCACTAATGCTAGGCCAGCATGCCAATAAGCCAGTATAATAAAAAAATCATCCTTTTCAAAAGTTTAGCTACGCTTCCAATGCAAATATTTTCCCCGACGCTCATGCGAGGCAAGGTAGTTGTAGCATGAATGCAACCAGATCTAAGTAACAATTTTACATGTAATTAAATATCAACATCATATCTATTGCATCCATAAAATCAATAAGTAAAATCAGATCTACAGATGCTAACAAGGTTAGTTTTAGGACACTAAAACAAATCACCTTTACGACACTAAATAGATCATATTTAAGGCACCAAACTACAACCAATTTTAACATATACAATATCATATCCAAATTTTCCAACTATAGCAATATGAGCAACCTAAAAAACATATCTAATGACTGCCACAAAACATAAGCAAAATAGCATCCACGTGTTGCAATAACACATAAAACAAATATGATCTACGACCTGCCAATTTAACACTATTGAATAAGCCATATAACACAAGAAAAAAATTGAATTTGCAACATAACATAATAGAGATAAAATCAGCCTCCACGGGCACACATGCATCCATAAAACAGTAACTAAATGCATAATAAAATACTTATCCATGAGAAGAGCAATTAGCTTCGATAGGACAATGTTCCACCCAACCTTAGACATTCCATGCTCATCAATCTCTTAGGATGACAGTCACCCCCGAGTTGAGGCCATGGATCCACACGCTAGGGAACTCTCGAAATCATATCTCAATAAGAGGAAACTCAGGCCACAACCTGAGAAGCACAACACATTCCCTCACCACTTACTTTCTCTGCATCAACACGACCCGGTGTAATGGGATTCCATTCACCAAACCAATCCCTTGGGACATCACCATCCACCTTCAGGATTCACGTGACCATATCAAAGACAAATAATGGTCCTTATGGTAATTATGTGTTCAATAGTAAGTCTAACCAGTCTCCACACTAGTATAGATGAGTATTCAATCACCATAACTAGTCTACAATTTCCTGCAATACAAAAGGATTTTGCAACTACGTGCAAGAGAGCAATTCCAATCCATCCACAGGAATTCGAATGCATGAGAAATCAACTACCAAAATCCAATAATGATGACTAGATACAAATTCGAATTCTCTCCGAGAGATTGACTTAGGTTCACTGAGAAGTGACTCGAATTCATTGAGAGCTTCTCTAGCTCATTGGATGACCATTCGAGTTCCCATGAGAGCAAATCGAATCCACCTACACCGACTTGAATTCACTGGAAAAAAACTCCAAATAATTGGATACCATGAGAGAAAATCGAATCTACCCAGACTGACTCAAATTCACCTAAAATCACTCTGAATCATTGAGTTGCTAGAGACAACTCGAATTCACCTAAAATTACTCTAACTAACTGAAGGCAACTCGAATTGACCAAAATCACTCTAACTAACTAAGGACAACTCGAATTCACCCAACATTACTTAACTAACTGGAGACAACTCGAATTCACCTAGATTTACTCCAACTCACTGAAGACAACTCGAATTCCCCTCGATTTACTCAAACTCATTGAAGACAACTTAAATTAACTGGAAGGGTGAATCCAAATCACTAGGAGGTCAACTATAATTAGTTTGAGGGTTACAAAACTCGAATGCATGGATAAAAATATTCAAAGAGGGCACATAAGGTAAAAGAGACGAGAGAGTGGGTCCCACTAGCCTTCAATTAAGGTGTAATAGAGTCTCCATAGTAAAAACTATAACATACACAACCCTGGAACATCACACTAAGTTCAGGTACACAACTCTTATCAAAATGGGAAGGATGAATATAAGCTATGCAAAGTGGAATAATACTTGACAAGGTTAGGCTAACATTCCAATCAAATCAAAATTATTTAAAACAATCAACCACCTACAAGGAAGATGACACTTCCAATGCAACAATTCTCCATTCTACATGCAATGCAATGTAATGAAACATGAATAGATTCAGACCATAACTTATTCACATGTTTACTAAATGTCATCACACCTATGGGAAACCTCCCATTGCCATATAACCAACTAAATAAATCAGATTTGCGTACATTCACGGAACTCCATTTACGACAGTAACCAATCAACATTTCTATCTTTCTCTAAAGCAGAATTATGCACTAATGTATATCAAATTTAATGCATAAAATTATCTACAGCAGCCATACACGACCATATGGACTATCCAAATATCAAATCCTTGAATGATCATAATTCATAAGCAAACTAGCTTCTAAAGCAACAAATAAATCAACAATCTATTCTACCTCAAGTTGAAAAATTATACCACTACTTTTATAAAAATTCACCACATTAAATAACAACCATTAACTCCCATAGAATATATGATCTGGAACATCCATACACGGCCATATGGACTACCCTAAAATCAAACCTCCTAATGATCATAATTTTGAAAAGGAAACTAGCTTCTAACAGCTAGATTGACACAACCATATACATGCTCTGTGCTGTCAATTTATCAACATTTAGTTATCCAATCACCATGAACATGAATACAAATTAAAAACATGTAATGACAGAGATATATCAGCCTCCATGGGCACATGTACAACTACATACATAAAGAGGTTTATCTAGTATAAATACTTATCTTTTTATAGGGCACAACTGGCATCAACTGGAAAAATTTCCTCCCAACCTTGCACACTGTCAAGCAAACTTATTGAGTAGGTCACCCTCGATCTGAGGTCTTGTATTTCACACAGGAAAGGAACTCTTCTCAATTCGATCCCTAAGGATAACATAAAACTTGGGTCTCGATGGATACAACATAGGATTTGCCTTCTCATGCAATATAACTTGTGATCACTAAGAAATCTTCCACAGGATTTTCCCCCTCTCCTAGAAGTTAAGCTATGACCAATATAGTCTCCTTCACATAATTCCCCCCCTCTCCTGGAAGACCAGTTGCAGCAACTAAAATCTCTTGCACAGGATTTTCCCCTTCTCCTGCAAGACAAAACACAACAAATAGGATCTCTTGCTTAGGATTGTCCCCCTCTCCTACAAGGAAAGTGCAACACATATGATCTATTTCTTAGAATTTTACTCCTCTTGTGCAAGTCCAGGCACAACAAATAAGAATTTCTTGCTCAGGATTGTCCCCCTATTCTACAAGACAAAGCTCAACAAAAAATTATGTTCATAGGATTGTCCCCCTCTCCTGCCCAACAAAGTTGTGGTAAAGCTAATCTCTTCTCCCTACAAAACAAATCTTAACCTTCGAGGTGCAGATACCAATTCGAATCCCCTCCTCAAGTATTTGAACTAGAGGGAGAGTGTTGGCACAGGATAGATCCGCAGGGAGTGCGGAAGCCGACAGGTGCGAAAGGGTTATTTCGCAGAAGAAGGACCTTTCGCCACTTCTTGTGGAAGTATAAGCATAGTTAAATAGTTGAGTCGGTCATCTGGACCATTTTTGTAATAGGATAGAAGCATATAAATAGAAGTGTATTGTAAGCCTAAGGGAATCTAAGTTTTGAAGATTAATGCGATCTTTTGGGTTTGGTTGTAAACTGGGATATGATGATGTGACTACTCTCTGCGAAGTTATTCCGCAAATGTTAATGAATGAAGATGTTTGGTTATGAATTTTGTTGTTGTGTTATGATGAGATAATGGGTTGTTTAAGTACTTTCTGTTGATTTATGTGAATACATGTTGTTAATGCGAATGTATTGTTGGATATGCATTGAGATGAATAAGATGCAAATGATTGGTTAATTAGACTATTGCGAATATTATAATCTCTGGTTAATGTGCACATATCTTCTTCGTAACTGCGGAAGCTTGGTTGCTGCAGCACTCTTATCCGCCTCGGGTGAGACCTCACCTACTCCGCAGGTGTTGCTGGAAAGGTAACTCCTTTCTGGGCCGGTGAATAAGGGATTGTATGTGTTTGTTGACGATAGAGTGAACCCCTGTCAAGAGGAGTCGAGTCAACAAATGGTTCTGTTGCTGGGACCCTAAGAAGAAAGAAGAGGATATGTTGTGGCATCCGACAAAGCCAGAGATCCAAGAGTGGTTCAGTCAGAAAGCAGAAGAGTTCGCGAAGGAAGAAAGGAGGAACCCAGCACAAACAGTAGAAAGTTGGTTACAAAAGCACATATATTCGGATATCCATGAGATATTCTTCGTCGACTTTCCAATAATACTACAGGAGTGGCTCACGCAGTTGACATTCAGAGGACATACCAACCAGGGTATTGGGTCATATCAGTGGACTCCAGAATTAATTCGACAGCTGAAGCAAGTCAACAATACAGTATCAAGGGTTGTTGATTTCTGGATAGATAGTATCCTAGAGGGGTACATCACTGAGTTCGCAGTAGATACCAACAGTTCTTACAGCGACGCAGAAAGATGTTTTTTAGGGGACCGAGGGGAAGGTTTGTCCTGTCGCTAAATCTATGGATTAAGATGCTGGTGTGCGAAAAAGGTAGGTTGAAAATGACCTCCGATGAGTAGACAGATCGGTGTGCAGGGGGTAGGTATCGTAGGTTTACGGATCTACTGGAAAAGATGCAGGGTAGATGGACATGAGCGACGATGAATTTTTAAGGGAAGTTGAGGAAGACTATGGTACCTTGAGAAGTGGAATGATATTCCGGTGTCCTGATAAGAGGAGGAGGACTGAGGAAGAGTCCCTTGAGAGGACCGGAAGGGAAGACTACGTACCAAGGCCACAGAGGACAGAGCTCCCTTATTATGAGGAGGAAGGTGGTGACCAAGCTACCCCAGAAGAAGGAAGGATCGTAATCTACCACATACCTTCAACCCCGCACACCACTTATCAATTTAAAGGAAACACCACAAATAATTTGCAGAGCTGTCCCATGTGTAGCGGAAAAAGTAGCGCATCAGTAAGTAACAACAGTAGGAACACCGCGATGGCGGATGACACAAAGATGTCGAGTTTTGTAGGAAATGGTACCGAGGATCCCGAATAGTTTTGGTTTTTATGCGAAGCAGTGTGGACAGTAAAGCAGGTCCAAAGTGAAGACATTAAAAAGGGGCAATTAGCGACGACCTTTCAGGGCCGTGCGCTGGACTGGTTCATCAAGTACACTAAGGTTCCAGGAAAAATGTTGGCAGAAATTAAAGCAACGATGATTCAGGAATTTAAAAAACCCAAGTCAGAAGCACAATACATTACTGAGCTCAAAGAGATTAGGAAATACTCGAATGAGCCAGTATGGGAGTTTGATCAGAGATACAAGACACTAATAGCGAAAGTCAATTTTCCAAAAAATGACCTACAGCATAAAGAGTGGTTTATCGCCAGGATGGTACCACATATTCGAGGACCATTGATGCAGCAGAAGGTTATGGATCAAGCCGAAGCACTAGAAATTGCAATGAATCTAGAGGCTTCGCCAATCGGAGAGACGGGAGCTGGAATGGATAAGATTCAAGCACAAATGGCTACGTTGACACTACAACTAGAGGACATGAAGAAAGGAAAAGATACCCGCGCAGATGTATGGTGTACCAGATGCAGGACAGAAGGACACCATAAGGATAAGTGTTCAACGTTTCAGCAGTATCTGAATTCAGGAGCGCCGAACCCCCTTTGTCGTGAAGGTCTACCATGGTGTCCCATTTTCCAGGCCAAGGGGCATCGATCGGAGGACTACATATACTTACAGAAGATAGTGTCGAAGCCGGTGAATCTATATTGTAAATTCTTCCAATTGGTGGGGCACGACGAAAAGGATTGCAGAGCCCACAATTTGTTGCAAGAACAAAATATGGACGCATACCTAGTAAAGGGAGAAGAGCAATAGTTGGGACTGCAGCAGCCGCAGTATTCCCAGCAACAACCGCAATTTATGCAGACACTGCAATTTGACCAAGGACAATATGGCACCCCTCAGTATCCGTAATCACAATAGCAGCAGCCGTTGTATCAATAATCCCCACAACCGCAGTACCAGCAACTACAATACCAGTAGTCGCAGTACCAGTAGCCGCAATACCAGTAGCCACAGTACCAGCAGGCGCAGTACGGACCACCATGAGGAGGATTTGGTGGGGGATTCCGTGGAGGACGTGGTGGTGGCGCTGGAAGAGGAGGAGTCGCCGGATGGGGTCGAGGACCTCCTACATGCTACAATGATGGGAAACAAGGACATTTTGCAAGGGATTGCCCCAATCCGGCCCCGCAATGCACGTACTGCAGTGGAGTGGACCATAGCATCGAAGATTTCCCACAGCTCATCACCAGATGGAAAACGAAGAACCAACCATCTCCATCGAACCAAAAACAGAATCAAAACCAGAACCAACCGGCAATACAGAAGATATTGATGGAAGCCAAAAAGAAATCTGCGACGGTAGGAATAGTGACACAAGGAAAGGCGACAACAGGAGATGACCAGCCGTGCCAGATCGTTCGACCAATGAAAGCGAAACATGTCGCCTTCGATGCGGAGGCCGAAAAGGTCTTCTCAAAGACACGACAGGGAATGTTGAGGCAGCAGAGGAATGTATATCCTCAAGCGGAGGTTTACGACATGCCACTGACATTCGATCGAACGAAATCGCGGCAGAAGGCCACTACCATAGGAGCATTCATCGGGAGTTGCTTAGAATTAGCAAAATATGAGGAGGCATTGGAGGAGATATCCAAGTTATTGCGTCGATAGGAGGGTGGACGTTAGGAACTCAGGGTTAACCGCATACATAAGAAAAGAAAGACGGGTGGAGAAATGAGGACGTCGGCACAAATTGGAGCGTTCGATGTTGACTCCATCATTTTGGATTTGGGGTCAGATGTGAACATTCTGACAAAACAAACATGGGAAACAATGGGAAAACCACAAATGACCTGGTCACCAGTACAGCTGCGATTGGAAAACCAAAGCAAGGTCACCCCTCTTGGCCGAGTGTGTCAGCTACCCGTCGAAATCGAAGGACTTCGGACATATGCCGATTTTGATGTTATAGAGATAGTAGATAACACATGTCCATATCCAACACTATTGGGAATTGACTGGGCCATGGAAAATCAGGCGATAATCAATTTCAAGAAGCAGATCATGTCGTTTGAAGATCGGGAAATAAGAGTTGTCGCACCGCTAGATCCAGAGGAAGGACAGCGATACGTAGAACCCACCAGAGATGAAAATGCGGAAGTATGGGATAGCCTGTATAATATTTCAAAAGACTATATCAATCCAACTAAGGAAGGGGAGTTGGAATGGCGCAGCTCTAGTTCAGCATCGTCGGACTCAGATAAGGCATTGGAAAATTGGCAAAACCGACTTCACAAAGTATCGTTTCGCAGATGTACAAGGATTACACAGTCGGTGCATTCGCTGGCTACTGAGGAGTGCACATTGCCAACGTACGAAGGATTACCAAACTTGAGCACATTCTTAACAGGTTTCGAAGAAAAGGTAGCGGAACCACAGAGACTCCTTGCCTTGGAGGAAGCCTTGAAGGCTACTCCTGCGTGCTAGTGGGCAGCGCATAAGTCAAGGATATCAAATTGGCCACTATGCCGACGCCTCTTAGAGGTACGGTTTGGCAACACCAAAGCATGGATGGAATGAAAGTACGATGGCCAAGGTAACCCAAATGAACATGTGAAGGCTTGTCAGCACCAATGGACAGTGCGACCAGAGCAAGAGTGGGTGCATGCCTTTGTGCATACGTTGGATGAAGTACTGCGGAGTTGGTATGTCGCAACAGAGCTGCAACTCGATACACTTTCTTGGGAGTAGTTAACAATTGGCTTTAGCCAAACATTCTCCTTCTCACACGAAAAATCCCTGCATCCATAATGCACTTCAGGCAATCAAGAAGAATATTTTTGAGGTGGAACCGACAGTGCAGCTAGCAAAACTTCAATGGACCATGACACCCGAAATTATGATGGACTGCTACAACGTCTCAGGAGTGCCGAATGATGATGACAATGACCCAAGAGCCACATATGTGCCAAAGTCTGAAGGCAGTCGCAACGTGAAGGCACTTGAGCTACCATCCGACAAGTACAACCAGCCGCTGAAGATTACGAAGGTAAACATCGGGTTGGAAGAAAACCCGAAATTCACAAGCATTGGAGATTATTGGTATGAATTGACTATCGCGAATATGAAAAACATGCTGAACGAGTTTCAATATTTGTTCCCAATGAAATTCTCGGAAATGAAGGGAATCTCTGGGGACCTCGATGAAATGAAGATTCCCCTGAAACCTGGTACAAAGCTCGTTAAACAACGACCCTATCGCTTAAACCCGCGACACAAGGAACGAGTAAAGGCTGAGCTTGAGAGGATGCTGGAAGCCGGCATCATCAAACCCATCGAAGAGTCGGAATGGATTAGTTCGATGGTTATCCAAGATAAGAAAACCAGTGAAGTAAGAATTTGTGTCGACCTATGGAAGTTGAACGATGCTTGTTTACACGACCCGTTCCCGACACCCTTCACAAATGAAGTACTCAAAGGAGTTGGCGATCAGGAAATTTATTCGTTTACGGATGGGTTCTCAGGATACCACCAAATTAGGATTGCGAAGGAGGATAGGGATAAGACCACGTTTGTCACGGAATGGGGGTGTTATCAATATATAGTGATGCCATTCGGTTTGAAGAATGCCCCCGCAATATTCTCAGGACTGGTCGCTGCGGCATTCAAAGACTATATCCATAAATTTCTCGTGGTATACATGGATGATTGGACAGTATATGGGCTAGTCAAGAACCACAATGCGAATCTCAAACTAATGTTAGAACGATGTCGTCACCACCAAATATCTCTTAAATTGAAGAAATGCATCTTTTGTGCCCCATTCGGGATACTGCTGGGACACATTATCTGCAAGGAGGGCCTGTTAGTTGATCCGAAAAAAATTGCCATCATCGTTGACCTTCCACCCCCAACAACGGTTAAGCAACTCAGGGAAAGGTTGGGACACACACGCTATTACCGCAAGTTCATCCGAGGATACGCCGCAATCAAAGCACCCATGGAGAAACTACTAAAGAAGGATGTGAAGTTCGAATGGAATGGAGAATGCCAGAAGAGCTTAGATGTTTTGAAGACAAAGATGGTGGAATCACCCATCCTTGCCTTCCCAGATTGGAAAAAATAGTTTCATGTCCAGGTGGATGCGTCGTCCATCGCTCTCGGTGTTATCTTGGCCCAACCAGGTGAAGGTGACATCGACCATCTAATAGCTTTCGCAAGTAGGAAGCTATCGACAGCGGAAAAAAACTATACAACCACTGAACGAAAAGGACTAGCGATGGTCTATGCCCTACAGAAGTTTCGACATTACCTTTTAGGGGGTCACTTCAAAATGTTCACCGACCACTCAGTGCTAAAATATTTTGTGAACAAGCCTATGTTGGGGGGGGTATTTGTCGATGGCTACTGCTCTTTCAGGAATATGATTTTGAGATCATCGTAAAGCTAGGACGATTGAATGCAGGACCAGACCATCTATCCAGGATCGAGTCAGGGGAGGAACCGCGAAGCATCGACGGAGGATTGCCAGACACCATTTGTTCAGAGTTGAAATGATCGATGACTACTATGAACCAATTATTCAGTTCCTAGCAATAGGAAAGGCACCAGAATAATTCACCACCAGTCAGAAGAAACAGTTAGTTTTCAAGGCAGCAGACTTCCAACTAATTGCAGGACAGTTGTATAAGATGGGCCTAGATGAGATATTGCACCACTATGTTCTCCCACACGAGCAGGAAAGGATTTTAGCCGAGGCACATGATGGCATTGCTGGAGGACATTATGGAGGTTGGGCCACCGCGAAAAAATATCCTGACGACCGGATTATGGTGGCCAACCATGCATAGCGATGCCACTGACTATGCCAAGACCTACGACGTCTGCCAAAGCACATGAAAACCATCAAGACGGGACGAGATGCCCTTAGTACCCGAGGTTATGTTACAAGCATTCGACAAATGGGCGATAGATTTTGTAGGGCCTATTAACCCTCCAGGAAAACGCACCGGATCACGCTACATCATAACTGCGACAGAATATTTGACACGTTGGGCAGAGGCTGCGCCAGTCAAGGATTGTACCGCATCAACGGCCTCCAGATTCCTCTTTGACAATGTGGTCAACAGATTTGGATGTCCAAATATTTTGCTAAGCGACCAAGGGGTGCACTTTTTGAACAGGACAATCGCAGCACTAACGGAGGAATTTTAGGTCCAGCATAAGAAAAGCACTCCCTACCACCCTCAAGCAAATGGGATAGTAGAAGCATTCAACAAAATCCTTGAACATGCACTCACGAAGATATGTAACATGAATCGAGACGATTGGGAGCTTAAAATCCTAGCAATCCTCTAGGCCTATCGAACCACATGCAAGCGACTAATTGACCAAACTCCATTTAAACTTGTCTATGGTAAAGAAGCCGTTATGCCAATGGAATACATCATTCCAAGCTTATGTATCGCAGTGGCCATAGATATGAGCGATGACGGTGGATTAGAGGAACGATTGGCACAGTTAGTACAGTTAGAAGAAGATCGGTTTGTCGCGGGATTCCACCAGAGGGTTGAAAAGGATCGCCAGAAAGCATGGCACGACCGCCATATTAAAAAAAAAAAGAGAAGTGGTATCATACAAGGATGAACGCACCAGCCAAAGAAGGAGGCACACAAGGAGAGGTGGTAACGTCGCTTAGGAACTAAACTGCGACAATGGCCAGATTACCACCCTGTCAAATCAGTACCGACTCACCAGCAAACGGGATGGCAGAAATGACATATCTGCTGAACAGAAATAATGATTGATTAGACGAAAGCAGTGCCAGGCACGTATGGCACACAGAAATACATGGCAGCAGCATGGTCGCTGGCACCACGAATGATACATTGCATGGGGATCACACGAAGAACCGATGGGCACAGTATGGTCACCCATCACGCACGTAGGACGCCGGGTCACCATACGCAGGAGAAATGATGACCGAATCAGCGCATGAGGCGAGCACAGTGCATGAGGCGAGCACATTTGCGGAGTAATTTTTGAGGCAGCCACCTGGAACAATGAAAATGCATAAATATAAGCACCAGGGGTTGAGACAAGCACAAGCGATTTAACCGGTGCAACAAATCCATGCTACAAGTTAGAGAGGATATTGCATAAGTTAGGAATTCTAAGGAGGCTTTGGAAATGATCCATTTCATTTCCTGTGGAAGCGCATTGGGGGCACTGCGGGCCCGAACGACAAGTGTGCACGAGCACCTCAAGCAGAAAGGAGCTGGGACACTCAGGGGTCACAACGATGAGGTTTCACCCGAGATGTCTAAGTACATGGTAGTAGTTTGAAACTACATGGTTCTAGTGAACACCACAAGGATAGAGAGAGCAGCTCTCTGGACCTAGTAGGAAGCAATCCAAGGCGCGAAACAGATGTGCCGGAGTAGTCGTCCTGTTTTCCACCTTGGCGACGTCAATGGTCGACGTCTCAGGAAGAAACGAAGGAGGATCGAACCAACAAGGTCCAAAAAGATAGATGATCAAGGTTTCAAGGCAATGGAAGATAAACGCATGAAGTACATGACAACGAACCTGTGTTCGAAGGACAGAGATAAGAAAGACACAACAGTGAGTTCTAGACAGCAAGAACAGTTCCAGATACCAAGCACAACACAAGGTAGGCACAAAACAACAATGTCCAGCTGAAGTGGCTCGGGACGAGCCACAAGTTTGTGTTGGGGACCTGTTGGCATAGGATAGATCCACAGGGAGTGCGGAAGCCGACACGTGCGAAAGGGTTATTCTGCAGAAGAAGGACCTTTCCCCACTTCTTACGGAAGTATAAGCATAGTTAAATAGTTGAGTCGATCATGTGGACCATTTCTGTAATAGGATAGAAGCATATAAATAGAAGTGTATTGTAATCCTAAGGGCATCTAAGTTTTGGAGATTAATGCGATCTTTTGGGTTCGGTTGTAAACTGCGATATGATGATGTGACTACTCTCTGCGAAGTTATTCCGCAGATGTTAATGAATGAAGATGTTCGGTTATGAATTATGTTGTTGTGTTATGATGAGATAATGGGTTGTTTAAGTACTTTCTGTTGGTTTATGTGAATACATGTTGTTAATGTGAATGTACTGTTGGATATGCATTGAGATGAATAAGATGTGAATGATTGGTTAATTAGACTGTTGCGAATATTATAATCTATGGTTAATGTGCACATATCTTCTTCGTAACTACGGAAGCTTGGTTCCTGCAGCACCCTTATCTGCCTAGGGTGAGACCTCACCTATTCCGCAGGTGTTGCTGGAAAGGTAACTCCTTTCGGGGCTGGTGAATAAGGGATTGTAGGTGTTTGTTGACGACAGAGTGAACCCCTTGTTAACACCTAAAAAGTGCTCACTGGCTCATTTCCTTATTCACATAACCCATTTGTCCACTTTTTCCACCATCTGAGTCTCTAAAGCCAACAAAAGGTCACCAAAAGACCTTAATACACCCCTTTTCCCACTCAAAAAGATTATTTTCCTAAAAAAGCATAAAAAACCCTCAAAAAGGGTCCAAAATTCCCAAAAATATTAAAAAGGGAATAAAAATATTAATTTTATTCAAAAAAGGAAAAAGGAGGGAAAAGTACCTAAACCATGTTGGTCAATACCATTGGTTTCCACAAAACCATAATGGTATTCCCCACCACCAAAACCTATAAAAAGGTGGTAGGGGCTCCTCACTTTAGATCCATCCATCTTCCTATCCTCATGCTGCCAAAATCTCCCTTGAGCTTTTGGCCATTGTAGCAACCTTGGAGAAAGGACCCTTTGGAATTTGGAGCTGCTCACCCTTGGAGCTTCTCAACTATCTTCATCAATCGGAGGTATTATTATTGCAAGCACTTGCTTTCCCCCATTTTCAATACAAAAACTTATTTTCTCTATTTTCTTGTTCTTGTTTTTAATTCAAAATTTTATTATGAGATGCACATGCTAGTTTAGTTTTTGATTTAGATTTAGTTTATTGTTTTTGCTTAATATTGAAACTGCTGCTACTAGTTAGCAGGTGCCCATAGCACTAAGCTTGGTTGCAAAATCAAGCCAACAGTTTTTGGCGACTCGTTGTGTGATGAGTTAGGCCATCCAACCCATCAGTGTCCACAGTTACCTGCATTACAGGAACACATGCAAATGCTGGACGATGACCCCAACATCCCGGTGGTCAAACTCGACCCAAACCCCAAGCCTCGTGATAAGTCACTACGCACCAACCACCCTTGTGCCATATGCGGTGTTTATGGTCATTACTCACATCACTGTCCTGATATCCCATATTACAGAGCAGCGTTGTACGAGTTGAATAACGTTGACTTAGAAATATCTCCTCCCCTCATCGAGGAGATCTACCCTCCCGCATCATCCTCATCCGGAGAGATTAACACCATTTATATGATCTCTTCGACTACCACTTTCAAACCAGAACCCCTTGATTTATGGTCTGACTACTTCCATACTGATGAGAAAATTTTGGAAACACTCACTGCACCCGACTACCCTTGGGACGATATGCATCATCGCTCATACTTCCTTCCAGAGCCGTCTACATCAATGGCATCTAACCAGTTGTCGGTCGAATTGAAATATTTCATACCCACTAAGGTCGATTGGTTCAAGGACCCCATCCTAGCATCGGATGCCTTCGAAGAAGGGAACATGTCCAACATTTCCCCCATTATACAAATTGATATTTCCACCACACCGGGAAAACCTGAGCTCATCTCGCTAGGCGCATCTTGCACTCAAGCGAAAACTCAGGCATATAAAAAGCTTTTTCAAGAATTTCGTGATGTCTTTTCCTGGTCCTATACTGAAATGCCTGGTCTTGACCCCGCCATTATAGAACACCACATTGACACATGGCCTGATGTCCCCCCCGTTCGTCAGAAACAGCGACCCATTCATCCTTCCAAGCTCCCCGCTGTTAAAGCCGAGGTTGAGAAACTTCGCGCAGCAGGATTCATTTATCATATTGCTTATACCACGTGGGTTTCAAACCCCGTTCCCGTCAACAAAAAACAAGGTACCCTTAGAGTATGCATTGACTTACGTGATTTAAACCGCGCTTGTCCCAAAGACAATTTCCCCACGCCATTCATTGACCAACTCATTGATGCGTGTGCGGGACATGAAGTCCTATCTTTCATGGACGGTTTTTCCGGATACAACCAGATTCAGATTCGTAAGGAGGATCAGTATAAGACTGCCTTTACTACCCCATGGGGCACCTTTGCCTATCGTGTCATGCCTTTCGGCCTCAAAAATGTTGGTGCCACCTTCCAGCGGGCCATGACCTATTGTTTTCACGACTTGGTCCATATCCTGTTGGTCTATCTTGATGACCTTACAGCTAGTTCCCGGAAATGATCAGACCACCTTAACGACCTCCGGCAAATTTTCCTGCGTTGTCGCAAATATAAAATCCGCTTGAACCCACACAAGTGTGTCTTTTGCGTTCCTGCAGGCCATTTGTTGGGTTGCATTGTTTCCCAGGATGGAATTACTGTTGATCCCCTGAAATTCAAAGCCATCTTAGACCTTCCCTCTCTGCGCACGCTTCAGAAACTCCATATTTTGCAGGGGCGGTCCAATTTTCTTCGTCGCTTCGTGCCTGATTACGCCACCAAAGTTCACGGATTCTTACGCCTACTTCGCACCCACATACCCTTTGTTTGGGATGAGCAAGCAGACACGGCATTCGAAGCCCTCAAGAAAGCTATCACACAAGCCCCCTTGATCTCCCCTCCGAATTTCTCTCAGGACTTCATCCTTTACGTCTCAGCATCTGAACATGCCGTGTCCGGAGTCTTGGTCCAAGAAGATGCATCTCACCAAGAACATGTCATTTATTACATCAGCCAGACCTTGTCTGGCCCACCCCTACATTACCCATACGAGGAAATATTATCCCTAGCTGTAGTCTTTTCCGTCCAAAAATTGCGACACTACATTCTGCTCGGTCATACCACGGTCGTCGCCGACTCCAACCCTATGGTCTATCTCCTAAACCGGTGGCTCCTACAAGGTCGTGTTGCTAAATGGGTCATTATCCTCCAGGAATATGACCTCACTTTCAAAACTCCCAAGAGCACCAAAGCCCTCGCGCTTGCCCACCTCATCACTGACCTCCCATTCTCTTCGTCATTACCCGATATCCAAACGGATCTGATTGACGATCACATCTTCATTATTTCGTCTAACGACCCATGGTACGGTGACATCCTAATTTACCTCCGCACGCAGAAATTTCGACCCCACGTCGATCGTGACGGACGCCGTCGTATACATCACCACGCCCCCCAATACCTCTTTTTAGGGGATGTAATTTATCGACGCGGCGTTGATACCATCCTACGACGTTGCCTATCCCATAGTGAGGCAGAACAAGTCCTCAATGATTGTCATAGCGGTGCCTGCGGAGGCCATTTTTCCGGCATGGCCACTGCCCAAAAGATCATTCGTGCAGGTTACTTTTGGCCATCATTATTTACTGATTGCATCACCGCAGTCAAACATTGCCAAAATTGTCAACATTTTGCCCCCAAAGCAAGAACCCCACTTGCCCCCCTTCATCCAGTCGTTACTGCCGGACCATTCTGCAAATGGGCCATTGACTTCCTTGATTGCAATCCCACATCAGCCAGCGGTCACAAACATATTATTGTGGCCGTAGATTATTTCACCAAGTGGGCAGAGGCCATGCCAACTTACAATTGCACAGCCGACACCGCAGCACGGTTCTTTCTCAACCATGTTATCGCACGTTTTGGAGTGCCAAAGCAACTTGTCTCAGACCACGGCTCTCACTTCGAAGATGCCGTCTGGAAAGAACAATCAACATAGGTCAAATTGGCACCACATGCTCTTCCCAGCACTATGGGCATACCGCACATCAACTAAAACCGCCACCGGTTTTACCCCTTTCCACTTAGTTCACGGTGTCGAATCCATCCTCCCCATTGAGTGCCAGATTCCAACCCTACATATGGCCGTTGAACTCCTACCGAACACTGCCCGAATTGAGCAACGCTTACTACTCATGGAACAGGCCGATGAAGATCGGCGCACAGCCCTTCAAAACATGGAAGCAGCCAAGAACCGATCCAAATTGAATTATGATAAACATGTCCACCCAAGAACTTTTTCTGAAGGAGACCTTGTCCTCGCCTACGATCAGGCTCATGACAAAACTGGGAAAGGAAAGTTTGTGTCCATGTGGCAAGGCCCATATATTATACACACTTGCCTCGGCCAGGGGGCATCCATTCTGACCGATTCAGAAGGCAACCCCCTCCGCAACCCACGCAACGGGTTGTACCTCAAACAATTTTACCCATAGTAAATCGGATGGACACCGCCGTCCATTGTAGAACCTCGTGATAGTTTTTTCCTGTTCTTGTTTTCATCAGGTCCATTTTTTGACCATTTTTTGGGTGCCCTTGTCACCTCGATTTGCGTGCCACATCGACCGGCGTCCATTTTTGATGAACCTTATATCGCCGGATTTAGTTTTCCGCGCTCGTGATGATGCTTGAGATCATTTCTCGCCCTCACGCCCAGATTTTTAGGGCATTTTTACATGCCCCCTCGTCGCCTCGGTTTACTTGCCACATCGGCCGTCGTCCATTTTTTACAAGCCTTATATCGTCGGATTCAGTTTTCCGCGCTCATGATGATGCTTGAGATCATTTCTCACTCTCACCTCCAGATTTTTTGGACATTTTTTCCAATGTCACCCATCACCTCGATTTGCATGCCACATTGGCCGTTGCCCCTTTCTGACAATCTTTATGTCACCGGATCCAGTTTTCTGCACTCATGATGATGCTTGAGACCTTTTCTCGCTATCATCAATCCCTTTTTGTTCGGTATAATTTTATCTCTTTTTCGGGCCGAGCAATCCCTTTTTACGAAAAAGGCACTTAGGGAGTTTCTGTTAAGCTCTTTTTTGACTCCTAAAACAATGAAAAGATCGCCGAGCAACCTTGCTTCCTTTCATGCTCGCTAAACATATCTGAAAGGGCGTCTACCTGGTATAAGTTTACCCCTTTTCCGGACCTTGTAGACTAATTACGAAAAAGGAATATTCTAGTCACATCGGCTAGAAGAGTTCTCCATCTGCATCATTTTATGCTTTTTCAGGCCTTGGAGACTAACTTACGAAAAAGAACACCACTGGAGTCCACTTCCCGCTTTCAGACTCTCTAAACATGAAAGTGACCACGAGCAATCACCATCCTGGGCTCGTAAAACCAACAGGATAGTAGTCATAACCACTGTAGAGTCTTCTTATCGCTTTCAGACTCCTTAAAAATGAAAGCACAAATGAGCACGAACAGTCCTGGGCTCACAAAACCCACAGGACAGTACCATTTCAGAGCACACTTTTATACCTTCTTGGAGCTCATTAAAACTACGAAGAAGGACCCAATGGTGCTTCTCGGTGCCACAACAGATCACGTCTACTCATATGGCAGCTTTCCCATTTTGGTCGCCTTTGTTCAGAGTATTCTGCAGTATGTCACCCTGAGAATCCCTCGACAGCACCCATCAGCTTGACCCCCCCCCGAGTCAATACATACCCTTCAGTCCTTAAAAGAAATGATACCCACACCTACAAGTCAGTTCCTTATGCTGCCAGGTCAACCATGTCATCATGCTCTGAACAAAGGAAGTTTGAGTCTACCCACTATATGACCCCAGTTACTTCCCATCCCCACAAGTATGTCAGTCCTACCATCAGTACTACCACACTTCAGTTTTACACCTCGCGCTCCTATCAAGGAAACATCATTGCCTTGTTAGTTGCTGGTCTCCCTCTGTCGACGACAACCAAACTTATTCCAGAGGATAGACCTAGAGGTCCCTGTGTCTTGGACTCATCACCATTTATGATGAGTGCCTACGAATCATTTCGAGAAGAGTCCTCAGTGCTTCTCCAAATGGTTGTTTCTCACATTCTCAACTTCAACACCTTGATCGCATCGTTGAGACTCGCACAGGGCATTGGTTCGTTCAGTTATTAAGCCAAAGACCCCGGATACCATCTGACTCCTCCACATTTGAGAGTCTACCTATGGATACAACCAGTTACACTTTTCCTATAGATATCCGGATTGTGCATGGCGACAGTATTCAGATGTATCCCAATTTCATACTCCCTTGAGTATACAGTTACATTAATTCTCAGAGATGACTCACAGTCAGTGCATCCCTACAGATGTTGAACACCTTCAGTTTCAGCAGTTCATCAGTTATTCCAGTGTATCAGTTATTGAATCAGTCATGTCATGAACATGAGTACATCCCAAAATAATGTCCTCTCTGGACCATTATGATGTACCAGTAAATTTTTTATGTATTATATCCCCCTTCTTGGGACTAATTGTTATGTATATGTCTTGATACGAGCATGGGTATGCTCGCCTCGTCCATTATCAGAGATTATTCCTCATTCATATTGCGGCCATGTAATATTTTTTCTTTTTGCAGCTTCCAAGGGCCGTGGATCCAGTCTCCAAACGGTCTCTTCTCCTCCCCAAACCCCAGAAAAAAGACAAAAGAACTATGATGTCTATCGGCCATACGATGAGCTCCTGCCCTCACACATCAGGGGGCAATCTGTTAACACCTAAAAAGTGTTCACTAGCTCATTTCCTTATTCACATAACCCATTTGTCCACTTTTTCCACCATCTGAGCCTCTAAAGCCAACAAAAGGTCACCAAAAGACCTTAATACACCCCTTTTCCCACTCAAAAAGATTATTTTTCCTAAAAAAGCATAAAAAACCCTCAAAAAGGGTCCAAAATTCCCAAAAATATTAAAAAGGGAATAACAATATTAATTTTATTCAAAAAAGGAAAAAGGAGGGAAAAGTACCTAAACCATGTTGGTCAATACCATTGGTTTCCACAAAACCATAATGGTATTCCCCACCACCAAAACCTATAAAAAGGTGGTAGGGGCTCCTCACTTTAGATCCATCCATCTTCCTATCCTCATGCTGCCAAAATCTCCCTTGAGCTTTTGGCCATTGTAGCAACCTTGGAGAAAGGACCCTTTGGAGTTTGGAGCTGCTCACCCTTGGAGCTTCTCAACTATCTTCATCAATCGGAGGTATTATTATTGCAAGCACTTGCTTGCCCCCATTTTCAATACAAAAACTTATTTTCTCTATTTTCTTGTTCTTGTTTTTAATTCAAAAGTTTATTATGAGATGCACATGCTATTTTGGTTTTCGATTTAGATTTAGTTTATTGTTTTTGCTTAATATTGAAACTGCTGCTACTAGTTAGCAGGTGCCCATAGCACTAAGCTTGGTTGCAAAACCAAGCCAACACCCCTGCCGAGAGGAGTCGAGTCAACAAAGAGCAGTCTCTCAACTGTATCATTAAACTCTCCTCACAAGATCTCGATTCACCTCCCAAACAAAATTGGTGCAATTGGGTGCACGATACTATACCAAATCCTCCTTTGGCATTCAAAATCTAGTGAGAGCAACCCTCTGCACTGAAAAACAAACTACATAATGACATAATGAATAATTCCCTCTCCAACAATTTGAATCCCCCATACCAATTCGAATTTCCTTCTAGAGATGGACTCCATACCATTGAGAAGCAACTCCAAATCACTAAGGCTTCTCAAAACCCATTGAATGACCCATTCAATTTCTTGATAGAGTAACTCGAATCCATTGAGACTGACTCTAAACCACTGACAAAAAACACTCCCAGACACTGGCTAACTCAAATTTGTCAACACTGACTCAAACCCCCCATAACTGACTTGAATTTACCCATAAATTACTCCCATGCACTCAGGATAAATCGAATTGACCCAAAAATGCTCAAATTAACTGAGGATGACTTGAATTCATCTCATTAACTGAAGACTACTAAATTTAGACACTAATTAACTGAGCACAACTCCAATTAACCAGACTGACTCAAAATTACTCCAATTAACTTAATACAACTCAAATTGACTCAAAAATACCCCAATTAACTAGATTTTACTCCAATTAACTGAATACAACTCAATTTGACTCAAAATTACTCCAATTAACTAAAACGACATTCCAATTAGAGTGGAGTTACAAAAATTAGGTGCATGATTGACACAAACAGTCAATTAGGTGCATAAGACATGAGTGATGTGAGAGTGGGCCCCACCAACATACAGTTAAGGAGTATTCTCTCTAGTGAGGGTGCAATAATGCATGCAAAACATTAACTAGGCAAAATAGGACCACCATGGTCCACTAACATCAAAATTAGGAAACATTGAGTGTTGTTAGGATGAACAACAAATCCTAACCCCAACCCCTTCACATGTGGAAATCCAAGACCCCCTAGCCACATTTGTTGTCCATGTTGAGCTTGTTAACACTCAATGAATTTTGTGATTAGTATTCTTCTGATAGCATTAGTGACACAACAATTTCATGATTAAGGTACTGAAAGACAACCAAAGAAAAAGTATCTCATCTCGGGTTGTAGACACCATGGTCGCAAAAGGAAGAAGAGGTACTATGTGTGTGAACTAAAACTTTATAAGGGACCTAGAAGATTTTGGAGCTAAAAGTCAAAAAGGAGAAAAAACTCTATGTTTTCATGAAAAACCTAGGCCAAAACTCATGAAGAAAAAGGTTTGATATTCTAAAGGCAAAAGAACTATGTATGGAGAAAGACTTTCATAGTTTTTCATAGTCGGAAGTTTTATGAAAAAGAAGGGGGCTTCGATATTTTGTTTGCCAAAGTCAAAACTTTATGAAGGTTGATATTTTAAAATTTTAACCCAAATATCGACTTTTAGTGTGGCTTAAGCTTGATTAAATTTTTAGCCTAATAGCTAAATAAAGTTTAAGCAAAAGTATTTAAGCGCCCAACACCGAGGGCCTACCAAATGACCAGGAGCCAAGGAAAGGGTCTATATAGTCTCTACTTTCCAAGCACCATGGACGAGAGCTTCATTCTCTTTCGTTACTTAATATATATGAGAGTCCAAAAGGTATATAAAGAAATAGGAGACTTCGTTTCTATTTGCATGTGGGACAAAGGCTGAGAATATAAATATGACATGAAGATTGTGATGAGTATGAGAATAACTTTTATGGCGTTTGGAAATGAATTCACCGTATATTGCAAAATGCTAGTGGACAAAAGTCACTCCAAGCCCCAATGTTAGAGCCATGGGCTCACTTCGTCGAAACCTTATGTAATTATTGTGGTATGTAAAGACTACAACATATTTCCTCGTCAACACGATGCACCTAGCTGTCTTCTCAATCTTAAGTATCATGGAGGGGCAAGGTCATGGCAAATTTATATATGCAGGTTCGAATTATTCATGCGCCATATGGAATGGAGTCCAAGTCCACTGAGGATATCTATAAGGCACATTTGATTGATGGCCGTGCAAGTGTCGGTGCAAATGTTGATTATGCCCGACAGAACTTGGCTGCCACATTTGTGAACGCATTTGTAAATGTTGGATCTGGTCAAGACAAATTAATGACAGCTGCTACAAAATCATCAAGTGGTAGCAACACAGGAAGATTGACGGCTCTCTATTTATCCCGCGTTGTGTACATGCACGCAAGATAAGAAAATTGATGGGTGCGGTACGAAAACCACTACTACACGTGGCATGCACAAGCTCATCCGCATACATGTAAATGGTATCATAAAAGTAGATTTAGTTCATGCGGTACCACCCTTGGATAATAAATAGTTGTTTGGGGAAAAATATAAAAGGGAAGCGGTCCCTTTATTTTTTATCTTTTTGTATATGACGAAGGTGTCCATCCCATTGAACCCTAACGCCATTTTTCTGCGACTAAGGGAGAAAGAATTCCATATGCCAAGTGTCGGCGTTGATATATTGGACCTGCGGCGTTATTTTTAAACAAAGAGGTATCTCGGTTCTCTCGTACCCACGCCCAGTAACGCCATTCATTTGCAGTCGAGGAAGAAGGCGCCTATGTCCGAAAGCTAGGAGGATTCGCCATTGTGTCGAGGATGCTGGAGACAAACGAAAGGCTGTGATAAATGGCAGCTTATGGTAATTTTATCTTAGCCTTCTCTGCTTATGGTGCAAAGCATTTGAATATCACTTTAACTCAATCAAAGTTCACCTAATTGAGCGAACTAGAGAAACATGCAAGAATTGTTGTATTAAAGATCTTTGGTAAGTAACCAAGCAAAGGTGTGAAACCCGATGAAGTTGCGAAGTATTGTGAGGAAAATAAGATTCAATATTGTCAAAAGGGTTTGGTTATATTATTTCAGTTTAAAATTGATAAAATGAAATTGGCCGAAAAACTTGGCCCGAACAACCCAATGGGTCAAAGATGAGGTGGGAAAACACCTGGCAGTTAAAAGATAGAATTAAAGAAATTTCGAAGCTTTTTCAGCATTTGGAGAATCCTTATAGTCGGGTTTTTCTTGTTTATTATTATTGTAAAACTTTGTTTAAAGATTAGTTCCAGGTTTAAAAGAAATTTATCTTTAGAAAAAATATAGTTAGGGTTTGCTCATGGAGCAATTTTTGTATAAAATGTGCATTTTGCAATGTAAAAAGGGGGGATTTCCAGAGAGAAAGAATTCCCGTTCTGGGTTTTTGAAGTGTTTTTCATAAATTAATAAAGATTTCAGAGTGAAGCAGATTTCATCAAAGATTCATGAGTGTTTTTCAAAATTACAGTCTGTATTTCTCTTTTTCTTTACATGTGCATGTCAAATTTCCTTTGTCATTCTTGCCATTATGTCATTTTCTTCTATGCTTGAATGGAAGTCTTAAATAAATTGGGATTCATACTTGCTATGCCTCAGTTTATCGCATTCGAGTATCCACTTGCTTCTCCAAAGTTAACAAAGGATTCATCCTAGTTTGATGCCCATTGTTGATGGATTGTCATTAATTCTTTCCTTTCACCTGCAAAAAGCTTTGACTGTAATAAAATGACTATCTTGCCTTTGTACAAAAGTTTGTTTGGTTGTTGATCTGTATTTTTCTATTTCTCGACTCCATTGCCCAATGGTATCTTTTTCCTGTTGATCTAGCCACATTATTTAAAGCCTACAAAGTTTTTACTGTAATTTTACAAATTTGGCCTTTGAATTTATTGTCAAGCTGTTGTCGTGGTGACATTGGATAGCAGATTTGCTAAGAGAGCCCTCTTTGGCTGAAAGAGGCCAACTTTTCAGTCTAAAGATTGGTTTGAAATAGGTTACCTTGAGGTTCTTTGATACATCCCAAGGAAAATCCGAGTGATAACATTCTGGCACCGTTGTCGGGGATCGAAGGTTTCATTTTCCCTGGGTATGAACGACAAAGTTGCAGATTTGATTGTTGATGGTGAACAACAGTCAGATATCAAGCAGGCTGTGCATCTTTCACCTGGCGACTCCATCTTCAAAGAATCCAGTTTTTAGAAATTTCATGGCGACTCCACATTAAAGAAATCCAGTGTTGCATTGTTTCACAGGCTGGTCTCTTCAATTTTCAAATCAGAATTTGCAGCTCCAGTATTTTGAAATGGCCTCATTGTTAAGAAGGTATGCTCCTATGAAGAGGTCTCATATTCCTGGTTTTCCGAATCAAATTCCCAAAATAGATTGGCAAACCTACCTGCCTAAATTCAGAGATGAAAACAGTGATAATGCTGCTTTACATTTAATCAAATTTCATGTACATATACACAAGCTGAAGATTAGGTTTCATGAGGATTGTCTTATGAAGATATTCATGGCTTCTTTAGAAGGAAAAGCAAGGGATTGGTATGAAAGTTTAAGACCTGGTAGCTTGTTTTCTTTAAAATATTTTCACATAGCATTTTATGAGCATTATACAGTAGATTTTCCAGCTTTGTCTTTAGTGGAAAATTATTGTGATCAGTTTGAGGGTTTCATACAATACCTTGAAAGTATTGATGAAAATCTAGAAAATATGAATGATGAAGACCTATCTGAAACACTCTATCTTTTCTCTTCACAAGTCCATGACCTTAACGACCGAGAAAAGCTTGTAATAGACGAGATAAATGAAGAAATGATAGTAGTATCCCATGATCCCTCTTTGGAAACAAAGGTTGATTCATCTACTCCTTTGCATACAAATGAAGAATACATTCGGCATCATGATCAATCTGCAGAAGAAGAAGAAAAAAATAGTTTTTTGATTCAGGAAATGCACAGACGACCTCCTCTTTTAACGGAAGAAGAAATAGATCAGCTCCTACAGAGTCATGCTACAGCCCCTACATATACAGATTTGCAATCTTCACATAGTCCGGGATATGTAAGTGAAACTTTTTCCATTTTTGGGCATGTAAATCGAAATTTAAATGATGACAGTCATGAGGATCTTTTGAAGAAAACCAGTTGTGATGATGATTCTCCACAAGAAAATCAGCTATTAGACACCTTGTTCTTTCAAAAAGAAGATAGAGCTGTCATATTTAATGATCTTGCAGAATGTTCACTATTTGAAACTGCTTTAGAGTATGAGGTTAATCATTCCTTTCCGGAAAAGAATGATAAGGAAGAAAGAGCATTTCAGCTCTCCCATCAAATTGCAGTAAATCCAAAGGTACTTCAAATAAAATATATCTTCTTTGATCCTATAGTTGAGTATATGAAGAAATTTCTCAGTTTCAATTTGCAGCTAGGTTTTTATTTTGAGAATAAAGAGTATCAGTGGTTGCCTATACTGTCATATTTTCTGTTATTGGCTTATTTCGAACACGACAAAGGAGTTAGATTGTTTGAACACCTAATGGATTGGCTTTATTGGTGTTTCCGAATTACTTGATTGATGGAAAGTCTTTGACATTCTAAAGGTAGGGTAGGTAGGAGAAATAAGTTTGTCAGGCAAGTAGTTTTCAGTATGTACAGTGTTGTTTTCAGTTTTCTACAGTTAAAGTGGTTTTCAGCTACAGTTTTTGGATGAAATATTGATTACAGGATACAGGTTACAGGTTGCAGTTGTCAAGGATGGGAGCCGCCCAATGGTCAGGCACATGGTCTACGGTGTTCTTTGTTGCCTCGCTGGGAGGAAAGCATCCCCAGTAGGAGCTAGTTGTTAACACGCAATGAATTTTGTGATTAGTATTCTTTTGATAGCATTAGTGACACAACAACTTCATGATTAAGGTACCAAAAGACAACCAAAGAAAAAGTATCTCATCTCGGGTTGTAGACACCATGGTCACAAAAGGAAGAAGAGGTCCTATGTGTGTGAACTAAAACTTTATAAGGGACCTAGAAGATTTTGGAGGTAAAAGTCGAAAAGGAGAAAAAACTCTATGTTTTCATGAAAAACCCAGGCCAAAACTCATGAAGAAAAAGGTTTGATATTCTAAAGGCAAAAGAACTATGTATGGAGAAAGACTTTCATAGTTTTTCATAATCGGAAGTTTTATGAAAAAGAAGGGGGCTTCGATATTTTGTTTGCCAAAGTCAAAAATTTATGAAGGTTTGATATTTTAAACTTTTAACCCAAATATCGACTTTTGGTGTGGCTTAAGCTTAATTAAAGTTTTAGCCTAAGGTTCGTCATATTTTTAGTTGAGCCAATAGCTAAATAAAGTTTGAGCAAAAGTATTTAAGCGCCCAACACCAAGGGCCTACCAAATGACCAGGAGCCAAGGCAAGGGTCTATATAGTCTCTACTTTCCAAGCGCCATGGATGAGAGCTTCATTCTCTTTCGTTACTTAATATATATGAGAGTCCAAAAGGTATATAAAGAAATAGGAGACTTCATTTCTATTTGCATGTGGGACAAAGGCTGAGAATATAAATATGACATGAAGATTGTGACGAGTATGAGAATAAATTTTATGGCGTTTGGAAATGAATTCACCGTATATTGCAAAATGCTAGTGGACAAAAGTCACTCCAAGCCCCAATGTCAGAGCCATGGGCTCACTTCATCGAAACCTTATGTAATTATTGTGGTATGTAAAGACTACAACATATTTCCTCGTCAACACGATGCACCCAGCTGTCTTCTCAATCTTAATTATCATGGAGGTGCGAGGTCGTGGCAAATTTATATATGCAGGTTCGAATTATTCATGCGCCATATGGAATGGAGTCCAAGTCCTCTGAGGATATCTATAAGGCACATTTGATTGATGAGCATGCAAGTGTCGGTGCAAATGTTGATTCTTATCGACAGAACTTGGCTGCCACATTTGTGAACGCATTTGTAAATGCTGGATCTGGTCAAGACAAATTAATGATAGCTGCTACAAAATCAACAAGTGGTAGCAACACAGGAAGATTGACGGCTCTCTATTTATCACGCGTTGTGTACATGCACGCAAGATAAGAAAATTGATGGGTGCGGTAAGAAAACCACTACTACACGTGGCATGCACAAGCTCATCCGCATACGTGTAAATGGTATCATAAAAGTAGATTTAGTTTGTGCGGTACCACCCTTGGATAATAAATGGTTGTTTGGGGAAAAATATAAAAGGGAAGCGGTCCCTTTATTTTTGATCTTTTTGTATATGACGAAGGTGTCCAGCCCATTGAACCCTAACTCCATTTTTCTGCGACTAAGGGAGAAAGCATTCCATATGCCAAGTGCCGGCGTTGATATATTGGACCCGCAGCGTTATTTTTAAACAAAGAGGTATCTCGGTTCTCTCGTACCCACGCCTAGTAACGCCATTCATTTGCATCCGAGGAAGAAGGCACCTATGTCCGAAAGCCAAGAGGATTCGCCATTGTGTCGAGAATGCTAGAGACAAACGAAAGGTTGTGATAAATGGCATCTTATGGCAATTTTATCTTATCCTTCTCTGCTTATGGCGCAAAGCATTTGAATATCACTTTAACTCAATCAAAGTTCACCTAATTGAGCGAACTAGAGAAACATGCAAGAATTGTTGTATTAAAGATCTTTGGTAAGTAACCAAGCAAAGGTGTGAAACCCGATGAAGCTGCGAAGTATTGTGAGGAAAATAAGATTCAATATTTTCAAAAGGGTTTGGTTATATTATTTCAGTTTAAAAATGATAAAATGAAATTGGCCGAAAAACTTGGAGAACAACCCAATGGGTCAAAGATGAGGTGGGAAAACACCTGGCAGTTAAAAGATAGAATTAAAGAAATTTCGAAGCTTTTTCAGCATTTGGAGAATCCTTGCAGTCGGGTTTTTCTTGTTTATTATTATTGTAAAACTTTGTTTAAAGATTAGTTCCAAGTTTAAAAGAAAGTTATCTTTAGAAAAAATATAGTTAGGGTTTGCTCATGGAGCAATTTTTGTATAAAATGTGCATTTTGCAATGTAAAAAGGGGGGATTTCCAGAGAGAAAGAATTCTCGTTCTGGGTTTTTGAAGTGTTTTTTCAGAAATTAATAAAGATTTCAGAGTGAAGCAGATTTCATCAAAGATTCATGAGTTGTTTTCAAAATTACAGTCTGTATTTATCTTTTTCTTTACATGTGCATGTCAAATTTTCTTTGTCATTCTTGCCATTATGTCATTTTCTTCTACGCTTGAATGGAAGTCTTAAATAAATTGGGATTCATACTTGCTATGCCTCAGTTTATCGCATTCGAGTATCCACTTGCTTCTCCAAAGTTAATAAAGGATTCATCCTAGTGTGATGCCCATTGTTGATGGATTGTCATTAATTCTTTCCTTTCACCTGCAAAAAGCTTTGACTGTAATAAAATGACTATCTTGCCTTTGTACAAAAGTTTGTTTGGCTGTTGATCTGTATTTTTCTGTTTCTCGACTCCATTGCCCAATGGTATCTTTTTCCTGTTGATCTAACCACATTATTTAAAGCCTACAAAGTTTTTACTGTGATTTTACAAATTTGGCCATTGAATTTATTGTCAAGCTGCTGTCGTGGTGACATTGGATAGCAGATTTGTTGAGAGAGCCCTCTCTGGCTCAAAGAGGCCAACTTTTCAGTCTAAAGATTGGTTTGAAATAGGTTACCTCAAGGTTTCTTTGATACAGCCCAAGTAAAATCCGAGTGATAACAGAGCCATTATTTAGTTATAGGTAATTATAATAATAAAATAGCATAATAACATAAATAAATAATAATCATATTAATGGTCCACGGTCTAGGCACCTAGTGGCACCATAAAAAAATGACAAGGTCAGATATGTTTGGGGCTTACCATTATGGTATTACAAAAAAATCAAAAATATGAATCAAAGAGCAATTTTAGGGAGAGCAGCAACTCCTAGTCCCCAACCCCCTCACATGTTGAATACATGACCCCCTAGTCACATTAGTTGTCGATGTTGAGCTAGTTATTTAATTAAAAGCAAATAATAATAATAATGTCCAAATATTAATGTCCAGGCACCTAGTGCCACAATAATAACAAATAGCATCATCACATATGGCCAGGGCTTACCATTGGGGCATTACATCCCCTCCCCCTTAAAACAATGCACCATCCTCGATGCTTATTTATTATAGACATGAAAGTCAATTCAAAAAAAGATGAGGGTATGCTTCCCTCATAACATCTTTCAACTCCCAAGTAATCAATCAAAGTAGTTGCAACTCATTTCCTCACCATCTACTTTCCTTCCATATACACTACCCCATGAGTTGTGACTACCCACGCTCACCACGGCCCTTCAGATATCACCACCCTCACCTAAAGGATTTACGTGCTATACTAGGGACATGTAATGGTCTGTGAGGAAACAAAGGTAAACAACCAGAAACTGGAGCAACTTGACTTTTCTTCCCAATATGGAAATTGGTTGGACCGAAAAATCCCCTTCATGTTCCACCTGAATAAATCCCAATCAACCGCATTATTAGTATCAAGTATATACTTTTCCAACAAAGATACATGAAATTATAAGTTGTATTGCAACAACAACACCATTCATTTAGCGCTCATGTCTCTACACAAGGAGGACATTCATCAAATAATAACATTATTACATTTGTAAGGCTAGGCTAATGTGCATATTATCTTTTCATGAGAGGAACAAGTCCCATAAGCATAACTCATATACAATTATCATGGGTATACTAGCTATGCTACACTTTCATCATAAATCTTTGTTTATCATGCTCTTTAACCATTAGGACATCATCACTTACTATTACATATACACATATAGGATACACACATACTTTAAAACCATACCATGACTTATTGTGCATTTAGAATGATGTCACTTATATGCTAACATCACACTATCTCATAATCACAAGTTTGGTGCTTAGTGTATGCATGTAACACCATAACACACAACCCTTTAACCACATAAGCACGTAATCACTTATCAACATGCATACCCCAATTCTGCATGTAGCAACATATTAACTCTAGATACATCACAACAATATAACCAAATGCTAATGCATGCAACATTGACTATTGTACAAACATATTCTGTCTTTCATCTACCAACTTGACCAAACCAACAGTTTACACATTAACATCAATTACATGAACTATATCTCAACAAGACCTTTACCACATCTCAAGGACACACATAAGAGTACTTGACTTATTAAGGGAACAAGATGTGTAAGTTCCACGATCCACCCAAGCATAGGCACTCATCTGACATATACTCTTATGTCGTGAGGCCACCCCGAGCTGGGAAACGGTGTGACTAAGGCAATGGAGAGACATAAATCCTTCCAAGATTTCTTCTTAACAACTGGATATAAAGTCCACATCCATCCCAGGCTAAGAGACTTGAGGATCTACCTATCCTTGATTCTTTCACGGGTAGAGAACTAAATCCTACTTAGTCACACGAAATCATCGTATTATACCAATGATCATATTTATCCATACTTATCAAACCTGTTACTATGCAATATAAACAAGCTATTATTTACCCAGAGCATTCCTAGAGGAATAACTAGTCCATTCAGCACATATCAACAACATTAAGATATATATATATATATATATATATATATATATATATATATATATATATATATATATATATATCTAATTCAGATACCATTCATTTCTAATGCACATCAATTCCAATGCATATCAAATACACATAATATGCACCCACTATTCAGCGCAATGCATACCCAAATCAATGCAACACATATCCAATACATTCAGTATTTAATTCAATGCATTTCCATTGCATTCACTATTTAACCCAATGCATACAATATGCTCATACTAAGCCATATTAAAATACATATTTATATTTCCAAATATTTAACCCAAGAGGGATAGGGTTACCCCCTTTTCTTCCCCAAAACATATGCATAATATATGTATTTACTTTAATTACCAATTAATCCACTTCAAGGTCTATGTATTGCAATACCAAATCAATCCAACACATAAAATATATGTCTGCAGTTATCAATAAACAACGCATGGAATGCAATTACCACTAAATTCCCAGTCCATGATATCTATATGCAAATACCAATGCATAGTAACTATTAACAATTACCAACCATGTAAACCATGTAAAGGGATTAGGGCTACACCCCTCATTTCCCAACCCATGGTATATCAAATCCAATGCATATTATTTATGTAATTCACCCTGCAATGTAACATGCAGAAAATATGCAATATTAAATCAATTACCCAATGCATAATACATTCCAACTCCCAGTTATTATAAAATGTGTGATATTATAGAATGCATAATATTATAAAATGCCTTCCAATACTAAATCAGTTTAACACACAACAAATGGGAAAATCACAATATTAAAAGCATTCCAATATTAAACCAATGTAATGCACAGTAAATGTGCAATTACAATATTATCCCACAGTAAATGCATTCCAACATTAATTAATTCAATGCATACCCAAGCAAAGCCTTTCAAGAAACACCCTAAACATATGAATGCAATCTATGTAGAGGGATTAGGGCTCTGCCCCTCATTTCCCGGATTACTCATTAACACAAAACCTTTCACAATGTAACCTATGTAAAAGGGATTAGGGCCTTGCCCCTCATTTCCGAAATTACTCAATACACATACTATGCATGCACTATTCACACACCCAATGCATAACCAACACATAGTATGTAGGCATATTCCTTGCAATTACCAATCAGGACAACTCCCAATATATATGCAATGCTTAGTGAATAAGCATTTACCAATTCGTTGAACAGTGAAATAGGCAATGCACAATAAATGCCTTCCCACATTATTTATGCAATTACCAATTACCAATGCAACTTACCATAGAATAACTAATGCCTAATAATAATGCATTTATGAGTTCAATCCAATCATTATTCAATCCCAATCATTATCCAATTATATGTGCATAATATTTATATAATTTAACAACAAATGCATGTAATATTCAATCATTAGGAAATCCTTAATCACAGTAACATAGTGAATATACAATCACCAAAGCATTATATATTTACCATGCACAATAAATATAAAATATTAAATTAATTCCAAAGCATACGGTTTAGGTGCCAATACCACTAAGTTTCCAGCACAAGGTATTGGTATACAAATATCAATCCATCAAATCACTACATAGAAAAATGCAATGTACAATAAATAAACATTTGCGCATCAAGCATTATAGTATGCATACACAATACCAGTCATCATATATTCTACATACAATATCAATCAAACAACAAATACTTGAGGGAACACTCCACCAATTGCACACTAGGCAATAACTCCACGCGTAATGCATAATGCAATAACTCCATGCTATAATAATAATAATACGTAATGCAATAATGCATAATGCAATAACTCCATGCGGTAATAAATTCATTATTAAATAAACAAACAAATAGAAGTTAATAATAATGTAAACCAAAGCATTGCAAGCCAACACTTGGGAGAAGGAGTTGCATTATCCTCTTGGGGAGACACCCTTCCCACACAACATACAAATCAGGATACATATAAAACAAATGTTGTGATCCTCCAGGGAGACACCATCCCCAATAGCTAGCAAACGACAATAAAATGCACATAAAGAATCTATTTCTCCACACAGAGAACAACATTAAAATGCAATTAATAATCTATTTCTTCACACATGAAATCATCATTACATGCATTTAAGAATGATATTTATAGGCAACATCATTAATATGCATTTAAGAATCTATTTCTTCACACAGATAACAACATTGAAATGCATTTAAGAATCTATTTCTAAGGGTTCCATGCATTAAGTAATGAATAAAATAAATAATACAAACCAACAAAGGGATCCACCCATTGAATAATGAATACAAACAAGCAAAGGGATCCAAGGATTGAATAATGAATACAAACCAACAAAGGGATCCAAGCATTGGATAATGAATACACTATATAAACAATTAAACAAATGAAATAATTAAAACAATTGTGGGGTTGGGGCTACGTTCTCTTCAAAGAGACACCCTTTCCAGACACCATACCAATTAATTAATATATATTAAAACAATTGAATGGGGGTTGTGTTCTCTCCAGGGAGACGCCCTTTCCAAACACCATACCAATTAATCAATATATATTAAAACAAATGCATGGGGGTTGAGTTCTGATGGAAACGAGTTTGGGTCCTTCGTTTCATGTCTTGAATGTCTCAATCCTCAGACTTGTGAGTTATGGGTCCACAACTTAACCCCACAAAATTATGTTTCCGATTAAAATAACATATGAAAGGATCGACAATCAAACATCAATACTGTTCATCCATCAACGCTTTAGCATTACGATACATTTTTGTCGTCGAATGTCATGATGGTCACAAGATCAACATTTCTTCACATAGAACAAACACATACATCAACTCATGAACTCGATGACACAGAAAAAGATTCATTAATTCAATCACTTTGCCATTATAGATCAAGTATCTATTCTCATCTCGACTTGTTCTTCACTCAAATGGTCGCCTTCTCCAATGCCCCCGAGCTACAATTTATAACTAAAAATGAACCTCCAACACATCAACAAACTCCCTAAAATCATGTAACTGATTGCTATAAATAGTAACCTTACTCTATTATAAGAATTGAATTCATTTAATCTTTAATATTGCTCAGAACAACGACATTACAACAAACTCATGCCTTCAATGCCACATTGCCTGGGGAGGGGTTGATGCTCCTACATCATGTTCTCTCCAGGGAGACGCCCTTTCCAAACTAGCAATCCATATCATTAAAATATAGGAAGATTTCACAAAAGGAGGCAGGGTTCTCCAAGGTTATCCATATACCCAAATATATGAACAAACTAATGTGTTCAGGTCTGCAGATACAATAACATAGATCATATATATAACAATTAAATTGCATATCTCTTGAGGCTGGCATTCCAACCAATTACATAAGCTAAATAAAACATTCATCAATCAACCAAAATATGGTCTCTATATATTTCATTGAGCAAAGAAGATACTACGCTTATCCACATAATTCCAAAAACTAAGAGCTAAATCCCTTAAACATACAATCATAGCACAAAACATTCCAAATGCATATATATAGAGTTACAGTCCGTAGAAGGCCCAACAATCGCAGACTTGAACCTAAGCTATGATACCACTCTATAGTGTACTCGACCCCAAAGCACACCACCGAGGTCAGATACACCAGGATCCTAACAGGGAAAGAGTTGATTCAAGGTAATGCACAATGGAATAAGGTTCACTAAGGCTAGGCTAGCATGCCAATAAGCCGATATAATAAAACAATCAGCCTTTTCAAAATTTTAGCTACACTTCCAATGCAATTATTTTCCCCAATGCTCATGCGATGCAAGATAGTTGTAGAATGAATGCAACCAGATCTAAGTAACAATTGCACATGCAATTAAATATCAACATCATATCTATTGCAGCCATAAAACCAATAAGTAAAATCAAATCTATAGATGCTAACAATATTAGTTTTAGGACACTAAAACAAATCAACTTTACGGCACTAAATAGATCTTATTTAAGGCACCAAACTACAGCCAATTTTAACATATACAATATCATATCCAGAGCTACCAACTATAGCCATATGAGCAACCTAGAAACTAGATCTACTAGCTGCCACAAAGCATAAGCAAAATAGCATACACGTGTTGCAATAACACATAAACCAAATCTGATCTACAAGCTTCCATTTTAACACTACTAAATCAACCATATAACACAGTAACATAATTGAATCTGCAACATAACATAATACAAATAAAATCAGCCTCCACAGGCACACAAGCATCCATAAAACAGTAACTAAATGAATAATAAAATACTTATCTATGAGAAGAGTAACTAGCTTCTGCAGGACAACCTTCCACCAATCCTTAGACACGCCGTGCTCATCAATCTCACAGCATGACAATCACCCCCGAGCTAAGGCCATGGATCCACATGCTAGGGAACTCACAAAATCATATCTCAACAAGAGGAAACTCAGACCATGACCTGAGAAACACAACAAATTCCCTCACCACTTACTTTCTTTGCATCAACATTACTTGGTGCAATGGGATTCCCTTCACCAAACCAATCCCTTAGAACATCATGTTTGATGGACAATCCACTCGAGCAGATGCGAGCCGGATCTCCCTAATTCAAGTGAATCTAGAACAAATAGAACAGAATACAAAACTCATTTCCTAGATATAGTTACATATCGAGTACTTAGATATCATACCTTTAAGATCACGGATCCTTCTCCTTGTTGTTTCTCCAAGTCTCGCGGTCGTCAAATCTTAGCTGCAAGACCTGTCAAGACACATGGAACAAGACAAACAAGTAAAAAAGCATCTATACAGTAACAGATCTAAGTAAACAGTTAAGCAAGTAAACTACACAA
Organism: Larix kaempferi; assembly: GCA_027924585.1. Taxonomy (NCBI): domain Eukaryota; kingdom Viridiplantae; phylum Streptophyta; class Pinopsida; order Pinales; family Pinaceae; genus Larix; species Larix kaempferi. Next base: position 8,134,981 of record BSBM01000532.1, on the reverse strand, counting down.
TATCATCAACACAACAACATTGGTGGAAAGCGTTTATATTACTGTAAATAGGGAAAGTACATAGAAGAGAATATACTACAACCAAGGCTTAACGTAGCAGTCCTTCTCCATCCAATCCAAATGCCATATCCTCCCAAGGAAGTATGATTCTCTCAATGGATGAGTAGAGATCTCTCAAAGATGATTTCACCAGCATGTAGACACTATAGACTTCCTCCCTTTGGAGTGGGATAGAGCTTCATTTATATAGGACTAAGTGGATAGGGTAGGTTGAGATATGGTAGGAGAGAGATAGGGGATCCTTCCAAGAGGTTAGGAACTGAGTGCCAACTCTCCCAAAAGGTCAGGGATAAGGATCCATGTCAGTTGGCTTCGAGAATGGGCTTGAAGAAACTATTTTTTTCCATTAACTGACATCGTCGCACCCTGCAATAGAGCAAGCTGCGACATCACAGATTGCATGAGGGAAACCTGCGACGACCTCTCAAAACCTAGAATGAATAAGTAGGTATCTCTTCCAAGTTAATGACTTAGCCAAGGAAACTTTAGGGATGTATACACTGAGTCTCTTGATGGTAATATTTAGGTGTAACACATCACCCTCCACCTTCAAGATTTATGTGACCATATCAGAGACAAATAATGGTCCTCAAGGTACTTATGTGTTCAACAAGAATTATAACCAGTCTCCACACTAATATGGATCAATATTCAATCACCATCACCGGTCTACAATTTCCTGCAATACATAAGGGTTTTGCATCTACGTGTAATAGAGCAATTCGAATCCATCCACAGGCATTAGAATGCATGAGAGAGAAGCTAACAAAATCCAATAATAATGATTAGATACCAATTTGAATCCCTTCAAACCAATTCGAATTCTTTCTGATATACTGACTCAGGTTCATTGATAAATGACTCGAATTCAGTGAGAGATTCTCTAGCTCACTGGATGACCATTCGAGTTCCCATGAGAGTAACTCAAATCCACCTAGACCAACTCAAAATCACTAGAAACCATGAGATCAACTCGAATCTACCAGGACTAACTCAAATTCACCTAAAATCACTCTGAATCACTGGAGTTACTGGAGACAACTCGAATTCCAAGAAGTGGTACTCAAATTCACCTAAAATTACTCTAACTAACTGAAGGCAACTCAAATTGACCCAAAATTACTCTAACCAACCGAGGACAACTCGAATTCACCCAAAATTACTCTAAATAACTGGAGACAACTCGAATTCACCTAGATTTACTCCAACTCACTGAAGACAACTTGAATTCCCCTAGATTTACTCCAACTCATTAAAGACAACTCGAATTAACTGGAAGGGTGACTCCAAATCACTAGGAGGTCAACTCGAATTAGTTTTGGGGTTACAAAACTTGAGTGCATTGATAAAAATAGTCAAAGAAGACGCATAAGGTAAGAGAGATGAGAGAGTGGGTCCCACTAGCATCAATTAAGGTGTAATAGAGTCTCCATAGTAAAAAAACAATAAAAAATAGGAATCAAAATCAATGTAGGGAGAGGAACAATTCCTAGTCCTCGACCCCCTCACATGTGGAATCCATGACCCCCCAGCCACATTAGTTGTCCATGTTGAGCTAGTTATTTAATTAAAAGTAAATAATAATGTCCAAATATTAATGTCTAGGCACGTAGTGCCACAATAATAACAAATAGCATCATCACATATGCCTAGCGCTTACCGTAGGGGCATTGCAATTGGATACGTTGTTCATACCCTTGGATTCCTTGTTCCATGCTCTTCCTAGTCACATGATCATTTTCTTTGATTGAGAACATTGTTTGGAAGCCCTTGTTTTCCTATTATTATTACAACCATGTAATTTAGGCCATCTCTTTATTTTATTTGCTACTTGCAGTATTGGTTTTATTTCTGAATGAACTTTTGTGCTCTAGTATTGTTTCCATGTCCATAAGATCAACTTGTGGTGGAATCACAATGTTTATCCAAAGTCCACACATGACCATTCCTACAAATATATTTCTTCAAACTAATATATAGGTGATTTGTCTATGTAACATATTATGCATTGATCCTATTTTTTGAACCTTATTTATGCCTATAGGACACCATCTCTATTTGGGAAAGTGGCCTAGGCTAGGCTTAAAGGCAATTTGTACCTTGGCCCCATTACGATTATTGATGGGTTACTTTGGACCAACCAATGGGTGACCTCATTGCCCCTTGGTTTGGTTGGTTCTCGCGTGGTTGACTCCAACACATTATTGCACCATTGGGAATCACACACTCTAGACGGTTCATTATCCTAGTTTGGTTGAATACCCGTAACATTCATGACTCCCTTCAACTCTTATGTCTATTCTAGGATCCATCCAGTTTACAACCTACTTTGATGTCTAGGCTATGTTGGAGACAATGATCCAATTTTAGTTGTAGTTCCTTGAATATGTTTGACTCTCTCTTTTATTTACCGAGCCATCTGTGAGGAGTCTCTCATTTTATGACTTATTGTAGATCTTCGGCCCCTCCATTTTTTAGAAGAGATTAGTTGTTGTGATTTGTCATCCCATTGGATGCCATTATTCCTCCCCCCTCCATTTTTTAGAAGAGATTAGTTGTTGTGATTTGTCATCCCATTGGATGCCATTATTCCTCCTCAAATATTTCAATTTACATGGGATATGAACAACAATTATGTAGTTGGATTAGGCACCTTCTTGGTCCTCATTTTAATGATGTATTGTCCCAAAGTAGATATCCATGTACTACGATCTAGCCCCATGAGGTCTTGATCCCATATTATATTGAGACACTATTATCAACATGGGGACATCTGCCTTATTTGTATCTAATATTATATACATATTACCCAATTGGTTGGTTGTTTGGGAGTGGGTCTTTGTGTCTCCTCTGGGGGGGAATTTAATCTCTCTGATTGCTCCTACGCCTTGCTCAACTTGTCATTTTATTCCATGTATTTAAGGGATATAAATTTGTGATGCATTCTGGCCATACGATGTGTTCCTAACCTCACACATCAGAGGGCAACTGTTAATGGCCTAATTTTGCTCACCCACTTGGTCATGGGCACCATCACCTTTGTACAACACTTTCAACAACATTAACCCCATTTTAATCACTTCCATCATCATATGTCCCCAATATTGTGACCAAAATATAAGGTAAACATGAAGTTTGACCCTAAAAATTCATTGTGTGGAATTTCCATATAAATTCATGCATGGTCATCCCACTAAAAATCTCAAAAACCACAATTTTTTTCTCAAAAATATAAATCAGTTACTCGTCAATACTATTTCACAATCTAAAAAGCCACAATTGATCTCAAAAACATAAACCCATTACTCGTCAATACTATTTCACTTTCCAAAGAGGTGTAGTGGCTAAAAGTGAACATCACCAAACCGTTGTTAATAAAAATAAGCTTTGACTTGGTCTAGAATACCTAACACAATCCCACTAATTAATCAATGAGAATAGATTATTCACATTGGAGCTAATTCTAATATATGTCCACATCCTATCCTATAAGTAAATCCCTCGTGGTCTTTCAAATCACTCATGATCCATCACAAGTAAGGTTATGTTATTGGACTCCACAGAGAGAAAGTTCCCATTTTTCCTTTTTCTTTCCATACTTGAAACATCATTTGGCTTGGAGTGGAGCACTAAAGGAGAATAAGAACCCTCCCTTGGGTTGGCTACGAACACCCCATCTTCTACAATAAAGACCAACATGTTATTTTAACCCTATATTCTTTTCATTAATAAAAAAATATTTCTTTGTTGTATGCTTTGCTTTGTTTTTAGTCATAGTTTTGTTTCTTTTTCATTGTAGGGAGTAGTGTACAACGTTGTTCAATCTTTTCATTTTTCTTCTTTTTCATTGTAGGGAGTACTTTCTATGCTACTCAAGTAACACAACCTTAGAGTATGTGTCTTTTGGCATGAGTTGGAGAGAAAAAACCAACATCAAATTTGGTGACTCCATTGGGGACAAAACCTATAGTTCAACCTCAATTGTGAGTGCCCTAGTTAAAGCTCCTTTTAGATTGTGCTCTCCTTTCCTCACTTGAATTTTTATTTTATGTTCATTGTATTCTCCTGTAGATAGGTGACCTGGGAAAAAAACACTACTTTTTTCCTCAACTATAATCAAATCTAAAAAGAAAAATCTTTATATTTGCTTTGCACCTTTTCCCAGTAAAAGTGGGTCTCAATGTCATGGATTACCTTAGGAAAACCACAAATTCTCCAAAAAACCCATATTTTCTATTAACTATGTTGGTTCTTAGTTTTCCCTCTTGTGTCTTGATTCTAGAATCCTTTATTTTCAACATTTTTTACTAATTTGTCTATTTGTTGTTCATTACATGTATTCATTGAAGTTTTCCTTGATTTGGGCATTATAAGCAAGGAAAAGGTAAAAAACTTTAGTACTTGTTTCCTTTAGGGTTCCCATTAGGAAAAAAATACAATCTAATTCTGTTTCAAATGCATAATTCCTTTGGTTGAGATAGTTCTTGCATTTGCTTAAAAATCTGTTTAGATTAGTTAAGAGTTTTAAGTTGTTCCTTTGCAAACATTAAATAATTAACTTACACCCTCTCGTTGATTTGTTGATAGATTTTAATTAAGAAACCATTACATTATTAGTATTAACTATTATTATTTCTTGCATCTCATTTTTTAGATTACACTAGTTCATCTCTAATTTTCATTTGAATTATTTTGTTAGAAGAATTTGGAAATTGCCTCTTTACATTTGTTCCCGAAGAAAAAAAATCATTATATTCATAAATATGAGTATACATGTTGCTTCCCAAAAGGACTAATAATATAATATTGAACCAACATTAACTAGATTTACTCCAAATCAAAAGGCTTGTCTTTCTAAATTACAAGAACATGCCTTCCTTCAATTGCATAGCCTTCATATACTAATCTCCACCCCTAAGGATTGAGAGCATTAAGTACACACAAAGGACTCGACATAAATAGAACATCGGCTAAAGAGCACTGAACAATTCTCAAATTGAGAGGAATCAACCTCTACATCTGCTACAACCTATTACGTACCCTTTCCCTTCTTCTTCAATGGACATTGACTATTATAATGTCCCATCTCATGACATGAGAAACACATCACCTTACGCAAATCCTTGATTCTTATATTTGTACCTTGCTTCTTCTTGTATCCTTTCTTGCTACTCTTCTTCACCTTGATAATAAGACCCATAACATTCCCTTGTTGATATGAAGAAGATCGCAATTTTATTTCTTCCTACACAAGATCAACCCAAAGTTTTGGAAACTTCAGCGAAACATCTCGAGCACAAACACCTTGAACAAAAGGAATCCAGGAAGGATCAAGTTCTTTTAAGGCAATGTACACCAAATCTTGATCCTCCACCATCATTCCAATGGTGAGCAGCTGATATTTTAACTCAATAATCCTATTGAAATAGCTCACCATATTATCTGTCTTGTTCATGTGAGTGATTGAAAGTTGGTTTCATAAGAGCATTTGTCCATTAGCACAAAAGTTTTGAAACAACTCAACTAGAGCTTCAAACATTTTCTTACATGTCTTGTTGTCTACATTGTGTGAGATGAAATGATCCTTCATAGAATCAAGAATGATTCTCTTTACCTTCGCTTCCTTCTTCTAATGATTGACCAACTATGTTGGATGAGTAGGTTTTAGATTGTCTCTCAATATGCTCCCAAATATATACTTCCTCCCTAAGTAGATAATTTTTAAGCTTCCAAGAAACAAAATTGGAAGCTCCACCCAACCTATCACACTCTCTAAGACCAAGAGTAACCTTACACATCATAAACAAGTCTCAGGTGCACAAATCAACGCTATATCAAGTATACAAAAAATCCTTCTAGGATACAAGTGCTTCTCTCAAGCAACTAGTATATCACATACAACAACCTCAAGGAAGGTCAAGCACATCTCTGAGGTAATCTTCAACTGAAATACAAACTCCCTCTTACACCTAAACTGATATTAGCCACAAAGGATGTGAAACCATGTAGAAATGTATGTTATTTGGAAAATTTATAAATTTCACCTCTTAACTAGAGGTTTCTCAAAACTTAACCCTATGAATTTTCAGGCTTATGGTTGTTATGAAATACAAATAAAACATCAACAATGACAAACAATCTTTAAACTCTTAACAAATCCAATTATATATGTAATCCAAGAGAAAATATATCATTGTGTTCCAAAACGTTTTAGCCTCTAGGGAATTCTTCTAATTCATGTAATAGATATGAAAACCACTTATCACAACTATAAAAACACCAATAAATATTCCCTTACATTCTTCGATTATAATGTTAAATCACTTAACATAATCACCGTTAACTTATGTCAAATCAATAAGACATATAATGTTGGAAATTGCAAACCATGTAAAATACATATCAATGAAAATTACATAGATGGAAAGTTCATTAATAAGCATAAATATGAAGTTGAAATACACACCATAGCCTTATCACAAGGCTAAGTCAATCCTCTAGCTCTCAAAACCATAGCTAGGGAAAACAAAGAAAACCCTTGCCCACACCGAGGATATCCAACAAGCACATCCTCCAAGGCAAGACACCACCTCCACTTCTTAACTTCAACAAGTATGACCTAGGATTTCATCTCAAAATCCTAATCTCCAAATTTACAAGGGATGAAACCCTAACCCTAGTCTTCAAGATGTCCCAACAAGCTTAAGAAACCCTAGCGGCTACAGAGAGGGAGAGATCAAGTACATAGCAAATCCAAGAGAGAGAGAAGTGGTGCACTCATCTTGATCACAACTTTAACAAAAGACAATGAACAGTGGATAAATATAAGAATAATGAAAGGAATTTCTCTCTCTCTCTCTCTCTCTCTCTCTCTCTCTCTCTCTCTCTCTCTCTCTCTCTCTCTCTCTCTCTCTCTCTCTCTCTCTCTCTCTCTCTCTCTCTCTCTCTCTCTCTCTCTCTATATATATATATATATATATATATATATATGACATCACCTTGGAGCTTGAAACATGTAGCCTTGGAGTGTAGCATTCCATATGCAACTTACAAAGCCACAAGAAGGCTTGCACATGTGGAATGCTACACTCCAAGGATTCACATTTGAATCTCTAAAGTGATGTCGTACATAAGCAAGGCTCCAATGCAAGGGAACTCCATGCGGTGTGTCTAGCGCTCCCCCTATAAGACTTTAATGGTTCCATTAATCCTCCAAAGCCATGTACTCCATTGGTTCCAATCATTTTGCATGAACACTATTGCAACCCAGGTATCTTCGAGCCAACTCCAAGCCTCAATGCAAGCATCCAACTTACCATGTCTAGGGCCCAATTCCCCCCTGTGGGATTTGAAATGCTCCTCCTTCTAAGCGGGGAGTTATCCAAGCAAGTAACCATATCCTTGTCCCCATCATGTGGAATGCCACCAAAGTTGTTAAGAGATCTCCAACACCCTAGGGAAATATATCATGCAAGCACACAACCAATGTAATGTTCTTTAACCCTTAAACTTAGAACACGACTAGGTATGCATAGATTTATAATGCACGAAACCAAAAAATATAATGTAAATTACCAAACACAAAGACAATTGAAATGAAATGTTGCATAATGAACCCTTGTATTATGATAATCAAACATAAATCAATGTTCACCTGCCTCTTACGATGGGGAAACCTTTCACTTGAGCCAAAATCCAAATATAACAATACTTGACAAAACAATCCATAACCTCATATCTCTTTAAATGGGATTCCAATAGCCAAAATCCTAACTACTCATGGTCCCATAATTTATGAGTCAAAGCTACATAGTGGGCCTTAATTAACACAGAGACCCTTTTTACATTAATCAATTATCTACCACTATCTAATCAACCTTATTCAAAGGAGATGGCCACATACATTAATTGACTAACTCTTATGTAGCCTAAAGTAGGGAGATTAGGGTAGGACCCTAACATAATCCCCTAATGTTCAAGAGTAGCATTGTCCTCAAGGCTAAAGGTGAGTAAATTGCTACAAAATACTTGTTGGTTCATATGTGGCATATTTTGGTTGCATATCATTCTAATGGATCAAGACTTATCTAATTGTGCATATGCACAATTGACACTCTTTAGTATCCAATATTGATTTTGGTTGGAGCCAAATGGATCCTTCTTCATCAAGTTCTGATAATTTGATTTGCATTTTACAATTTGATCCCGCAACCTTCTTGAGGCAAGACACATGAAAGACCAGATGAATCTTGGAGAGATTTGGAAGATCTAGCTTGTAGGCCACTTGTCCAATGTGTTGTATAATTTTTCAAGGTCCATAGAACTTCGGTGCTAATTTCTAATGGAGTTTATTTTCGAGTGATTTTTGTTTATAAGGTTGAAGGGAAAGAAACACCTGATCCCTTTATGCAAATGAAAGCTTTGAGCGATATTCATCAACTTCTTGTTTCATTCTATTTTGAGCCATAACCAAATTGTCCTTAAGTGTGTAGAGAATAGATTCTTTGGTGCAAAGTGTGTTTTCCATTGCATGAGACTTGATAGTGCTTGGTAAATAGGAAACCACTGACAAGGGTTTTTGTCCATACACAACTTCATATTATATTAATTGGTAGCTCCATGATAAGTGGTATTATACAACCATTCTACAAGGGGAATCCATTTTCTCCCATTCGTGCATTTTTTTGAAGTGAAGCATCTCAAATAGGTTTTTAAGCACTTATTGACTACTTTTGTTTGACCATCTATTTGGAGTGATAGGTCATGCTTAGGTTCATCTGGGTACCCTAAATTTTCAATAGATCCCACAAAAATTTGCTCGTGAATACAATGTCCTGATCAAATACAATTGAACTTATTATGTCATATCACTGAAAACTCTAATCCATGAAGACTTGGGCTACTAATGATGGTGTAAAAGGGTGTGACAAGGCACACAAGTGAACACATTTGGAAAGGTGATCAACAAGTCACCATCGTGATGATTGATTCATTACCAACTCTAGGAAGTCCCACTGTAGACTCCATAGAGCTATCAGTCCATATATGGGTTGGGATCAAAAGTGGCTACAAGGGCCCTGGCGACTTGACTATCTCACCCTTGTGTCATTGGCAAGTGTTGCACGATGCGACAAAGTTTTTGATGTATGTTTTCATGCCTTCCAAAAAGAATGAGTGCTTAATCCTTTCATAGGTTTTAGGAAATACTGAGTGACCTATTATGAGTGATGAATGTAGCTCCATGAAGATTCATTGCTTGAAGGTACAATTCAATGCCAAAAAACATGTGTTATGTATATCGCAATGTATCTTGGTGCTATGTATACCTTGTAGGAGGGTTCGGGTCTTCTTGTAACCTTTGGATGAGTAGCATTATGGTGCCAGCGGAATGACCACAACCCGTCCAACCCGCACATTCCCAGGAAACAGGGTGATCCCTTGAAGTCGAATCACCAACCTTAGCTAACAACCAGCTAGGTTCTTATCAACTGCGGCTCTCCCCTTCAAAATGGGCTTTCCGCAAGGTTCTGAAAGTCAGGATTGACCTCCCGCTAGTATCTTGCGAAAACACCTTCCTTCCGCAATTGCAATGCCTTCAACAATGATCCTTCTACAACCGCCTTCCCGCAACGCGATTTTCACAACCTCCTTTCCGCACGCTCCTTTCCGCAACTTGTGGATTACTGGTGCATGTTTCATGATTTCTCGAAAACGCTTTCGCAATAACTCTTCCGCAACCCAGCTTCCGCAATCTCGTCGTTAACTCCTGCGCTTCTTTCTTTTGCAGAACACGATATCGACCGTCAATCTTTTGCGGATGGAATCTCGTCCGTTGATCTTTGATCACTGTGGAACACTGCGCTTTGGCTTACGGAAATGCTAATTCCTGTGCACGTTCACTTGATGGATTCTTTCCCCACCGTGGATCTTCCTTTCGGCTTCGATCTAAGTCATCCAACCTATGTTAACTGAATTGTTGTAACTCTACGACTTTCTTCGTTGATTGATTAGAGAATTGATTAATCCAGCTCAATTCTTCATTCAGATCTAATGGAAACTAAATACAAACAAGAAATCTACTTAAGCTACTTAATGGTGGTCAGTCTGCAAACGATTTGGGTTTCTTAACTACACAGGGGAATCACACAGACACGAAACAGAGACTCATTCACACAGAAATCAGGCCAACAATTGCACACAGCTCTACCTAATAGAATCTCAGATCGTTCTTCATTCAAGATGTACAATAACCCAATTGAATACATAGAACTTCTAATTGCACTAACTGATAGCTAGAAAACTTACATCCCAACCCAAATGACCAACCCCCTTCTCATTCTTCTCTACCCTTTTTTATCCATTCGGCTCCAAAAAACAGATTGGCCAAATAGCCAAACAAACTAACAACCTCACTCTCTCCATCACTGAAGGAGTCACTATCATCCTACAACAGATTAGCTAACTGGCTTGATCTCCACGCAGGGAGTATCAAATTGCCACTACGTTCTACCTCTTCAAAAACTGACAACATACTATTCGGTTACACACTTGCAAATATTTCAAATTACTTAACAAAATGAATTCCCTTAATGACAGCTCGTCCTCCTACTAGCCACAACATGTGAACACAGAATCACATTGTTGACTCAGCATTGATGCTCCTGCATTAGACTCCCAAGGTTAAAATTTATGAACCCATGTTCAGTAAAACAACTACTGAGAAACCCTTTGTCTCCAATTCTCTAGCACTCATCCATGTAGAATCTTCTACAGGATGTCCTTCCCATTTGATCAAGTATTCCAAGTAGTCTCTTTGTCTGGTACTCTTTGCCACTCTAGTATCCAAGATTGACTCAACTTTTGATGGTTGGGCCATAGGCATCTGCTTTAGCCACTGAAGATCTTCCATAGGGTCCCTGTCTTCTGGCATCTGTCCTGTATCATCAGCCACATAAGCATACAGGTTTGTAACATTGAAAATAGGTGATATACCAATCCCTGTTGGCATCTCTAGCTCATAGGCATTTGCTGAAAACTTTCTAAGTGTTCTGCAGGGTCCAATCTTTTTCATATTCAGCTTGTTATACTCTCCTTTTGGAAATCTCTCTTTCCTCAGGTGTGCTAAAACCAAATCTCCTACCTCATAGTTTTTCTCTCTTCTCCTGGAATCTGCTATGGTTTTGTAACTATTGTTACTCTGCTGCAACCTTGCTTTAACTTGCTCTTGTAGTTCATTGATAATTATTGCAAACTCCTATCCATCTGCACTTCTCTTCTCCATTTGACCCAAATCACGAATTTCACACACTCCTCTTGGATGCATACCATACAGAATTTGGGATGGACTCATTCCTGTACTCCGGTTTGGTGAATCATTATATGCAAACTCTCTTTTCTGCTGCAAATAATCTTTATTCTCATTACTTTGCCCCTGCACTTTGCTTTCACTCACAAGGATATAAGCACCCTTGTACTCTTCCATACTGTTGTATTATCTCCTGAAAGACATTTAAAACATTGAATCGCATCTCCCATTGTTCTACAACAGCTTCAATGTTGTCACCTTTAAAACCTTCAAATTTAATTTCTTTTATCTCAGCATTATCATATTGTCTGAGATCTCTTCTTTGCTTCATGTCTGTGCATCCACCTTCAAGCTAAATTATTCCATATGTAAATTTTATCAAACTCTCACTACCCTTCATCTCATCACACATCTCCTGAAAGATACTTAAGTTATTTAAATACCTTCTCCACTACTGATTCACAGGAGTTCCACTCTCATCAATCCTGCCTCCAATCATCTTAGCAATAACTAATTGCATAAGATCTGCTCTCTGTTTCAACTCTGTAATTTCATCATAGAGCTTATGGATGCTCTCTTCAACCTACCATAAATCCTTCATGTCTCTGTGGACATATCCTTCTTCAATGTTTATTTGCTACTTCAGACCTTCAAAATTACTTTTAAGAAGCAATTCATACTTTAACTTTCTATTTGCAGTAACATATTCATCTTCTTTTTCCTCTATACCAGCAAACACGACATAGGATTGCAAACTAGTATATATCCCTGTCTCTATCAAATCTTGAGACACTTCGCCATCACTGACTGCAATCTCACCTTCACACGTAGGTTCTTCCAACAAATGCTCCAGCAACCCATCTTCTGATTGACACCTCTCAAGTATTTCATCATGATGCCGATCATGATCTTCAACATGTCCTTCTTCTTGCTCAACAACTTTTAGTAGTTGTCCTTCATCTTCTCCTTGACTAACTTTAGTAATCAATTCTGCCTTATTCAACTCTCTAATAGACTTTCCTTCAATATGAGACAAATCTGTCCCATCTTTCCCTTCAACACATTCTTAATTTATGCCCTTCCGTAGGCCATCTCCAAGAGCTATCCTAGCCCTATTTGCTACATTAGCATTCTCCTACAACTGTTCTTTGTCAATCAAATTCATTGGCTCACCTCTCTAAGATAGTGTTTCCTCATTCTTCATCAAAATAAAATTATGATTCTTCTTCTTCTTCATGACAGCTTCGGATGACTGTCCTATATCCTCCTTTTGGCCACCTATGGAAGCCAACTTTTCCTTGTTCTCATCAATAACAGGTTCTTCAACACGAGACACAATTGTCTCCTTTTCTCTAATAACACATTTTCCACTCTGAGCTTCTCCTCATTAAGTAATGAATCTCTAAGCTCCTTCTGCTGCAACAATTCAAATCTTTCCTCATCCGAGAGGCATTCATCATCATATTTCACTTCATCATCATCTATGGAACATTCATTAAGCTCCCGATCTTTCTCAGGATCAAGATTCTTTCCACCTGTAATTTCATTGATTGAAATTTCAGCATTATTTCCTTTATGAGGCAACTCTCCATCATTCAAATCTTCATACCCTGCATTCACACACAAATTGTCAGATTTGAAAATATAAGACCTTTTGTTCTCACTTGATGCTTCAGTCATCAAGTCCTCTTACTGGTTTGAATCCTCCAATCTCTTCTATAAGATACTTAACTCATGGCACAAGTCTGCCATCTCACTTGGAATTTCTCCCAATAATTCTGCACAGTCTTCACTATCTTCACTTTCTGTAACAACTATCAGCAGTTGTCCCTTGTCCCAACTGTCTTCAAGATTAACAGTCCACAGTGACTGTCCGGTACTTGCAAAATCCTCCACAACAGCATTCAACAACTGCTCTTTTTCCTCCTTCACAAGACTCTGTGAACCTCCTTTCCTCTCTTGAAAAGCCAGAATTTTGCTTTTCTTTTCTTCTGTGACAACAAGAGATAGTTGTCCTTCTTCAACATATCCTGTATTCACACAAAAAATATTAGTTTTAAGACCATGAGACCCTAGGGCCTCTTTTGATGACTTCATCACCACTTCTTCTTGTTGACTCTCATTTCCAGAACACACCATCAGATTCTCTTTGAGTCTTACATCAACTCCATCAGTATTCTTAAGAAAACTCTCTGTTCCACATTCACATGAATGAATTCCTTCCTTCTTTGTCAATCTTTGCTCAAGCTCATCTTTCTTGAGTTCTTCATTCTTCCAAACCATTGACTGTTGTCTTTACTTCTGCTGCAAAACATGCCATTGTATTTTCTTCTTTCCCACTATCCAGCCAAAATACTGATCTTCACTATTTTCTTGAATCAGTCTCTCTATCTTACTAAATCTTTCCTCAAGCTCAATAAATTCTTTGTCAAAATCCTTTGGACTTTCCCTCTGAACGCCATTCAACGGAACAACTTCCTTCACTTGATTGTAATTCTTCTATGGATTTCTTGTATGGCTATAGATAGTAACCTTCTTCTCTAATTTCACGACAGTGTCAAAGGATTGTCTTTCATCTCTCATGTCTGAGCAACCTGCATGACCACAATTAGTCATTTTATCCTCTGCTTGTGTGACAGTTTCAAATGACTGTCTGTCATCTTTAAGTTTGGACAAACTACAAACACACACCAATCATCAGTTCAAAAATCACAAGGCCTTATAGCCTCTTTTGTTATCTCAAACATCAGCTCTCTCAACTCATTTTCATCCCCCAAAGGATTCATGAAATCATTAGCTAGTCTCGTATCTTCATCATCATCACTACTCTCCCCAAGAACAGATCCTTGTTCAGATTCACATATGCAAACCTCTTCTTCATGCTCATCCACTCCAAGTTCTTCCCAGATAATTGTCCCTTGCTTATGTCTTAGCTGTAAAGCAAGCCATTTCACCTTCTTCTTTCTCAATATCCACCCATAGTATTGTTCTTCCTCGCCTCTTTGTAACAGCTCTATCAACACACTGAGCCTCTCCTTTATCTCAATAAATTCTTTGTCAAATTCCTTTTGACTCATTCTCTTTATGCTAGTGACTTTGGCATCTTCTCCTTCTTCACTATGACTTCCTCTTGAACCCTCTTCATGACCATTAATAGCCATATTCACTTCTCTGAGTTTCCTCAAACTCGTTGTGAGCTTCACTCTTAGCCTCTGCAGTAACAAGTCTCTTTCACCTTGCCACAAACACCTCACCAAAACTTCCCTCTAAGCTTTGCCTCTTGGTATTTCACTGTTTCTATCTTCTCAGAACCTCTTGAGCATTGAATGCTCCTTCTCATGCTTTCACTTTTGCGGTCCCCTTCTTCTTGAGAACCTTATTGTTCCCCTTCTTTCCAATCTTCAATTGGAATTTCAACAACACCTCTTTTGTTGTGGGTTCCTTCTGTCACACTTCTCCAACAGAGATCTATCTTATCTCCTCATCACCATTTCAGAATGTAATCTTCTTCCAATTGTTATTGGCCAAGAACACATACATATCATCTTATAAATTCAAATGATAAGATCATATTCACTTACCAGACTTCCTCAACCTTGCCTTGTTGAAATCCTTTTGCTGTCTGCAATTTCCTCTATTGTGAACTTTTCACAAACCAATGTCTGCAAATATCTCTTGCAGAATTTTCCTTTGTTCTTCCTAGAGAATCTTTTCCACTCTGATACCACAAATGGTGACGGCAAAATGACCACAGGCCGTCCAACCCGCACCTTCCTAGGAAATAGGGTGATCCCTTGAAGTCGAATCACCAACATTAGCTAACAACCAGCTAGATTCTTCTCAACTATGGCTCTCCCCTTCAAAATGGGATTTCCGCAAGGTTCTGACAGTTAGGATTGACCTCCCGCAGCTGTCTTGCGGAAACACCTTCCTTCCGCAATTGCAATGCCTTCCACAATGATCCTTCTGCAGCCGCCTTCCCGCAACACGATTTTTGCAACCTCCTTTCCACAGCTTGCGGATTGCAGATTGCGGGAGCGTGTGTCGTGATTTCTCAAAAATGCTTCTGCAATAACTCTTCTAGAATGCGGCTTCCACAACTTCTCGCCGTTAACTCCTATGCTTCTTTCTTCTGCAGAACACGATATCGACTGTCGATCTTTTGCGAATGGAATCTCATCCGTTGATCTTTGATCAGTGCAGAACACTGCGCTTTGGCTTGCGGAAATGCTAATTCCCACGCATGTTCACTTGATGGATTCTTTCCCCACCGTCGATCTTCCTTTTGGCTTGGATCTGAGCCATCCAACCTCTGTTAACTAAATAATTGTAACTCTACAACTTTCTTCGTTGATTGATCAGAGAATCGATCAATCCAGCTCGATTCTTCGTTCAGATCTAATGGAAACTAAATACAAACAAGAAATCTACTTAAGCTACTTAACGGTGGTCAGTCTGCAAACGATTTGGGTTTCTTAACTGCACATGGGAATTACACATACACGAAACAGAGACTCATTCACACAGAAATCAGGCCAACAATTGCACACAGCTCTACTTGACAGAATCTCAGATCGTTCTTCATTCAAGATGTAGAGTAACCCAATCGAATACACATAACTTCTAATTGCACTAACTGATAGCTAGAAAATTTACATCCCAACCAAAATGACCAACCCCCTTCTAATTCCGCTCTACCCTTTTTTATCCATTCGGCTCCCCAAAACAGAATGGCTAAACAACCAAACAAACTAACAACCTCGCTCTCTCCATCACTGAAGGAGTCACTATCATCCTACAACAGATTAGCTAACTGGATTGATCTCCACGCATGGAGTATCAAATTGCCACTACGTTCTACCTCTTCAAAAACTGACAACATACTATTTGGTTACACACTTGCAAATATTTCAAATTACTTAACAAAATGAATTCCCTTTATGACAGATCATCCACCTGCTAGCCACAACATGTGAACACACAATCACATTGTTGACTCAGCATTGATGCTCCTGCATCACATTATGTTGCCATTCACCATTCATTCTTGACGAGCTAACCAAGAACCAATAAGGATAATGCAAATAGGGATCCCTCCTCCACAAATTTCCTAGACACATCATCCACCACATTTTCTCTACCCTTTTTATATATAATCTCCTAATCATACCCAAACATATTAGTAACCCACTTATGCTACTATGGTGATGACAAGATTTGTTCAATAAAATATTTTAAACTATGATGGTTAGTCTGGATTTGGAAACACTTCCCTATTAGATATGGGCACCATGTCTCAACTACATGAAGGATGGCATCATCTATTTTTCATATGTAGATTTTCCCAAATTTCAATCACATAACTACTTACTAGTGAATGCCAAATGTCATTCTTCTTGAAACAATTCTACTCCAAGACCTCTTTAGGAGGTATACATTCCAAGACAAACGTTTTAGTGAAATCAAACATTCCTAATAATGGAGTAGTGCACATGGCATCCTTTAAGGTTGAGAAGGCCTACTCAGTTGCTTTACTCTAGACAAACACATTCTTCTTTAGCAAGGAATTTAAGGGAGTCACAATTTTGCCATAATTTTTCACAAATTTTTTGTAGTATCCCATAAGTCCTAAGAACCCACAAAATTTCTATAGGATGTTGGGGTGTGGCCAATTTCTCATAGCCACCACTTTCTTTGAGTCCAATCATACTCCTTCCTAGCTCACAACGTGGCCTAAGTATTCAACCTTAGAAATCCCCAAAGCAAATGTGGAATGTTTCACAAATAATTTGTGGTTCATCAATAATTGCAAGGCACAATCGACATGCTCTAGGTGGCATTCTTATGTTGTGTTGAAGATTAAGGTATCATCAAAGAGACCAATTGTAAAGGAAATGTCGAAATATATTGTTCATGAGGCTCTCAAAGGTGGATGGAGTAATGCAAAGGCCAAAAGATATCACGAAAAACTCATAATGACCTTCATGTGTGTGGAAAGTTGTCACAGGGATGTCGACACATTTCATCCTTTTTTCGTGGTATACTGAACAAAGGTTCAATTTAGTGAAAAACTTGTTTCCACAAAGCTCATCCAATAGATCATCAATGACTAGGATAGGAACTTTATACTTGACAGTCAACTTATTGAGAGCTCTAAAATCATGACACATGTGCCAAACACCTTCATTTTCCAATACGATAACCACTAGTGAGGAACAAGGGCTTGTACTGGGACGAATGATGTCAATCTCTAACAACTACTGAATGATATTTTCTATTTCATTTATTTTTTTCGAAAGGGTGCCTATAAGGGCATACATTTGGGGATTGACTCTCTGGAATTAGTGGAATACCATGGTCCTGACGAGATGATGGTAAACCGTTGGGTGTTTCAAAAACCTATTGATGTTTAGAGAGAACCAAGTGAGAGTTAGGGTGAATTTCCTATGGGTGTGTGTCCACTGCTCGTCTGCCGTTGAATTGTGCAATAATACCCAAGTGGCCTTTCTTCAATAACTTACTCCATGCAGTAGAAGGTGATAATTTTAGGAGAACCTGAGGTGAACCCTTGAGATTATGTTTGTGCCCTTGTTTATGAAGTTGATGTATAGATCCTTGAAATCCATGGTGACATGACCTAATGTGCGTAACCATTCTACCCTTAGAACTATATCACAACCACCCATTTCAATAGCAAACATGTGCATTTTGAGATGGTAGTCACCCATTTGGGGTTTCACATTTTCACATCATCCCCCACATTTCATCATACCACCATTTTCTATTATAATTTGGAAATTTGGTATAGGACAGAAATAGCAATGTGTTTGTTTTGCCACTCTTCTATGAATAAAATTGTGGGTATTTCCATTATCAATTAGTACAATCACTTTGTGGTGCTTTCTGTAGCCTATCAACTTCAATGTTTGGAGTGATGAGAAACCTAATAGGGCATGGAAATAGATTTGGGGTTCCTCACTAAGAGCTTGCAAGGTGATGTCATCGTACATAAGTGGAGCATTATCCTCCACTTAGAGTTCTTGAGTGCCTTCAATTGTCATGTCTTATGTGATTGTGAGGGGATACATGTATTTGGAATAACCTCTTTCTTTACATTTATGCCCTTTGAAATAACTTTCATCACAATAATAGCAAAGTCTAAGGCATTAACGTTCTGCCATCTCTTATGGAGACAAATTTTGGATTCTTAATGACAGAGGGCTGGAGGTGTCAGGAGTAGTTTCCATGGGGGGCATAGTGCGAGTAGGGAGTGAAGGTCTTTTGGTTTGGGCGTTGATCACCATCTTGGATTCTCTATCTCTATCAAAAGATTCCAACCATGTTTTTGGGCGATGCACTATGACATGTGCTCCAATTGCCTCTTCGAGGCCACTGATAAAACATTCTTTAAAAAAAGAATCATAGAGGCCTTTTGTGCAGATTTCCAATTGCTCAAAGGTCCTAATACATTCCATAATTGTGTCACTCTAGCGTAATTTTGTCAATCATCCCAACTAGTGGGTCCAAGGATCATGAAGGATCTTCATAAATTGGGTCCAAGGAATGTAGCTACTATAATATTTATGATACCATTGCCACCATAGCCAACATCTCGAGTCTAAATACACGACCCCCACTTTTATTTTTTGGAGATCATTAGTAACTCCATGGAAAGAAAAATAGCGTTCCACGTGGGTAACCCAACTCGAGGGATCCAGGACATTAAATTTACACATGTATACCTTCATAAATTGGTACCGTGAATTGTTTCCTCGAAGGGGTGGAGGTTGGGTATTCAGAAAGAGAGTGCAAGAGCCCTGCACTTCATTTACAAATGATTTTGTGGTTGGATCCTCTTTTGTGGTATCCATACCCATGTGTTTACATAACACATCCAATATCTGGCTTTGGCGATCAATCTTGGCGTTGATCAATATCTAGCTTTTTCAATCCTATTGATATTTCATGGACGCAACAACATCATTAACACAATTGAAACATATAACAATAAAGCAAACAATAACAACATACACATCATGGACACCATTATTTATCCTGGAAAACCCTTTTAGGAAAAACTAGAGGAAGATATCTTCATTATGCCCTTGGCCTAAAACCAACCAAGACATGGTTGACCATGTCTCTACTGGTCACGACCACCGTCGACCATCAGTGAGTGGTAGTACACTCTTACAATGGAGTTTGAACGGCCCCTTGATAGGATTGCATCACATGAATACCATGGGAAGACCTCTCAGTACCATAGGTCCATGACAACAAACCAAAGTCGGTTAACTTTCTCTATGACCGAGTCAATATTAACCCAACATTCGCCCCTTTAAATTTGACTTGGGAATGACAACCTTCCCCCCCTAAAGTTCTATCCGCTAGGAATCTGGCCTCCCCCATATTACCTAGGTCTACAACTCAACTTAACCAGTGAGTTATTGGGGGTATGCATGCCTCTACATGTATTACAATCGTATTCCCATTTACAGTGATTACAACTCCATTAATGAAGCATTGCTTTACAAACATTGCTACCTGAGCACCTACATGCTCATGTAATAACAACAACCAATAAATCTTGAACCAAGTACTTGAATTATGCTGCTCAATCAACTATAGATTTCACTGTCTATTCTAGTCGCTCCTTCTGCACCATTGACAACAAATGCACCATTTTCTCCACTTGAGCCCTCTGCACAGTCGACAACAAATTTCACCATCCGCTCCAGTCATATTGTCTTCATGCTACTCCAATAATCTCCTCGGTTGTTGCTTGCACATCCTCCTCAATTACCGCTTCATTTGCATAAGGAATCATGATAGAGTCTAACCCTTAGCAACACAAGCGTCCCTCTGAAGCTGAAACCACTCTATTGTGTAGTCGATCAATTGATCGGTTGACTACCTGGTCAATTCTAACCATATTGACTACTCAATCGACCTGAGCTTGTCCACTCAGTCGACCTTCCATGAATCCTTAGTTGATATTGACCTCTAATGTCTTGAAGAATCCCGATCAAATCACAATACTCAATTGACCCCATCGACCATAACCTCAGTCGAACAATCCTTAATCCACCCAATCAAATAGTCGACCATTTCCTCAGTCCACCCCATCGACTAGTCAACCATATCCTCAGTCAACCTAGTCGACTAGTCGGTCCCTTCGATTACCTTGTCGTTGACTACTAAATAGACCTGAGCTTGTCCACTCAGTCGACCTTCCATGACTCCTTAGTTGATATTGACCTCTAATGTCTTGAAGAGTCCTGGTCAAATCACAATACTCAATTGACCCCATCAACCATTACCTCAGTCGAACAATCCTTAATCCACCCAATCAAATAGTCGACCATTTCCTCAGTCCACCCCATCGACTAGTCAACCATATCGTCAGTCAACCTAGTCGACCAGTCGGTCCCTTCGATTACCTTGTAGACCACTTTATCATTGACCACAGGTCGATCTACATTCTTGTCGACGATTCATTGAGCTGTTGACCATCTATTGATATGCATTCCCTTCAACAATCCATTGAGTTGTCGATCACTGGTCGATCTACGTTCGCATCTACCATCCATCGAGCCATTGACCACTGGTTAATCCACACTCCCTTCAACCATAATTGTGACGCGACTTTGACCACTCCATTGACTACATGGACTCGACCATCCATGACTCTTGCTGACTTCAACCACTTCTACTACAGATCTCATGCTTCAAATATTGAACCTTCTGAAATATCTCACATGACCACAAACTGGATCGTGCATACCGCGATTTGTTTCTTCCAATCGCCAACTTCACACCATTTTGCAATAGCCAAAAACTCTACACAAACCAAAAAATAACCAAACTCTAGACTCCCCTTAGCTTGATTCGATCGTTTACTCATTTATCTACCACTGTCCTAAGAGTACCCAGAAACAACATGCATCAATCTGTTAAGAATCCAAACAAATATATATACCCACACTCCATGTTCTTCAACATACCTCGAACATAACATTTATGTTGCTTATTAGGTCAACCCATTATGCCATTGTATTCGACCACAATGATTCACATTGCACTTGCAAATAAAGGAAACTGAAAAAGATTTCTTCAACCAATCTCTTAACATCAACTCCATCTACACTCTACCATGTAGATCTAGACAACTAGATCTTAATCAGATTACTCTCATTAGAGAGTTAGAGTCTACCAAGCTCTTACACCATGTTGATATGTCATGGACGCAACAACATTATTAACATAACATAAACCTATAACAACAACGCAAATAATAACAACATACATATCATGGACACCATTATTTATCCTGGAAAACCCTTTTGGGAAAAACCGACACAAGATATCTTCATTATTCCCTTGGCCTAAAACCAACCAAGACATGGTCGACCATGGCTCTATCGGCCACAACCACCATCGACCATTAGTGAGTAGTAGAAGACTCTTACAATGGATTTTAATTAGCCTCTTTATAGGATTACATCACATGAATACCATGGGAATATCTCCCAGTACCATGGTCAAACCTCCCAATACCATGGATCCATAACAACAAACCAAAGTCGGTTAACTTGCTCTATGACCGAGGCAAGATTAACCCAACAAATCCATCTTGGAGTTGACACTTGTGACTGAAACCTACAAGCTTGTGACCATGGTTTCAATATCCTCAAGTGTTTTGGGTGGGCCCAAGTGTGGGTTTTCCATAGATGGTTAGGTGGACCATTTGACCACTTATTATTTGGAAAGTATCAACACTAACTTATCTCAAAACGACCAATGGCTAAAAAGGAGTCTTTTGATATGTACCCCCAAATGTTGAATTTTTGGGTCCACACAAAAAGGGTTGTTGTAGATGTATACTAACACAATCAACATGATGCAATGATGCTTTTGAAATAGGCTTCGCACAATGGTTTTAGTGGGTTCCATAATTTTATTTATGGCGATAGGAGTGTTACTGCATGTTAAATATTACTTCACAAAATTACCAAATTCCTTCTGGTCAATGCAAAGATGTAAGAATTTTGTTGATTGGTCATAGAGGACATGGTTTTCAAGGTCTCGAGGAAAAGGGAATGCCATATGCTACAACTCTCTAATATCCTTACAGGGCTCAATAGTAGTACTTGACCCAATCTCTCAGGACACTAACTAAGGAGGCTCAAATGCTCCCTTGGATGTACTACTTGACTACCCATGTACTAGAGAGTAATCCTCCTATGTGCAATGCTTAGCACCACTATAGAAACAAGATGATCAGTTAGATTATCTAAAAAATGGTTTTAGGTTTCCTAGGGGACTTTCGATATACTCAAGGGTGCGTGGAAGTGAAATTTCATATATAGGTGTTGTCTAATATGTACTACTCGAAGGGGTACCATGAAAGATAAATCTTTCAAATACATATTTAATAATGTTTTTAATAATTGATGATATGAATACAATGATAATGGCCAATGTTTATATATGGTCTATCAGTGAAAGGGCATGCATTCTTATTAATAGACATGTCACATTATAATTTTTATTTAATAACTAATTAATAATTAACCTAATAACTAATAATAATAAACTAATATGTATAATAATTGTTATATACTTTTAGGTATATTACAAGTCATCCCTCCCTGAAAAGATTTGTCCTCGAAGCTTGGGTAAAAGAACAATTCTCGACTTAAACTCTGTACTTGCTTAATTGATTGTGACTTTAGGGAGGTTAATGAACTTGACGAGATACTTTCTGACAGATGAACCTTGTCCAATAGTTCATCTCGAATAATAGTACAATGATTCAATAATTCTTGAAAAAGTTGTTCATATATTCATATTTCTCCATGCATGGTGTGCATAAGATTCCGTGTATAAGAATGCACCGATTATGCAACCGGTGATTCTCAGAAGGATGCTTGTAGGGAGGACACATCTTAGAGCAATTAGACCAACATTGGTGACCACACCTAGGAGGAATTCGAATCATGGGCAAATGGCAAGGAGAACAATTTGCTTAAGGAATCAAAATCTTGGTTTGCAAAATGTCTTTCTGTTTCTTCTTAATCCTTCCTGGTTTTACAACTTCGACATCATCGTGATTATCAAATTTATTCTCATCATTATACTTTTCTACATCTATATCTTCTTCGCAATCATTATTGGCATCAACTTCATATTCATTAATATTTTGTACTTCATCCTCATAATTTTTGAGATCTTCTTCTTCTTTACAATCGTCATCAACATCATGTTCATCAAAATCTAGTGTATCTGTATCTTTGTTTTTCTTATTATCATTCTCATCAAACTCTTCTCCAAATTCACCTGGACCTTCCACACTTAGGACTTCATTCTTGCCCTCTACATATTTATTTCCTTTGTCATCACTATCATATTCCTTATAATGTTGGGCTCCCAGCAAGGCTTTTGGTTTGTCTTCGCTCTGGATTTTCATTAGGATTTTTTTTATAGATTTTATAGATGTGTGGACATTTATGCAACTCATTTTTCTTCCTTGTATGGAGTTGCTCACATGAGTGACAAAATCTTCATTAATTCCTGGTGCATATGCGTATTTATGACCTGGCATCTCATTTGGATCATTGCATTTGAAACGTCAGTTCTGATCCTTCCTTGTATTTGATGGCTCAACCCTTTACTGAGGGGGAATACAAGGAGTTGATCAGTATGATTTTTGTTTTTCTTCTGTCCTGGGTGTAGTAGCAATTTTGAACTACCCTATTTCATAATGAGGGTTCATATGCTCTACCATGTAATCATTTTTATCCTCATGATCACTTATTTTTAATGTGATGTCTTTACCATCTTCCTTGACTTCATCTTCATTAATAATTTTTTCTTGATTTGGTTCTTGGACAGTTTCTTGGTTGTCTTTTTTGCATCCTTTTTCACCTTCTCCATCGATATCATCATTATTATTCAGTGTTACTTCCTGCTGCATCTCACTTGAAAATTCAAAGGCAGTGGCCACTTCTTATTCCTTCATCTCGCTTGAGGAGTAGGACTTATAAGAATTCATTGTGTCATTATAATCTAGGGCATGTGCTGCATTTCTGTAGCCAGTATTCTTATTAGATTGTTCTTCTCGTAATTGTATTAGCAATGTTTCTTCAAAGTCTTATTTTATTTTATTTCTATTTTCATTTCTCCAACTCTTTTAATTCATTCATAAATCCTCACAATACTTTCATCAAGTGTCGAAGACATAGTAATTCTAATTATAGAAAATCTTCAAAATGATTAGAATTTGAGTGAAAGAAAATTAACTATTAAATAATGATAATAATAATAATAATATTTTTAATATCATTTTTTTTTATTTTTATTTTAATAGTTTAAAGAAATTTAAATATAATATTAAGATTAATCATTAATAATAATATTATTATATATATTTTTGAAAATGGGTAATTTTTAGGGCTTTAACCCTAGGCGGTGGTGGATGGAAACATGGATATGGAGAGCAACTGTGCGTATGAGGAGGGAGGGCGTTGGTGTAGATGAGGAGGAGAACAGAGTGCAGTGTAGAGGGGGATCCACGAGAGTGTGAGTGGGTAGAGCGTTGTGAGTGGGTAGGGCGCAGGTGGAATTTGTAGAGTGCAGGATGGGTGAAGGCGATGAGAGGATGGGAGATTACGGAGGAGGTGAAGGCGATGAGAGGATGGGAGATTAATGAGGAGAGGGGGGGGTGTAGAGTGGTGGTGCAGCCGAGGAGTGGTGGTGCAGCCGAGGAGTGGAGGCATAAGGGAGATGGCACGAATTTGGGATACGTGGGAGTAATGTAGGCGAGCATAGCGTGGAGGAGTGTGGAGATGGTGGAATGGTGTGGAAGAGAAGAGGACACGAGGAGATGAGGGAATGAGCATGGAGTAGTGGATGGGAGAATGAGTGAACCAAAAACTATGAGGAAAATTTTCAAATATATATTTAATAATTCGATGATATGAATACTATGATAATGAACAATGTTTATATATGCCCTTATAATGAAAGGACATGTTTTCTTATTAAGAGACATGTTATATTATAATTAATATTTAATAACCAATTAATAATTAACCTCAAAACTAATAATAAATAAATTAATATGTTTAATACTTGTAATATACTTTTAGGTATATTACAAACCAATAAGAGTTAAAAGGGTGTCCAACTAGGTGAAATTTCATGTATTTCTTATAGGTAGTCTTTTGATTGTAGTTTTACCTACCAAATAACATAGCTCTATGTTATTTAAAGACACCTAAATACGTCTCTAGCCTAAAAAATATGTAAAAAATCTTGAGGCGTGTATGTTCAAGGAAGTGCTTTAATACCTTTGTAGTGTCCTTTAACCCTTAAACTTAGAGCAAAACCATGTATTCATAAATTTGTAATGCAGAAACCATAAATTATAATGTAGAATACCAAACACAAAGGCAATTGAAATGAAATGTTGCAGAATAAACCCTTTGTATTATGATAATCTAACATAAAGCAATGCTCACTTGTCTCTTAAGGTGGACCAACCTTTCACTTGAGTCAAGCTCCAATGCAACAATACTCGACAAAACAATCCATAGCCTCCTAGCTCTTTAAAAAAACTTTGAATAACAAAAACTCTAACTACTTGTGGTCCCATAATTAATGAGCACCAATTTCCTATTGGAACTTAATTAACATAGAGACCATTTTTTACATTATTTAATTATCCGCTACTATCTAATTGGCCTTATTCAAAAGAGATGCCATATATATTAATTGATTAACCATTATGCAACATAAAGTAGGGAGGTTAGGGTAGGACCTTAACAATCGAGGTCAAGCAAACATTGAGTAAGCCATCTTCAATGTACAAATCCATCACATACCATCTCTTATGTGCAAATCCATCACATATCATTCATGGGTTGATTGTACACCACGTACCCCATATTTCAGGTAACAACCACAAACATGGTGTAAACACTTTTGGACTAACCCCAAAATCTAACAACATCCTCCCCCTCTCGCATACTTTTTAGATAATAATCACCTCAAGGCACCTTCCCTCACTCTTCCACTAACTCATACACAATATTAATGTCATATGTATGTCTTCCCCTTTAATTATTTTCCAATGCACTTAACACTATTGGTCTAGTGATGTATATATTTCATGTAAGATTTCATCCCATAAGGAGTAACCTAATCTTGTTGCAAATTTACTCTGTTTCCAACCACAAATATGATAAGAATATGACAAAATTCAAGCATGAACATAGTGCTACCATGATCGAAGGCTCATGCATGGTGGAACAATGGCTATAGGGGTTTTGTCCAATTTTGAATCAACCTAGATACTCTAAAATTTGATCAAAGTTCTTGATTGATTTGAACTCTGATTTTTTGTATTGTCAAAACTCAACAACCAGAGGCAAGTGTACTATAAGATTAAATGGATCATGTCCAATAATGCTCTCTCTCTCTATCCACACACACACACACACACACACACACACACACACACAAGAAGATGGCTAAATGTTCTATGTTTTCAACCTTGTTTATTAATGAAATTGCCATTCTTAATGTAGAAATGGATTCAACACCTCCACTACAACCAAATTGTGTAATTTTAACATCTAATATCTAAAATTTCATCAATCCAAAATGGTTTTGCCTCACTTCAGGCCATAAATGTCTATTTCCTTTTTTGTTATTTTAGATAGTTAGAAAATGGCCAATTTGTGAAACATTCATACAAGGACTATTTTTTTAGTTAAAATGTCCCAAGTTGAGAGAATTAGTGGGCCCTATTATTAATATGAATGCTTGCTTTGTAAACCTCCCTTTTTAAGGAAAGGTGTTGTGTAAATACATGTATGATAATAATAATAATAATGCATGTGAGATACAATAATTTTTATAAAAATATTTTTTTATAATTAATTTTTTAAAATCATTTTTATAATTTCAACTTCTCTTGTACAATATATAAACTCCAATATATAGTTCTCAAATGTGATCAATTGATTCTAATGATCAAAAGTTTAAAGATAATGGTCATCATCCCTCAACATATTACATAGATAAAAAAAACCAGATCACTATATGACATCATATACTGCCAACAAGTAGTCAATAAAAGCCCCCAGACAAAGAGGTTCAACCACCCAAAATAAATAGTAACAAAACATAATGCAAAATTATATGGCAAGAAGGTTGCCATTATCCACTTAGATGCCGCCAACCCATGCTCGAATGTAATAGATCCATCTAATGGACTAATAACTTATATTGACAGGCTGCCCGCTTCGGTATTGATTTCTTGATATATATGTCGAAAAGAGATCTCCACAAAGTACTTGACGAGTTGCGAAGTTTGATTCAGCCAAAAAAGCAGATGAATAACATAAATATAATGTTTTCTAGCAACCCAATCAATTAAAACTTTGGAGTCACAAAAAATATGTTGAAATCCCTCTTTTAGAAGCTAACCAAAGTAATCCCCAAATTGATTAGGAATTCGAGCTATACAAATGGAAGGAATTCGAGCTGCTTCAATGACGAGCACCACACTTAACACGGCTATAAGACTAACAGAATTCGTCCCTCGCCCGAATCACAGTCTCTTCAGGTGCGTGGACTTGAATCTGTATTCACTGTTTATCGTCTCTATTCGACATTGTTGAACTTTAATCAGACATAACGGTTAGTCGTTTCAGGTGCACCGAGCTCATAACTTTGTCGGTATCCACAACAAGAACAGCGCAAAAAATAGCATTTCAAGTACACGCAAACAAATCACCCACCAGGTATTTCTTCTGGCTTTTGCTTATGCCAACGTGGTTTATATTAGAGCCGGTAACGATGATAGGAAATGCTTGCATTGCATATGTATTTAATGTCCCACAAGAAAAATATACAAAGGCTCTTCATACATGTATTTCTGAATTTGAAATTCACAGTCAGAACAAGGCTTTAACCTTCAACTTATAATTGCGATTAAGAGGTGAAGACAATGGCATCTTTGGCCACCCAACAAGGTTTAGTTTCAGTGGAAACGTGAATAAGCTGTCCGGGCCAGGGGTTGGCGGTTGGAAAGCCTTAAATGACTTTGATGAAAGAACAAAAGTGCTTTTGTTTTCCTTTGAGAGCCATTTTGCATAAACAAGCTGGGCACACTGAAGTGCAAGGTTTTCACGTATCGAAGGATTCAAATAAATTAGAGGCTATTAATTGTGGTTTTTTTTGAGTCTGTTACCGCTCAAACTAGCACACCTTTTTCAAATCAAGGCTATGTAGACCTAGTGCTAGTGACAGTAAGCTCAGGAGAGAGTTAACCCAATGTCACCATAGTCTAACCTCTCAACATTTCGGAGAACTCCAAACTCAGGGGAGACCCTAATCAATGAAAGATACCTGCACCTACCAACAAGCCACAAATACCTTCCACAAAACCTTAATAGCTATGATCAGTGCCTTATAGGAGTTAAACAATTTCAAATCAAGACATAATAATCATATATAAATGGAGTTATTCACTTTATCACAAATTCTAGATGATATCACGCCTTTCGAGGCAATTTCATGTCTCCCAAGGCAATGCCACACTTCCCAAGGAAACCACGCCAAAAAGTGCACCCTTAAGGGAAAGAGGACAATTGGACTAGGGCAAACTTAGAGAGTAGGCCAGAAATACCAAACACCCTCCAATTCTCCAATTACGAGGGTTTCACGAATCGTAATGCACTTCCTCAAATGAGGATGCCCTGTAGGGTTTGTGGCTAAAACCCTAGGGCGAAATTTTAGGGTGGACCAGAAAAACAAATTCACGACTACTTTTTGGATTTTTGAATTTATTTAGATTTTTAGAGGTTTTTTCCAGTTGTAAAATATTTCTATGCATAAAATAAAATAAAACATGAAAACTTTGACAAAAAAGAAGAGAGTTGAAAGATAGGGTATTAGATTCTTGTCTCAAACCCTAGGGCAGTGAGAGATCGAGGCTAACGTCCCTCCTCTTAAGATGGTTTCCACTACTTGCAATTGGTGCAAAGCTAACTACCTCTAGGGTTAAGTAGCGAAACCTTAATTAGGGCAAATAGGGAATTCCAAGGCCCAATAGAACAATTGAGAGCTCCTTGGTAGGAAGGCCTCCTCAAGCCAATCGGAAAAATGCTAGCAAACAATCCCTACCTTAGTCCAAAGCACTTCAAGAATGGTGTTATTCTACGATTAGGAGATAAACTTACCAACATTAATCAAGAATGAGCAAGGAGAAGCACCTTAGGCCACCCTTGAGCATGAGTTATTACTACCATTCTTAGCATCCACTTAGCATGTGATTATCAAACCCTATAAATCCTTCCTTTCATCCTTCATGCAAGAGAAAAAGACATCGAAAGAGAAGTGTGCTTAGCTTCAAATGCTCCAATAAACCAAGATAAAGATAAAATAATACATAATTTTAACCCTTGTCCATGATTTACAAATGAGGTGAGGATGTCTTATTTATATGAGACAACCCTCAACCTTTTACAAATTTGAGCCTACAAGTTAATGACAAAATATAAAATTTTAGGTTAGTGCACCCACGAACTTGGGGACTAAACCATACAATGACATAAAATAAGAACAAAAATGTGCAATTAGGCTCCACCAAGTGCAAAGTGAGCCAAAAGGAGGACGTCATGGCCCAACTAACCCCAACAGATGCTTGTCCCTCAACGCCCTCCTTTTTTAACAATGTAGGCTTCTTCTTTAAGGAAATGATGTCATGGGTCTGGAGACTAGGAGGAGGGGTTTTCTATCAAAACAATACGTCCAAGTGGGCAAACTAAGGTGTGCTAAATCCGGTATGACGACCCTTACACGTGCAATCATCTCTACAAAGCAAAATATGAGTGTGGTCATTTGTCCTAATAGACCCATCTCAAGAAGCACCAGACACTAACCTAGGGCCCAAATGGCCCAACAAGATGGGGGACTTCCTCCCATCAAGAGACGATCAGCAATGCCACTAAGCCAACACTTCCTGGCATGAAAACCAAAAGGACCTGCCATGACCTGATCGAGGGTATTTAGCCCCAAAATCAACACTCTACATAATATAGCCCCCAAAGCTTTGCCTTTACAAAAGAAAAAGAAAGCCCTCACTTTGGCATATTTGGAAGGAACGCTTCGGACACCTTGAGGCGTAACAATTGGCTCCAACTGCGGGACATGTGCTTTTCTCAGGAGTGTATGAGAACCCCCTATAATCTCATGGCTACGTGTAGACCTACACACACATCTAACAACAAAGACATTAAACACATCGGAGGCAGACGCTTTCGTCCTGCCTTGTTAAAAATGAAATGCAATATAAATCAAAATGAAATAACGACATGTGTAATGCATAGGTAACAATAAATGATGAACTCAAATGAAACTAAATCTACGAACTGTAAGCATGGTAAAGATAAGGCACTGGAATTTTTTGTGTTCAATCGCATTGCATCCCTATACCTTTTAGGCTTTTTAACCTTTGATTTTCACATGCAAACTTTCCTTTGACTTACATCACAATTGGGTTGGAGTTGCCAACAATATCTAAAATCTCAAGCCCATAATCTTTAGTTAACTTAAGGCCAAGCAAGAGAGATTCATATTCAACCACATTGTTAGTACCTTCAAATTCTAGGTGGAAAGAAAAACAATGACTACTAGCACAAAGATAAGTTAATACAATACATGTACCCATACCTGATTGAGATTTGGCGCGATCAAAGTTCATCATCCAAAAATGATCATCAACATCGGTGGTGAAGGCTGTATATGACCCGATATTGATTCGAGAGCAAACAATTTCATTCCAAGGATTTTTTGGCTATCCAAAATTTGCATCAATTTCTGAAAAGCATAGCTGAGAGTGTTAGTTGAGATACACCCTAGGAGATGGTGAACCTGGCTGATCAAGATCTGCAATAGAAGTCTCCATATGCAACCTTATATCGTCCTCAATGGTGAATGAGTATGGCTGAACCGAATCACGAGGAATCTCAAAGGTAGGTTTGCCGAGGTCTTTGAAGTTTAGACTTCCCATACTGGAGAAATCATGTATGGGTTCTTCAACCAATTTCCAACAATCCATACCCACATCATCATCATCGTAAGAGAAATGTGCATCATTATATCCATGGAAATTGTCTTCTTTAACTGAAATATCCTCAAACCTCTCATCTTTGAAAGATCTGTCTATACGGGCATAAGAGAAAGGAAGGTTCACCAAATCGTCATCATCAAAAGGACAAGGAGAAGCATCCCTCGCATTTTCATCAACCATATCTTCATCATCTTTCTTAGCTGGAAGCAAATCTTCGACAAAGATATCTTCATATTGCTTGATACCTGTATGAAAATCCATCTCATCCTGATCTAGACTGATCCCTTCTTCTCGTATAAATGGTAGGACACAGTTTTCTTCTAAATTTTCTGATATAACACTGCTAGGCCTCAAAGAGTCATAGATCGGAGGATCGAGGACCTTCCAATAACCATTGTCTTCAAGAATCCCGCCACCTTCTTCTCGGAAGCCCAAGATATCATAAGAATTTTCAAAATGAGGGCAAGGAGAACTCACCATTTTCTTGTGGTCTTCAATTTCTTTAATTAGGCCTTCTTCGTCTTCATTTTTCTGAGCCTCATCATCTTCGTCTTCAGGAGTACCTTCTTCTTCGGACATAAGGCCTAGAATGTTATCAGTAAGATCTTGATCAATGGTTTCTTCAAGCAAGCTTTCCAAGGCTTGATCTTCCTTATGGATTTATTCGACAAGGTCTGCTTCATGCTCTTTAAGGATAGGGACGATCTGATCATCTTTGCTATGCTTTTCTTTGTTAAGATTCAATATGCTAAGATAGATAACATCAGTATTCAATTCAATTTCACAACAATAGCATATACAGGATCAATGAAAGAATAACAAGCACAACATAAACACAAGAGACACAAATTTATCCTGGGAAACCCTCATGGGGTAGAAAACCCAACAAAACTTCCTCAATATAGATGACCAAAAGTACAAAGATGAAATCCCCAAACAAGAGCTCCTTCTCCTTCACAGATATCTCTCTCTCTCTCCTAATGCGCAATCCACAAGTGAGTGTTTGTTAAATGAGGAACACAACACCTCTATTTATACTTTATCTTTCACTTGACTTTTTCCCTAACTTGGTCGGCCCCTAACAAATTAACCTAATGCTGACTAGGCCGACTTCTCTAGGGGACTTAAACACTCCATTACAAATGACTCAAAGGGGATCTATTGCCCCGACTTACAAGGAAGGATTTACCTCAATGACTTTACATAATCAAATACAATAATGACATCCCGACGGAGGAATAAAACATCTCCGAATAAATTACAATAATAAAATACAATAGAATATTCTTCGAAGTTACAATATTTCAACACTCCCCCTTAGCGAGAAGGGTATTCTACTAACAACATCAACATCAACTATAGGAACAAGGAGAGAGAGCATCATCAACAACATCAAGGTGATACATCTATAAATCATCGAAAGTTTTCTTCAATCATCATCAGCAGCTGGAACGGCTACTGGAACATATTCAACATCTTCAGTACTGGAACATCAACATCTACAGTACTAGAACATCAACATCTACAGTACTGAGTCTTCATCTTTTGCAACACTCGATCACTCGATCGTCTACAACAACATCATCATCCGGATCTCTCGATCAACAACATCATCTGGATTTCTCGATCAACAACAACATCAATATCTGGATTTCTCGATCAACAACATCATCAATATCTGGATCTCTCGATCAACAACATCATCAATATCTGGATCTCTCGATCAACATCATCATTTGGATCTCTCGATCAATAGCATCATCAATATCTGGATCTCTCGATCAACAACGTCATCTGGATCTCTCGATCAACAACATCATCAATATCTGGATCTCTCAATCAACAACATCATCTAGATCTCTCGATCAAAAGCATCATCTGGATCTCTCGATCAACAACATCATCAATATCTAGATCTCTCGATCAACAGCATCATCTGGATCTCTCGATCAACAACATCATCAATATCTGGATCTCTCGATCAACAACATCATCTGGATCTCTCGATCAACAACAGCATAATCTGTGACACACATGATCCAATTACGGGATGATCAATCCCTCTCACTTTAGGACATAAGTCCAAGGATGATACAATCCTGATCTAGTTACGGGATGATCAATCCCTATCACTTTAAGACACTACACCATGTCTAAGGACGATGCAATCCTGATCTACTTACGAGATGATCAATCCCTATAACTTAAAGACACCCCACCATGTCTAAGGACGATGCAATCCTGATCTACTTACGGGATGATCAATCCCTATCACTTTAAGACACCACACCATGTCTAAGGACGATGCAATCTTGATCTACTTACGGCCTACGGGATGATCAATCCTTATCACTTTAAGACATCACACCATGTCTAAGGATGATGCAATCCTCTCATCAACTTAGACAAAGTCTAAGGACCACTCATGAAGACACAAGTCTCTGGATTCATTTAGGACTAAAGTCTAGGGATGATGCAATCCACTCGTCAACTTAGACAAAGTGTAAGGACCACTCACGAAGACACAAGTCTCCAGATTCATTTAGGACTAAAGTCCAGGGATGATGCAATCCACTCGTCAACTTAGACCAAGTCTAAGGACCACTCATGAAGACACAAGTCTCCGGATTCATTTAGGACTAAAGTCCAGGGATGATGCAATCCACTCGTCAACTAAGACTAAGTCTAAGGACCACTCATCGACCTCATCGTTGGTACAAGTATCCTCATCATCGACCTCATCGTTGGTACAAGCATCCTCATCATCAACCTCGTCGTTGGTACAAGCATCCTCATCATCGACCTCATTGTCGGTACAAGCATCCTCATCATCGACCTCATCACTCCCCCTTTCGAGGAGGGTCCTTTTGAACTACACCAAGCTTGTCTCGGAAATACTCAAACTTTACTCGAGACAGAGGTTTGGTCAATAAATCGGCAACTTGCTCATCAGTGCTCACATACTCGAGCTTTATAGCTCCCTTCTGCACCATATCCCGTATATAGAAATATCGGATCTCTATGTGCTTTGACTTATCATGGAACACTGTATTCTCCGTCATCTTGATACAACTCTGTTTGTCACACAGGATCACAGTGGAGTCCATCTCTAAGTCAAATAGTCCTGACAACAGCTTCCGAAGCCATATGGCTTCACAACTAGCAGAGCAAGTTGCTATATATTCCGCTTCAGCTGTACTGAGAGCCACACTGGACTGCTTCCTGCTAAACCATGAGATCATGGCGGATCCCAGACAATAACATCCACATGAGGTGCTCTTGCTATCTGAGACACTTCCGGCCCAATCTGCATTTGTATAACCATACAATCTATAGTCATGATCTCTAACATAGTATAGACCAAAGTCTATCATACCTTTCAGGTACCTCATCACATGCTTTGCAGCTACCAAGTGAACATGTCTAGGGTCAACTAGATACTGACTCAGGGTGTTTACAGCAAAGCATATATCTGGCCTGGTATTCGTCAAATACATCAACGAACCAATCATCTGTCTGTAAATTGTAGAAACCACTATCCATCATCCCAGATCTCTACTTCACATTTTCCTTGGCTAAGGAAAATTCTCATCTGATCTAACCACATATCTAATCACAATAATCATGCCAAGATTCTTTAACTCTGATATCTACTCCCTTTGAAGTGGAGTCTTCTACATCTGAGTATTGTCCTCCCTCTGTGACACACTCTGCATTGAGTGATCTTCTACATATCTATCCGTGCCATCTCCCGTCAGATCGGTCTAGTGATATGAGCCTCAATATCACTCGAACTCTATGGTGAGTTCCTTCTTGCATCCATTTGAGGGAAGCACGTCATCTGTATGTAGCAATCATCTTCAACCTTGTAGCAAAGGTTGAAATCCGCATCACTCGTGGTGATCATCAAGCTCATCAAATGACTATCGATCCTTGGTACCTGTTGAACCCGTACAAAGCCTTCTTCGATCATGTGATTTTCTTTCAAATCTTGGGAATTTGTTCGATATGCACTTCTTCTTCAATTACACCATTCATGAGAACGGTCTTGTCATCCATGGGTGTAATCTATCTCTGGAAGTGTGTCTGGCCACTGGAGAAAACATCTCATCATGATCCTGAGCCTTGCTTTGTACTTCTATAGTATGTTTGATTTGTAAGTCTTCTTGTTGAACAGTCATCACTTGTTCTTCGGAACAAGTGTTCATCATCTTTCTTTTGTAGATCATAGTGCACGATCTTTCCTACAAATCAAATTCAATTACATGATTAGTGACACTTCATAATCATCAAATCATGTTGACATTTGGCACAACACTTTTCCATATTCTGTATGCATACAGTGGCTATCTAGATGCCTTCCATCTCTACCAGAACATACTATTAAGAGCGTGCACAGCTCCCAGCATGTTAGCAAAGAGGTTTCATTCTAGACAAGCAACAATGGAATGTTTGTCCAACTTACCCATCATATGCATATTAGTAGTATACTGTTCAATGCTATATGAATGCTTACACTATGCATGATATATTCTAGGAATAAAAATATGCATACAACTATTACGAGCAATATCATTAACTATTCAGAGATTCAAGAAGTAATTCAAATAACAACTCAAATACTTATCTTTTATGTTTGTGTGGTTGCCTACCTCTTGATCATATGCATATTAGTAGTATACTGTTCAATGCTATATGAATGCTTACACTATGCATGATATATTCTAGGAATAAAAATATGCATACAACTATTACGAGCAATATCATTAACTATTCAGAGATTCAAGAAGTAATTCAAATAACAACTCAAATACTTATCTTTTATGTTTGTGTGGTTGCCTACCTCTTGATCTCTATTTTTCCCTTTATGATAGCATCATGATTATATACTTCTATCCATCCTCATAAGTAGAGCGTCTATGTGATCAACGACTATGGACGAGTCTTTGTCTTCATGTCATCATGGTCATATATTCTTGATCTAGAACTTGATTTGTCTTTCTTGATGTACCTTTCATGTTAGCGGACAACATCATCTTCATCCAACACCACAGGTGCATTGGTACAATCATAAGTGTCATAACCCTAATCAATGAATGTCTTCTATCATGCATTCATACTTTTACTACGGTGATCAGACAAGTCTAAAATTAATCATGATTGTACTAACCTCAATAATATGAAGACAAACATATCATGAACTTAATCATCAGATAAATGAAATAAATTTCAAAACATACCAGCATCTCCTCAAGACATACCTGTCGAGATTGCTTGTAGTCTTTTCTATAGGGGTAAAACCCTAATCATCCAAGGTAGATCACTTGTAAACATCTTATATAGGTTCACTAGGATGATAGAATATCAATGCTATTTAAACCTCCTTCATTGCTTCCCTATGAGTCTCCCAACTTTGCTAGGGTTTCTTCTTACTTGGAAACCCTAATTTTTAATCTCCTTCCTCCCACAACATTTTGATGGAAGATTAATATCTATGATGAATGGATTCCAAATCCATTTTCAAGGTTTCCAATGTTGCATAAGGTGTCTCCAACATTGTATCAGGTCCTTCCATACCTAAAAACTGAAAACCCTAAGTGAGAGCTTCTTCCTCCTCTTCTTTGATTTCCTCCGTTGAGCCATTTCAGATGTGCCATATTGTTTCTGGTGTATCTCTGCAATTTCGGATCCTCAGGGTCTGAAACTTCGGTCTATGGTAGCATGACCTGTCATCTTTCCAACCCCACAGATTTGAGCTTCATTGGATTCCTCATGAGAGAGATATGCCAATCTTTCCAACATGACCTGTTTATGGGATGAAACAGCATAGCGAACTTGTACGGAGTGGCACGTGTCATTGTTTCAATTTCGGCCTCTGATACTCGGACCTGTGAAACTACAGTTCGTGCCCTAACTGTCACTTTTTATGGAATTCCATTTGGAGCTTCCTATCCCGAGATATGACCTTTTTACCTAGGTCACCTGTTTAGGGATTCATTCTGGAAGAGGCAGAAACCCTAACTTGTATGGATCATATCTCAGAAAGTACAACGAATCTGAGGCTGAAACTCGGACACAAGGTACATGAACATGTCATCTTCGGCCTGTCCAAGTTTCAGATCCTGAACCTTCGCCAAAAGTGATTTATAGCGAAAGTTCCACGATGACTAGGTTTTGCTATACAAAGCCCTAACTTTCAAATTGTCGCAAGTGAAACAAGTGTCATAAGTGCCATACATTGCCTTCCTTCAGGCTAGCTATGATACCATGTTAAGATTCAATATGCTAAGATAGATAACATCAGTATTCAATTCAATTTCACAACAATAGCATATACAGGATCACTAAAAGAATAATAAGCACAACATAAACCCAAGAGACACAAATTTATCCTGGGAAACCCTCATGGGGTAGAAAACCCAGCAAAACTTCCTCAATATAGATGACCAAAAGAACAAAGATGAAATCCCCAAACAAGAGCTCCTTCTCCTTCACAGATATCTCTCTCTCTCTCCTAATGTGCAATCCACAAGTGGGTGTTTGTTAAATGAGGAACACAACACCTCTATTTATACTTTATCTTTCACTTGACTTTTTCCCTAACTAGGTCGGTCCCTAACAAATTAACCTAATGCTGACTAGGCCGACTTCTCTAGGGGACTTAAACACCCCATTACAAATGACTCAAAGGGGATCTATTGCCTCGACTTACAAGGTAGGATTTACCTCAATGACTTTACATAATCAAATACAATAATGACATCCCGACGGAGGAATACAACATCTCCGAATAAATTACAATAATAAAATACAATAGAATATTCTTCGAAGTTACAATATTTCAACATTCTTCAATATTTTCCTCAAGGGCTTGGTCTTCTTCTTGGCTTTCTTTCTTGAACAAGTCCTTCTTCTCTTCGACGCAGGGTATCCATCTCTTGCATTTTTCTGGGCACCTTTAGTTGCAAAATACCTCTATCAATTCCGCAAGAGAGGATATTGTACCTTTGTCCAGGCCTTTAAACCAAGCAAGGGCCTTTTCTTGCAAATGCAATGCAAATGACTTCATGTAGGCATCTTCATCTTTCTGAATACCAAAATCCAAAGCATCTTCCAGAAACTCTTTGACATGGTTCAAGGAATCATCGTCATGGTCACAAAATTCTATCAAAAATGTCTCTGGCAACTCATCTGAAGTGCTCGATAAATCAAGAGGAGCAAAAAGGTCTTCAAAGCTTTCTTCTACATGCTCCTTTTTGGGAAGGGAAATCATGGCCTCAATAGTTTCTTCCTCAAGATAGGATCCCACTCTTTCCCGAACGCTTTGACCAATTGAAAGAGTGAAGGTATCCCCTTAGGAGGAAGCTCATCATACTAATCTCCCACACCCTTGTTATTTTGAAAATCAGGACAGTTTACGAACCTTTTCATTATGAGATCTTCATCCATAATATCCCATGCCACAAGAAATTCTCTGGACATCATAATATGCTCTGCAACTGTGTCTTCATGTTCATGAAATATTGGGATGGACTTGATCCACCCAAGTTCATTTGGCCAATTTGGATATACCAGAATAGTTGAGAAACCCAATGGAGCATACCGATTGTGCATCTATGTTTCATCAAAGGATGTCATGTCATCTTCTTACTAATAGCTGAGGCTTGCTGTTTTGAATAACACTTCTTTGATTTGTTTTCTTCAATGGAGTCGCCAAATAGGACTTGATAGTTTTTCCCAGATGTCACTACTCTATATGGGAAACTGAGATCTCAATGGCCTTGAGTCTCTGTAGGCCAAAACAACTCAACTTCTCTATGGAAAAGCGCCCTTGCTGTCTGCTCTGATTTGGATCTCTGAAATACTGTCACTGCCAATCTCTGGATGTAGTACAACCTCTCTAAACACTTTGCCCTGATTTGCTCTCTCAATGAAGAAAGACTGCAACCTCTCTGAATGGAATGCGCCCCCTCTACATGGGAAAAGCGCTCCCTCTACACTGAAGTCGCCCCTCCTCAGATATCAATGAAACTTAGATGAGATATGCTCTGATCTTCTCCAATCATCGAAGAAGATCACCTTTGATTCTTTCGGCCCTCCTAGCCTTGAGAATATCAACCCCTCTGACAAGGACGTCTTCCTTTCCTTAGGAAGTGCGCCCCTCTCCTTGGGAAAGTTGCCCAAGCTCAGGCCTTTGAGCTAACTCTGCATAGATGCATTCACTGCACACTGTAATGGATGATCTGTGCCTTCGATCAAGTAGGGACATATCCCTCTCAGATCCCCTCACTCTTTCTGCTGATGCACCCCTCTACTCAGGAAGTCACCCTCTCTACATGCACAAGTGCGCCCTCACTCTCAATCTCCTTTCTCTTTGAAGGAATTGCTGAGTAACCTCTTTCGGTGACCTCCTGCCTCCTTATAATAACTCATTGACTGACCGATCAGGGTTTTCGAAACCCTAAAGTGAGTGCATGCAAAATCCTGCTTTTGCATGCTTTTTAATTAAAAATGTTGCATGCATGAGGCAAATCATCCTGAAAAGTCTGCATGCATCCACTGCTGGATTCATGTCACCTTTTAGAGTGCATCTCACCCTCTACCCCATCCTGATTCCTGTACTGAAAATGCAGCTCCATGCTAGGCATTTGAACATGGAGGACATCTCGAGATACCACTATCTCTAACAGGACATGGAAGGTTAGCCCTCAACAATAATTCTATCAAAGTATAAAGCATAACTTACCTCTTGGACCCATTCTTGTACAATACCTCTTTATTTTTTTTCAACTGAGTCCCTAGGAGATGTTATGACCTAAGTTGTAGCTGCTTCTAAGAGGGATCTTATCCATGATGGTAGAGGCAAGGTATCTAAACCTAGTGACACTGCAAGGGCCTCGTCTACTACTGATGGAGTAGTTGTCACACCAGACGGGCTCTTGTCATTTTAGGCCAAGCTAAAAGCAAGACCAAGAGGGAGACCCTAGCTAGTTTAGGAAGGCTAACACAAAGACAAGACACACAAACAAGGATTTGATAGCTAATACAAACGATGATATCTTGACTTAATACCCTAGATTTGTCAAATAGCTATGATATAGGGCCTTATTAAACAGGTTGAGAGGCTTAACGATGAAGATAATCAACCAATGAAAAATATCCCAATAGCTAAACTTACAAGTGCTAGATCCAAGGTAGACTGAGTGCTAATGAAAATTCCCAATTTGCTACACTTAGGAAAATTTACCAAGATCTTGGATATAGTCACAAACTGGTGTTTTGAAGGATTATTTGCACTATAAATTGTTACTTGATGCAAGATAAGACCAATGGAAAAGATTCAAGCAACACCCAGATCACCAAACTGGAAAAACGTGAGGATGCCCAAGGAGGGTGAATTGCTCTTAGGAGGATCGGTGCTATAAGATGGGCAAATGGAGTCAGATTCAAATGAAATTTGGTCCCTAGGGGTTTTAGATGATTTCCTACTTGGGTTTTGAATGAAAAAGACACTAGGTGATTGGATCAAGATTTATGAAAAACGAGGGTTTTAACTTAATTATTTTATAAGTGACTAATGGAATAGAAAACGAAACAAGAGAGAAAAGAGAAGAGAATACCCAAAAATCTTGTAGATGCCAAGTACAATGATGATCTTTCCCCTTATCAATTTTGAGCAAATTTGGTGGAGTTCCTGTTAAAGTTAGTGCAACTGCGAGACCCATTCTCAAAGAGGATGGTACCCTAGTCAGTTAACTAGGGTTTCTGGGGAAGTTAACTAGGCAGAGTAAATAGTAAGACCCTAAAAGGTACCCTAGGGCCCCCAGCTATCTCCTGGGGTTCTTGGCTGGGGACCAAGCAGGTTGATGCCATGGCAAAGTCCCTAGCATGTCGCTAGGGCCCCTATTTGTCTTTGGGTATTCTGGTTTGGGACCAGACAGTTCTTGGTCACGAGGACCAAGCAGATCTTGTAGATTGAGACAGAGACATCCTGGTCTAGGACCAGGCAGATTCTTGGTCAAGAGGGCCAAGGAGGTCCTGTAGGTGGTTGATCAACATTTAGTTTAGGACTGAATGCTTAGCTTGGGGCTAAGAGCCATTCCTTGAGAATGGAGGTTCTTGATCAGTTACCAAGATGACGATGTGTGATGTCCTCTTTTCCTAGGTCTTCGAGATGGTTGAGTTAGATGGTCTTCTCAAGGGATTGGCCACCCGCTGGTGGAGCCACTAACATTTGACCTCAGGACTAGTCTAGAGGACCACATGATCACATCATCCAGTGTGGACCCTTCCTTATACAATGATGATGAATTTTCAGGTTGTGTATGGAACACTTGTACATTTGAGAGAGAGATGAATGGTTATACCTTCTCCACCTTGGTCCTTACACCCTGTTGATTATTGGTCTTGTGGTACCTTGTCTTTGACTTGTGGTTAATAGGGTCATTTACCCACCTTGAGTTACCTTTTGATTTATACCACCTTTTGATGGTTTGGGTTCTATGAGTATTATGTTTATTTGACCACTTTGTGGTTCATCCTTGGTTCTAGGGGTTATGTGTCATGTACCCACACTTATCTTATGTTGACCCTTGTACCCACCTATTGTCACCCTACTTATACTATTAAATGTGATTTTATTATTTTGACCATAATGTGTTGGTACCCACCTAAGTCATTTATACTTTATATTTTGTGACTCATTGGTACCTACTCAACATTATTTTATGGAACCCTAAATTAATTAAAGAATCATTTATGATTCTTCTAGAAGTCTTTAATGTTCTATTTAATGAAGTCCTTCCTCCTCACTTTTATCATGTTCAAGACTCTACATCTCAGATTGGCCTGATCTTTGCTTGATGTCATGGTTACATGTTGATTGCTTGTTGAGGATGCCCACCTGTTTTAGCCCAGATCTGATTTTTTGATGGTTTAAGGGACTATTGCAGGCTCCATCTCTGTGGAGACTCCATCTACCTGGTTTAACCCTGTTTGAGGTTCGGGCTGCTGTTGAAGGGGCACGATCTTCCTGTATGAGGTTAGATCTGTTGCAAAAGGAATCCGATCTGCTTATTTAGAGTCTTGGTCTGCCTGCCAGGGTTATGGGTTGAGTATGATCTATTGTTTGTGACTTGGATGTGACCCGATCTGCTGATTATGACTTGATTGGAGTCCGATCTGTAGTCTAAAGTCTGCTTGGAGGTCTGATCTATTCTTATTTGCTCTGATCTGCTGCTATGATATCCGTTCTGCTCTTTTTCTGCTTATTTGGACGACCGTCACCCTAAGACTTAGAAATAACCCTAGATCTGACTGTTGGCTGGTTATTGGTGGAGGCCGTAAGGCCTTTGGGTCTATTCTCAGTCTGCTGGTTGTATTTTTGTGGAGGCCGTGAGGCCTGAAAGTCCGATCTAGTTCAGGCCGTGAGCCCTGGGGTCTGATCTACCTTTTATAGTGATCAACCAGCTTGTTCTAGAACTGATCTAAGCATTTCTTTGGAGGCCATGGCTGTTGGAGTATGCTGATTGGTTGTTTCTATACTGGTTTTATGTTTTATGAGGTGCCCTAAACCTGATCCAGATTGCTGAGACTTGTT
The DNA here is from genome assembly GCA_027924585.1 of Larix kaempferi. Taxonomy (NCBI): domain Eukaryota; kingdom Viridiplantae; phylum Streptophyta; class Pinopsida; order Pinales; family Pinaceae; genus Larix; species Larix kaempferi. The sequence goes on along the minus strand of BSBM01000532.1, from coordinate 8,091,874 downwards.
TTGGTATTTGTACTGAGAACTTGTTGAGGTCTGTTCCTTTGTGCTATGACTTATTTAAGATCAAATTTTCTATGTTGTTGGCTCAGACCTCTTATATTGAGTCTTGATACTGCCACTGTGTTTTGACTGTTTTTAACCATCCCTGTTTGACTGTACCTCAGCCCTGTCATCTCTCTCTCTCAGGTTTGTACTAACCTTTAGCAAGGTCAACTGGTTCCTAGTGATTGACTGGCCTCTGGGAGGCATAGTCCTTTTCTGAAAGTAAAATTTCTGAGTATATAACAGGAAGGGTACCCCACCTAGGTAAGTATCCTCACTTGTCTCTTCTATTGTTAATTAAACAAGTTAGTTATTTTGCTATTACTAATTACATGTTACTGAATATTACTTTAACACGGTGACCAAATTGGTAGTGTTAAAGATGAAAAGTTGAAAGAGATGAAAATTATGTTTTGTTGAAATTACTGTTGTACTATTTAGTTTCAGTACTTGTTTATTAAATTTAATTTTGCATTAAAGTACATTGATTTTCTATTTTTACTGCATCAAACACTAACCCTAACCAAAATTTAACAGTTCCAAGTGAAATTGATTTTCCCTAGTTAAGCCAGTGCACCCCTCTTCCTGCAAACACAAACAACAAATGTTAGATTTGATTTACAAGAGGAAAGAACTATGAATGCAAGACAAACCAAAGAGCATGACAATAATCACAGATGCAATTGAAAAACTCCCTGATTGTATAATGTTTTCGAGAGGAGAGAGTTGGAGAGCTCTCACAAACTCCCCGCTAATGAACTTGCTACCCTGCAGTACCACACGATCTCCAAAAAATATAGCATGAAACCATAACAAATCTTCTCGAATGCCTCAGAGAATTGATTTACAATCAAGTACAAGAACAATCTCACAAAGAATACACAAGATTTCTGCAAAATATCTCTCTATAGCTGAATATCCCATAGCCAAAAGTCCAATACAATGAGTGAGTTTTCAAATAAATAGAACTCTAAATGCAAGATCCCTAGCTCCAAAAAGATGGAGGGCTAGGATCAAAATCTAACCAACTAAATCGATGGTGGATAAAGTCTTTCTACATCAACATCGAGCTATCGTCAAATGGGGGGCTGATTTCCCTAGTGTGCCCAAGCTAACAACATAGCATATGATATAACACTAAGATATGAGATGGGGGGTCGCCTAGGGGTCTAAGTCTCCCTAAGGCCCCCCCATATACAATAACATAACAATACAATATGATAACAATGAAGATCCCATCATCAAGTGCGCCTCCCATGGAGAAAACGTCCTCCCTAGGTGAGGAAAATAATATGTGGCCCCATCAAATGATATAAACATGAAATATGGCCCCGTAGTCCTCAATACATCATAACACATCATCCCAAGTAATTTCTTTGCCCCTCACTAGCCAAATTGATTTCTTGGCTAGGCTATGGTCACTTAATTATTGAATTAATTTGCGAATAATGTTGTTGAGTGAATAAGATTCCCATATCATGCCTTTCCTATGCCTGGATCATCAATATGAATGCATAAATGAGATCAAAGACCTCAAATCTACTACAGGTGACAACTAGCACCGCATGGATCCACATGTAGAACAATTTGTAAGCTCATCCATGCCTAGTATATAAAATATGGCCCAATATAACTGATAATAATAAAATAACCATGAACCATAGCATATAAAGACCAATTGAAGCATGGGACACTGTAGTAGATGCCCATAGGTGTCAAAAACATAAAATTGAACCATTGAATCCGAAGTCACCTGGGACCACCTGTTGACCATGGTCAAACTAGGTTGACCAAGTCAAAATTGGTCAAAATAATGGCTGAGCTGAGAAACAATTGATCCCCCATGCATAAGGGGTTAATGATGCTTTGTTATATATATTAATAGCCTAACTAAAACATAAAGTGATGCATACAGTGATGATTATGAACAATAAAAGTAAGACTTGTACTAGAACAGCCTCATAATCCATCATGAAGTCCTAGACATATGCTCACTATCAAAACTGATAATCTTGCTCAATGTTTAAAAGCTTGGAACCTGGAATTGAACCGGTCGGGGGTCAACTCGGACTGGAACTAGAACCGATAATGAATCGGAGCGGTTTGATTTCAATGAGTCGGACTGTTAAAAAATACAAAAAAATTTACAATTTTAATCATAAAAATTATATTTAACATTCCAAGCTATGATTTCAAACCATTAGACACATAATATGTAAATTTTACTCATATATATATATATATATATATACCATAAACCATGTATGGGTCACAAAATGGCACTAAGTGCACTACATAGTAAAGTCTCATAGCATATATCTTAGATTCTGAAACAAAATACAATATCAATGAGGCTCTATATCCTCTACAGTACAAAAAACATGATCATTGATGAGTCATGATTCATAACTAATCAATCATCAAACTGAGCACCACTGCTGGAAATGGAATGCTCAAAATCAACATCTGGCTCAGACTCCTCGGAGTCAGACTCCGCAGGGACATCTATGACCCTAGCAGTAGCACTAATAGAAGCACGGGCTGCATGGCTAGGTTGTCTAATGCCACTATCACTGTCTGCAATGTATGGATCTGGCTCTGCACCTGCATCCCCTACTCCTAGTGGATCTGCATCCAAAGTCAAGTCATCTGCGACTGCATCAATATCAAAATCGGGACCTAACTTTGGAAGTTGACTCTCCTCTACCCATTCTGAGGTTGGATCAATATCATCCAACACAATGGGATCTGTATTAGGTCTTTTGTTTAGCAATTGGATGCACCTTAGCTGGAGGTTGTACTGCACGAAGACAAGATCATTCAATCGCTTTTGTTCCAAACAATTTCTCTTCTTCGTGTGAATCTGCTCAAAGATAGACCAATTGCGCTCACACCCGGAAGCACTGCAAGTTTGACTAAGGACTCGAATTGCAAACTTTTGCAATTGAGGACATTGGCTGCCAAATGATTCCCACCAATTTGCTGCAGGGACAAAGTTAGTTTAACAAATTAGATTGTGAATTGAACATAAACAACTTAAAGGCTAAAGCCTAAACAATTGAACTTAAACTTAAAGCTTAAACAATAATACTTGAAAGTTGAAAGTTGAACTTAAAGCTTAAACAATTGAACTTAATCAAACTTTGGATTCTTGGAAATTTGAAATTGTTTACCTGGTTGGTCTTCATCTCTTGCCTTTATTGCCAGGTTTTTTCCAAAGGTGCCCGTGCCTCTTTTGAAAGAGGTAATTTGTCGATGTACTTCCATCTACTCACTCTCATTAGGGATCATGCGCTCTATGCAATCATACAAATCATCTTTGACCTCCCCTATTAGATCATCTCCTAATCGAGCTCTATAATGATACCTTGCGTTCAAGAAATACCCAACTGCATGTATAGGGCGATGGATTTGATTGTTCCATCCGTTATCAATGATCTCCTAAATAGGCCCATACTTGGCTACTTTATCTTTGTATGCTGCCTTTATCTGCTCCTTTACCTGATCGATAGCTTCATAAATGTAACCCATGGCCAATTTTCCCCCATCCAACAACCACAACACCTTAACAAGGGGCTTAACAATTTTCACAACCTTTGCTGCTTTTTTCCAAAATGCACTATCATTAACTTTTTTTTTGGTGTCTTTTGCATCTTGCCTGCGGGCCCACATAGATGGAGTCCATTCATCACATGAAAACATCTTTTGCAAGTTCTGTTCTTGGGAAATGAGAGATTACAATGTGAGGAAGTGCACTGCAAATCTCGTGATGGCAGGCCTAACAAGTTCCCCATTCCTAGTGTTTTTCCTCATTAGGTTCAAGACCCATGAGTGGTTGTAGATGTAATTTGTAATGCTCTTGGCATGCTCTACAACATTCTTGACCCAATCCTGTTTGCTTATATCCTCAAGCATGAGGTCCATGCAGTGTGTAGCACATGGGGTCCAAAATATGGGGTCTCAAGCATTATGAGTCTCGATATCAATACATGCTCATATAAATATAGACTCAAACAACTAGATCTGCATTTACCAAACTGGAATAAATGCAATCACACATAAACAACAGATATACCCTCGAAACCCCAACCGGGGAAAACCAACAAACTGTGGGGCTATCTTCTCTCTCGAGCCCAGAACATATGTATAAATGACAAATACAATATAGGATTACCTCAACAGGTAACTCAATCTCCTGAAACCGGACAGACTCTAGATCTGCATGCATCCAGCTGATGCATGCATTGAAAGAGTAAGCCCTAACCGGAAAACTGGATTTGAGTGTCTTTGTAGGTGCCTCTGACTGATCTGCCTCTCCATATCACTCTACTCTGATTTGCTCGCTTTGAAGACAACCCTTTGAAAACAACCCTCTGAAGAACTCGGCCTCCTCTGCATGCCAAAGTGCGCCCTCCCCTCTAGATGTCAAACGCTCGTATCGGACTGGATCTCAACAGATCTGAGCTCTGATCGTTCCTAACCTTGCTCAAATGCCGAGGCAAGGCTATCCAGGAAGACTCAGACTTTGAATCGGTCAATCCAGCTCACAATGAGCTTCTCCCTCCTTGGGAAATGCACCCTCCTCCAAGAGAACTCGACTTGCTCTAAATTGATCAGGAAACACACTAATGAGCTATCTCAGCTCACAGTACTGTGTGCCTAGTGACTCTGGAACTAAAGGTCACTGATCTAGCTCATATCTGACCTTCCTAGCTCTTGCAGCAACTCCTCTCTCTCTCAGAAAGTCGCCCTGCATGCACAACTATGCCCTCCTCACTCTAGCAATATCTCTCTCTGACAATGCAACTAAGTAACCTCATCTGGGGACCCCCTGCCTCTATAAATAATCTCACCGATGACTTAGGTTTGCCAAAACCCTAATTCTCGGTGCATGCAAAAGTCACTTTTGCATGCGTCCAATAAAAGCTGACAGTGCATGCAAAACTCATGCATGCAAGGGTCAAAACACTCTGGAAGGTCCACATGCAGCCACCACTAGACTCATGCCACTGAGTAGAGTGTATCTCACCCTCTACTCCATCTCGATGCCTATGCAACTAATGTACCTTCATGTAAGGCATTTGAACCATGGAGGACATCCCGAAGTTACCACAATCTAACACTCCCTCTTAACGGGGGATGTCCTGACACTAATGCTTGGATCCATCAAGTCCACTGCTGCTGACACTGATCTAATTGATCTGCCTGTCACTGCTCTTTGACTTGAAGAAATCTGATCAATCTCCATAAGTGTGGCTTCAAAAGAGGCCCTCTTGTCAACCACTACTGACTTTGCCATTGCACTCTGACTCAGACTCCCTCTGAGTCTCTGCTGCTGCAACCAATCCTGAAGACTGCTGTCAAGTGGATCTACTGCTCTGTTCATCTGCCTATGACCTTGAGTTGACTCAGCTCTGTAAGTCAACTCCCTCTATCTCTGAAGTGACTTAGCTCTCTCATGAGCCAAGTCCATCTCAACCATGTCGTACTAGTTCAATCTCTGACTGGTGCCTCTATGAGCAACATGCTCGTCCATCTGATATGAGCCCAAGGGCTCAATCTCCTGAGACTCATCACTATCAAGAGCATCTCGCTCATCCATCTGAACTTCAGAATCACTCCCCTGATCCTCATCATGGTGAGCATCACGCCCACCCATCTGATAACTCGGCTCACTCCTCCTGGCCTCATCTCTGTTATGAGCATCTCGCTCATCATCTCCCTGTGACTCTGAGGAGGATGCACTCAGCCATCCTGATGTGCCCGAGGTAGGATGTCCACGAACCAAGTACTCACCATCAATCCTGTGACCCAATAAGACTGGGTCTACTCCTCTAGGGTAGGTGAATATCTGATCCCGCTGAAACACTACTGAACAACCAACAACTGTCAAAGTTGCTACTGAGAGGATACTCCCTCTCAATCCTGGAATAAAGAGCACTCCTGAAACCTCCAGGAGCTCCCCACGGTCAAGCAGAAACCTCACTCTGCCCACTCCAGTGACCAAGTGGTCAACCCCCTGCACATCCCGAGCCAACTGCAGGGGTGTGTGCTCTAAGATAAGGAATGCATCCCGCACTCCTATCATGTGACTGCTGAGCATGCAGTCCATCCTCCAACTCTGATCAACTGGGGCCTCTGGTAGGCTACTGTCATGTCCTGACTGAACTGAGGCTAATGAGAACTCCTTCTCAAACCGAGAAGTAAACTCATCAACCTCCTATGCTGCTGCCACCTGCTTGTCCTTCGCCTGCTTCCCCTTCTTCTTATGCGGACACTGTCCCGCATAATGTCCATAATCATTGCAAGAGAAGCATTTGATCTTGCTCAGATCCTTCTTCTGTCTGCCTCTCTATTTCTCTCCTGCTGCGAGAGCCACATCCTCCTCCTCTGGAATAGCAGAAGCTGAACCCTGTATGTACCCTCTCCGTATCTCCTCCTGTGTGAAATCGTCCCACAGACGATCCCACTTGGGAAGGTTCTCCCGAGCTATGATAGACTGTACGAACACTGCCCATGGCACAGTGACGCCATTCAAGGCCTGTCGAACCAGCTCACTATCCTCTACCTTCTCACCAACTGCTCCCAACTCATCTCTCACTTGAGTTATCTTGGTGAGATAGGTCATCATGCTCTCATCCTTCCCCATCTTGATGCTTCTCAGCTTTTCCCTGAGAACCATCTTCTTATTTGCATTGGAGCTTTGGTACAAACTAGTCAACGCATCCCACATCTCAAACACATTGTCCTTGGTAGAGACACGTGGGATGATGTGATCCTTGATCGCATAAAGTAGAATCCTTTGAGCCTTCACATTTTTCTTATCATACACTGCTTTAGCAGTGGCATCTGACGGAACAGTGACGGGATTTGCTGTTGTGCTATTCACAACATCCCATAGCTCACTCTCTTTCAGCAAGAGAGTAATACGTGCCCTCCATGCACTATAGTTGGAGGCACCATCCAACCGGTCCTCCACCCTCAAACTGGTAGCCATACCCTCACAACTGAAAACTGTAACCCACAGTGAACGAGACTCTCTCCCGATCACAGATCTGACCACTGAATCCACTGATCCGATAGACCTGACCTCTACAACCTCAGATTTGAACTGTGCTGTTCAGATCTGGTAGATCGGGTCTCTATCTCCACAGAACCACTAGATCTATCTCAGATCTAGCCACCAACACCACAGATCTATGTGTGACTGCCCACTCTGACCCTCAACAGGGCTCTGATACCATGTAAATATTTGATTCAGAGATCACTACTCCCTCTGAATTGTCGTGAGATCTCAAGCAGTATGAGTCTCGATACCAATACATGCTCATATAAATATAGACTCAAACAACTAGATCTGCATTTACCAAATTGAAATAAATGCAATCACACATAAACAACATATATACCCTGGAAACCCCAACCGGGTAAAACCAACAAATTGTGTGGCAATCTTCTCTCTCGAGCCCAGAGCATATGTATAAATGACAAATACAATACAGGATTACCTCAACAGGTAACTCAATCTCCTGAACCCGGATAGACTCTAGATCTGCATGCATCCAGCTGATGCATGCACTTAAAGAGTAAGCCCTAACTGGAAAACTGGATCTGAGTGTCTCTGTAGGTGCCTCTGACTGATCTGCCTCTCCGTATCACTCTACTCTGATCTGCTCGCTCTGAAGAACTCGGCCTCCTCTGCATGCCAAAGTGCGCCCTCCCCTCTAGATGTCAAACGCTCGTATCGGACCGGATCTCAGCAGATCTGAGCTCTAATCGTCCCTAACCTTCCTCAAATGCCGAGGCAAGGCTATCCAGGAAGATTCAGACTCTGAATCGGTCAATCCAACTCACAATGAGCTTCTCCCTCCTTGGGAAATGCACCCTCCTCCAAGAGAACTCAGCCTCCTCTAAACTGATTAGGAAACACACTGATGAGCTATCTCAGCTTCACAGTGCTGGGTGCCTAGTGACTCTGGAACTGAAGGTCACTGATCTAGCTCAGATCTGACCTTCCTAGCTCCTGCAATAGCTCCTCTCTCTCTCAGAAAGTCGCCCTGCATGCACAGCTACGCCCTCCTCACTCTAGCAATATCTCTCTTTGACAATGCAACTGAGTAACCTCATTTGGGGACCCCCTGCCTCTATAAATAATCTCACCGGTGAATTAGGTTTGCCAAAACCCTAATTCCCGGTGCATGCAAAAGTCACTTTTGCATGCATCCAATAAAAGCTGACAGTGCATGCAAAACTCATGCATGCAAGGGTCAAAACACTCCGGAAGGTCCACATGCAGCCACCACTGGACTCATGCCACTGAGTAGAGTGTATCTCACCCTCTACTCCATCCTGATGCCTATGCAGCCAATGTACCTCCATGTAAGGCATCTGAACCATGGAGGACATCCCAAAGTTACCACAATCTAACATCTGTAACATCTTGCCAGCTAGAACATAATTAGAGGCATTATCTGTGATGATTTGAACAACATTTTCCACCCGCACCTCCATAAAAACTTCATCCAGGAGTTGAAATAATAGGTTTGCATCTTTCACCCTATCAGATGCATCAACTGATTTAAAAAACATGGTTCCTTGTGGGCAAGGGACCAGGAAATTGATGATAGTACGGTTCCTTACATCAGTCCTGTTATCACACCATAGTAGCTGGGCTACTATTCTTGCTGAGCAGATATCTGCACATTTCAGAGCTTTGCTTTTGCAGAGATCGGCTATGATGAGCTTGTTATTTGTGATCACTCATGTATTAGAGCAGTATGTTGTATCAGACTTTTGTTAGACCTTGTGCCAAGGTTGAGCCTTGAGAGCTTTAGATTTGATGATCGATGTGACCCTTTGTTCCATACAGTTTCAGTTTAGTGCCTAGTGGTTATATTGCAGCAACGTTTCAGATGTTTATTGATGATTATTATGATGTGATGTGACCTATGGACTTCTGATTATTGGCTTTGGATTATTATCTTATTGTTTTAGTCATCTTCATAACATTGACTTGGTATATGATTCATGATGTGGCAATACTATTTAAAATGAAATGAATTATCTTTGATGATGTTAGAAATTATAAAATGGATCTATTACTTGCACACTTAGGTTTTCTGACAAAACTCATCGGTTTCATTACCCTCCTATGAGCATAGATATGGCCTTTCCTGACATCCTTGTCTGCTAACTTAGGCACCATTTTCACTTGACTCCATCCATCCATGACCTTCCTTATTTGGCTTTCACCTTTGACTTGCCTTCTTGACATTTTGATACTGAGGACTTTCCCATTTCTACCTCTGTGTTGGACCGCATCCTTGTTTGTTTTGTGTCTCGGCTCTGAGTTGGTGACAAAACTTGCCTTTGGTGAGTTGGATTGTATGCCTAAATCATTCTGGTCGGTTGTGCCGATGTTTGGCACTGTGCAGAACTCCCCCTAGTCACTCGAGATGTTGTTGGCTAAAACTGAAAGCTCATGTACTACCTATATTGGAAATCTTTATATATACGCCCATGGAAACTGTAAACTCTAGAATGTGTTTTTAAACACACGTGAGTAAAGGGCAAGAGCAATGAACTGCTAAAATACTCCTCGAAGATTATAGAAAAGGTCCAAAAGCAAATGTTACTCAAAAGTTATATCTATTATTGCTGACCTTGTATATGTGAATATGTCCCGGATGCAAGCTGCAATTAGTTGTGCTTCTTAGCACATGTGAAATCCCAGAGGGGTCATATAGGCCAAAAAGGCCATGGAAATGAAATGAATGATCCTAATGAACTTGGATTATCTTAATGTAGACACGATGCCTAAGTTGAATAAGCACTCTCTAAACAACTTATCCATTTGTGAGGCACAACCCTTCCCTGTGTTATTTTGTCCAGCACGGAGTGTAGCTTTTCCTTTTCCTGTCCAAAGTATCACTTAGTTGAGTTTGGTCAAGTCACCCCCTTTGCCTAGCCTTGTTCTTAGCCTTCATCCTTAGCTAGCAGTTAGGCCATGTCCAATGGGTGAGTCTGTCATTAAAGCTGTTGTGCAAGTAAGATATAAATAACATTGAAAAATATATACGTATTAAATGCCACTGAATGATGTTTATACTTTAAGTTAAGCTGTGAATATGATCTAAAGGAACATGTCTTAGTCTTTGTCATAATCTTGTCCTTGGTTATATTTTGACCTAGTCAAACATAGTTTGACCATGGTCATTCTTGGGATCCGTGATGATGTGGACCATGTATGCTTATGGATGATGATTGATAGTCCCACATACTCTTGTTGATGACTCCATATGGTGGACATATGCTTCAGATGATGGTTGATGCAGTTCAACAGATTTATTATTATTTCCAGATCATCATACTTTACACTGTTCGGATATGGTGGACCCTACTGTTGACCCCTCAGGTCAACCCATGGTGTATGAGTACACATTTTTAGTAGATTTGGGTTTCTTGATCCATTGCGACACTTATCTTTCAGTTCCGGGCAATTCTAATGATGATAGATGAGTTATCCACCTGTTGGCGAGTTTTGGGCATGCTGACCCAGCATGTCCAACAGAGGTTTGGAGGCCAGTCATTGCCTAGGGCGCTGTGTCTGAAGGGGGTTGTCCAGCCACTTGATTTTCACATTATACCCCCCTTCCAGACACCCTGGTGCCATCAGTTTGACAGCGCAGGCAACCTGGGTGGCAGTTTGAGCAGTTTCAGGGTTTTTCAGGAGGATTAAAAATGGAATAAAAGGGTCATTGAGGAATTCGATTTGGGCAATTGAGGCAAGGTTTTGGCACTTTTCACAGAGGTCTTTCAGGATGAACCCCCCATCTTCCAGTTAGTTGGCATCAGTCAGTGGGGTCAACAGTGGCCACAGGAGGCCTTTTACTGCATGTCTCTCACATGTTTTGAGGACAAGATTTGATCATTTGTGTTATGTGGACATGTCATGGTCCTATTATTCTATATTATTGTGCCATGGGGATGAGATAGTAAGGATTGATGCCTCCTAGCCCCACCATGAGCTTCTTGAGTCATGTCCATGTCATATTTGGTCGGCCCTTGTATCTTATCCCCCTTTTAGAGGATGACGTCACCCTCACTTAGTCACTTTTAGCTATGACATCATCCCTCTTTGAGTGATCCATGTGATTTTATGTTAGGCTCATTTTAGCCATTGATTATATTGTGAGATCTTTTAATCTGTCAACCACTCATTTCAAAAAGTGGTTTTGAGATCTAGGGTTTTGGTCTTTATTATCCTATATAAGGAGGAGACCCCCCTCATTGTAAAGCACCTTTGGGCTCTGGAAAACTTGGAATGAAAATATTAATTTGGAGATCTATTTCGTGGCTTTGATTGGGTTACTCTTGTATATGTTCTTGCATCTCTTGTTTCTAGACATTGTTTGCTTTTCAGGTGAAATCGACATCAAGAGAGGGTGGCCGAATTGCTTGGAGCTAGAGCACGTTTTGCTTGATGGGAAGATTGTAGGGGTTGCTCACTGTTGCCGCCTAATACACACCTGGGGGGGACGCGGCAGGAAACCTTCAAGCCGCTCGGTGTGTCCTTGGGGGCAAGTGAGAGTCAAGTGCTGTCACCTGATTACTCGACTCCTCCGTCTAGGCTTACTCCTAGCGAAGCCAAGGGGGGTGGTCCCTATGAAAAATAATCTAAGGCTTTTAATCTACAACAAAAGATAAAAGTCTATTCTAGGAGTTAAAGATGACGAGATGATAAAAAATAACAACGAAGCACTGCTTGTGAATTAAATCAAATAGCTAACCCAACATAAGATAAATGAGCATTCACGACATTTATGATTGAAACTTAAACATGGAAAAATGAAGACCAGTGCCGAGAATGTAAAAATGCTTGTAAGTACTGTTGTGTGGGGTTGCTTGTGTAGTCTCCGTGAAAGTATTGCAGTGGCTCAGTTGGTAAATTTTATAGTTATTAAATGAGTAGTTAAGGAGTGGGTTGATTCTTGGTTTGGCCCAAAAGAAAACCTAAACTTCGAACTGAGTGCTCTAGCAACCTTACCAAGTGTCCAACCAGGTGAGGATGAACCCGCTTAAGAACCTGCTGACTCTGTGGATTCAGTCCATGCAACCTCCCGAGTTCTTAGGATTGGATTCTGATGGATTGTCCTATTAACACTAATTACCTTGCACCCGTTTCTGATTGAGCCAACTGTTCCGACTAAGCTGCAGTGGTCAAGAGCATACTCCGAGTTTGGGGCGTTGTTCGTTTTATTAAAAAGATTTGAGTGGATGATTAATCTACACTAAACCCCAAACATAAAGCAAGGGGGTTAATTTTAGGATTAAATTTTAAGCACAGAATAATAATTTGAAATAAACACAAAAGCATATAAAATGATAGACGGGTCCTTGGAGGACGTTGTGTGCTTGAGTGTGTTATTTAATTACTAGTGCTTGAATGAAAACTAATCTAAACCAAAAAAAATAAAAATAAAAATAAAAAAGGGAAGGGTGCGAATCCCCCCTGGGGGGATTGGGTTCAGGCGCTGGAATTGCCTGCTGTGCTCTTTTTATTTTTTATGATTTACACATGAAGCTCAAGAAACACTGCTGGTCCTTTAACTAGGCACCAATGCAGTTTACAAATGTTAGAATGATGTAAGGGAGGTAAAACTAGCTCCCGGATGGCTACGGACACCTCCGAATCTCAGACTTTGAGCTTTAAAAAGTTCGGACCTGCTAAAAGACAAAAAAAACCAGCGAACTGAATTAGTCTTAAAAATGCCAAGAAACACTTAAAAAGTGTCTTTGACGTTGTTACAAAAAATTGCAAAAAAATTCTAACTTAGCTAGCAACCTAGAACTAAATAAAATGAAGCTATTAGACTCTTTAGATTGCTACTTGCTTAGATCTATTAATCAAATGAACTTTGAAGCAAGATTTAGATTTAAATAGGACAGTAACCGAGATAGAATAAAAAAATGGATCTAGAAAAGTGAACCCATGGGGTTTGAGCGTTTTGAAGAATGGGTAATGGAGTCAAGCTCCCTGATGCACCGGTAAGATCGAGACTTGGTTCGTATTTACTGAATGAAGGCACGATCTAACATGTTCGTGGACTTCTCCAGCTTAGGCTACCTGTAGACAGCTGCAAACAACTAGCAAGGGGATAAGAGCATATGTGTAGATAATTAAAAGAAAGCAGCGATGCAATGAATTCAAACAAGAAATTACATTACTCTTAGCCTCCTAATATTATCAACATGAATAAGCAAACTATAAAGTATTACTTACAGATCTTATAGAAGATAGCTTCCCTTTAAAGACATATAATCCCAACAATACTAGCTATGAAACATAATACAGTATACCTCAGATGTACAAGCATGAAGATCCAACCAAAGACAATCACCAGACTAGCCTCCAAAGCCTTCTTTATTAAACTCAGAAAAATATTACAATACAAATATAAGCAGAGGTTCCACACTTTCTGATCTTTACAATGGAGCCAAGCTCCTCAATTTATAGCAAACGGCATGAAGCTAGGGCGCAAAACCCTAAGGAGACAAAGCTCCTAGATTGTAGAGCAAGAAAAGCTCTCATCCAATGGTGTTACACCATTCCATTTGGACAAAAACACTTCAAGAAGGAAACTGTTGAAAGCTGCCCATGCATGGAGATGAGGATGGCGAGTGGTTGAGTGATGTTTCCATAATTCGTTGGAATAAACAGCAGGCTGGTCGCTTTGGTGCATGGGCATATTTGATTGGTCTTTAAAATAGCAACCAAGCCACACTCAATGCCACCTCATGCTTTATCCACAACCAAATCAAATGGATGCCGTGAGGAATGGCTGGCCCACGCGTGAGGAAGTCTAAACCGTAGCATGATGTTTCAACTTTGATGTATGAGCTGTTCGAAAGGTTGATTAATATAGCAGCTATCCTACGTGGATCATGCCACCTCGTAAGATGGGAGAGCCCACCACTTAGACCGTCCACCATAAAAACCGTACATGGTCGTGGAGAGTTGGCCCACGTGAAGGTTTGAGCGTAGAGACTCAACGTTTGTCTTTTACATTAACTTATGACATATGCTTTCACCCTTTGATGTATTCGCCCACTTTAAATTTATGATACCATGCTTTAACTTATTCACTTAATCGCCCAACTCAAATGCCATCGTGTTGAAGGAAATGGCCCACGTGAGGATGGAGGTAAAAATAAATACGATTTTGCTCAACCACAATTCTTTTTACCATATATCATATGCTTTGACCTTTTGACATAATCGCCCATCTAATTGAACTTATGCCATGTCATTTGGCATGTGCCAAATTCTCTTTTTTAAATATTTTAATTATTTGCCAAAGTGCATTTTGATGTTTTTCTGGCATTAAAGTGCCACTTTGTAGCTCTGATAGGCAAAACTGCTCCACGGGGCGCTTTGACTGCCCGAAAGATAGGAAAACCGGGTACCAGAGTAAAGAGGATGCTCTGAGCTTGAAAATGAGCATCCCTGCGTCAAATTCCGACTCCGGATAAGACTTTTATCACCTTTTGAAATTTTTTAATTAAACCATTAAAAAATGGCTTAAAAATGCGGAAAAATATTTTTTGTCGGAATTGGCTGAAACTTCAGGGGAACCTAGTACATGACAAAACGATAAAATTCTAGCGCCTAGCATGTTTATAAACGTTATGAAATGGGCTCTAATAATCCCCTAAGGCCTAACCCCCACTTTGGGCATTCCAGCTTTGGAGGAGCGGGAGAAAACCTCATCGATTATACTCGGCTAAAGGCAAAGCATAATTGACAAGGGAAAAAACTCCTTGGAATACCTTCTTTGATTGTTAAGTCCTAGACAACCGAGTCACTCAAAAACCACCATGCTAGTACGCTTATTACAAACCCCGTGGGGCACGGTCATGTACTACAAAACATAAAAAACAAAGGGGCCTTGAACAGGCCAAGCTTGGAACTTCTGAACACTGAAAAGCACAAGTGATTGTGCAACACTGGCGGCTCACTGAAGTCCAACTAAAGTGCAACTTTAGGTGGTAACACTCACATCCCCCATGGGCAAGACGTCTTCATCTTGAGGGAGTTTTTCAATTGTGCTTTGTCCATTGATTGCTTCTTTGATATGACATGCTCAGATCTCATTGATTTGTGGATCAAATCTAACTTCTTGTAGTTTGATTTACAGGTTTCATGGGACATCTCTCCTCCTAGGGCTTGGACGACTTGGGTTGAAGACACTTGGATCAAGCTGGGAATTGTAACTAGGGTAAGAATCATCCATATGCTAAGAGGCCGCAAGCTTATGAGGTAAGATCTACAAGGTACGTATCTATTTCGTTTGTTCTCCATCCTATTGGTCACAAACACCATTAAAATCAAGACCCTCATTTTTACTTTTTCCTAGTTCTACTTGGATCTAGCTTGGCTTTGGGGATAATATTGAAAACCCACCTCTATAGTATCCACGACAATTCAGATCTATAGTTTGGTGGTGATTGGCCTCCATTTGACCCTTTTCCCAAAACACTTAGTCTTCCTTGGGTGAGGTTGCACTCCTTGGGAGGGTGAGTTTTGCTACTTCCAAGACGTGGGTAGGTGAGATCCCGCTTGATTTGCATTTGTCTACCTTGATAACCTACCCCTAGTGCTTCACTTCTTTGATTTTTGCCTTGTGGGCCCCATTCCTCATTTTGAGGGTGTGCCCCACTTGGGTCATTAAGTGATGCATTTTCAACCTTAGATCTATGGAGATCTAGCTCATATTGGGGCATGCCACTTAAAACCCACTTTGATAATTGCCTAATCCACCTCGATCTACATTTTGGCATAATTTGGACTCCATTTGCCCCCTCATATCAAGGCACTAGTCTACCTTGGTCAATTCGCACTCCTTGGGGTTAGTGTCATTTGCTAGATCCCATATGTGGGTATTGTCTATCCCATCCTAGATCCATAGATCTACATCCTTGCATACCCCTTAGTGCTATAGTACCCCTAACTCTACCTTGTGGGCCCCATTTGGACCATTTTCCACTTTTTAAGGAGTGGGCCCCACTTGTGTCTTTTCATGGTACTAGATCTAATTCAATTGAGCTTCATAAGTGGCCCTAGTCATTCATTGGTTGAAATACTTGTCACTCCTTAAGCCTCTTCAACCACATCTTAAACTCTTGGGCCCACATAATCTAACCCATGCATTGGTTTCCATAACTTACTTACACATTTTCCTAGGAACGTTTGTGTTAGCTAATCTTCATTGATTAACTAGGGTCTCCCCCTTGGTCTTGATTCTTCTTGATCTAAAGTGAAGAGTGCCTCGGTTATCGTGACACCCAGCTTGCATTGGGAATCATTGCACTTCTTGGGTCACCTTTAGTTGTCCATCTCCTCTACCATCCCAGATGGGATACCTTTAGGGACAACTACAAGTTGTGTGATAACAAGTCCATCCATTTGACATGATGGTACATCCCGTAGTGGCCTATGACTCCTTAAAACCCTGCTAGTATTCATTTATGGACATAACTTTCTTGTTCAAAAGTGATCCCCTCAACTCATGCATACTAGGGCCTTTGAAGCCCTTATCGACAACAATAATGGAATCCCACATGGGTTGATAATAAGCTGAGCAGGCAGCATTGAAGGGGATATCTAAATCATACCACCATAATAAGCTGAGCGGGCAGCATTGAAGGAGATCAATGGTGAGTTAGATCTATGAAAGTTAAGTGGACCCAAGGGTTAAGGTGTGGTTGAAGAGGCTTAAAGAGTGATAAGTGTTTTAACCAATGAATGACTAGGGCCACTTATGAGGTTCAATTAATAGATCTAAAGATGACTTAGTACCATGAAAGTTAGCCAAGTGGGACCCACTCCTTAAAAAGTGGAAATTGGTCTAAGTTGGGTCCACAAGGTCAAAGCTGAAATGAGATGGTACTAGGGGTATGCTATGGCATGGATCTATGGATTTGGCCAAGAATTAGCAATACCCAAGTGTGGGATCTAGCAAAAAGTCACCTACCCAAGGAGTGCGAATTGACTCAAGGATGACTAGTGCCTTGGATGGAGGGGCAAATGGAGTCGAATGTCCACCAAATTGTAGATCGGGATAGTCAAGATGCAAAACAAGGTAGGTTTTCGAGATCAAGAGCATGCCATGGCTAGATCTCACTAGATCTAATGCATCACAAAGTGACCCAAGTGGGGCACAACCCTCAATATGAGGAATGGGCCCCACAAGGTGAAAATCACAAAAAGTGAAGCACTAGGGGTAGGTTTTCAAGGTAGATCTATTCAATGCAACAAAAATCTCACCTACCCACGTTTGGGAACTAGCCAAACTAGTCTCTTCAAGGGAATGCGAATTGCCTTGGAGAGGCTAATGTGCCTTGGGAAATGGGTCAAATGAGGGCCAATTACCACCAAATTTTAGATCGGGATTGCCGTGATTATTATTAAGGTGGGTTTTAAATTTTATACTCAAAGCCAAGCTAGATCCAAGTAGATGTGAAAAATAAAAAATTACAAGGGTTTTATGATCTAAGAGAATAAATGGCCAAAGTAGAAGAATAACATACCTCCTTGAGCGTACCTGGAAAATGAAGATGAAGATTACTTGTGACGAGGATTACTTCCCACAAAGATCAAATGCCAAACTTGATGAAGCCCTTCTTGCCAACGTTTTGCCTCCTTCCTATTCCTGTCAATCAAGGACACAAAGATCAATCAATTGACAAAAATGGAAGTAGATGCAAGCAAAAGAGATGAATACCATGAAATTGTTGGTACAAAGACAAAACAACTCCCTGTAACCCAAAACGACTTGATGAAGATAGTAGGGTAGGCCTCCCCTGTTGCACGAAATTGCAAGTAGTCAGCGCTCCCCGGTGTATCGTGACAAGGGACTAATCGCCTCTCGTGGATCCTTAAAATTTGGTGGTGGTGAGTTTACCAATCACCTACAGGTTTTGGTGTAACGACAGCGGTACTACCAACAATTGGTATCAGAGCTAGAGGTCACGAGTTCGATACACACTCGACTCGCGCCGAGGGGGAGATTGTTGCACGAAATTGCAAGTAGTTAGCGCTCCCCGGTGTATCGTGACAAGGGACTAATCGCCTGTCGTGGATCCTTAAAATCTGGTGTTGGTGAGTTTACCAATCACCTGCATGTTTTGGTGTAACGGCAACGGTACTACCAACATCCCCACCAATATGCACTCCTCCAAAACGTCTTCCTTGCCTGCAAATCGTGTTAGTGAAGATAAAATCCAAGATGGCCACCAATATCTGTTAGTGCAGAGGAAGAAGCATTTACAATCACCACAAACAAGCATTCAACTCCAAGATCCAAGATGCCCAAGAAAATAATTTTATTCCAACATCCAAGAGACAAAAATCTCTAGATGCCTTTACAATGAGGGGGTCTTCTCTTTTTATAAGAGAGGAAGACCAAAACCCTAAACCACTTTTGAAAACTAGTGGTTGAGATCAAAAGATAAAACATAATAATCAATGGCTAAGATGAGCCGATACAATATAACACATGGATCACTCAAATAAGTGATGACGTCATGACTAAAAAGACTCTAGGAGGGTGACGTCATACATGGGGGTGGCCAGATAACATGGGAGCCACTCAATAAGACAAGGACAACTCACTAGGAGCACATGGTGGGGCTAGGAGGCATTAATCTCCTTCACTAGCATGACCCCATGGCACAATAATATACAATATGACTTTATGACATGTCCAAGTACATAAATGATCAAATCCTGTCCCCATAATCAAAGAGAGACATGCAGTAAAAGACCTCCTATAGCCACTGTGGACCCCGCTGACTGATGCCAACTGATCTGGAAGAAGGGGGATACACCATGGATGACCTCTGAGCAGACCAAGTGCCAAAACCTTGTCTCAATTGCCCAAATCGAATTCCTTAATGACCCTTTTATTCCAGTTTTTAATCCTCTTGAAAACCCTGAAACTAACCAAAACTGCTATCCAGGGTGCTTACGCTCAAACTGAGTGTACCAAGCTATCTAGAAGGGGGGTATAATGGTAAAAACAAGTGGCTAGACCACCCCCTTCCTCTGTAGCGCCCTAGGCAACGACTTGCCTCTAATGCTCCTGCTGGACAGGCCTCACCAGCATGCCCAAATTGGTCAACAGGTGGAAGATTGCTAATATCATGCCCAAGAGTGCCCGTAAATGAAAGGTAAGTGTCTCAGTGGATCCAGAAGACTCAAATCCACTAGAGGTGAGTACTCATTCACCTCATGATAACCTGTGGGGTCATCTGTAGGGTCCACCATACCCGGACAATGTAAAATATGATGATCTAGAAATAATAATAAAAATGATCAACTGCATCAATCATCATCTGGAGCATATGTCCAACATATGGAATCATCAATAGGTGCATGTGGGACCATACATCAACATCAGAAAGCAAAAGTGGTCCATCTCATCACGGATCCCAAGAATGACCATGGTCAAACTATGTTTGACTAGGTCAAAATACAACCAAGGACTAGATCATAACAAATGACTAAGACATGTTCCTTTAACCATATTCACAGCCCGACTTAAAGTATAAACATCAATCAAGTGGTAGGTAATACATAGATATTTAATGTTGTTTATAATTTACTTGCACCAAAGCTTTAAAGACTTACTCACCAATGGACATGGTCTAACTGCTAGGATAAGGTGGAGGCTAAGAACAAGGTTAGGACAAAGGGATGACTTGACTAATTCAACTAAGAGATACTTTGGACGGGGAAGGAGGGGAGCTACACACTGTGCTGGACAAGATAAACAAGGGGAATGGCAGTGCCTCACAAATGGGTAAGTTGTTTAGAGAGTGCTTATTCAACCTTGGCATCATGTCTATATCAAGTTGATCCATGTTCATTAGGATCATTCATTTAGTTTCCATGGCCTTTTTGGCCTATATGACCCCTCTGGGATTTCACATGTGCTAAAAAACACAACTAATCGCAGCTTGCATCCGGGGCATATTTACATTTATGAGGTCAACAATATTTAGATATAGCATTTGTTTAACCATTGCTTTTTAGACCTGTTATCACATATATAGTAGCTGGGCTACCATACATTATTTTTCTCATTCCAGTACACTATTCAGCCATTTCCCTTGCATTTGAGATGCCGAGATGAGCATCTATATTGGATCACTATCAGATTGTGGACAACAGTTGTATTCCCCATGCCATGACTGAGTTTCAGGACACTCAGAGAGATGACCGATGTAGCCATTATACCATTGGTACAGAGCAGACAGTAGTGCCCAGAGTTACAGCAGCAGTCTCAGAGGACAGATGATGGTACAGGTTGATGAGCTTTCAGGTATATGACTCAGCAGGTATATCATAGTGTTATGGTTAGATTGCTTTTATACTTATTCTCATAGCATGTCTTAGCACTTAGTGTCATGATCTGGCGATCATATAGATATATGGACCTGGTTGATCTATTATATATATTATATTGTCCCTACTCAGACTTAGAAGTTCACTATTCATACTCATTGGTACATACCCTCCTTAGGGAGAATAGAGGTGATCATTACACCATACTTTGGCTTGCTAGTGTTGGCTCCATCATTTCATTGTCTTCATCCATCCATGGCCTACCTTTTAGATTATCACCCTGACTTACTACTTGACTAGTGGCATGGAGGACTTTTCCCCACTGTAGCGTCTGTATTGGATGAGCTTCCCTGTTTATTGTGTCTCGGCTCTGAGTTGGTGACAAAACTTACCTATGGTGAGTTGGAGTTCCTTGTGAATTCCCCCTAGTCACTAAAGTTGTGTTGGCTAAACCTGAAACTTTTAGTGCTGCCATGTATACAAAATTTGGAAAAATGAAATGCTATATCTTGTATGAAAAACCCATTCATGCAATGTGTTTCTAAACACACATGAATGAGAGGCATGCCAAATGAACATGGCAATGAAAATGAAATGTTATATCTTGTGGAAAATAAATACCTAGGTAAACAAGCTGTCCATGACACACCTAGAAGTGCTCAGGTAAACAAGTGCCTTAAAAACACACCTGCAGCAGAAAGCCTAAAAGAAAAATGTAAATCTATGCAATGTGTTTGTAAACACACATAGATCAAGGCTATGGAAACTTCAGGCCCAAAAAAGCAATGGAACTTAAAAGCTACATCTAAACAATTGCTGGCCTTATTTGTATTATGGATTGTGCGCATCTGTGAAGGTGAATAAACCCTCTTTAAACAACTCATCCATTTGTGAGACACCGCCATTCCCTGTGTTATTGCTCATTCAGTACATACTATGGTGTATTCCCTTTCCCTTGCCAAAGTGTCACAAAGTCAAGACAGTTAAGTCATCCCTTAGCCTAGCCAGTTAATTTAAGCCTTCACCCTTCACTAGCAAATTGATCACAACTATGAAGTGAGTATGATCCTGAAAGTCTAGTCTGAGTAATAATAATAATTAACGACACTATACATTTGGATTTAGATCGCCAGTCATGATTACTCTGTGTTATAATTGCTATTTGAATAAGTTGTAGAGCATGTATTAACCTTGATACTTTGCAGCAGCCTTGGATGATGGTCTGAGTTATAGTTGGTCTTGGTTAGACCTAGTTTGACCATGGAGGACCATGGGACATGAGATGTTAGACCTTGTGATGATATGGATAGATGATATATGGTCTATGTATACATACATGATGACTCTATGCAGCAGCTACAGGGTTATGATGATGATTCTGGGGTTGCAGCAGTGTTTGTATATGTACAGCGCATTATTATTGGCCTTGAATCGGTATATTGGATATTTATTTTGATCATGCAGAGATTCATATGGTGTATGAGTACACATCTTGGATGGATTTGGACCTTCTGAGTCCAATGGGACAGTTTGTTTTCAGTTCCGGGCAATTACAGTGATGATTTAGCCTCAGTAGGCTGTCCTAGTGCAGTTTTGGTCTATCGGAGGCCCTGTCGGAGCAGAGATGACTTTTATCCGGTTGACCTAGGGCGCTGATGATGGAGGGGGTGGTCCAGCCACTTGTTTTTACCATATTACCCCCCTTCCGGACACACTGGTGCCCTCACCTTGACAGCGCCAGCACTCCAGGAGGCTGTTTGGGGCAGTTTCACGCTTCCCGAGGCATTTCAGGATTGGTAGAAATGGCTATTGAGGAAATCGATTTGGGCTACTGAGGCAAAGTTATGGCATGGGATGATCAGTGATGATAGATCGGGACCTTCCACACCTTCTCCAGCAGTTTCAGCTTCATCGGGGCCCGCATCCATCACTTATGGCACTTTCTGTGGATTTTTGAGGTCTTTTTGAGGACCACGACTTCACTATGGAGGCACGATTTGGTACATTCATGATTATTTTTGGGTTATTGTGCTATGGGGATTGACCAAGGAGGGATAAAATTACCCCTTGGACCCACCATAAGCCTCTTATGATATTTTGTCATCATGATTTGGTGGGATTCCCCTCTTGTAGGGCGATTTTGTCCACTTACATTATATTTTATTAGTGATCCATGTATTTTATTGTTGAGCTCATCTCAACCGTTGATTAGACATTTGTATCTTTTAATCTTAGCCACTCATTCAAAAAGTGGTTAGGGTTTTGGTGCCTCTCCTTCCTATTTAAAGGAGAGAGCCTCTCATTGTAAAGGGACTTTTGGCTCTGGATTATTGGAATAGAAAATTATTATTGCATCTATCTCCAGTGTTGTGGTGAATGTTTTTGGTGTTCGTTCGTTGGTTCTTCCTTTGCACTGAGTTATTGAAGATCTTGTTTGCCATATCTTTGTACCACGATTTTTGCATCTACAGGTGGAGGCCGATTTGCTTGGAGGAGGAGGTATTGGTAGGGGAAGACTCTCCCTACTTCTTCTTTGGAGCTCTTCGTTGGTAACAGGGAGTATTACTGTCCCAGGACCTTCTATTTCATGTTACTATTTGCATTTCTCTTGTATTTTTTCCATACTTGATCTTACTGATTGAATTTTCATTCCTTGGTTTGACAGGTAGAGGAAGGCGCACTTGTGGGCTAGGGCATCAAATCGGCAAGCAAATCAACAATCTCTCATTTGATCTCTGCGGGAATCTTCCTCAACATCAAGGCATCTCATCCACATCACTCAGGTATGATCTCAAGGTAAGTTCTATCTCCATGATCTATCCAATTGTCAAAAACACTTAAAACCCTAATTAATCAAAACCCCATTTTTTACATTTTCTCAAATCTACTTAGATCTAGTGGGTTATTGGGCATAATATTGAAAACCCACCTCTATAGCATCCACGGCATCCCGGATCTATAGTTTGGTGAGGATTGGTTTCCGTTTGACCCCTCTCCCATGCCAACTTAGCTTCTCCCAAGCAAGGCGCACTTCACTAGTTGAGCAAGTTGACCTAGATCTAGGTGATGGGTGTTTGAGATTCCACTTGATTCGTCATCTACACATCCAATAACATACACCCAGGTTGTTACTTTTCTGAAATTCACCTTGTGGGCCCCATTCCACATTTTAAGGGATTTAATCCCCATTTTGGACCACTTGGAACCCTTAAACTCAGATCTACTAAGATCTAACCGTTGGATTAACACGAAAATACAGATCCATACTCCTACCCGACCGATCTACCCGGATCTAAAGTTTGGATGCCATCCGACTTGTTTTGACCCACCTAACCCCACTTTTAGGCTTCCTTGGTCAAAGTCGCACCACCTTGGAGAAGTGAGTTGACTCACTTCCAGGAACTGGGTACTTGAGATTTTTGGAGATTTAGAACCGGAATAATTCAAAACCTAGGTCTAGACTATCACTTTGTCAAATCTTGCCTTGGGGATTGCATTCCTTGTTTTAAGGGATTGTGGTCCACTTGGGTCAAACCTAGATCTAGATACATTCATCCATCAAGACCTCTATTTCCCATCTGTCCCAAGTACTAGGAGTCCTAAACCACAAGTCAACCCTACTTTGACTCCACTTCCCAATTCCCAAGGCACTGGTTTCTCTCCAAGTTAATTCAACTTTCCTAGATTGTTGGGTTGACTTGTGTTTTGACCTATGCATGGTGAACTAAACCTTTGAAGCTGTCATGTATCATGGTCAAGCTTGTCATTTGTACTAGTTAGCCCCAATACAACCCTTAAACTACCCTGCACTGGACACGGTTCCCAAGGCAGTGAATCTTCTGACATTGTACTAGTACACTAGCCCTAGATCTCATTTCAAACATTATAAGTCACTCTCACATCAACCATGAACCAAAGCTATACCCATTGAACCCCTCACTTGGCTTGTGACTTCAACCTATAAGGTCTAGGATAAACCATACACCTAACTTCACTTAGAAATACCCTGATTTGGTGTTTTGGTTTTGATCTCTCCTGTCGGGAGTAGATCGGGTCTCCCCCTTTGTTGTCTGGGCTAGATAACATAAAGCGAAGGTTGCCTCGACTGGCGTGACAACCATATACTGGAGGTCGAGGTGATCGTGGTTGCACCTTTTGAGTTGCCCTTCCCTATTGCCATCCATGACTGGATACATCCATAGGGGTAACTACAGCTTAGGTGATAACAAGACCTTTCTATACCCTTCATGGGGTATTTTAGCATTTCATTGCTATAGCCTTTATTCATTGTGTGTTTAGAAACACATTCTAGAATTTTAAGTTCATAGGATTTCCAATAATCTCCATAAATAGTACAAGTGCTTCAGGTTTTAGCTAACAACATCTCATGTGACTAGAGGGAATTCTGCGCTAAGCCACACATAGGGGCAACCGACTAGAATGATCTAGGCATAAAATCCAACTCACCAGGGGTAAGTTCTATCACCAACTCAGAGCCAAGACACAAAACAAACATGGATGCAATCCAGCACAACGGTAGAAAATGGGAAGTCCTCCATATCAATAGTAAAAAAGGCAAATCAGGGTGAAAGCCAAAAATAGGGAAGGTCATGGATGGATGGAGTCAAGTGAAGGTGAAGCTTAAAGTAGCAGACATAACTGTCATGAAAGACCATGTTCATCCTCATAGGAGGGTAGTGAAACCAATGGGTATAGTCAGTGAACCTTTAAGTGCAAGTAATACATCCAATTCATTATTTAAAACAACCAAGATATTTCATTTCATTTATTAAATAATACTGCCACATTATGAGTTATATACCAAGTCAATGCTATGAAGATGGCTAAAACAACAAGATAATAGTCCATGATAACAATCATAAGTCCAATAGTCACATCACTGCATATAAATAATCATCATCTAGAATCAACTGAAACAACTGTTGCAATAATAACATCCAGAACTCTAGGCACTGAACTAAAACTATATGGAACAAAAGGTCACATCGATCATCAAATCTAAAGCTCTCAAGGCTTAGCCTTGGCACAAGGTCTATTTAATGTCTAATATATATTGCTCTGATTTGTAAGTGATCTCAAATCATGCTGCTCATCACAGCTGATCTCTGTAAAGGCAAAGCTCTGAAAAGTGCAAATAGCTGCTCGGCAAGAATAGTAGCCCAGCTACTATGGTGTGATAACATCTGGCTCTAGCTAGGACAAGTGCTCTAAGGGAGAGAGCGCTTAGAACCTCAAAATCTCTAGTCTCGAATTGCTCTGCATCAATTTTCAATCCAACACTCACCATCCTTTGCTTTCAGCTTTATTTTTGCACTTGTATCTGCAATCATGGCCACTAGAATACCACATGATGCATGTATGCGATAAAACATAAAAATAAATGCTGAAAATGAAATCTATTCTAAAGCAGAAACTGAAATGCATAAAGGAAATGTTAATCTAACACAACATATGAATTTTATTGTTTTTACTGTGCAGGAGGAAAGAAAGACTTTGGAAAAGACATACTCAACTCACTTGACACAGAAGAACTACAAGCACTCAAAAATCAAAACAAATTTTATTCACTTTCAAGTTTATTTATGTGTACGCAGGAGATGAGAAAATCTTAGGAAGGAGCAAGACTCAACTCAGACAGACAACTCAACAAAAGCACTCAGAAGAAAACTCCAAAGGCTCATCAAAAGAAAAAGAAAAATCGCAATACTCACACAGAAAAAGTGAAAAGTACACAAATCCTACTGCTCAAATAAGCTTATTCGAAAACCTATCTACTCTAAATAGGCAAGAGGAGTCTTAACTCAAGTCAAGTTAGGGATATAATCCCTCAACTCTCTCTGGTTGATAGGTGGCATGATATGCTGTCCAGTCCCAGTAGTGAGGAAACACATATCTTCTATGCAACGCTCAACAGTGAGTGGTCCAACCCAAATATCACCAGATCCCCTGGATCGTATGTAAAACAAATCATTAGGAACAACGACCCTATCATTGATTTCAAACCTGCGACGATTTACAGACTCAGGGATGGCTTCAACATTACGAATGGGAATAGGCTGGATATTGGAATTGCATCGAGGTTGAGGTGTGACTGTCCTCGAATTCCTGTCAGGAGGAATTGTATCAAACCTGGGAGGTCCATCGATACATTTCACACACCTACTTCTTCACCAACATCTTTAGACACGGGAGCTCAGAGCACTTCTAGCATGGTTCCAAGCCATTCGTCATTTTCCACTAGTCACCTGGCATCTTTAGAAAGTATGATTGTTCCCATCCCATCCGGAGAGGGTAGTAGTAGAAGTATTGGAAACCAAACCCTACCATCTCCAGTGGATGAGGAGGATGAGGAGGATGTTGTTAGAGACTTTTGGACTGTGGGAGAAACTCCCAAGTATATCATTCACCCACAGACTGAAGAACCAAGAGTTGAAACCCCTAAGAGAAGAATGAGAACCAAAAATGTTATCACACAACTTGTAGTTGTCCCTAAAGGTATCCCATCCAGGATGGTAGAGGTGTTGGACAACTAAAGAGGTGACCCAAGAGATGCCACGGTTCCCAATGCAAGCTGGGAGTAGTGGCCAAACCCCTTTCAAAATTTATCAACGAAGAAAGGATGGCCAAAAGCCTACCCCTTTCTTGAAAAAAGAGTGGTGAGCTGCCTAGCCCGATGAGCGAGCTAGTTCCTCTCCCTGAATATGACTTAGATATCAACATTGGGAGAGAATTGGATAAAGTTATGCATAACATTCCACTCATAGAGTTAATGAAGATCCCATTAGTTAAAGAGCAAGTGGTAGAATTCTTCGAGAGTATCCCAGAGACTATCACAAGTAATGGTGATGATCCATCTCCTCTAGACCCATCACCTTCTGCTATGCTTGAGGAAGAGGAGGATCCTCCCATTAACATCCAAACTGCTTTATATGAGAGGAAGAATGGTGGCCACCAACCTTTTTATCTTACACTTCGCATTGGTGACACCCTTCTCCACATCTGTATGTTGGACTCTGGTGCTTCTATGAACGTCATGCCTTTGCAAGTTATGGAAGCCATGGGATTGAAAATAACTAGGTCTTATGGGAACGTCTGTGGAATTGATTCTAGATCAGTTCAAGTTTTTGGTTTAATAAAGAACTTAAGAGCGGACTTATGCCCTGATATATCCATGCTAATGGACATAGTAGTCATAGATTTGTCCCCAACCTACGGAATGCTTTTGTGTAGAAAGTGGTCCGTTGGATTAGGGGGGCATCTTCAAATGGACTTATCATACGCTACTTATCCCCAACTCTGATGGGTCATTGGTTAGGATATTTCGGGAGCCATTTTACGATGGTCACCTCGAAAGTTATGAGGATGGTGTAAGGAACACTTATGGTGAGGGTGAGTTATTGCCTGCAGGCATTTATGGTCATGGGTAGCCATGATGAGGATTCTGGTAGAGGAAGAAATGAGATTTGGAGATCTTTTGGAGTTGATAGTTCTTCTGAGGAAGAAAGGGAAAGAGCAATCGATGCTAGAGAAATTAACCTTAATTTGCTTCGTGGAGAAGTGTCGGAAGAAATTAGAACTTTGAACCAACTTAGTGATGTGGAGCCACAAAATAATCAACTTGAGCTCATCACTGAAACAAACAACTCTGAGACAAATTTAGATCAAATAAGAAGGGGTGAGTGTATACCTAGAATGGTTAACGAATGGATTACATTGGTTGATCTTAACATGGAGAGACAAAGGCAAGGGCTTGATCACATCATTCCTTGGGCAAACAACAACGAAGGAACACATCCTTCTCATGATGGGGGAAGTGATGAAGACATAACTGAGTATCACTTCACTGATGTTCTTGATCATTTATCTCATATGTCCTTGGAAGATGGAGTATTAAGGCAAGTGAATGACAACTCCATGAGTTGGCAAGAACATGCCTTGATACATAATACTCCAGGAGAAGATTTCTCATTGAACAATCTAGCCATTTTCCAGGAAGAGCCCCATGCCAACATAATAACCAATGAGGATAGTTTGTTTTTGCAATATCCAAATATCCCTAGTTTTCTTATTCCCCGCACACTTTCACTTCTCGAGAGTCCATAGCGCAAATATTCCTGTACGGTCTTGATATCTTTAGACCTAACCTTTTCATCACAACTAAAGGCATTACATTAGTGGAGGCAACATAATCAAATATACAATTATGTAAAATTAAATCACCAATGCTTAAAGAAATGAAAAAGGGTTTGTGTCCAGGATTCTTATTCTCAGTTGGCAACATGTTGGACAATATGATCGTAGTGTCTTCTTCCTCAGCTTGATTTACCACCGGTTGCTTATCCCGGGTTTGATCTTGCAAATGAAAATGCTCTGCAATTTGTTCTCTGACCGATAAAACCTTTGCTAATTCCGAAATTGGCACTGGTATCTTCATGGAGTTAAGAGCACCTGTAACATCAATCCTCAAAGGCTCATTAGTAACTAAATCAACCGGAGGTCTACTTACCTGTGGTGGAGGAACCTTTGTCCTTTCTGCATTTGCTGGAGGAAATCTTCTTCTTTGATAAGTATCTCCAACGGTTCTGTTTTCATACCATTTCCTGATCTATTCTCGAGGAAGCATTTCTCCAAGAAGCTTATTTACCTTGTCCGCGTCAATAGAAGCCTTTCTAATCTACTACATATGCTCGTTAGATAAATTAAATTGCTTTTTTATCAAATAGATTACATACCTCGGAGTCATCTTCTTCGAAAGGAACGTTGTTCTTGATATACTCCATATAGTATGCGCAAGTCTTTTCATCATGGAAACTACGACAGGCCTTGCAATAATATGGAAAATCACTTACCGCATTGGTAGGCTCAAGAGACGAACAAGGCCTTTGCTGCTGCGCAGGAGCTTTGTTGAAATTCTTTGGCGGAAATCGAGGTTGACTTGGTTGTTGATTTCTTTCAAGTTGGACAATTTGGTTTTGCATGGAAGTAGCTTGTTGATTCATATCAACCCTTAATTGCCTCATTTCTTTGATCAGTATGTTCATCGGATCAGGGCCTTCATTGGAAGATAAGGCCTTGCTCTTTGGTTCCGCTTTAACTCTTGAATGGCTAGAAGTATCAGGTCTTCCAGCCGCTCTCCAACTGTCGTCCAGAATTCTTACCTTTAGTTTAGCAGCTGCAAGATCTGCTGGTCGGTCCAGACTAAGATGAAAACATGAAATCACCCGAGAAAGCCTTTAAGTTGTATGATAAGATCATTGGATCTCGAGGCTTGCAAGTAGCGGGGAATTTTTGTATGATCCTGTCAAATCTGTGATCAAACTCATCATTAGTTTCATTCTCGCTTCTTTTTATAGTCATTAAAGCATTATTCAACATTACAAGATCTTTCTTTTCTTGCCATCTATAAAAAAATTTACTTTTTAAATCAGCATAGGTAGCAATACTGTTAGCAGGCAAAGAGGTAATCCATCGTGTAGCATCGTCGACCAAGCAAGAAGCAAAGGTTTTAAATTTAACATCCAGATTAGTAGTATCAATAAGCATGAAACATCGTTCAATAACATCCCAGTGTTGGGCAGCAGTAATAGTATTTGATCCAGAAAATGTAGGAAACTCTTTAAGATCCCTGTATTTTATAGTTTGGTTAGGATACCCAGGGATAGCTGTGAAATCAAAAGCGGTGAAAGACATAGTTACTTGAATGAAAAGAACAACAAAAAGCTTATGTGTATCAAGTAAAGAGTCAAGTGTTTGTTGATCACTTACCAACTTCTCCTGTATACGATCTTTCTTTTTCAACAATATATGACTGAGATCAGGGATAAGAATACCTTTAAAATTAGCCCTTGTCGAATATCTCTTTGAATTTTGTTTATGTGGAGTCGCCAGGAGAGACCTGCGAAGTTAAAACTATACAAATCTCACCAAGATAACAGCAAGGGACTTACCAGAGTTCTATGTGGAGTCGCCAGATATACCTGCCAAGTTAGTCCAAAATGAAATATAAACTTTCAAATATATGTGGACATACTTTGAGTTCACCAAGTGTCGTTGTGCGGGATGAATCACTTCAATGTTTGAAACGTCCCCGACAGCGGCGCAAAAAATGTTACCCGGCAAATTAGCAAGGCTAATTCCCAGTAAGCAAAACTAAGAATAGTGACCCAATGTCACCTCGGTCACTGTTCTAACTTCTTCGGAAGTTGAAACCTCCAAGGAGAAGTATCCTTATGGAACCCTGTAGAGACACTAGTACAACCAACAAACTATATTGTATGCAATCTTATAGTTAGACTAGTGCCTAAATGGAGTCAATAATATTATAATCAATGCCAGTGAGTGCCAAAGATAGGATCAAGATCGATAATTCACTTAGATCATTCAATGAAATGTATAAGCGTGTAAGCATGTATTACAATAATCAATATTGGATCAAAAGACGATATTGCCAACGCACTACAACCAATAACCAATAATACAATTTAGGTAGTAATTGTCAATGTCATTCAATAAGCATGTAGCAAGACAATCCAGAAACAATTATAACCAAGGAAATATAAACGATCATACACCGATAGTTGTCATGTAAATGAGTATCCACTAAGTGTAAATTTCCAGATTTGTGAATAGCACATTTATACCAGCAGAAATAGGTAAAAGGATTATCACTCAAGACAGTAATTAACACAACAATATGATATCAGCTTTGTTGATCAATTAGATATATCAATTTGGCATGCAAAAATGTGTCATTAACAAAGTATAACCAGTTAAGTGTAAACCATACGACTAACAAGTCAGTGGCCAACGTATCCAAGTCAAGGATGTATCATTTGATGTATTTTCCAGATCTACAGTATAGCAGAGATACACTTCAGATTTATATAGAAACTAATATATATATAAAAAATGGCAAATTTGTCTAAAATTAAATTATTATTAACCTGTTTTAAAACTGATTTTTGTTTATGTGTTATGTGTGCAGGTAAGGATGGAAAGAGATGCACACAAGGGCTGCCCAAAAGGGCAGACCTGTGTAAAGGGAAAGGGATAGGAGGAAAGGCCGTGAAAGGGGGATGGAAAGGGCTACTTGTATAGGGAAGGAAACTGGAAGGGAGAAGGAGGGATAGGGTGGAGGTAGAAGGTGAAAGTTTTTGTAACCCCAACCCGGTTTCAAGCTTAGAAGCTTCTCTGCATGGTTTAATGCTGAAACCCCAGTGTGCACATTTTATTCACAAAAATGACTTCAACTTGTAACACATGAGATTCTTTTTCAAATTTTTACAACTCAGAAATTTAATTTTCAGTCTATAAATTCAAACTCAGAAATTTATGACAGCCATTCACACATAAAATAACACAGAGATTTTTGACCAATAGGTCCAGGATAAAACCCCAAAGGGAAAACCTATTTCTGAGAGAGAGAATTTTTATTTTTCAGGTATAAAATACATAAATAAATCAACAGTACTTATCATTTTTCCATCTCGAAAACTGTGCCAATGAACTGCTGTACAGAAACCTCAAAAACTGTGTTGTACGGCTCACATGTGTGGGTTGTACGAACTCCTCGATCTCTATGCAATCTGTTGCCTCGTAAACCGTGCCAAAACTTGTTGTACCTTCACTGTATGGCCAAAATTTAATTTCTGTACCTGTTCTCGAAATCTGTGTCAAATCCGTACTGCTGCACGACCTTCTTGAAATCTATGCCCACTTGCTGTATGAATTTCTTCCTCGAAATCTGTGCCAAATTAATGGCTGCACCCTGCTGTAGGGATTCACTCCTTGGGAAACATGCCAGAATTTCTCTTATTCTTGCTAGTTTGAATTCTCTCAAACCCTCTCTTTTCTCTCTTCTCCTCCTCTCCAAAACTTCTCTTTGAAAAGTGAATAATGAATGAGTTTGCCTTGCCCTAGTCCCTTTTTGTTCATAGCAACCTCCTCTTTCAATCTAATGGTCTAGATTAGATTAGATGAGGGGTTCTCATTAAATGCTCAATTAAATAAATAATAAATGATATTTAGTGCATCTCACTTTATTAATTAAATAAGACTAAGGGTCACTAATTAAAGTGTTCTTGTCCACCCCAAGGCAACACTAGGTGAACAAACACTTCCTAGGTAACTTTTCAACAGAAGGGAGGAACAAAAAGAAAGCCGCGGGCAACAGAGGATAAAGGGGATCCGAGGATCAGCAGAGGGGAGATGCAGGTTCGGGTGGAATGGAAAAGGCTCGGATTAGGGCAGCAGCTGAAGGAAGAGGCCAACGAGGGTGATATAAGGGAGGCCAAAGATGGAAGGGAGTAAAGGGAGGCCAGCTGAGTAGCTTGGGAAGGATGGCGAAGGTAGGGGAAGAGGTTGTGAGGTAGATCTTAGGCTTTAGGTTAGGGTTTAGGCACAACAAAAACAGGGTTTAGGGTTTTTAATAATTTAAACTAACTCAGAAAAATAGAAAAGTAAAGCCTAACTAACATAAAAACCTAGGTCAACAATAATATTTACAAACACACAAACTCAGAAATTAGGTTTATTGTATAGAAGAACAATTAGGGTTTAGATGGATCAACCCTACCTAGGGCTTCCTTAGAGGAATAACCCTTCCTTAAGATGGTACTTGCCTAGTTCTGCAAGCCAAAGACTTCTCCAACAACCTCTAGGGTTAGTTGTGAGAAATTTGGCTAAGACAAACCTAGGAAACCTAAAGCTCAAGCCTTCTTAGCTAGGGCAACAAAATACTGAAATTTAACTAGCCAAGGGCAAAAATGCAGCATTACAACCACCATTCAAACCTTAGACAAGCATGGTTTAAGCATTTAGCAAAAAGACATCAAGAGAGAAAACTTAGATACCTTTTTGTGCATGTGTCAAGCAAACAACTCTTAGCAATCACCCAAGCAAAGTGCAAGAAACAAAGATGCTCCAAAGATAAATCCCCAAACTAGCTTCATACATTCATCTTCAAGGAAGTGTGCACCTCTCCAAAATGCCCAAGGAGGTCGAAATCAGAAGGATAGATTTTATCCCATGTCTTGTTATCTTTTGAAGTGAGGAGAAGGTAAACTTATACCCTTCTCACACTCACTTTACACAAAATAAGGTCAATTTAATATTTAAAAATGTCAACTTAAAAATATAACAAAAATAATATAAAAAAATCATCTAAGTGGGTGAAATGGGAAATTTTCCCAAGTATTCACCCCTACATGTCAAAAATGACTAAAATGGCCACATCGAATTGAACTGAAGGCTGAGATGCGGAGAGGGGGTCGTCATACCCCTACTAACCTCGTGAAATAGTGTAAAGCCCTCAACGCACCCCCTCAAAGCAAACACATTGCAGCCATGAGAAGATGATGTCATCCTTTGTGGAGGCCAAGGAGAAATGGCGCTGGAGCTCTGGAGCAGCAGGAGGGTGCAGAAGGAGACCTGGGGCAATGCCATAGGCCCCAGTACTGAAGGAAGATATGCCACCCGCGTAAAAGTGATGGGGAAATCATGTGGTCCATTGACCCATTCCCGGGGGCCCCAGACACCAACCTCAGGGTTTCAAACCCTTTTATAAGGCAGTCAACAGTGCCATTAAGCCATAATACCCCTAGGAGGGAGCCAGAGGATCTAGCCATGACCCTGTTGTCCGCCAAATTGCACACCAGCAGCAGAAATCTTTCGAAAGCTGTCTCTTCACTATAAGTGAGAGAAGTGTGGCCTTGGGGGCAAGCAATGAGCTAGGTACTGTCACCTGAATCCTAGCTCCTCCGTTTAGGCTAACTCCTAACGAAGCCAAGGGGGGTAGTCCCTGCAAAGAGTTTCACTAAGGCTCTTATGTTTTGTAATGTTTTTTGATGAAGTGATGCAGATGGGTGTTGTTTAGGAGTTATTGTGATGAGACCAAATTAGAAATAAAACAAGATAAGATGCAATCCACGTTGCTAAATAAGATATCGGAAATGACAGTACTTTTCAAGAATTGAAGTTTAAATAATGCATCCTGTTGTCCGCCAATATGCACACCAGCAGCGGAAATCTTTCGAAAGCTGTCTCTTCACTACAAGTGAGAGAGGTGTGGCCTTGGGGGCAAGCAATGAGCCAGGTACTGTCACCTGAATCCCAGCTCCTCCGTTTAGGCAAACTCCTAACGAAGCCAAGGGGGGTAGTCCCTAAAAGAATGTTTCACTAAGGCTC
This sequence comes from Larix kaempferi, assembly GCA_027924585.1. Lineage (NCBI taxonomy): Eukaryota > Viridiplantae > Streptophyta > Pinopsida > Pinales > Pinaceae > Larix > Larix kaempferi. Next base: position 8,057,223 of record BSBM01000532.1, on the reverse strand, counting down.
TTGTTTTTATAGTGTTTTTTGATGTAGTGATGCGGATGGATGTTGTTTAGGAGTTTTTTGTGAAATGAGAGACGATATAAAGCTTGAAAATAAAACACAAGATAAGATGCAATCCACGTTGCGAAACAGTATATAAAGACTTGATATAATTAAGAAGCATCCATAGATAAAAATTAAATGACAAAAGGACCAGTGCCTTATCCAATGGGTAATGGAGTCAAAAATAACAAATGTAGTGCTGGGAGATGCTGAAAAGTAGTATTGATAGTAACTGTTCGTGAGATCGTTGTGCAAATTATCTTGGTAAATTTCAAAGTTTTAGTTGTCTTGATTATTATGGCTAAGACCAAAAGGTATCAAAAGATGGTAGAACCCTACCCAAGAAAGATACTGGCAACCCTAAGTGACCTGTCGGAAGCACCCAGATTCAATAAGGATTGGTGTCCAATGTTTGAACCGCCCCTGAGTCTGACATTGGGAATCCGGCGTCACCTCTCGTGGGAAGAATAGTATTTTGCCTTGGTTGAGGTTTTGGGTAAAAATTTTAATTAAGTTTATCGATCGTAATTATCAAGTCTTCCACCTTTCTGAGTACTAGCCCAACCGTTTCCGGCTGGCAGAGCATACGGGTGTAAGACAAACCAAGATAAATTAATTAGGGGTGTGTGAGTGGAAAATTTTATTATTAAGAAACCTTGTTCGACTCTCCGATAGAGAGCGCTCTTGACTCGGTCTTATGACCACAGTTCAAGAGACTTACTAAAATTAAAATGCCTAATGCAGGGATGATGCAAGACTAAAATGCCCTCCGATAGAGGGTGCTCTTGACTTGGATTTGGCCAAGTTCAAGAGACTTTGGTTTATTTTAAGAAAACAAATAAAAGCAGTAGCAGCATATTTTCACTTGAAACAAATTTAAACCACAGTGTTGATCAACAAGATGAAAATACTACTAGCAATAAAGCTTGCAAGATAAATAAATCTAGTGTTCTACCACACAAACTTTAATCTACTAGGTGGGATTGATCTTCGAACAAGATCAACCACTAGAAGCCACCAATCCTGGAAACCTTCCAGCTAGCTGGATGTCCACAAGAAGTTGATGGGGGAGCGAGAAGCTACCACAAAACTATGTGGCCTTTGGGATACGATCCCAAAGTTAGCTATTCTCTGGTCAAGGATTGGAAGAGAAACAAGATAATAATAAACAAAGATAACTCTAAACTACCCAAGAATCTCTTTCAGGTTCAAGACCCTACTCGGGAAAGCATGGGGGTAAGTAGAATATGGAAGGTAAATAACCGAATTACTTAGCGAAATAGAAACTAATCTAAGAGCATGGAAACATAAACTAAGTTAAACCACACCACAAGACCCAACACTCTTCCCCAAATGGGGAAGAAGAACCAAAGGTGGAGGACCCCTCCACTTGAAAACTTTTTATTAAACTGTTACAGATGCCTTGGGTTTAAAACCTTGCAAGGTCTTTGAGAAAGATGATACTTGGAAAAAACTAAGAAAGAAGCAACTTTTTGCTTGCTTTTACAAAGGATAAGTATGTCAAATTTTGCTCATTTTCATGTTTTCTTCTCTTTGGTCCTTTGCTTGGAGCTTACTTCTTCAAAGCTTTTCAAAATTCCTTCTTTCAAAGCACCTACACAAGCTTGAAAAATATACTCAACATGCACCCATTAAACGTCAGAAATCAAAATGAAATTCGAATCTACCAAGTCTAAACTTGAAAGATAGAACCTAAAACATAAAAAACATGAAAATTTTGTTCGAAAAAGTTTGTATGGGAAAACGGACCAGCGAACAAAAGTTGTCCTAAATATGCTAGAAATGAGATCTAAAACTTAAAATTTTTTAGGAAAATTTTATAAAATTTTTTCTATCTTAAAAAGGGAAACTAAAACTAAAACAAATGCAAACTTAACAAGTGCAAGAATGAGATCTAGTATAATTTTAAGGCTATCTTTTCAATGCATGAGATTTATAAACTAGATGTAGAAAGAAATCTAACTAATTTACCCTTAAGCAAACTAGGAAATATAGCTACCATTAACTTCAACAATTCGTTTTTTGTGTTTTTTTTTGTGGTTTTAGGGCTTTTTTGGAAGTGGACAAGAAGAGAGAGAAAGGGGAAACCTAAGGGGAAAAGATGAATAAGTGAAGGAGCAAATGAAGAAGGGATAAGCTAGAAGACAAGGGCAAATGGTAGAGAGGAGAAACTAGGGTAGGGAGGAAGGGCGAATGGAGAAGGAGAAGGCTAAAAAACGAGTTGGAGGAAGTATGAGAGGTAAAAAGACAAGGATAAATGGGAAAGAGACACAACTAGGGCAAGGAGGACGAATGAAAGGAGTAGGAAAAAACTATTGAGGGGATAGGCCTAGCAAATCAATGGGAAAAGGAGATCAAGGAGCAAAAGACAAGGCTTGAAGAAGAGAAGCCCTAGAGTAACAAGTAACCAATGTTTTGAAAGTGAAGCTTTTTGATGGAAGAAGTAGCCTTTTCCGCTTAGATGCAAAGCCCTAGATCTTGCTTCTTTGGAGTTTTCCTGAAAACAAACTATTAGCACAAGTTTTTTGTTGGTGGAGAAGAGGGAGATACAACCGAGTTCATCTCATCTCACCCTTTTGAGGATCTGCAATACATAAACACTCATACAAACAATACTTGATTTAAACTTAGAGAGTTAGACAAAAATGGGAAAAGAGACAAGGTAGTAAGACCGATTACAATTTGTACTCTTTTAAACCATCCAAGGCTAAGCCTAGCAAACAAATTGGACCATCAAATGCTTGCCCTATGCTCTTAATAAAGAGATCTAAGCATAAATTACAATCAAGATTGAAATTGCAAGAATGTAAAAATCATAGATATTACCTCAACAATGAACCATTAACTCATGAACCAATAGACATGCACACCATTTGCCTCCAAAGCCAACTTTATTTCCACAAGCTCTTGACAAATATGAGCAGAGTAACTTTACAACAATTTTCCATCATAAGAAAGCCCAAATGGCTTCTCTTAAATAGCAAAACACTAGCCTAAAACCCTAATTCGAATTTGGCATGAAGAGAGCCAAAAACTCCATCTTAATCCAATCAAAACCATGTCAACACCAACCAAATCGAGCTTGGAGTCTTAACTCAACATTAAGCTTGAGTTTGGAGCCCATAATTTGAGGAAGGAGCCCCACATGCATTGATTTCAAAATCCAACAACCCATTAATTAATTGCCAAATCACAAAAACGAATTTGCATGAAGGTGGGTGAATTTCTCAACTGTAGATCACTCCCTGTGCTCCGAAACTGATCTGAATCAGGTGGGTGAAGATTCCAATCATCATAAATGCTTTTTGCCATGTCATTTTGACTTTGACTTTATTCAATTTGGCCTTTTTTGGAGAGATTTAAATTATCTCCAATTTATTATTTTTTGAATATTTTAATTAATATTTCTCATTTTTTGATTTTTTGAGAAAATATTAATTATGAGGCCAAATAATTGTCTGAAACTTAGGGTTAGCTGGTCCGGGGATCATGAATGATTTTTGGCTTAAGTCTGGAGCCTTCAATCACTGAAATCGGATCCCGGATGACTGACATATTACAGACTCAAATTTCTCTATTCAAACTATAGAGAAATTTAATTAAAATTTAAATAATTAAAAAAAATTAAAAAACCCCAATTCCGACGCGTCCGGTAAAATTTTTTCGAAATTTTTTCTGGGGGTCCTAGAGACTTAGGACATGACCAAAACCTATTCTAATAGTGTCTAGTAGGTTTATACATTATAGTTGGACTCTAATAACCCCCCATGGCCAAATTTCCAAAATCGGGCATTCCAGCTTTGGAGGAAGCGGGAGAAAAACCAAGAGATTATATCTCGCCTGAAGCAAAGTATAATCTGACGGTGAAAAAACTCCCTGGAATACCTTAGTTGTTTAATCCAGTCATGGGGAACCGAGCCACTCAGACCCTACTAGCACACTTTGATACAAACCCCCATGGGGCCATGGTCATGTCGACTCAAAAACAAAACTGGCTAGTCAAAACTGGCTAGACCCAAATATCTGAAACCCAGATACTCTGGAAGTGAACACTGATGTGTTCCAACACTGGCGGCTCAACAAGGTTTCAACCATTTGTACAAAATAGGTGATAACACATCCACAAGATAAAGTAAAACCACAAGGACAAATGGTCCTGATCAAGATATAATATTTAAATAACCAGTGCCTTATGGAGTCAAAGAATGAGAAGTATGTGATGCTGAATGTGTGGGTCTTGAAAGGTAGTTGTTCGTGAGATCGTTGTGCAAATTATCTTGGTAAATTATAAGTTTTTAGTGGTCTTGATTATTAGGCTAAGAACAAGGATATCAAAAGTCCGGAAATAGTACCGGTAACCTCTTAGATGATAGGTCGAAGCCACCCAGATTTCAAAAGGGTAAGTGTTCAATTGGCTTGACCACCCTTGAGTCTGACAGCGGGATTTTGGCACCACCTGTTTTAGGAAACTACCTCAGTAAATCTCGAAAGCAACGCCAGTTCGTTGGTTGGGGTAAAGTTTTATTAAGTTATCACTTGTGAGATTAACAAGTCCAACACCTTTCTGAGTACTAGCCCAACCCTTTCAGGTTGGCAGAGCATACGGGTGTTGGATAATTGACCAAGATAAATTAATTATGGGGGTGTGAGTTGGAATGATTTGAGAAATTATTAAGAGCAAGCTTGTTCAACTCTCCGACAGAGAGCACTTTTGACCTCGTCTTATGACGAAATTCAAAAGATTTTAAACTAAACTATATGCTTGATGCAAGGTAAATGCAGTGGGAATGCTCTCTGATAGAGAGTGCTCTTCGACTTGGATTCGGCCAAGTTCAAGAGACTTTGTTCATTTTATAAAATAGAAGCAGTTATAACTTGAAGAACAAATATGAAGCTTTAAGTGACTGAAAATAAAAAGATGATAATGAGATGTAACAAGATGCTTGAAACAAACTAAAATAAGCTTAGTGTTCTACCAAACAATATTAATCTAAAAGTGGGATCTACCTCCAAACAAGGTTGATCACTAGAACCATTAGTCCTTGAGACTTTCTAGCTAGCTGGAACTTCAACAAGGAGGCTAATGGGGAACAAGAAGCTACCACAAAGCTATGTTGCCTTTGAGAAACAATCCCAAAGTTTGCTTACTCTAGTCAAAACTTGGAAATAGAGTATAATGAAGTAAAAAAGTTAATCTAAAGCATGAAACAAGAGAAATCTAAACTAGCAAAGCACAACACTCTTCCCCAAATGGGGAAGAAAAACCCAAAAAGTGGAGGACTCCTCCACTTAGCCTTTTATTTATTTATTACAAGTGCCTTAGGAATGAGATCCTTGGAAGGTCTTTGAGAGAAAATACTATAAAAATGATTGAAACAAGCTCTTTAAGAGCTATTACAAAGGATAAATAATGCTTTCTTGGTTTGGATCATCCCTTTGGTTTCTTGATAAGTTCTTGATTTAGGATTTTTTTCTCTTCAACTTGCTTCAAATTTCTCTCAAAGCTTGTATTTCTCAATGAGAGACCTATCACAATGGAACACTCAAATACCCATTAGCATTAGCAAAAATCAAATAAACTCGAAACTAGCAAGCCTAAAGATTCAATGAGATCTAAAGCTAAAAACAAACTATGATAATATGGAAAAAAGCTTTTAATATGCAAAAGGCTAAAAGCTTTGGAAGACAATGCAAGTTTTTACTTTTTTTTTGATGAGATCTACTTATGCAAAGTAATCTATTAAAAATGCAAAGAGCAAAACTAACTATTAACTTTCAAAGAAAATGAAGCTAGGTTTTAACAAAGGCAAAGTATGATAAAAAATGCCTAACTTTATGAGGAGATCAAATGCAAACTAAAACAAATAAACTATATGCAAAGTTTGAACTAAGACTAAAAATAAAATGAAAATGTAAACTAGAAAAATGAAACTAGATCCTACAAGTGCAAAATGCAAAGTATGACAAACTATGCTTGATTATCCACCTTTTTTTTAAAAGAACATGCAACTAACCACTAACCAATGTTTGCATACTTTGTACCTTGTGTAGGGCTTTTGAAGAGGGACGAAAGGAAGGAGTGAAGGCTAAGGTAAGAAAAGAAGTGGGCAGCCAAGGGACAGAGGTAAAGAGCAACGGAATGAGAAGAAAACAGTGAGCAAGGAGCAGCAAACAGTGAGCCCAAACTTAGCAGCAAACAGTAAGCAACAACAGGCTGGAAAGAGAAGAAAACAGTGGGCAAAAATTGTCCAGTTGTGGGTAAGAAAGTGCCCAAACAGTGGGCTGCTAGATGCCGAAAACAGTGGGGTGGACAGCGGGCTGTTAAGTGTCCAAACAGTGGTGAAAAAGAGGGGCAGCAATTGCCCAACACTTTGGGAAAAGTGGCCCAACTAGGGCACACTTAGAAGAAGCCAAAAATGGCAAAAAGTGAGGCAAAAAACCAGCGATGAGAAGGCTAGCTTAGGGCAAGGGATGGTGGCTAGAGGAAAGTGGACTAGCAAGGCAAAGAAAAAGGCTTCAAGGAGAGAAAAGGAAGCTTGAAGAGGAGAGCTTTTGGAACCAAGTAACAAGTTTAAATGAGTTTTTTGTGTTGATGGAGAGAAGCAAACTTTTCCACTTTGATGCAATCTTTAGATCTTGCCTTTGGGAGGTTTCCTGAAAACAAACTGTTAGAACAAGTTCTTTGATGGTGGAGAAGAGGGAGAGACAACCGAGTTCATCTCATCTCAACCTTTTGAGAATCTGCAAGCATACAACACTTACGCAAACAAAACTTGGTAAAATTAAGAGTGTTAGACAAGAATGAAAAAAGAGACAAAGTGGTAAGACCGATTACAATTTGTACTCTCAAGACTATTCAAGCCTAAAACTAACAAACAATTTGGACCATCAAATGTTTGTCCTATGCTCTTAATAAAGAGATCTAAGCATAAATTATAACCAAGATCGAAATTGCATAATGAAATAACCACGGATATTACCTCAACAATGAAGATTATTTACTCATGAACCAAAAGAAATGCACATGATTTGCCTCCAAAGCCAACTTTATTTCCACAAGGTAGCAATAGCTACAAGCTCCTTACAATATGAGAAGAGTAAGTTTACAATAATTATCCATGAAGAGAGAGCCCAAATGGCTTCTCTTAAATAGCAAAACTCAATGCTAAAACCCTAATTCGAATTGGCTTAGAAGAGAGCCAATAACATAGTAAAAAATTCAAATCCAATCAATCCCAGGGCTTGGAGTGGAGCTCCAACCCATAAACAAAAGACAACTCGCATTTCTGCATTGAATACAAGTAGGTAGGGGTGGGGAGGTGGCCTCCACCTAGGCAAGGCACCCCCCATCCCCTCCTTGGTAGTATCACCTTCGAATGGCATGCTTCCAAGTGTAAACACGTGAGGATACAAGAGATATGCGTGAGCTTTCATAAGGTTGACGTGAGGATCATGTGGAGATCTTCTAGGAGTTGCAACAAACACTAAATCAAGCTCATAAGGGAGCCAAGCCATTAATTCTCCTAAACATAAGGTAGGCGCCTACCCTTCCTTTATTGCACTTCACTTAACCATTAAATACCATTACACATCACCAAATTCGAATTTGTATGAAGGTGGGCGAATTTCTCACTGAAGATCTTCTGCTGGTGACTGGATAACTCACTGAAAGCACTGGGAGTTGACTGGAATCTTCATTAACGACTGATGCCATGTCATTTAGCCTTTTATTTTATTCTTTTTGGATTATTTTGGAGAGATTTGGATTATCTCCAAAATATTCATTTTTATTATTTTAATTAATAATTTCTCTGTAAATGGCTTTTAAGAGAAAATATTAATTATGAGGCTGAATTGACATCCGAAAGTTGGGTTTAGCCGATCCACGGGTCATGTGTGTTTTTTGGCTTATGAATCAAGCCATCAATCACTGAATTCGGACCTCGGACGACTGACATATTACAAATTGAAATTTCTCCATTTAAACTATAGAGAAATTTATTAAAATTTAAAAATAATTAAAACCCAAAACCGGAGGACCCGGTAAATTTTTTTCGAATTTTTTTTTGAGGGTCCTACAGACTTGGGACATGACCAAAACCTATTCTAATAGTGTCTAGTAGGCTTATATACTTTAGTTGGACTCTAATAACCCCCCATGGCTCAGATTTTCAAAATCGGGCATTCCAGCTTTGGAGGAAGCGGGAGAAAACCTCATCGATTATAGCTCCGCTATAGGCAAAGTATAATTGACAAGGGAAAAAACTCTCTGGAATACCTTAGTTGCTTAATCAAGTCATGGGGAACCGAGACACTCAGAATCCTACTAGCACACTTTATTACAAACCCTGTGGGTCCATGGTCATGTTGACTGAAAACAAAAACTGACTAGCCAAAATTGGCTAGGCACAAATGCTGGATCATTTGATACACTGGAATGCAAACATTCATCATGTTTGTCAAATGGCGGCTCTTCAGATAATCCAACTATGGTACAAAAAAGTTGGTAACATCTGGCTCCAACTACGGGACGGGCACTTGCTCGATCTATGGATCAAAGTGTTCGAGAATCCCAGAAAATCAGTTACATGCATAAAAACAGAAGTGTCTTAGTCTAACATTTTCATGAAAAATAATGCCAGAAATGAAATATTTTTTATGTTTTTCAAAAGCAAAATTTTCTTCTTTTCCTAACATATATGAAGCAAATATGATACAATATTTCAATGTACAAAAGCTATGATACATAAATATGGTACCAAAAGGTAAAATACATAAAGTACAACAAGATAAGGTTTAGGGATTTCCTGAGATGACCCCTTGGTCATCTTGAATGTTGTTTCGATAAAAGGGTTTCAGCTATTTCCCATTTCTGGCTAATGGTATCATCTCCCCATCCATGGTATTCAGAAAGAAAGAATGTGTTCCAGCCTGGTAACGTATAATAAAAGGGCCTTTCCAAAGGCTGTCAAATTTTCCATGCTTCCCTGGATTTTCCCCTCTTTTGTCCCATAAGAGAACAGTATCTCCTACCTGGAAATCTCTAGGTTTAGCTGATTTGTCAAAAGTGGTCTTCATACTTTCCTGGTGTCTTAGCATTTTGTTCAATGATGTTCTTCTGCTTTCATCAAGTTCAATGATCTGATTTGCCCTATCCTCTAATTCCAGTTTTTCGGTACCATAATCAGTCGGCATTCTAAAAATGGGTATTTGCATGCTGAATGGTAATGCTGCTGTGATGCCATAAACAAGTTCAAAGGGAGACTTCCCAGTGGAGTTCTTCTTGGTGATCCTATCTGCCCACAGAGCATACTTGATTTTGCTATCCCAAGATCTTTTGTTATCACCCACAGTTTTCTTAAGGATGGTCATTAAGTTCTTGTTTGAAGATTCTGCAAGTCCATTGCCTTGGGGATAGTAATCATAAGAGTGTGATAGAACAATGCCATACTTAAAACAAAAATCATTTATTTCTGCTAAGCTGAAAGCCTTGGCATTGTCAGTTGTTATTTTCAGGGGAGTGCCAAATTGGGTGATGATCTTGCCCTCAATGAAGTCCATGATAACCTTGTCTGTGGCTATTTTGGTGGGTATAGCTTCCACCCATTTAGTCAAGTAATCGGTTGCAGTAAGGATCCAGCAAAATCCATTGCTAGAGTTATCATTGAACTTCCCGATGAAGTCAAGACCCCATTGCTGAAAAGGGGCAATGACAACTATTTGTGTAAGGGGTAAAGCAACCAATTTAGGTTTTCCTGTGAAAAGTTGACATTCCTGGCAATACTTGGCATGTTTATAAACATCTGAAAAAATAGTCGGCCAATAGTACCCTGCTCTAAGGATTTTATGGGCAGTTGTATTCGCTGCATAATGGCCCCCACAAAATCCTGAATGGAACTCAGTTAAGATCCTTTTGGAATCTTGTTCATGTACACATCTAAGTATTACACCGTCAGGGTTTCTCCAACCCCCTCCTGAGTGAGGCAATACCTAGCGGTTTTTAATCTAAGAGCCCTTCTCTTATGTCCCTTGAGATGATCTGGGACATCTAAGTGCAACAGATAGTATATGATGTCTGAGTACCAATGATTGTCAAGTTCCTGCAAAGCTGGTGTCATGCGAGGATTGGATGAAAGGTTTGCACAACTCATTTCAATAGCTTCTTCATTTTTCTAAGTTAGCATCTTAGCTAGGCCTTGCCCCTTTATTAGTTTAGTGGGCCTAATCTCTAGATTATACTCCTGGATTTTAGATACCCATGTGCCCCTTGTTCCTAAGCAATCCTGTTGAGATAGGATGTCTTTTACTGCAGTATGGGGGACATATCCTATAACTTTTGAATATCCAATATAAGTTCTGAAATGCTTTAAAGATTTGACTAGAGCATAGGCTTGCTTTTCCATGATGGTATATTTTAGCTCAGAATCTCGCAAGGCTCTACTCATGAAGGCAATGGGTTGCTCGAACCCTTTGAAGTTCTTCTGGAGCAACACCCCGACAATTGTGTCTTCTGAAAAGAGAATATCATGAAATCTTTTGTGTAATCAGGGCTAACCAATACAGGTGATCTAGAAATGGCATCTTTGATGGTTGCAAAGGCTTCCCTCCCTTCATCAGTCCAAACAAACTTAGCATCCTTTTAAAGTAACCGTTGCATGGGTTTCATCAATTCAGCTAAGTTTGGGATGAATCTTCTTATGAAATTTATATGACCATTGAAAGATTGAAGACCTTTGACATTCTTAGGAAGGGGTATCTTCTTTATTGCTTCTACTCTCTCAGGTTCAATTTTGACCCCATCCTTTGATATGATATGACCAAGAAGCTTTCCTTCGTCTATCCCTAAGACAGACTTGGCTGGGTTTAAGGAGATACCAAATTCTTTGCATCTTTCAAAAACTTTTCTGAGGTGATCAATGTGGCTAGATCTTTCTTTTGAAAAGATGGTTAAGTCGTCCTGATATATTTCAATGAACTTACCTATTAATTCATTAAAGGCATAATCCATGGCCCTCTGGAAAGTGGCCCCAACATTTGTGAGACCAAAGGGCATTCTCAAGTATTCAAAAGTTCCCCAAGGGGTTGTGAAAGCCATTTTGTGTCTATCTTCTTCTTTGATAACAACCTGGTTATATCCTGAAAATCCATCAAGCATGGACATCATTTTAGAGCCCCTGACTCTTTGGAGGAGGGTCTCCATGTTGGGAAGCAGATAGTTGTCTTTCTGGCAAGCTATGCTAAGGTTTCTGAAGTCTATGCATATCCTGATGCTCCCATTTTTCTTTCTGACCACAACTAAGTTGGAGCACCACGAGGTATGTCGAGTGGGTGCTATAATACCTGCTGCCAGCATTTTTTCTAATTCCTGCTTGACAATAGGGACCAACCTAGGATTTATTTGCCTAAGTTTTTGCCGCAAAGGTTTGGCATTTTGCATTTCAAGCTTGAGAGGGATAGTGTGCTGGAAAACATCTTCCCTATAAGCCTTTAACTCATCATAAGTAAATGCAAATATATTTCTATATTCTTTTACCAAGCTTATTAGTGCATTCCTTTCCTTTTCTGATGTTCCTTTTCCAATTTTTATAATTTTCGGATTTGTTTCCGTTCCAACATTTACTTCAATGTAATCCCCTGGTTTCATTTGGTCAATGTTACTTTTCTTCCCATCTTGTCTATCAAAGATGTTTTCTAGTTTGGTAAAGCCACGTGATATTGGATTGATAGGCTGGCCATGTTCTTGATACTGCTTGCCTTCCTCCTGTATGTTCACGTTGAAATTCATGAATTCATCCAGGTTACGAATGAATCTTAGGATATGTTCATCATCTTTGAATACCTACCAATGGTTCATGTTGTCTGGGACAGATGGTCTATAATTTATTTCTAAGGTACATTCCCCTTTTAACATCTCTTCTGATGGTTGGAGGGTGGATGCCGCAACTGCCAATCTATCCACTGCACTATTTTGATCTCTAGGGATTGCTTCTATGTTTAGTGCATCAAAATACTCCATGGTGTCCCATGTCGCCTTTCTATATCTTTTCAGTCTTTTACAGTTGCATGCAAATTGAATTTTGATTTGTTGCACAATTAAGTATGAATCTCCTTTTATACTAAGCAATTTTATACCCATATCCTTGGCAATTTCAACGCCTAGTAGAAGTGCCTCATATTCTGCCACATTGTTGGTTGCCTTGAACTCTAATCTGAAAGCAAAGTTGAAAACCTTCCCCTCAGGGGAGATAATGACAATCCCTGCCCCTTTTCCCGCTCTAGAATATGCTCCATCAAAATTCATTTTCCATAACTCATTTATATTTTCACTTTTAACCTCCTTATGAACTTGATCCAGAAATGTGGAGTTGATCTGGTATGTTCCTATCTCATCAGAATTGCAGATATATTCATTAGATGGCCTTTTAGGATTTTCAACATGGTATCTCCTTTCCTTTTCAGTGTGCAGTTTTACAATTGAATCCTCGGATGCTGGAACTGTTGCATAAGACCAATCTAGCTGTATAGAGCCACCCAAAGTTGCACCCCATTTTCTAGAGAGTAGCATACCCCACCTATCTGGTACATCTATGACAAGGATATCCATAGTAATATGGATATCTGGATACTTGGCCAATCTAACAGGTACGCTTTCTATCATCCCTTCAACCTCAACCGGTCTAGAATCCATGGCACACACATTTTGGTAGGGCTTGGTGGTTTTTAAGTTAAGCTGTTGCATAACTTTTTTGGTCATTAGACTTGCACCAGATCTTGAATCCAGCATACAATTGTGTAGAAGAAGGTCACCTATCATCAATGATATATAGAAAGGGGGGTGAGCTTCTTTTCTTGTTTCCCTAGTATGCAGGATTATAGGAGGGTCCTCATAAATTGTGCCATAGTTGGTTGAAGGTTTCTCCAAATTGTCCGAAAAAGTGACCTTCTTAGGGGTTTGAGGAGTAAGAGGAGTGGGTGGACTAGGTTTGATAGTACATGTAGGAGTGGGTACTTCCAGTGCTTTTAACAACTTTTCCTTTTGACCAGGAATTTTATAGAGCTCATTTATGGGTACAGGCACCTTAGTAGTATTGAACCAATTATTCCAATCAAAATTCAATTTGCTAGAGTCAGTTGATTCAGTTGTAATAGTTACCTTTGGTGTCTGTATGGCAGGTGCAGGATTTGATCTTCTTTGGTAACCAACTCCTTTGAACTTCTGCATATTGTGAAGTTGTTCATTGGAAGGTCTTTCTCCAAAATTCTTAGTCATATTGTCTTGCTCATGGTTGCGTTGTTCGGCTTGTTTCCAACTTTCTCCGGGAATGTTGCGGATGTCTCCTACCGCATTTATGTACTCAGGCTCGCTTGATGTTGGATCACTAGTACTACCCTCTGGAAAACCATGCTATTGCACATAGTTTGCAAAGTAGCAAGAGAATTCCTCATGGAAATCTTTACAAGTTCTGCAGAATGGGATATATATTTCATTTATGTTAGCAGCCTCTATTTGACTTGGAGGCCTCTTTTCATTGTTGGGAGCTTTTTTCTGCCAATTGTTTTTGGGAGGGTAGTTTCTTTGAATCGGCTGAGTCTGCTGGATTTGTTGGACATGTTGAACATGATCTCTTTCCATATTTATAATTTTATTTTGAACTTCTTTCATTTGAACCACATGTTTTTGCTCAGCCTTTTCCATCCTCTCACATATCTCCATCATCTTCTTTTCATATGACTCCTTCATAGCTGAAAAATCTTTCTCTTTAGGTTCAGGAGCTTTTGAAGAGATTGAAGATCTAGAATATCCCTGGATGTTTGACTCTCCTGATGATTGCATGTTCAGGTCAATTTTGAGAGACATATTTTGGGCTTCAAGCAGAGTAGCGGGTTCCTTGTCTCTTATCTGATATTGCATCTTGCCACTAAGTGCCTCAATGTAGTAAACCAGAATGGAAGGTGCAGGTGGTGCATAGGTAACAGGAATAGCATTTGATAATTCGGTGAACCTAGTGTTGAATTCATCCATTGTTTCAGTGTCCTTCTTGATGTTGGTCAAAGCATTTAGTTGATGCCTTGGTTCCTTTTTCTCACCAAACTTGTTGGTGAAGGCAGTTTTGAAGGTAGCCAAGGTGGCAAATGAATTGTTCGGTAGGTTGCTATACCAATCACCAGCTTTTCCATCCAAGGAAAGAGCAAACAGTTTCATGTAAACATCGTCATGTTGGTTTGCAGGGTCACTGATATAGGCATTAATACATCTGGAGAAGTTTCTGAGATGTTGAGCAGCAGTAGTAGCATCAGTGCCAGTATACGATGGAAGTTTTTCAACTGTTTTGTCTGGAAGACGATGGGGTTGACCTGCTATCTGAGAAATATTGAGTTGAGTAAAATACTCACCCATTGTATTGGAAGGATAATTTATTATGTTTTCAGGATTTCCAAAATTTTCTAAGTTATTTTCTTCAAAAAGACTATGGATGTCAGAAATGGACTGAGATCCAAGCTCTCCAAGGATTCTATGAGAATTAAGTTTATTCAATCTCCTCTTGTAAACCTTTTCAGGATCGGGGATGAAATTGAGTAAACCTTCAGAATTTCTTCTAGTTGAATACTTTGAGGGGTTTACTGACAGTGGAGTCGCCAGGTGGATTCAAGTCTAATTTCTGAGAGTGATTTGACTAAAAATCTACCAAAGAAGGAAAACTAAAAAGGGTAGTGGAGTCACCAGATAGATATGAAATCTATCAAAAAGGTAAAAAAACTAGAAAAAATTAAGGTTGTCCAGGAACAAAAAAGATTTGTCCCCGGCAGCGGCGCCAAAGATGCTGTTCGCCAAATTGCACACCAGCAGCATAAATCTTTCGAAAGCTGTCTCTTCACTATAAGTGAAAGAAGTGTGGCCTTGGGGGCAAGCAATGAGCCAGGTACTGTCATTTGAATCCCAGCTCCTCCGTTTAGGCTAACTCCTAACGAAGCCAAGGGGGGTAGCCCCTACAAAGAGTTTCACTAAGGCTCTTATGTTTTGTAATGTTTTTTGATGAAGTGATGCGGATGGGTGTTGTTTACGAGTTATTGTGATGAGACCAAATTATAAATAAAACAAGATAAGCTGCAATCCACGTTGCTAAATAAGATATCGGAAATGACAGTACTTTTCAAGAATTGAAGTTTAAATAATGCATCCACAAGATAAAGTAAAACCACAAGGACAAATGGTCCTGATCAAGATATAATATTTAAATAACCAGTGCCTTATGGAGTCAAAGAATGACAAGTATGTGATGCTGAATGTGTGGGCCTTGAAAGGTAGTTGTTCATGAGATCGTTGTGCAAATTATCTTGGTAAATTATAAGTTTTTAGTGGTCTTGATTATTAGGCTAAGAACAAGGATATCAAAAGTCCGGAAATAGTACCGGTAATCTCTTAGATGATAGGTCGAAGCCACCCAGATTTCAAAAGGGTAAGTGTTCAATTGGCTTGACCACCCTTGAGTCTGACAGCGGGATTTCGACACCACCTGTTTCAGGAAACTACCTCAGTAAATCTCGAAAGCAGCGCTGGTTCGTTGGTTGGGGTAAAGTTTTATTAAGTTATCACTTGTGAGATTAACAAGTCCAACACCTTTCTGAGTACTAGCCCAACCCTTTCAGGTTGGCAGAGCATACGGGTGTTGGATAATCGACCAAGATAAATTAATTATGGGGGTGTGAGTTGGAATGATTTGAGAAATTATTAACAGCAAGCTTGTTCAACTCTCCGATAGAGAGCACTTTTGACCTCGTCTTATGACGAAATTCAAAAGATTTTAAACTAATCTATATGCTTGATGCAAGGTAAATGCAGTGGGAATGCTCTCTGATAGAGAGTGCTCTTCGACTTGGATTCGGCCAAGTTCAAGAGACTTTGTTCATTTTATAAAATAGAAGCAGTTATAACTTGAAGAACAAATATGAAGCTTTAAGTGACTGAAAATAAAAAGATGATAATGAGATGTAACAAGATGCTTGAAACAAACTAAAATAAGCTTAGTGTTCTACCAAACAATATTAATCTAAAAGTGGGATCTACCTCCAAACAAGGTTGATCACTAGAACCACTAGTCCTTGAGACTTTCTAGTTAGCTGGAACTTCAACAAGGAGGCTAATGGGGAACAAGAAGCTACCACAAAGCTATGTGACCTTTGAGAAGCAATCCCAAAGTTTGCTTACTCTAGTCAAAACTTGGAAATGGAGTATAATGAAGTAAAAAAGTTAATCCAAAACATGAAATAAGAGAAATCTAAACTAGCAAAGCACAACACTCTTCCCCAAATTGGGAAGAAAAACCCAAAAAGTGGAGGACTCCTCCACTTTTCCTTTTATTTATTTATTACAAGTGCCTTAGGAATGAGATCCTTGGAAGGTCTTTGAGAGAAAATACTATAAAAATGATTGAAACAAGCTCTTTAAGAGCTATTACAAAGGATAAATAATGCTTTCTTGGTTTGGATCATCCCTTTGGTTTCTTGATAAGTTCTTGATTTAGGATTTTTTTCTCTTCAACTTGCTTCAAATTTCTCTCAAAGCTTCTCTTTCTCAATGAGAGACCTATCACAATGGAACACTCAAATACCCATTAGCATTAGCAAAAATCAAATAAACTCGAAACTAGCAAGCCTAAAGATTCAATGAGATCTAAAGCTAAAAGCAAACTATGATAATATGGAAAAAAACTTCTAATATGCAAAAGGCTAAAAGCTTTGGAAGACAATGCAAGTTTTTACTTTTTTTTTGATGAGATCTACTTATGCAAAGTAATCTATTAAAAATGCAAAGAGCAAAACAAACTATGCTTGATTATCCACCTTTTTTTTAAAAGAACATGCAACTAACCACTAACCAATGTTTGCATACTTTGTACCTTGTGTAGGGCTTTTGAAGAGGGACGAAAGGAAGGAGTGAAGGCTAAGGTAAGAAAAGAAGTGGGCAGC
The DNA here is from genome assembly GCA_027924585.1 of Larix kaempferi. Taxonomy (NCBI): domain Eukaryota; kingdom Viridiplantae; phylum Streptophyta; class Pinopsida; order Pinales; family Pinaceae; genus Larix; species Larix kaempferi. The sequence goes on along the minus strand of BSBM01000532.1, from coordinate 8,040,195 downwards.
CAAGGGACAGAGGTAAAGAGCAGCGGAATGAGAAGAAAACAGTGAGCAAGCAGCAGCAAACAGTGAGCCCAAACTTAGCAGCAAACAATAAGCAACAACAGGCTGGAAAGAGAAGAAAACAGTGGGCAAAAATTGTCCAACTGTGGGTAAGAAAGTGCCCAAACAGTGGGCTGCTAGATGCCGAAAACAGTGGGGTGGACAGCGGGCTGTTAAGTGTCTAAACAGTGGTGAAAAAGAGGGGCAACAATTGCCCAACACTTTGAGAAAAGTGGCCCAACTAGGGCACACTTAGAAGAAGCCAAAAATGGCAAAAAGTGAGGCAAAAAACCAGCGATGAGAAGGCTAGCTTAGGGCAAGGGATGGTGGCTAGAGGAAAGTGGACTAGCAAGGCAAAGAAAAAGGCTTCAAGGAGAAAAAAGGAAGCTTGAAGGGGAGAGCTTTTGGAACCAAGTAACAAGTTTAAATGAGTTTTTTGTGTTGATGGAGAGAAGCAAACTTTTCCACTTTGATGCAATCTTTAGATCTTGCCTTTGGGAGGTTTCCTGAAAACAAACTGTTAGAACAAGTTCTTTGATGGTGGAGAAGAGGGAGAGACAACCGAGTTCATCTCATCTCAACCTTTTGAGAATCTGCAAGCATCTCAACCTTTGTCCTATGCTCTTAATAAAGAGATCTAAGCATAAATTATAACCAAGATCGAAATTGCATAATGAAATAACCACGGATATTACCTCAACAATGAAGATTATTTACTCATGAACCAAAAGAAATGCACATGATTTGCCTCCAAAGCCAACTTTATTTCCACAAGGTAGCAATAGCTACAAGCTCCTTACAATATGAGAAGAGTAAGTTTACAATAATTATCCATGAAGAGAGAGCCCAAATGGCTTCTCTTAAATAGCAAAACTCAATGCTAAAACCCTAATTCGAATTGGCTTAGAAGAGAGCCAATAACATAGTAAAAAATTCAAATCCAATCAATCCCAGGGCTTGGAGTGGAGCTCCAACCCATAAACAAAAGACAACTCGCATTTCTGCATTGAATACAAGTAGGTAGGGGTGGGGAGGTGGCCTCCACCTAGGCAAGGCGCCCCCCATCCCCTCCTTGGTAGTATCACCTTCGAATGGCATGCTTCCAAGTGTAAACACGTGAGGATACAAGAGATATGCGTGAGCTTTCATAAGGTTGACGTGAGGATCATGTGGAGATCTTCTAGGAGTTGCAACAAACGCTAACTCAAGCTCATAAGGGAGCAAAGCCATTAATTCTCCTAAACATAAGGTAGGCACCTACCCTTCCTTTATTGCACTTCACTTAACCATTAAATACCATTACACATCACCTAATTCGAATTTGTATGAAGGTGGGCGAATTTCTCACTGAAGATCTTCTGCTGGTGACTGGATAACTCACTGAAAGCACTGGGAGTTGACTGGAATCTTCATTAACGACTGATGCCATGTCATTTAGCCTTTTATTTTATTCTTTTTGGATTATTTTGGAGAGATTTGGATTATCTCCAAAATATTCATTTTTATTATTTTAATTAATAATTTCTCTGTAAATGGCTTTTTAGAGAAAATATTAATTATGAGGCTGAATTGACATCCGAAAGTTGGGTTTAGCTGATCCACGGGTCATGTGTGATTTTTGGTTTATGAATCGAGCCATCAATCATTGAATTTGGACTCCGTGCGACTGACCTATTACAAATTGAAATTTCTCCATTTAAACTATAGAGAAATTTATTAAAATTTAAAAATAATAAAAACCCAAAACTGGAGGATCCAGTAAAATTTTTTCGAATTTTTTTTTTTGAGGGTCCTACAGACTTGGGACATGACCAAAACCTATTCTAATAGTGTTTAGTAGGCTTATATACATTAGTTGGACTCTAATAAGCCCCCATGGCTCATATTTTCAAAATCGGGTATTCCAGCTTTGGAGGAAGCGGGAGAAAACTTCATCGATTATAGCTCGGCTATAGGCAAAGTATAATTGACAAGGGAAAAAATTCCCTGGAATACCTTAGTTGCTTAATCAAGTCATGGGGAACCGAGACACTCAGAATCCTACTAGCACACTTTATTACAAACCCCGTGGGGCCATGGTCATGTCAACTGAAAACAAAAACTGACTAGCCAAAATTGGCTAGGCACAAATGCTGGATCATTTGATACACTAGAGTGCAAACATTCATCATGTTTGTCAAATGGCGGCTCTTCAGATAATCCAACTATGGTACAAAAAAGTTGGTAACAAACCCCATCCATAAAACGTGGCTATATCGCTCCCTCCAAGTCAAAAGAAAAGGTTTGCATCTTCCTGGGGTGTATCCGGAACATGTGCTGGTACTGGTACCACATATCACTCACAAAATTCTATTTTTTGCTTTTCTTTGAAAATTTTATAAAGGAAAAAGGTTAGTGGAGTCATCAGATGAAAATAAAAGATCTACTCTAAACATTCATCAAACAAAGCAAAACAAAAAGGAGAAAACAAAAGTCGTACTCCAGGAATAAAAATATTTATCCCCGGCAACGATGCCAAAAATGTTGCCGCCTTAATACGCACCTGGGATAACGCAGCAAAAACCTTTAAGCCGCTTGGTGCGTCCTTGGGGGCAAGTCTCAAGTCAAGTACTGTCACTTGATCTTGACTCCTCCGTTTAGGCTAACTCCTAACGAAGCCAAGGGAGGTGGTTCTTAACAAAATAACTAAGGCTGATTAAGCTAAGTACAAAAGGTAAATATGATTTTAGGAGTTAAAAGAATTTACTGAAACAAGAATTGCAAAAGATGATTTAATTCAACAACATATAAAATTAAAGCATTCACGACATGTAGATTTGATTTAAGCAAAAAATAGAGATTGTAGACCAGTGCCGTGGAGTCAAGTTGTTGCTGCTGTGACGAGAAAGTTTTACAAGTGTCTCGTTGTCAGTTTTAATTTATTATGATGAGTGATTAAAGGAGTGAGTTAATTTCTTGTTTGGCCCACAAAAAGTTTATTTCCTTGAACTGAGCGCTTATTGCAACAGTACCAAGTGTCCAACGGGGCGAGGCATAACCTGCTTAAAGCAGCCCCCTAACTCTATCGTATGCCCAATGCGACCTCGAGTTCTTGTAAATAAACCACTTATGGATTGCCCTATTAGACTAAATACTCACTTCCCTTTCTTGTGTGACCAACTAGTCGGACGAGCCGTAGAGGTCTAGAGCATACAGGGATTTGAGTGTTGGTTCGTTTTATTAAGGACAAAAAGTAAATGTTTTCTAGTTGGTTAAACTAATCCAAGAATCTATTTTCCAGTCGAACTCCAATACTTGGGCAAGCCGTTTCTATGGCACCATACTTCGAGAATACAAGGGGGTTCGTTACTTTATTGCGAAATAAATGAAGCAAAACTAACTGCTTTAGTGCAGTGTGTGTAAATGATTAATTAATTTTACAAGATGAGAAATGAATCTAAGTTAGACAATCCAAAGAAAAATAAAGCAAAAAGGAAAGAAAAGCTGATGCCATGAAAAAGACACAGATCCTGAGGGGGGATGGGGTGTGGGTGCTGGTTAGTCCACTTGCTTTATAATCTATTTTACAACTTTTAAAAGGTGGACGCTTGTGGTCCTTTTAAATAAGGATCCAAAGGCTTACACGGTTCATGAAAAGAAACAAGAAATAGGTACGTTGCTCCGGGAGGTCTTGGATGGCTTGGATCTTCGATTTTTCGGCAGCACCTCCTCTTATGTGTTTGTTAAAAATGAAAAACCAATCACTTGTTATGCACCAAATGTGCCAAATAAAGCGTTAGAAGCATAAAAATTTTAAGTACTGAAAGATAGGAAATAATCACAAGTACTTAACAAAACTAGATGTACTCAAATTTAGGCTTTAAAACTTTAGATCTAGTAGCATACTTAAGTAAATCAGTCTTTAGATATTCCTTTTAAAAGTAAAATGATTCACTCAAGCATATACAGAACCAGAACCAAAAGAAAGTTGAATTTAAAGTGAAGGAGAGAGGGAAGAAGAAAAAAGCTCAAGCCGAATGTCCGGATCTATGGAATACAATGGTGGGAAGCAGAGGGACTATGTCCTTCTTGAGATTGCTTGAAGAACTGAAGAGTCAACCAAGTTGAGCCGATTCGTCAAGTGAGGGCGCCTGCACTATTGACAATACTTGCAAAAGAGGATTAAATCCGATATCTCCTATACCGGGGGTCATAAGAGCATGATTATAAACAAATAAAACCTGCAAATTCTGATCACTATATATAGAAAGATAGTAAATGAAGTCAAGCTAGAATCATTTACCCTATGAGTTGATACTAACTTTCACCAAGACCAGAGAAATCACAACAAGATGCAAAATAAAACAATAATACAATTACCTCATATACCAATGACAATGATCATCCACACACAATTAAGACACACCATGGACCTCCAAAGTCTTTCCATTCATTGATAAAAATATCACAAGAACAATTACAAACTTGGGAAGCCTTTCGGTCCTCTCTGACCATGAGGAAAAAGAGTGCCAGGCACTTGCTTAAAAAGCAAAAGAGGGAGAGGGGGGGGGGGGCGCATTTGCTAAATGAGAGTGTGAGGGGGAGTTCTAGCTTTGATTGAGGGATTAGACTTGGATTGAGTCATGAGGGATGGGCGCCACCTATCAAGAGGTGCGCCCCCCTCCTTTGGGATGATCTCCCATCAAATAGAATTATGCCAACTCACAAATTCGCCCCCTCCTTGAGAGAAGTGAGTCCCCCTCATTTGGCTAACTCAAGTCGCCGAGATATGATTCCAATCAAGAGGATTTATGCTCCAGTTTAACTTTAGATTTGATTGCCGACTGATTGCCACCACTTCTGTTCATTGAAAACATGTCATGGACAAGTTTCCATAAATCAAGGAGGTTGCTTTTTCCCATTTTATTTAATATTTTTATGCCTTTTTCGAGAGAAAATCAACTTTAGTGATAAATAATCACTAATTTGATCTCAAAAGTGGGTTTAAGGGTTAAGTGGGTGCTCCAGGTTAGAAAACAAGCACCCCCATGGAAAAATCCATCTCCTAACCACACTTTTATGCTTTTTTGATTTTTTACATTAAAAACATTAAAACTTGACCCGTTTTACTGGAAAAGTTTTTATTTGTGAAAATTAAAATAAAACCTAGGGGGACCTAGTACATGTTCATATGACTCGAAATTGATGACCAACATGGTAATATACATAGACACCTAGACTTTAATATCCTCCCAAGGTTTGGCCACCAAGGTGGATACTCCAGCTTTGGAGGTGTGAGTGAAAAATTCGGAAATTATGCGTCGCTGAAAAGCAATGCATAATTACCAAGGAAAAAACACTCTAGAGTACTGCATTGATGTCTAAGTCTTAGGCAAGCCAAGCCTTTTACAAAAAGTTATCGTGCTACGTCAACTTATTACAATTCCCCACATGGTATGAACATGCAAATCTATTAGAAAAGGGCTAAGCTAGCCTGCTAGGACTTCCGATCTTTTGAATATGAACAAGTATACTTGCTCAATCTTTGCAGGCTCACTTGACATCCAACTAAGTGCAACTTAGGTGGATAACACATCCAAAACACATCCTAACTGTACTTTAAGGGAAGAAACACAATGCTAACCAATCTGAAAATTTTACAGCAGCGAAAATAAATACAGAACAAGACTGAAAAATATTTTGACACAGTGATATTTGGTCCAAAGACCCTGGAAAAATCCCCTAGGGAGAATACCAGTCAGAATGATGAATTTTTCATTAAAGAGCTCTCAGCACAACACAGAAATTTATAGCAAGTACATTCAGCATTTAAGGCACAAAGTCACCTCGTTTTTCGTGCCAAATACACAGGAAAAATACTAGCAACAAGTACAGTTCGTACAGACTTGTACGGCCTGTTGTATGGCCCCACAAACTCTGATTTTTCTCCTCGAAATCTGTGCACAGCAGCTGCCTGGAAATCTGTGCAGGATATCACTGTACCTTCCGCAATAAATGCTCCTCGATTTCTTTGCAAGCTCTCAGCTTTATGGTCCCCTTGATTTATGTGCTAAATCTGTTGTACGGCCTCCTTGCCTTGGAAAATGCGCTGCACTTCTTTGCCTTGAAACTCGTGCTTCCCTCGAAGCTTGGGTATCTCACCCTCTCTTGCTGCTCTAAACTTCTTCTCCTTCAGCTCTTCACTTTCCTCATTCAACTCTCCAAAGACTCTCTTGGAATGTGTGCCAATTAGTCTCACGCAAGCTTATTTTATTTTGCATTTTATAGTAACTGCCCTAACTCTTCATCTTCTACGGTCAAGATTGAATCTTGGCCCACAAGATTGATGGTTGTGATTTAATCTCAAGTTCACATGACTTAAGTCACTTAAGTCATGAAATTATGTAAAAATCACTTTTCTCTCGAAAAGGTCACTTTACCCCAAAATAATAAAAGACACTAACTTTACTTTATTAAAATCACTTTTATAAAGTCAATTTATAAAAACACATTATAAAGTCACTTAAGTGAGAGTCGAGACACCTTTCTTGGACCCTTGCACCTACGCACGTAGGTGCAGAAGTACCTCCGAGCTACCAAATCTAACAAAAGCTCCTGTTATCACACAACTTGTAGTTGCCCCTAGAGGTATCCCATCCGGGACGGTAGAGGAGATAGGCAACTAAGGAGGTGACCCAAGAGATGCCATGGTTTCCAATGCAAGGTGGGAGTCACGTCAACCGAGGCACTCTTCGCTTTAGGTCAAGGTGAAACAAGACCTAGGGGGAGACCCTATAACCAATCAAAGGTGATTGGACCCAAACAAAGGTTCCTAGGGATGAGTAAATGGTAAGTTACGGAAACCAATGCAAGGTAAGTGAACCTAGAAATTAAAGTATGGTTGAAGGTGGTTTGGGAGATTGTTAGTGTTTCAACCAATATATGACTTAGGCCACTTGATGAGCTAGAGAGACAAGATCTAGTACCATGATTTACACAAGTGGGACATACTTCCTTGGGATATGTGAGATGGCTTAAAGTGGACCCACAAGGTGAAGTTGAGGGATGCAATTGGTACTAATGGATATGCGATGAGTAAATCTATGGATCTAAGTTGTTTTTAGGAATACCCATGTACCGGATCTAGAGTTTGACACAATTCCCAAGGAGTGCGACTTGCTTTGAGGAGGACTAGTGCCTTGTTGGATGGGCTAATGGGGTCAAAAGTTATGTCAAAGTGTAGATCGGGACACCTAGGAGCCAAGTCAAGTGGGCTAATTGAGATTGAATGGTTGGATCTTGCTAGATCTAGGTTTTCATGAAATGACCCTAAGTGGACCACAATCCCTTGAAACAAGGAATGCTACCCCCAAGGCAGATCGTCACAAAATGATAGTCTAGACCTAGGTTTCAAGGTATGGCCGTTCCAAATCCACAAAAATATCAAACACCCACTTCCTCAAAGTGGGCAAACTCACTCACCTAAGGGAGTGCGACTTTGCTCAAGGAGGGCTAAAAGAGGGGTTAAGTGGACCAAATCAAGTCCAATGGCCACCAAACTATAGATCCAAGTAGCTTATGCCCCGATCTATGTGGATCTAGAAAATTATGTCAATCCAAGGGTTAGATCTTACTAGATCTGAGTTTTAAGGTGCCAAGAAATTCAAAGGGGGTTTTAATCCCTTAAAACGTGGAATGATGCCCACAAGGTAGAAATCACCAAAGTAACAGTGTGGGGGTAGGCTATCAAATGTGTAGATTGCAAATCAAGTGGGATCTCACCTACCCATGTGCTAGATCTAACCAAACAAGCCTCTCTTAGGGAAGTGCGATTTGGTTCAAGAGGGCTTTTTGCCTTGAAAAATGTGCCAATTTTAACCCGATCACCACCAAACTATAGATCCAACTAGGGGTGGATGCTATAGAGGTGGGTTCTTAAGATCTTTTCAAAAGCAAGGCTAGATCTAAGTAGATCTAAGAAATACCAAAATTGGGTTTTTTAATCAATTAGGGTTTGAGACCAATGAAGATAGAATGGATGAAAGAGGCACATACCTTGTAGATCTTACCTCACTTGCTTGTGGCCACCTTGCAAATTGATAGCATTCTCCTATGTGTATATTCAAGAGTGAGATCCAAGAGCTCCAACCAAAACGTCCTCCTCCAAGATAGCCAAATCGTCCTCCTCCTACAAGACAAGATCAAAGAAACAAGTCAAGCAAGATGATTATGAAAATGATAGAAAGATGTAATAGAAAACATCAACTATGTCACGAAGATACAATAATGATACTCCCTGTCACAAGATCAACCCAAGAGAGAATATGTGGATCCCTCCAACAATAACCCTCAAGAAATCGCCCTCCTCTCCACCAATTCGACTTTCCTGTAAGAAGATTAGTAGAAGCACCAAAATCCACAATGATACATAGAAGAGATACTGTATATTCAATATGCAAGAGAATCCACAAGACAAGAGAGATATGCTCCACAAAGAAGTGTTCTATTCCAATATTCCAGAGCTCCAAAGGTGAGCTATACAATGGGGGGGTCTCCTCCTTATATAGGATAATAAAGACCAAAACCCTATACCACTCTACAATACTACATCAAATGAGTGGTTGAGATTAAAAGATCTCATCATACAATAAATGGCTAAGATGAACCATAACAATATATCACATGGATCACCCAATATAATGATGACGTCATAGTATAAAATAATCATGGAGGGTGACGTCATCCACTAGAGGGGGTAAAAGTATCAAAAATCCACCTCATGATGACTAGGACATGCCATAATAAGCACATGGTGAGGCTAGGAGGCATCAATCCTTACTAGCTCATCCCCAAGGCACAATAAAATAATAAAATATGTCCAAGATAATATAAATGATCAAATCTGTCCTCAAAATCTGTGACAGACAAGCAGTTAAAGACCTCCTATGATCGCTGTGGGCCTACCCACATGGTGAAAACTGGCTGGAAGATAGTGGGATCACCCTGGAAGACCTCTGTGAAAACCAAATGCCAAAACCTTGCCTCAATTGCCCAAATCGAATTCCTCAGTGACCACTTTATCCCATTTTTTAACTGCCTCGGTAACTGTGAAAGTGCCAAAACTTCCTCCTAGGGCATCTGCGTTGTCCATCTGAGCCCACCAAGCTCTCCAGAAGGGGGGGTAAATGGTAAAAACAAGTGGCTGGACCACCCCCTCCATCATCAGCGCCCTAGGTGAACTGGCCTCTCATGGCCCCTGCTGCTCAGGTTGGGAAATCAGCCCCAAATATGGTCAACAAGTGTAAAACTGCATCAATCACTGTCAGAAGTGCCCGGAACTGAAAGATAAGTGTCTCACTGGATCTAGAAGACCCAAATCCACTAGGAATGTGTACTCATACACCATGGGTTGCCCTAATGGGCCAGCTGTAGGGTCCACCATATATGGACAATGCATAATCTGCTGATCTGAAGTAATAAATAAAACTGCTGAACTGTATCAATCATCATCTGCATCATATGTCCATCATATGATCTCATCATCAAGTATGTGGGACCATGAATCATCATCAATAAGCATATATATATGGCCCACATCATCACGGATCCCAAGAATATACAACCAAGGATAAATCACATCAGTAGACTAAGACATGCTTCTCTAATTATTCTCACAGCCAAGCTCAAAGTATAACATCCATTTAGTGGCATTAATCAAGTTAGCATATTCCTTTGTTATATAAAATTACTTGCACAATAGTTCAAATGACAAACCTACCCATTGGACATGGTCAAACTGTTAGTGAAGGATGAAGGATAGGAACAAGGTTGGGCCAAGGGGTTGACTTGTCTAACTTAACTCAAAAATACCTTGGATTGGGAGAAGGGGGAAAGCTACAAACTCTGTGCTGGACAAAATAACACGGGGAATGGCTGTGCCTCACAAATGGATAAGTTGTTCAGAGAGTGCTTATTCAACTTAGGCATCATGTCTACATCAAGTTGATCCAGGTTCATTAGGATCATTCAATTTCATTTCATGGCCTTTTTGGCCTACATAACCCTTCGGATCTCAGGTGCGCTGATAAGCACAACTAGTTGCAGCTTGCATCCAGGGCATGTTTTTCAAATACATATAAGGTCAGCAATTGTTTAGATATAACTTTTAAGAACCATTGCTTTTTGGGCCTTTCTTATACTCTTCGAGGAGTATTTTTAGCTGTTCATCGCTCTTGCCCCTTTTTTAGTTTCCATGGGCGAATTTATAAGTTTCCATAGGTAGAACATGAGCTTTCAGTTTTAGCCAACAACATTTCAAGTGACTAGGGGGAGTTCGAGCCAATGCCAAACATCGGGACAACCGACCAGAATGATTTAGGCCTACAATCCAACTCACCAAAGGCAAGTTTTGTCACCAACTCAGAGCCGAGACACTGAATATACAGGGATGCGGTCCAAACATAGAGGTAGAAAAATGGGGAAGTCCTCAGTATCGGAAAGTCAAATGAGATAGGTCAAGGGATAAAGTCAAATAGGAAAGTCATGTATGGATGGAGTCAAGTGAATATGGAGCCTACACTAGCAGACAACTGGTGTCAGGAGAGACCATATCTATGTAAGGTGAAAAACCAGTGGGTTTTGTTAAATGATCTAAATGTGCAAGCAATTGTCCATTTTATGATTTATAGTTTATTTTAAACAGTTTGCCACATCAGGAATATTATACCAAGCAGATGCTGTGAACATGACTAAATTAACAAGATAATAATCCACAGTCAGTGATAACATATCCATAGATCATACAATATCATCATAGTAATAAACATCATATACCATCTGAAACACTGCTGCAATACATCTCTAAGCACTGAACTGAAACTGTATGGGATAAAGGGTCACATCGGTCATCAAATCTGAACTCTCATGGCTCAGCCTTGACACAAGGTCAAACATAAATCTGAATAATATACTGCTCTGATCATGAGTGATCACAAAATATACAATCATCATAGCCATGCTCTGAATAATGGAAGCTCTGGAATGTGCAGATATCCGCTGAACAAGAATAGTGGCCCTGCTACTATAATGTGATAATAGTTCCCTTGGAGTTTCGCTCAGGTGATTAGGACTTTCCACCTCAAGCAAGAGTTCCAGTGGTAACATTGTGCAACACTGATAATTGACATGATGGGGGTGGAGGGTCATACATTAACCTTTAGACAATACCCATTGTGGCATGGCGTCAAATGAATAACATCTTTATGACAATTAGTTTCAATTTGCCATCATGTTTCATTAATTGGATTTATGCTGTTTCATCTTCTTTGAGCACGTTCTTCTAATTTTTGTGTTCATAAACTCTAATTTGAGTCTGGCTATTTTCCAGTGAATTAATCTCGTGTGCCATTTTTTACACCAGATTATTCTTTGATTGTTTGACTTGCTCAAACTTAACTTTCCTCAAATTTTAATACCAAGTCTTCACTATATTGTCTTTTTTTAAAACTAGATTAAACCAGGAGTGTCCCCTGTTATATCTAGTACCTGGTATATGCCTTTGAATTACAAGGTATTAAGAGCTTCCTTATCTGTAGATATGCCTATTCTTATGGAATAGGTCAAAACGATATTTCCTCTATGGTGTCTTGTAAGACCATCTCCAGCAACTGTACTAGTCAGTCATGCACTGCCTTTTAACAGGTAATAAAGCTGTATGAACAGGGTAAAATAATAAAAATATTACAGTATAGTAACATAAACATTATATTAATTAAGAACGATAGCGTGCCAATTATATGCCACTAGTTGCACTAGAATTTATAAAAAATAACTAACTGCTTAAGTTTTTCTTTGTTTCCGCAAAGACATTAAACATACACGTGATTTGGTGGCTATCCATAGGTTGGATGAATCTTCTCACTAACTAATTATAGAGCTTGTCCATAATCAGGGCAAAATAAACAGTCCTGAAGCCTTTTACTTTAAGGTTCAATCTATTACTAGTAGTATTCTGCTACATTACATCCTTCCAAGTTTTGGGAATCATGGCTAGCTGATCTTGTGGAATCATGCCATTCATTAGGTATAGTTGTTTTGAATTGCATAGAAAAAATCCGCTGGAACAGCAGGCAGGAAGCAGGATTGAAGAGTAGTTTTCAATCTGAATTTCCTTGATATCTTGTACACAGCCAAGGAGTTGAGCTCCTTGGTACTCTTCTAGAAAATGATCTTTGCCAAAATTTTTCCTTTTCACAAAAAGGTGGATTAGATTACACAAGTGTATCAAACTCAGGAGATCAGCACTTCAATGTGTAGTCACTTTACAATTCATTCAAATTGTTTTTCAGATATTTTGCAGATGGCATATTTTTGGAAAAGTGGTGTTCAGAGATAGTCTATCAAACAAGGAACACAGTATGCTGTTACAGGACCAATGCGGTTCCATCCACAGTTGAAAATAAATTGCAAAACCTGCATGTATTTGACATAGCAAATTTGCATGAAGTAACTGTAGCCAAGTTTTGGGGTTTGTCTGCACAGAATGTAATGAAAGCAACATTTTCATTAGATTTTTCATGTTCTAGCTTATCAACTGATGATAGTATGATATCCATGGCTGGATCTCTATCATCAGATGTGAATCATGGGTACACATATTTCATGTTCTAGAATCTGAGTTTTGTTTCATTGGTTAAAGTTCCTGGGATGGACTTTGAAATCTGATCTGGATTTGAACTAGCAGAAATGTCAACCGACAGGCACCACAAAAGCAGCAGCATCTATGGAAGAAGAAATCAACACTTGCATCTGGTCAGAAGGCTCGTGTACTTGTTGACACTGTAAGATGAATTTGTTCCATCTAAGCCATTAGAGAAAGAGTCTTGTTTTTTCTGGTGAATGATAACTTACTCTAAATTTAATTTTGATTTTTTCAGTGGAGAAATTATCTTCATCCACGTCTGTTGAAAATGACATCTTTCTGTTCTTCAAGGTAGTTTGAAATATATATTAGGAACCAGTGAGTTTTCTTGTCTTTAGGCATACCTTGTGATTTATTATCTTTTTAAAAGCCACCTGGACCAAACTCTATAAGAATAAATTGATTCTGGTTTGGCAGTCTTGGGTAGAAGTAAGCTACTTAGGGAGGGCCGAATAAGGTGCTATTATAAATCCAAAGTCAAACACAAATACCAAAAGGATAGATTCTAATTACTATTTTTCTAGCACATAGGTTGGTCTTTTTTTACACATTGCCTTTAGGAAGGATGTTTATGAAATTGGATATTCTATACAGCAATCATGTTGCCTATGAAACATCATTCGAGAGAGAAAAATACTCTCATGGTGATTGGAGGGGAAGAATCAAACTTGTTGCATATTCTAGCCAAAACTAAGGTTTTATGGACAAAAATAATTTCCTCTTAGTCCATGATGGATAAAAGGACGCTGCTTGCTTTATGAAAGGTCCTTTGTTGGTTACTTCTATGGTTAATTGTGGTTATTCATGGACATTAATATACTTTCATTTCATCTTGTTTAATTTCTTTTGAGCTTTTTGTTATTCATCATCCTTTTTGTAGCTTTATGATTGCTTTCATCATCTAGATATGAACCTCAAATTTGCAATTCTTCTCAAGGAATTCTTCTATTTTTCTTCTTTTCATTTTTTATTTGGTCTTTTATGAAAAACAAGGAAGAAATTTTCCTTCAATTTTTATTTATTATTCTCATGTCGTGTTCCTTTTTTGAGTTGGTGAAGGTGCTATACCCTTCATGTTGTATGAGGCCTTGCACTCATGATTTTATCACAATGATAGTAATTTTCATCCCAACCCAGTTCTACTTGTGATTCTCATCACACATGTTAAGAGACTTACAGGATGACTTTGATGTGGCATTTGATTGACATGGTGGCAATGTTATTGTTGATGCAAATTCCTCGATACTTCCCTGATGACATTGTCGATCACCACCAACAGTGGGTGTGCAGTGTCTAAAGGAGAGTTATTGCTTACACACTCATTGTATCATTGCCCCCAAGAGTATGCCACTAGGATGAGATCTTTTCAGTGGATTATAGTGGTACACCTTGGTACGTTGATGTCTATTGATGGTTTATCATGATATATGCTTTTTTTAGTTGAGCAGTACACGTTTTGGTTGTCTAACCCCTTGGTTTCTATTGTTCCTTGGTGCATTGTCCCTTGGTGCATTGTCCCTTGGTGGGGGAATGCTCTAGGTGACTTAACAATTGGACATGGGTGGAGTATCGTTTGAGGGGTAATTCATTTGATGATATTATTGTACCTTGAATATAGAGGTTTATTATGTTTATTATTGGTGGGTTCACTATGGTTCATGTTCATTATCATGTTGGGCACATATTTTTATGGTGTGACTGTGAACACCCTTGGATACATTGATTTATCTAACACTAGGAGCGTGTGTGGCATGCTTAGTGACCACTTGAGTGAAGCGCTTCCCTATTTGGCACATATTTCCATGGTATCTAGCCTCTCAACGACTATTTGAGGAATAATTTATCCATTGTTTCCATTAAAAGTGGTGCGCCTTAGGATATAGGCCTATTTTGACCCTTGGGATGGCATCTTTGACTTCATTAGCATCTTTATGCCATGGAGCATTCCATTTGTTACTTGATGGAGGCACATGTTGAGGTTTTAAGGCACACATGGAAAATTTTGATGGGGCCATCCCTTCCTCTTATGACTTGGAGTTTGTTACTATTACAACAAAATCTAACACCCACTAAAGTGTAAAGTCCCAAGCACCAAGGTGTTAGTTTTGTGCAATTTAGGATGGATACCTGCTATCACATTCGTAACTCTTTCTCACTTTAGGATAGCTCCTCTCTAGCACAAGGGGGTATCCCTATGATAAGTCCTAGTCCAAGGTTTAAGGTATGAAGTGAAGTATTTTTTGGACTTGGATCAAATCTGGTTTTTAAGTTGATTTAAGGTGCTTAGTCAAGATAATAAGGTTCAAGTTTACAAACCAATGTGTAAGTCTAGTACAGGTGAGTGTGATTGAAAAGTGTGTAGACATGGTATAAATCTAAATTTGAATGATGTCAATGACAGTTGGAATGTTTAGATTTATTAAAGTGAAGTGTTTGTGCAAATGGAAGATATTAAATAAAAGTAACATGCTCAAGTTCAAATCTGAAAATTAATATTTTTGAACCAAATAACTTGTTGGAAATTTGCCCTCGGGGTGTAGACCAGTTGGTGATAGGGTGCACTGTTAAGGCACTCCTTTTGATGTTGCGGGTCCAAACCTTGACCGAGCCCCGTGTGCCACGCAGGGGGCAGCGTTGGTACGCCTATGAGTATAGTGGTAGTGGGCCGGAATCGACCCCATGTAACACGAGTATGAGCCCGACCCCAATTGCAAATTCCCCTAGTAACAAAAAAATAACTTTTTGGAAATGTGAAAATTTAAAACAAAAATAAGAAATTAAATTGTCAAAAAAAAACGATGAAAGAGTTTAATTAAAATATGGAAAAGAGATATTCATACTCTAGTACACTCTGGAAATTAAAATTTTGAATTAAGTTTGTTGTCACAAAAACTAGCATCCTAAATGCAAGGACTCAAAAAGTTATAGCCAAGTGCAACTATGGAAATTTCATAACTGTCACCTAAGTAAAGTTTCCCTTCACTTTAAGTGAGGAAAGATAATCCTACACTAAGGGGGGATTCCCTAATGTAACTAAGGTCTGTTTGATTGATTAAGTGATTTGAGGATTACTTACTTAAACCAAAAGATAACATGAACCCAAAGAACATATGAACATCCCATCAAATTGATTTCACCAATCAAGCAGAGCGTCCATGTTATATTGCATATAAAAACAAGTATGAAGATTATGAAATCAAATTTAACCATGAAATCAGCTATAAACTAGATCTGATTTTATCCTTGATTTGCTTATCAATCCTTAAAGATATGTTTAAATGGACATGAGATTATAAGTAAAATTGATCAGAGGCACAGTTCAACCATTACAGTTTGCAGTGAGTGCATATGTGCAGAGTTAGCTCAGAGACTGAGCTTGAGCGACTTCCTAGAGGAGAGGGGCACACTTCTTGAGGAGAGGAAGACGTCTTTGTTAGAGGAGTTGATCTTCTCGAGGCTAGGAGAGCCGAGAGAACCAGAGTTGGTTTTCGTTAGTGATTGAAGAAGATCAAAGAAGATCTCATCCGAGTTTGACTGAGATCTGAGGAGGGGCGACTTCAGAGTAGAGGGGAAGGAGCACATTTCCCATGCTGAAGGGTCACATTCCATACAAAGAGGTTGTAGTCTTTCTTCATTGACAGAGAAGATCAAGACAGAGTGGTTAGAGAGTTTGTACTACATCCAGAGATTGGCAGTGGCAATATTTCAGAGATCCAGATCAAAGCAGATAGCAGGGCGCATTTTCCATGAGCAACAATAGCTATTTCATGCAGATCTTGTTAAATTTCATACATTCATAGCATAATAACATAAATGCATAACCAATATCACTAGAAGAAAAACAAAGCACAAAACAACAACACAGAGTTTATCCTGGGAAACCCAATTGGAAAAAACCCAACAACCTTCGTATAGAGATGATAATCCTGAGATCAGAGTACAAAATAATAAAAGAGAAAATGTGAAAATGTCTTCCACAAGTAGAAACCCCAAATCTGCTTCCTCCACTAGCTTGTGCGAATTCTGGTCTCTCCCAAGTGATGCACAATTTTGAGTGAGTGAATGTGAATAATGAGGTGCACTAGCCTCTTATTTATACAAGTGCAAACATGAAAAATACCCTAACTGGGCCGACTTCACCTGGGGGCAATAAATAATTTATTTTAATAATTTTCTTTTCTTCTTTTGCACCCCAAGGTTTACATTGATTCTTTCATGTGTTTATATAGGTGTTTACATAAGGTTCATCTCCCTTAGGAGGGTAGAAACAAGTACAATGAAAGTACAATAAAATAGAATGAATAATATATTCCGAAGTTGTACAAAATCCAACACTCCCTCTCAACGAGGAAGGTATTCTTCGGTGTTCATCTGCATCATGATCATCTGGGTTTCATCTTATACATCCATTCTGTCTCCATCATCTCTATACATACTGAAGATTGTCCTCACAGTCTCTGTGCATCATCTTCACCAGTCCTTCGGTGAGTCCAGGAGAATCACTCAATCCTGGATCCTAGAGAATCACTCAATCCTGGATACCTGAGATTATCAGTTGTACCATCTTTGCTATACAATTTGCTACCTGTTTCTCATTTGCCGATGGGGTCCTCCCATACTTGGCTGAGATCTCAGACGAGCAAAAGGGCACGACCATCTACTAACTGTCCGACTCATCTGCCTATGGGATTTCTCCCATATCTGGCCGAGTACCTGGACTGTAGAGGCACCTGTGCAACCACACGACCAACTGCGGACTGTCCTACTCATTTGCCTATGGGAATTCTCCCATAAATGGTTGAGTAACTGGACTTCAGAGGCACCTGTGTGAACCCGACCAACTGCTGACTGTCCTACTCATCTGCCTTATGGGATTTCTCCCATTTCTGGCTGAGTAACTGGACTACAGAAGGTACCTGGGTGAGCCCGACCAACTGCTGACTGTCCTACTCATCTGCCTATGGGATTTCTCCCATATCTGGCTGAGTAACTGGACTGCAGAGGCACCTGGGAAAAGCAGGGCAAGCATCTCAATGTCATAGTTCCCTCTCAAGGAGGGATACGTTCTCTTCTACTCCAAGTCTTTCGCGAAAGTATTCAAACTTCACCCTGGGAAGAGCCTTGGTGAGAACATCTACAGTCTGGTCATCTGTCGGCACGTACTGTAACTCGACCGCACCTTTCTGCACCATATCACGAATGAAGTGATATTGAATCTCGATATGCTTCGACCAGTCGTGAAATACAGGATTCACTGACATCTGCACACAACTTTGGTTATCACAGTGAATCACGGTCGGCTCTGGAATCTGGCCGAACAATCTTGCCAGGAGTTTACGAATCCAAACCGCTTCTCGAGCTGCTGTGCTAGCAGCCATGTACTCGGCCTCTGCAGTACTGAGTGCTACCGAGTTCTGCTTCCTGCTGCACCAGGAAATAACTGCAGAACCCAAACTGAAGCAACATCCAAAAGTACTCTTCTGATTTGCAACACATCCGGCCCAATCTGAGTCTGTAAACCCCTGCAATCTCAGGTCACAATCTGAAGCATACTTCAATCCATATCCCATAGTGCCATGTAAGTATCTGAGCACATATTTTGCAGCAATCCAGTGAATTTGCCTCGGTTCGCACATGAACTGACTGAGGGCATTCACAACAAAACATATATCTGGTCTGGTGTTGGTCAGATACATCAATGACCCAATCAACTGGCAATAAGTGGTGGGATCAATCAAATCAGAATCTAAAGTAGAATCTCTCAACTCATTCCAATTTGCATCCATCGGAGTAGCCATGGATTTGCAGTCCAACATCCCTAATCTCTTCAATATATCAATGGTGTATTTTCCTTGTTCTAAGAAAATCTCTTTCTGCCTCTGCCATACTTCTACTCCCAAGAAGTAATGCATCAATCCAAGATCTTTCATTTCAAACTCAGAGGCGAGATTCTTCTTACACCATACAATGAGTTTCTCATTTCTCGGGCCACAGGAGCAAATGTCTCATCATAATCAACTCCCTCTTTCTGAGAGAATCCTTTGGCTACAAATCTGGCCTTGTATTTCTCAACACTGCCATCTGCTCCATGCTTGATCTTGTATAGCCATTTAGAAGTCACTACTGACATCTCCCCAGGTCTCGGCACAACCTCCCACACATCATTCTTCATGATGGATTGATATTCTTCCATCATGGCATCCTTCCAAA
Source organism: Larix kaempferi (assembly GCA_027924585.1). Classification (NCBI taxonomy): domain Eukaryota; kingdom Viridiplantae; phylum Streptophyta; class Pinopsida; order Pinales; family Pinaceae; genus Larix; species Larix kaempferi. Next base: position 8,021,270 of record BSBM01000532.1, on the reverse strand, counting down.
CTTGATGTTTGGATGCTTCTTCGTAAGTGGTGGGTTCTGAATCAATAATGTTGCTCATTAGTGCCACATAACTAGAGAACCTCTGAGGTCTTTTGCTTTCCCTGAAAGCACCTTGTGGAGCTTCATGCCCCTCTGCGTCCTGCAGTGTCTGCTGTGCCCATCTAGGTGTTTTTCGACCTGCAACATCTCTGGGGATATCAATTGGATCTATGGGATCGATAGGTTCATCCTTTTCTGCTGACTCCCTCTGAACTGGAGGGGGAGATGATCTCATCTCCTTTGGTTCTAGCATTTCTTCATCATCGATCTTCATATCTGATCATCTGCCTTTCCTGACAGCCATCTCTTCTTCAAAGGTTACATCCCTACTAACTTCAATCTGTTTAGATCCTGGAATGTAAATTCTGTAAGCCTTTGAAGATTCACTGTATCCCACAAAGGTTCCCTTCTTGCCTGAAGGTTCTAACTTTGATCTTTTCTCTTTGGGCACATGTGTGTACACTGGACAACCAAAGATTCGGAGATGGCTCACTTCTGGTTTCACACCTGTGAACACTTCTTTCGGAGTCACGTTCGTCAATATCTTATGTGGACATCTATTCTGTACATATACAACGATCCTGGATGCTTCTGCCCACAAGAACATTTGAAGACTCTTGTCAGGGATCATAGCTTTGGCTGCCTCCACAATTGTACGATTCTTTCTTTCTGCAACCCCATTTTGTTGAGTGTTGTAGGGAACTGTCAGCTCCCTCTTAATTCCTGCTTCCTTGCAGGAATCGTTGAATTCTGTAGAGGTATATTCTCCACCATTATCGGATCTCAAAATTTTGATCCTCTTTCCTGACAGATTCTCAACTTGTGCTTTAAAGTCTTTGAACTTGCTGAGCACTTCCTCGGATTCTTTTGATTTGAGAAAGTATATCCAAGTCTTCCATGAGTAATCATCAATAAATGTGATATAGTAATGATATCCACCCAATGACACAACTGTCATTGGCCTGCACAAGTCAGAGTGTACCAGATCCAAAATCACTTTGGATCTACTCTCGCTATCTGGAAAAGATTTCTTGGCATTCTTACCAAGTGCACATCCTCTACATGTTCCATCATGGTCTACCTGGAGCCTTGGCAAACCTGTCACAATATTCTTCAGAACTGGGAGAGCTCGATAGTTCAGATGAGCTAACCTTCTGTGCCATAACTTGCCCATACTTGCAGCATCATGTATTAGCGCTTGGACTAGTGAAATGTTTAGTCTATACAAGCTCTCTTCTCTCATGCCAATAACTTTGGCTGTGCTCATGCTTGAGTTCTTGTGCCAAGCAAGGACTTTCCCTTCTGAGAAAGCTACTTTATATCCCTTGTCCTCCAAGGCTGAGATGGAGACAAGATTTCTCTTCATACCAGGTACATAGAGTACATCACTTAGGCGTAATGTATCATTTGATTCTAATTGAATGGTGGTGGCTCCAGACCCCTTCACAGTGTAATTTGCATCATCTCCAAGTACAACACGGAGATGTGAATCTTTCTCAACTAATTCTGAAAGATTTTCTCTATAACCTGTCATGTGTTTAGATGCACCACTATCTATGAGCCAAGTGTCACTAGTGGTAGGAATAGTACCTTACAGTGCTGATATGAATAGAAATTCTGTGTGATCTTCATTCTTTTGCTTCTTGTGATGATGATCTTCTTCTACATCAGCAGTGGATGCTTCATGCTTCCTTATGATTTGGCTTCGACAGCTACTGGCGTAATGTCCATACTTCCTGCACCTATAGCATTGAACTTGAGATACATCCCTTTTCTTATTTTGTTCTTGGTGGGGACTTGATCTCCTTTCTTCTTGCATTGGAGGAAATTTGGGTAAAAAATGGGCCTCCTAAAAAAAATAATAAAATAATAGTAGAGAGAGATTAAAAAAACTACTTTTTTAAATCGTATTTTCAACTTATCTCCTTGTAGGCTTACTCAAATTTCAAGCGGGAGGACTCGTTGGATGCATAATTAAATTATGCATCCAATGAGTACCCATGTTGCATACTTTTAACAACATCCACACCATGAAAAATTGAAAATACATTAAAAAATGTGTTTCTAGTGAGAGAAAACTTGTTTTTAATGTATTTTCGATTTTTCATGGTGTGGATGTTGTTAAAAGTATGCAAAATGGGTACTCGTTGGATGAATAATTTAATTATGCATCCAATGAGTCCTCCCGCTTGAATATTGAGTAAACCTACAAGAAGATAAGTTGAAAATACGATAAAAAAAAGTAGTTTTTATTTTTTCCCTCCAATTTTTTTACATGCACCTTGTTTGAATTTTAAAGCATTTTGATTGGCTAATATGTGATGATAAGAAATTGTACTTTAGGGTTAAAAGGCCCATTTTTCATCCAAATTTCCTCTAATGGTGCTTGTGTTTATGGAACTTCTTCCCTTTTCCTTACCTTTCTTGGCATGGGAAACAAAAGCTTGGTTCTCCTCAGGTTGAGTGCCATGGAGTCTTTGACGTGCTGCAATCCTTGTCTCCTCCTGAGAGCAATCTGCCCAAATCTTGTCAAACTTTGGTAGTTTGGATCTACCACTTATGCTTTGGATAAAGGACTCCCATGATGGTGGAAGACCATTTAGAGTGTGGAGGACAAGCTCCTTATCATTAATAGGATCTCCACTGGTGTTGAGCTTGTCTCTGAGTTCTGTGATCCTCATAAAGTATGAGGCAATGGATTCTGACTTGGCTATCTTCATATTTGAGAGTTGGTTTCTCAAAGTCATGGATACATTTAGGCTAGTTTGTTCAAACAACTTCATAATGGTCTTGAACATTTTTCTAGCATTGTTCTTTCTTGAGATTTGTGGGACCAAGTGATCTCTCACTGAATCCACAAGTATCCTTCTTGCTTTAGCATCATTCTTCCTCCATCGGGATTTATCCTCTTCGGCTTCTGGTTCAGGAACCTTCTCATTTACATATAGTAATAGGTCATTTTCTTCTAGAAGCAGAAGAACCCTAGACTTCCAAGAGATAAAGTTGGAAGCTCCTTCCAAACGATCTTCAACCTTCATACCAATCATCTTGATTGCAGATTTGGTTCAGAAACCCTAGCAGGAGCTAGGTCAAAAATGAAAGTTGTTAATTTGAAAAACTGAAAACACAGATAAATGCACCTTGCCAAGGAGAGTTGAATTGAGGGTGGGCTGGTCCAAATCTGTGGAGAGAAGTGAGATAAAATTGAAACCCTAATTCTATAGCAACCATAAAGTTAGGTAAAAAATTGAAAATTCTCGGAGTTGAATTCTTTCTTCACCAAAAGATGCGCCTTGACAAAAAGGAAATTCCTATAGCCCCTTTTCTCCAAAATGATGGTTGGAGACTTCACAAGATGAAACCCTAGTTCCGGCAGGGTTCATACAATGTTCCGGCAATGGTTTCTTCTAGAACTGCTTTGATACCATGTTACATTTCATACATTCATAACATAATAACATAAGTGCATAACCAAGATCACTAGAAGAAAAACAAAGCACAAAACAACAACATAGAGTTTATCCTAGGAAACCCAATTGGGAAAAACCCAACAACCTTCGTATAGAGATGATAATCCTGAGATCAGAGTACAAAATAATAAAAGAGAAAATATGAAAATGTCTTCCACAAGTAGAAACCCCAAATCTGCTTCCTCCATGTTGCCGCCTGGTTCCACACCTGGGGAAAACACAGCAGAAGTCTTCAAGCTGCTGGTGTGGCCTTGGGGGCAAGTCAGAGTCAAGTGCTGTCACTTGGGACTCGACTCCTCCGTCTAGGATTTCCTAGCGAAGCCAAGGGGGGTGGACCCTAAAAATGAAAAGAAAAACTAAGGCGTCTAATCTAGGAGTTAGGAAAATATTTTTGGTAACCAAGAATAAACAGCATATACTTTTGTGAAATAAAACAATCATTCATCATTTACTCCCATTCAAAATAATCATTAATTACTTGCACATTAGTCAATAATATGAAATAACATTAAACAAGACCAGTGCCTTATAATGGAGTCAATAAACAAATGCATAAGCAGAAAAAGTAGATGTTGTGCGAGTGTTCTTGGTTTATTTTAAAATTAATGTGATGGTGATCTTTTTATTATGGTAGGTGGGTTCCCAATATACGCAAGGTACGGAGAAACATGTCCGGAATTTTGAAGCGTGGCTTCCCTCTCAGGCTTGGGCTGAATTGGAGTCTTGAGGAGGTGTTCAGATGTTATACCAACGAGGGCAAGCCTAACGGTTTCCAAGAGGTCACTACTCAGTGTTGTCCCAAGCCTTCTGAGAAATTTGTCCACGACAGCAAAATATTCGTGATGTGCTGGATTTTCACATAAAGGGTTTTTATTTGGGGCGGTGTTAGCTCCTATTACTAGTCGTCTCCCCCTTTCTGATGTGTACCAACTGGATCAGACTGAGCTTCAAGTCGGCCACAGAGCATACGGGAGAAGATCTTGGTATTTTTAGAAAAATTTTATAAAACCAAATTTTATCTTTTTAAACCCCAGGAGTCTCTTTTCAGGCACGTATTTCGGGCAAGCTCTCATACAGAAACCCTACTTCGGGAAAGCAAGGGGGGCGTTTTGAGTTTGTAAAAAAAAATGGAAAAACTACGTTGTGAGTGAACTTGTGGCCCGCCAGTGGAACGGACCAACAAGGTTAATTTTAATCCTAGTTAATTTTATTAAATGCCGAAAATAAAAGAAATAAACTACTCTAAAAAATCACACCATGAAAAGAGACGACACAGGCCACCCCTGGGAGGATGGGGTGTGGGCGTTGCTAGCCCACTTGCTCTCATTTAATAGTCTTTTACAATGATCTGAGAAGTGCCACAGTCTACTTAAAGTGACTTGGTGGCTTACAATTTTGAGGGAAAAATTAACCGGTTTTACAAAAATATGAAATTTGGTCCTCCGGATTGCTTGGATCCTCGAGATTTTGGCAGCACCTCCTCCTACCTGTTCGTCTTTTGCTGCAAACCAGCAAACAATTATTAGTATAAGATGCCCAAAAACACTTTAAGAGTGTCTTTGGAACACCTCCTAAAAAACCCAAAAATTTCTAAGTGAAAATCTAAGTAAAAATTACAAAATTTAACCAAGTAAAACCAGCAGTAATGCTTGTTTGCTTGGGGTCTTTGCAAGCTTTATGAGCTGCAAATTATATGCTCTTGGACAGCCAAATATACTTTTAAAATCAGAACTACAACTACTCAACAAAACTTTGAAAAAAATTTAACAATTTTTGCAAGTTTTGAAAGTAGTAAAGATCTAATCAGTCAAAAAATGAGAGCTTTAACAAACCACTAGACTAGACCTTTCTGAAAGTAAATCTTGATTTATTTAAAATGTTAACAATAGTATATAAATCAGATCCACTTTATGCTTAGTAACCAGTAACCAAAAAATTTGATTTGAATAAAGTTGAGAGAGAGATGAAGCAAATCTTGGTTGAAATCCGAAGCTTTGAAGGTTGTGTTTGTGATATTCCGAGGGACTGCATCTGCAAACAAAGATTAGAAGGGAGGAAACAAGCAAGATCCACCAACTTCCAGTTGAGATAACCTGCACATCACACACTTTGCAAACAAAGATCAAGTGTAGATAGACATCTAGAAAAGAAATCAATGTTAGACATTCATAAACAAATGAAATATGCAAACATGATTACTTTTACAAACATATAACAATAGACTAAACAATAAGCAAATTGCATTAATCTATCTCATAAATTAGTACTAATCTTTCCAATGAGTACAGTTGATGCAAATAAATATCAAAGCTTATGCACGGGTTACCTCCATTGTACAAGCAAAAGATGGTTCATCCACTCACACAATAAACACCACAGATTTGACCTCCAAAGTCTTCTTTATTCATAATAAAAACCAAATGAGTATTACAACGATAAGTCTTGTGCTCCAATTCTCCCTAAAAACAATGGAGAGAGCACTCAATATATAGAGAACATGAGCAAAGGGGAGGCGCCCAAGTGAAGGAGAAAATGGTGGAGTGATGGCCAAAATTGTGGAGCAAATATGGGCTGCCAACTCCACCTATCTAGCTGCCCTACATCAGCATAAAACGTGCTAACACCCAATCACAAAACAAGCTGCCAATCAGCATGAAACGTGGGCCTCTCATTTGGGAAATGCACCCACTATTGAAGGAATGCGCCCAGCTCAAAAGATGGGAGTCATTCCCATGTATTGGGCTGCCCATTCGTCATAAAACTCAGCTCAAAGTGCTCCTAAAATCATGCTGGTCAAAATCAGACCCATAACTTTCTCCAAAAATTAAATATTTTTAAAGTCACTTTTCCCATTTTTTGATTTTTTATGACTTTTTTGACCTTTTTTGGGTTTTTTGGCCATAGGAAAAAATTGAAGCACCCAAACATTAAGAAAAGTAGGTTTAGGGGTTAAGGGGGTGCTCTAAGTTAGAAAACGAGCACCCCTAAGGCAAAAAAGACCTCCAGACGCCACTTCCAGGTCATTTACAAATTTTTTAATTGAACCATTAAAAAATGGCCCAATTTACGGAAAAATTAAACTTTGCCGAAAATTAAAAAACAACCTAGGGGGACTTAGGACATGTCCATATGACTCAAAATTAACGCCTAGCATGTTCATATACATTGACCCATAAACTTTAACAATCCCCTAAGGCCCGTCAGCCTCCCCAGGCATTCCAGCTTTGGAGGAGCAGGAGAAAAACCCATTAATTATGTTATGCACTAATGCAAGACATAATAGATAGGTGAAAAAAACTCTTTGGAATACCTGACTTAGCCAAAAAGTCCTAGGGAACCAAGTCTTTTACAAAACACCATGCTAGTACGTTTTGTTACAAACCCCGCAGAGCCATGGACATGTGGAAAAATTTAAAAACGGGGGCCTTTAAAAGGCCAGCTGGATATCAAATCACCAAAAATGAACATGTATCATGTTCCACTCTGCCCACTCGCTTGATAATCCAACCAAGTACAAGTTAGTTGGCAACACTCCACTAGCTTGTGCAAATTCTGCTCTCTCCCAAGTGATGCGCAATTGTTGAGTGAGTGAATGTGAATAATGAGGTGCACTAGCCTCTTATTTATACAAGTGCAAACATGAAAAATACCCTAACTGGGCCGACATCACCTGGGGGCAATAAATAATTTATTTTTAATAATTTTCTTTTCTTCTTTTGCACCCCAAGGTTTACATTGATTATTTCATGTGTTTATATAGGTGTTTACATAAGGTTCATCTCCCTTAGGAGGGTAGAAACAAGTACAATGAAAGTACAATAAAATAGAATGAATAATATCTTCCGAAGTTGTACAAAATCCAACAGATCTAGGGTTTTGACCCATCAGGTTCTCTTGTATCTTCTGAACATTTGTGTATTTATTCTCCCTCTATTATATGCTTTGGGATTGAGAAAGAAGAAAGCCCCATAGAAGCTGGTTTTCCCCATTGGGGTTTCCAGGGTAAAATTGAGACTCACTTGTGTGTTTGCCATATTTTGCCTAAAGTTGATAGGAGATCTATAATGCTTTCTGGTATAATTTTATTGTTTAACTGTTATCTTTTCTGGCATATAGAAGTTGGGGTTGTTTTTGCTTATAGAGACTCAAGGCCATTGAGATCTCAGTTTCCCAGATCGAGTAGTAACATCTGGGAAAAACTATCATGGTATCAGAGCCTTGGTGAGGGTCAGAGGGGCATTCACACTCAGATCTGCGAGCTGTATACCAGATCTGTGTGGAGATTTAGTTGTGATATCAGATTTGAAGAGTGGAGCTCAAATATGTTGTTGTAGAGGTCAGATCTATCAGACCTGTGAGTTTGAAGGTGAGATTTGAGATAGATCTTTCAGATCTGGGCGAGTAGGGGCTAGATCTGTGGCAAAGAGCTTCTTTTGTTCAGTGGGATTTTGATTCAGTTCAGATTGACCAGATATCATGGCTAGCAGCTTACGTGTTGAGGATCGGTTGGATGGGGTCTCAAACTTTAGTGCATGGAAGGCTAGAGTTGTCCTATTTATGAAGGAAAGCGATTTATGGGATATTGTGGGGAGCACTACCAAAAAACCCGTAATTGTTCCAACAGATGCTGTGGATAAGGAAGCTTATGACAAGAAAAATATCAAGCCCCAGAGGATCATCCTTGATGTGATCAAGGATCATGCAATACCACATGTTACAGGTAAAGAGAATGTCTATGAGATGTGGGATGCATTGACGAAGTTGTACCAAAGCTCCAATGAGAACAGGAAGATGGTACTTCGTGAAAAGCTGAAGAGCATAAAGATGGCCAAGGATGAGAATATGGCCACATACCTTACCAAGATAACACAGGTAAGAGATGAGCCGGGGGCAGTGGGGGAGAAGGTCGAGGATGGAGAGTTGGTTTCGCAAGCTTTGAATGGTGTGACTAAGCCATGGTTGGTGTTTGTTGAGTCTATAATGGCTAGAGAGAACCTCCCCAAGTGGGATTGTCTATGGGATGATTTCACACAGGAGGAGACTCGAAGAGGTTATTGTTATCACACAACTTGTAGTTGCCCCTAGAGGTATCCCATCCGGGACGGTAGAGGAGACAGGCAACTAAAGAGGTGACCCAAGAGATGCCACGGTTCCCAAGGCAAGGTGGGTGTCACGTCAACCGAGGCACTCTTCGCTTTAGGTCAAGGTATAACTAGACCAAGGGGGAGACCCTATACCCCAATCACAGTTGATTGGACCCAAGCAAAGGTTTCTAAGTGTAGGTAAGTAATGAGTTACGGAAACCAATGCAAGGCTAAGTAGACCTAAGGGTTAAGGTATGGTTGAGGGAGTTGTAAAAGATTATTAATGTTTCAACCTATGTATGGTTTAGGCCATATGATGGGGTATGATGACGAAGTATAGTACCATGTGTTTACACAAGTGGGTCTAGTTTTCTTGGGAAGTGTGAAGTGATTCTAGGTAGGCCCACAAGGTGAAGTTAGATGTGAAGTAGGTACTATCTGTGATTTAAAAATCGGTGAAATCGGTTTGTAAATCGGCCGATTCACCGATTCATTACTTGCCCGGTTCAAATCGGCCTCAAAACCGGTTTGGCCAACCGATTTAACCGATTCATTAGACAAATCGGCCGATTCAGCTAGAAAAACCGGTTTTACCGATTCACGTAAAAAATCGGACCGGTTCATTGCGTGTGGGCCCCGTCACCGCCGTTTGGGTTTTTATTCATTTTTTAATTTTTATAAGTGAAATTTTTTAACCTAAAACACTAAACCCGACCCCTATTGCTCCTATTCCACTTCAAGAAGCGCGTGAGTGAGACTGTGGGCGGCAGTGGCACCAGCAGCCTTTGAAGTTGGCCGTGGGAGAGTGAACTGGCACCAGCAGAGTGTGGCCGTGGGACTTCACAGTACGGGTGAGGTGTGGCCGTGGGAAGTGAACTGTGAGTGTGAAGTGCGGGTGAGCTGTGGCCAGTGGTGATGAGTTTGATCAGTTCGATTGATGTAGTTGACTATATATCATGCTATTTTTTGGACTCTACTGGCCATATAGCCTATAGGCCTCATGGATTATGTATTTTCACTATTTTGTTCCAGTTCCAGTCACCTAGATATGTATTGCACAATACACTTTGTGCCATTTTGATATATTGACTCTTATATGGTATATACATGAGCGAGATTGCATATTTTGTTTCTAATGCTATAGAATCATGAATTAGAATCTTGAAAATATTGTTTTTCTTAAAAAATTAAATATTTTATGTATTTTTGAGCAAACCGATTCATTAAATTCAAATCGACCGATTTATTACCGATTCATTACCGATTCCGATTCCGATTCCGAGTTGACCCTCGACCGATTCCGAGTCCGATTCCGATTTTTAAAACCTTGGGTACTATAGGTTATATGTAGGCTAGATCTATGAGTTGAAATTGATTTCAAGGATACCCATGTGCTAGATCTAGGATTTGACACCAATCCCAAGGAGTGCGACTTGCTTGGTGATGGACTAGTGCCTTGTTAAGTGGGCTAATGGGGTCAAAAAGTATGTCAAATTGTAGATTGGGACACCTAAAAGCCAAGTAAAGTGGGTTGAATGAGATCCAATGGTTGGATCTTATTAGATCTAGGTTTTTAAGTGATGACCAAAAGTGGACCACAATCCCTTAAAACAAGGAATGCAATCCCCAAGGCGGATCTTGACGAAAGGACATGTTATCACCTAAGTTGTAGTTACCCCTATGGATGGATCCAGTCATGGATGGCAATAGGGAAGGGCAACTCAAAAGGTGCAACCACGATCACCTCGACCTCCAATATATATATATGGTTGTCACGCCAGTCGAGGTAACCTTCACTTTATGTTATCTAGCCCAGACAACAAAGGGGGAGACCCGATCTACTCCCGACAGGAGAGATCAAAACCAAGACACCAAATCAAGGTATTTCTAAGTGAAGTTAGGTGTATGGTTTATCCTAGACCTAAGGCTAAAGTCACAAGCCAAGTGAGGGGTTCAATAGGTATAGCTTTGGTTCATAGTTGATGTGAAAGTGACTTACAATGTTTGAAGTGAGATCTAGGGCTAGTGTACTAGTTCAATGTTGGATAGTCCACTGCCTTGGGAACTGTGTTCAATGCAGGGTAGTTAAGGGTTGTATTGGGGCTAACTAGTACAGATGACAAGCTTGACCATGATACATGATAGCTTGTAGGGTTTAGTTCACCATGTATAGGTCAATCCACAAGTCAATCCAACAATCTAGGAAGGTTGAACTAACTTGGAGAGAAACCAGTGCCTTGGGAATTGGGAAGTGGAGTCAAAGTAGGGTTGACTTGTGGTTTAAGACTCCTAGTACATGAGATAAGTGGGCAATTTAAGTTTTGATGTGTAAATGTGTCTAGATCTAGGTTTGACCCAAGTGGACCACAATCCCTTAAAACAAGGAATGCTATCCCCAAGGCAAAATTTAACAAAGTGATAGTCTAGACCTAGGTTTTGAATTATTCCGGTTTCAGATCTGCAATAATCTCAAGTACCCAGTTCCTAGAAGTGAGTGAACTCACTTCTCCAAGGTGGTGCGACTTTACCCAAGGAGGCTGAAAGTGGGGTTTAGGTGGGTCAAGACAAGTCGGATGGCATCCAAACTTTAGATCCTAGTAGATCGGTCAGGTAGGAGTATGGATCTGTAATTTCGTGGCAATCCACCGGTTAGATCTTAGTAGATCTGAGTTTAAGTGTTCCAAGTGGTCCAAAATGGGGTTTAAATCCCTTGAAATGTGGAATAGGGCCCACAAGGTAAATTTCAGAAAAGTGACAACCTGGGTGTATGTTATTGGATGTATAGATGTCAAATCAAGTGGAATCTCAAACACCCATCACCTAGATCTAGGTCAACCTGCTCAAACTAGGAAGTGCGCCTTGCTTGGGAGAGGCTAAGTTGGCCTGGGAAGGGGGTCAAACTGAGGTCAATCCTCACCAAACTATAGATCCGGGATGCCGTGGATGCTATAGAGGTGGGTTCTTAATATTACGCCCAACAACCCAATAGATCTAAGTAGATCTGAGAAAATGTAAAATGGGGGTTTTAAGATATTTAGGGTTTTAACAATTTATGAGTTATGTCAATGGATTGGATAGAGGAAAGAGAAACAAACCTGTGGATCTTACCTGGGTAACCTTGTAGATGCCTTGATGATGATGATCTATGCAAACCCGATCAATTTGAGAAGCTTTGAGGTAGTTTCTATGCAAGTCGATTTGGTCCAAGAAGCCAATGCGCCCTCTCTCCTGCACAACAAACGTCAACAATATCAGATTTGATGCATCAAGAGATAAGACTAATGCCACAAAAGAAGTAACAGAAAGATAGCATAGATCACAATGATACTAATGATAACCCCCTGATACAAGCGAATGCCAAGAAAGTCGATTTGAAGAAGCCTTGCAAAATCGCCCTTGTTGAAGTCGCCCTCCTGTAAACAAACAATGATTTCCAAAAAGATAGATCTTACCACAATTTCCAAATGCTAGGTTGCAATAGACTTTCCAATCACCATCTAAGAACACCAGATGCAAAGGATACCACAAGAATTTCCACAAGAATATTTTTCTATACCAATAATCCAAGAGCCAAAGACCCTTTACAATGAGAGGCTCTCTCCTTTAAATAGGAAGGAGAGGCACCAAAACCCTAACCACTTTTGAATGAGTGGCTAAGATTATAAGATACAAAAGTCTAATCAATGGTTGAGATGAGCTCAACAATATAATACATGGATCACACATAAAATATAACATAAGTGGACAAAATCGCCCTAGAAGAGGGGAATCCCACCAAATCATGATGATGAAATATCATAAGAGGCTTATGGTGGGTCCAAGGGGTAATTTTATCCCTCCTTGGTCAATCCCCATAGCACAATAACCAATAAATAATCATGAATGTACCAAATCGTGCCTCCATAGTGAAATCGTGGTCCTCAAAAGACCTCAAAAATCCACAGAAAGTGCCATAAATGATGGATGCGGGCCCCGATGAAGCTGAAACTGCCGGAGGAGGTGTGGAAGGTCCCGATCTATCATCACTGATCATCCCATGCCATAACTTTGCCTCAGTAGCCCAAATCGATTTCCTCAATAGCCATTTCTACCAATCCTGAAATGCCTCGGGAAGCGTGAAACTGCCCCAAACAGCCTCCTGGAGTGCTGGCGCTGTCAAGGTGAGGGCACCAATGTGTCCGGAAGGGGGGTAATATGGTAAAAACAAGTGGCTGGACCACCCCCTCCATCATCAGCGCCCTAGGTCAACCGGATAAAAGTCATCTCTGCTCCGACAGGGCCTCCCACAGACCAAAACTGCACTGGGATAGCCTACTGAGGCTCAATCATCACTGTAAGTGCCCGGAACTGAAAACAAACTGTCCCATTGGACTCAGAAGGTCCAAATCTATCCAAGATGTGTACTCATACACCATACGAGTCTCTGCATGATCAAAATAAATATCCAATATACCGGAACAAGGCCAATAATAATGCTCTGTAAATGATCAAACACTGCTGTATCCCAAGAATCATCATCCTAACCCTGTAGCTGCTGCATAGAATCATCATGTATGTGTATATAGACCATATATCATCTATCCATATCCTCATAAGGTCTAACATCTCATGTCCCATGGTCCTCCATGGTCAAACTAGGTCCAACCATGACCAAATATAACTCAGTCCATCATCCAAGGCTGCTGAAAAGTATCAAGGTTAATACATGCTTTACAATTTATTCAAATAGCAATTATAACACAGAGTAATCATGACTGGCGATCTAAATCCAAATATATAGTGTCGTTAATTATTATTATTACTCAGATTAGACTTTCGAATCATACTCACTTCATAGTTGTGATCAATTTGCTAGTGAAGGGTGAAGGCTAAATTAAGTTGGCTAGGCTAAGGGATGACTTAACTGTCTTGACTTTGTGACACTTTGGCAAGGGAAAGGGAATACACCATAGTATATACTGAATGAGCAATAACACAGGGAATGGCGGTGTCTCACAAATGGATGAGTTGTTTAAAGAGGGTTTATTCACCTTCACAGATGCGCACAATCCATAATACAAATAAGGCCAGCAATTGTTTAGATATAGCATTTAAGTTCCATTGCTTTTTAGGCCTGAAGTTTCCATAGCCTTGATCTATGTGTGTTTACAAACACATTGCATAGATTTACATTTTTTCTTTAGGCTTTCTGCTGCAGGTGTGTTTTTAAGGCACTTGTTTACCTGAGCACTTCTAGGTGTGTCATGGACAGCTTGTTTACCTAGGTATTTATTTTCCACAAGATATAACATTTTATTTTCATTGCCATGTTCATTTGGCATGCCTCTCATTCATGTGTGTTTAGAAACACATTGCATGAATGGGCTTTTCATACAAGATATAGCATTTCATTTTCCAGATTTTGTATTGATGGCAGCACTAAAAGTTTCAGGTTTAGCCAACACAACTTTAGTGACTAGGGGGAATTCACAAGGAACTCCAACTCACCATAGGTAAGTTTTGTCACCAACTCAGAGCCGAGACACAATAAACAGGGAAGCTCATCCAATACAGAGGCTACAGTGGGGAAAAGTCCTCCATGTCACTAGTCAAGTAGTAAGTCAGGGTGATAATCTAAAAGGTAGGCCATGGATGGATGAAGACAATGAAATAATGGAGCCAACACTAGCAAGCCATGGTATGGTGGAATGATCACCTCTATTCTCCCTAAGGAGGGTATGTACCGATGAGTATGAATAGTGAACTTCTAAGTCTGAGTAGGGACAGTATAATATATATAATAGATCAACCAGGTCCATATATCTATATGATCGCCAGATCATGACACTAAGTGCTAAGATATGCTATAAGAATAAGTATAAAAGCAATCTAACCATAACGCCATGATATACCTGCTGAGTCATATACCTGCAAGCTCATCAACCTGTACCATCATCTGTCCTCTGAGACTGCTGCTGTAACTCTGGGCACTACTGTCTGCTCTGTACCAATGGTATAATGGCTACATCGGTCACCTCTCTGGGTGTCCTGAAACTCAGTCATAGCATGGGGAATGCAACTGCTGTCCACAATCTGATAGTGATCCAATATAGATGCTCATCTCGGCATCTCAAATGCAAGGGAACTGGCTGAATAGTGTACTGGAATGAGAAAAATAATGTATGGTAGCCCGGCTACTATATATGTGATAACATCTGGCTCCGGCTGGGACAAGTGCTCTGCTGAAATGAGCGCTTGAGAACCTCAGAATCTCTGGTCCTCGAACTCTGCTACTCGAATCTACGATCCAGCACTCTACCATTTTACTTCCAGCTTTTATTCTTGCAACCTATTTTCTGCATTCACAAACATCTAAAAAAAAAAAAATACCTCATGCCGCATGTGTGGGAAAAATATAAAATCAACTGAAATAAAATCTACTCTATGTCAGAAATATAAGTGCATAAAGTATAAATGCAGAAAGCAAATTAAACTACTAACATAATTTGCAAAATTTGACATTTATTGTGCAGGAAAAGAAAAAGTGACAGGTACTCAGTTAAACTAGGAGCTTACAAAGGAGCTTAGAGACTAAGAAGGTGCCAGACTCAATGGCTGAAAAGACTAATTACTGCCTAAGTAGGCTTATTTGGTTTCCTACCTACCCTAATCTACCAGGCAATGCCATGCATATTTTATTCAATAGGTGGGAAATAATGCTTTAACAAAAGCCCGTTTACAGGGAGTTCAAGTTCATCCCCATCTAGAGTTTCTAGAAACACTGACCCCTTTCCAGCTATCCTCGATACTCGATACGGACCTGTTATCACACCATAGTAGCAGGGCTACTATTCTTGTACAGCAGATATCTGCACATTCCAGAGCTTCATTTATTCCAGAGCATGGCTATATATATTGGATCACTCATGATCAGAGCAGTACATTATTCAGATTTTGTATGACCTTGTGTCAAGGCTGAGCCTTGAGAGTTCAGATTGGATGACTGATGTGACCACTTATCCCATTACAGTTTCAGTTCAGTGCCTAGAGATGTACTTCAGCAGTGTTTCAGATGATGCATGATGATTGCTATTATGATGATGTTGTATGATCTATGGATATGTTCTCACTAACAGTGGATTATTAGCTTGTTGATTTAGTCATGATTATAGCATGTGCTTGGTATATTATTCCTGATGTGGCAAACTATTTAAAATGAACTGTAAACCTTAAAATGGACAATTGTTTGCACTTTTAGGTCATTTAACAAAACTTACTGGTATTTCACCTTACATAGACATGGTCTTTCCCGACACCTGTTGTCTGCTAGTGTAGGCTCCATATCCACTTGTCTCCATCCATACATGACCTTCCTGTTTGACTTTAAACCCTGACTTGTCTTATTTGACTTTCTGATACTGAGGACTTCCCCATTTTTCTACCTCTGTGTTTGGACCGCATCCCTGTTTATTCAGTGTCTCGGCTCTGAGTTGGTGACAGAACTTGCCTTTGGTGAGTTGGATTGTAGGCCTTGGCTCGAACTCCCCCTAGTCACTTGAGATGTTGTTGGCTAAAACTGAAAGCTCATGTTCTACCTGTGGAAACTAAATAAATTCGCCCATGGAAACAAAAAAAGGGCAAGAGCAATGAAAAGCTAAAAATACTCCTCGAAGAGTATAAAGAAAGGTCCAAAAAGCAATAGTTCTTAAAAGCTATATCTAAACAATTGCTGACCTTGTGAATCTATAAAAAAACATGCCCTGGATGCAAGCTGCAACTAGTTGTGCTTCTCAGCACATCTGAAATCCGAAGGGTTATGTAGGCCAAAAAGGCCATGGAAATAAATTGAATGATCCTAATGAACTTGGATCAACTTGATGTAGACATGATGCCTAAGTTGAATAAGCACTCTCTAAACAACTTATCCATTTGTGAGGCACAGCCATCCCCCGTGTTCTTTTGTCCAGCACAGAGTTTGTAGCTTCCCCCTTCTCCCAGTCCAAAGTATTTTTGAGTTAAGTTAGACAAGTCAAACCCTTGGCCCAACCTTGCTCCTAGCCTTCATCCTTCACTAGCAGTTTGACCATGTCCAATGGGTAAGTTTGTCATTTGAACTAGGGTGCAAGTAAGTTTATATTATCACGGAATATGTTAACTTAATTAATGCCACTGAATGGAATTTATACTTTGAGCTTAGCTATGAAGTGATTAAAGAAGCATTGTCTTAGTCTACTGATGTGATTTATCCTTGATTATATATATTCTTGGGATCCGTGATGATGTGGACCATGTATGATGATTTTTGGTGACGATTTATGGTCTCACATGTTTGATGATGATATCATATGATGGACATATGATACAGATGATGTTTGATCCAGTTCAGCAGGTTATTATTATTACAGATCAGCAGATTATACATTGTCCATATATGGTGGACCCTACAGCTGGCCCATTAGGGCAACCCAGGGTGTATGAGTACTCATTCCTAGTAGATTTGGGTCTTCTGGATCCATTGAGACACTTATCTTTCAGTTCCGGGCACGTCTGACAGTGATTGATGCAGTTTTACACTTGTTGACCAGATTTGGGGCTGATTTCCCAGCCTGAGCAGCAGGGGCCCCGAGAGGCCAGTTCACCTAGGGCGCTGATGATGGAGGGGGTGGTCCAGCCACTTGTTATTACCATTTATCCCCCCTCCCGGAGAGCCTGGTGGGCTCAGATGGACAGCGCTAGCACCCTAGGAGGCAGTTTTGGCACTTTCACAGTTCCCGAGGCAGTTAAAAAATGGGATAAAGTGGTCACTGAGGAAATCGATTTGGGCAATTGAGGCAAGGTTTTGGCATTTGGTTTTCACAGAGGTCTTCCAGGTTGATCTCACTATCTTCCAGTCATTTTTCACCATGTGGGTATCTCCAGATTGATCACAGGAGGACATCTACTGCTCGACTATCATGGATTCTGAGGACAGTTTTGGTCCTTATTATTATATTGGACATATTTTTATTATTTCATTGTGCCTTGGGGTGAGCTAGCAAGGATTTATACCTCCTAGCCCCACCATGTGCTTATTTTATCATGTCCTAGTCATCATGAGGTGGATTATTGTACTTTATACCCCTCTTGTGGGATGACGTCACCCTCTATTGTACCATTTAGTGAGGGCGCTATTGTTATGATGAGTGATCCATGTGATATTATGTTATGGATTCATCTTAGCCATTGATTATATTGTGAGATCTTTTAATCTCAACCACTCATCTCAAAAAGTGGTTTTGAGATCTAGGGTTTTGGTCTTTATTATCCTATATAAGGAGGAGACCCCCTCATTGTAAAATCATCTAGAGATTTTTGGCTCTTGGCTCTTGGAATAAAATTTCTATCTTTTGGAGTACATGCTTGGATTGGAGTGGATGTTGGTTGTTTCGATTGTAAATGCTATTGTCCATTGCACTGGAGGATCTATTGTAGCTATCTTGCATATTTGCCATACTTTATTTGCAGGTTGAGAGGGCGACTTTGACAAGTGCGAATTGGTGGGGAGGCTTGCCCTTCAAGCTTGGAAGAAGTCGTTTTGGGTTTGACAGGGAGTGGTTTTGCCTTTGTGTCAACTATTCCATGTTTTTCTCTCTCTTGCTTGCATCTACCTTCAATTTGTTAAACTAATTGATGCTTTGCTCCTTGGCTTGACAGGTTAGAAGGAATCTCATGTGGCTTGGAAAAATCGATTTGGCAAGAGGGCTCCAACAATTCTCCATTTGATCTTTGGCAAAGTAATCCTCGTCTCAACTAGCATTCATCTCTTCATCCAGGTATGTCCCAAGAGGTATGATCTTCTCTTCCTTGAATCTTCCATAATTTCTAGATCACAAAAACCCTAATCAAATTAAAACCCTTGTTTTTGGTATTTCTTAGATCTACTTAGATCTAGCCCTCAATTTGAAAAGATATTGAAAACCCATCTCTATAGCATCCACCCCTAGTTGGATCTATAGTTTGGTGGTGATTGGCTAAGAATTGACCCATTTTCTAAGACAAAAAGCTCTCCTTGACCTAAAGCGCACTTCCTTGAGAGAGGCTTGTTGGGCTAGATCTAGCACATGGGTATGTGAGATCCCGCTTGATTTGACAACTAGACACTTGATAACACATACCCATATCCTTACTTTGGTGAAAACTACCTTGTGGACATCTCTCCATGTTTTGAGGGGTTGAAACCCCCTTTTGACCTCATTGGTAACTTAAAACTTAGATCTACTAAGATCTACCCATTGGATTCATTTGAAACTTTGAAGGAACATAGATCGGGGTACTAGCACTCCGGATCTACACTTTGGTGGCCATTGGACTTGGCATGGTCCACCAAACCCACTTTTTGCCTCTCCTTGAGAAAGTCGCACCCCTTGGGAGTTTTGAGTTGGACCACTTCTAGGAAGTGGGTGTTGGAGATTTTCGTAGATTTGGAATGCCCATGCCTTGAAACCTAGGTCTAGACTATCCTTTTGCCCCGATCTACCTTGGGGATTGCATTCCTTGTTTTAAGGAATTGTGGTCCACTTTTGGTCATCACTCAAAAACCTAGATCTAGTAAGACCTAACCATTGGATCACATCCCTTTCACTTGACTTGGCTTCTAGGTGTCCCGATCTACACTTTGACATCTATCTTGACTCCATTAGCCCACTAAACAAGGCACTAGTCCTTCTCCAAGCAAGGCGCACTTCTTGGGATTAGTGTCCAACCCTAGATCTAACACATGGGTAACCCTAGAACCAACTCTAACTTGTAGATCTAACCTAGATCTAGCCTATAGTACCATCTTCACACCTAACTTCACCTTGTGGGTCCATCTAGAACCATTTCACACTTCCCAAGAAACTAGACCCACTTGTGCAAACACATTGGTACTATACCTAGTAATCATACCTCATCATGTGGCCTAAACCATTCATAGGTTGAAACACTTATTATCCATCACACCACCTTCAACCATACCTTAACCTTTAGGTCCACTTAGCCTTGCATTGGTTTCCGTAACTCATCACTTACCTACCCTTAGAAACCTTTGTTTAGGTCCAATCAACTGTGATTGGGGTATAGGGTCTCCCCCTTGGTCTAGTTATACCTTGACCTAAAGCGAAGAGTGCCTCGGTTGACGTGACTCCCACATTGCATATGGGAACCGTGGCATCTCTTGGGTCACCTCTTTAGTTGCCTGTTTCCTCTACCGTCCCGGATGGGATACCTCTAGGGGCAACTACAAGTTGTGTGATAACATTTTTGGCGCCGTTGCCGGGGAGGTAGGGGCCTACCTTGGTTCAACACATCTTTGTGTCTCACTACCTTTCTGCACTTCAAACGACATATCTCTTGGTAGTAGAGTTTAAAATTCTACCTGGCGACTCCTAATCGTGACTCCGCTGAGGAGCGAGTTCATAGTCATCCTTACAACACACGAAGTAAATCAAATCCAAATCAACTGGAAGGAACCCCACTCACATATCACAAAAGAGATCCTAGAACTCAATCAACTAATTTCTTGTGGAAACTTGTTAACTCAGGTTCTCCAAACTGTGTCTTAGGATCCCCTTTGTTCAATCCGGTTCCTCCTTTATCACCAAATCATAACTCCAGTTCAAACCCAGTCAACCCAATGGCTGGACAAGGTCAATCAAACTCCGGTGTAAACAACCAAAACAACCCTCCTGTTGCTCGGGCTTTTGGTCATAAAGCTAGAGCTTCTCCTTTAGACTTCTCTCAGATTTTGGGTGCTCCCCATAATATGCCAGACAAGTACTTTGAAAAGATCCCAAAATTCAATGGCAATTGTGCCACCTCTATTAAGGACCACATAGACAATGTTTGGGCTCATATGGAGGCATATGGGGCTGAGGAGGAGGATGTGTTTATTAGGGGTCTATTTGCATCCTTGGAAGGTGATGCTCGCAAATGGTTTGACCGTTTGCCTCCATCATCAATCAATGGGTATGATGTATTCACCGATAAACTCAAGCAAGAGTCGTCAGTCAAGTTAGATGGGCGTTTCCTTTTACACCAACTTTTTGACATCAAAAAGAAGGAGAATGAATCTGTCAATGAGTTTAACCAACGCTTTGATAGGACTGTTGCCAACATCCCAAGTAACATAAGGCCCCTTGACCAAGCCATCTTGATCCATTACCTTAATGCTTATGAAGGTTACCTGGGTTACCACCTAAAGGACAAAGACCCTAATAATTTGAAGGAAGCCCAAGACAACGCCAAGAAAGCTGAGGCAAATGCTGCCTCCATGGGAAAACAAAACTTCTTTGACCTAATTAGTGGACCTTCTTCCTCCAGATCTGAACCTAAGTTTAAGAAGAGTAAGGAACCTAGCAAAGAGCCCAGTGAAATGATGGAGAGTATGCATGAAATGATGAAAAACTTAACTCTCCTAACTAGGGACCTAGCCAAGAACAGAGAAGGGGATAGATATAAGCAGCCCTATGGTCCTAAACCTTATTGGAATCAACAAAAGAAACCTAATGAAGGAGATAGAAGAAACCCTATGAATCAAGAACCTCCTATCATAAATTGGTCTGAAGAGCAAAAGTTGGAAGATCCTGAGTATACCACCCATGGTGATGATACTCCGGATTCTCCAAAGAACATTAATTGGGTTGATGACTTAAAATTTGACAAAGACTTCGGAAGAATCCTGATTGATCATGAAGAAAACACCATAGAAGAAACAAACCCTAGTGGTCCCATCTATGCTACTGAACAAGTTAACAATGACCAAGCTCCTTTTAAAACTTATCAACGAAGAAAGGATGGCCCAAAGCCTACCCCTTTTAGTGAAAAGAAAAACAAAGAGTTGCCTAATCCAGTGAGTGAACCAATCCCTTTGCCTGAGTATGACTTTGATATCAATATCGAAAAAGAGTTAGACAAAGTTATGCATAACATTCCACTCACTGAGTTAATGAAAATCCCTTCCATAAAGGAGCAAGTGGTAGAGTTTTTCGAGAGTATCCCTGAGACTGCCACGACTAGTGGTGAGCATCCATCTTCTCAAAACCCATCACCTTGTGATGTGGTTGAGGAAGAGGATGACCCTCCCATTAACATCCAAACTGCCTTGTATGAGAGGAAGAATGGGGGTCATCAACCATTTTACCTTACACTGCGCATAGGTGATCTCCTCCTTCATAACTGTATGTTGGATTCTGGTGCCTCCATGAATGTGATGCCTTTACAAGTCATGGAAGCTATGGGATTAAAAATAACTAGACCTTATGGGAACGTTTGTGGAATTGACTCTAAACCAGTCAAAGTTTTCGGCTTGATCAAAAACCTGAGAGCTGACCTGTTTTCATGCCCCGACATATCTATGCTTATGGATATAGTAGTTATAGATCTCCCTCCAGCCTATGGCATGCTCCTTTGTAGGAAGTGGTCCGCTGGGCTAGGGGGACATCTTCAGATGGACTTATCATATGCTACCATCCCCAACTCTGATGGGTCTTTGGTTAGGGTGTATCGGGAGCCATTTTATGATGGACATCTTGAGAATTATGAGGATGGCGTGAGAAACACTTTTGGTGAGGGTGAGTTATTACCAGAAGGTATCTTTATGGTCATGGGTGGTCATGATGATGATCCTAGTATGGCAGAAGAAAGAATTATTGAAGTTGACCCTCAGTCCATTCAAGTATCAGAAAACCTTAGGACCTCGAACCCACCAAATAGTGCAGAGCCAAACATTGACCAACCTGCACCTCCCATTCAGCTAAACACTTCGGAGGATAACTTTGACCAAATTAGAAGGGGTGAGTACATACCTAGGACAGTACATGAGTGGCTTTTCCTAGTTGACCTTAACACAGAAAGAGGAAGACAGGGTTTACCTCACATCACTCCTTGGGCAAATAACAATGAAGGAACACACCCTCCCTCACCTGAGGGGAATGATGAAGAGCTAGTTGATTATCACTTCTCTGATGTGCCTGATCACTTGTCCCATTTGTCCTTAGAGGATGGGGTTTTAAGGCAAGTGAATGACAACTCTATGAGTTGGCAAGAACATGCCTTGAGCCATGATGCCCCTGGGGAAGACTTTTCATTGAATAATCTAGCCATTTTTCAAGAAGAACCCACTAACCCACAGTTGCTTCATCCTTACCCTAGCTTCCTTTTGCCTAGAGAGTTACCTAGTAGTGAAGAGGATGTTGACTCTACACCAGTATCTTGGGATATGAGGAGCCAAAGTACACCTAGCACAATTCATAGTCCCATCTCTGATGACCATTTGGCATTTTTAGAAAACATGACCATTCCTATCCCATCAGGAGAGGGTAGTAGCGGAAGTAGTGAAAATCAAAGCCCTCCACCCTTAACCCAAGCTGAAATGAATAAGGATGTTGATACTGACCTTTTGACTATAGGAGAAATCTTGATTGGTAGCATGATTGTACCCTTGAACGGTGGACCTCCCAGATGTGATGAAATTCCTCCTAATAGGAATTCAAATATAGTTATACCTCAACCCCAATGCACTTCTGATATCCAACCTTTTCCTGAACATGTTATTGAAGTCATCCCTCAATCTGTAAATCGCCAAAGTTTCGAAATTGGTGATAAGGTTGTAGTACCTAATGATTTATTTTATATACGATCCAGGGGATCAGGTGACTTTTGGGTTGGACCACTTACTGTTGAGCGCTGCATTGATGAGATGTGTTTTCTCACCACTGGGACTGGCCAACGCATCTTACTCCCTATAAATCAAAGGGAGCTAAGGGATTATTATCCCTGACCTTCCTTACCTTGCCTTGCATGTTTAGTTTAGGTAGGTTCTAAATAAGCTCACTTGAGCAGTAGGATTTGTGTGACTTTTCTTTTTCTGTGTGCTGAGTATTGTCCCGTTTTTCTTTTTTTGCCTGAGTTGAGTCTTGCTCCTTCCTAAGCTTTTCTCTTCTCCTGCATGCATTTAAGAAATTATAGTTAGCATTTATATTGTTGGCTGCCTGTGCTGGTTGAGATATTGCCTGAATTCAGAATGTACTCCTTTCCTACTGCACAGTAAATAAAATGATAATGATATATGCCATGTTAGTTTTTCAAGTTCATGCTATAGATTATATTTCAGTTCAGTTTTATTTATTTTTATCCCATACATGCTCCATGATGGTATTCTAGTTTTTGTGAGAGCAGGAACAGGTGCAAGATAAAGGCTGAAAGCAAGGATGGTGCAGTGCTGGACTGAAGATTGATGCAGAGGTGTTCGAGACCAGAGATTCTGAGGTTCTCAAGCGCTCTCTCCCTTAGAGCACTTGTCCCAGCTGGAGCCAGATGTTATCACACCATAGTAGCAGGGCTACTATTCTTGTACAGCAGATATCTGCACATTCCAGAGCTTCATTTATTCCAGAGCATGGCTATATATATTGGATCACTCATGATCAGAGCAGTACATTATTCAGATTTTGTATGACCTTGTGTCAAGGCTGAGCCTTGAGAGTTCAGATTGGATGACTGATGTGACCACTTATCCCATTACAGTTTCAGTTCAGTGCCTAGAGATGTACTTCAGCAGTGTTTCAGATGATGCATGATGATTGCTATTATGATGATGTTGTATGATCTATG
Organism: Larix kaempferi; assembly: GCA_027924585.1. Lineage (NCBI taxonomy): Eukaryota > Viridiplantae > Streptophyta > Pinopsida > Pinales > Pinaceae > Larix > Larix kaempferi. The sequence goes on along the minus strand of BSBM01000532.1, from coordinate 7,997,068 downwards.
GATATGTTCTCACTAACAGTGGATTATTAGCTTGTTGATTTAGTCATGATTATAGCATGTGCTTGGTATATTATTCCTGATGTGGCAAACTATTTAAAATGAACTGTAAACCTTAAAATGGACAATTGCTTGCACTTTTAGGTCATTTAACAAAACTTACTGGTATTTCACCTTACATAGACATGGTCTTTCCCGACACCTGTTGTCTGCTAGTGTAGGCTCCATATCCACTTGTCTCCATCCATACATGACCTTCCTGTTTGACTTTAAACCCTGACTTGTCTTATTTGACTTTCTGATACTGAGGACTTCCCCATTTTTCTACCTCTGTGTTTGGACCGCATCCCTGTTTATTCAGTGTCTCGGCTCTGAGTTGGTGACAGAACTTGCCTTTGGTGAGTTGGATTGTAGGCCTTGGCTCGAACTCCCCCTAGTCACTTGAGATGTTGTTGGCTAAAACTGAAAGCTCATGTTCTACCTGTGGAAACTAAATAAATTCGCCCATGGAAACAAAAAAAGGGCAAGAGCAATGAAAAGCTAAAAATACTCCTCGAAGAGTATAAAGAAAGGTCCAAAAAGCAATAGTTCTTAAAAGCTATATCTAAACAATTGCTGACCTTGTGAATCTATAAAAAAACATGCCCTGGATGCAAGCTGCAACTAGTTGTGCTTCTCAGCACATCTGAAATCCGAAGGGTTATGTAGGCCAAAAAGGCCATGGAAATAAATTGAATGATCCTAATGAACTTGGATCAACTTGATGTAGACATGATGCCTAAGTTGAATAAGCACTCTCTAAACAACTTATCCATTTGTGAGGCACAGCCATCCCCCGTGTTCTTTTGTCCAGCACAGAGTTTGTAGCTTCCCCCTTCTCCCAGTCCAAAGTATTTTTGAGTTAAGTTAGACAAGTCAAACCCTTGGCCCAACCTTGCTCCTAGCCTTCATCCTTCACTAGCAGTTTGACCATGTCCAATGGGTAAGTTTGTCATTTGAACTAGGGTGCAAGTAAGTTTATATTATCACGGAATATGTTAACTTAATTAATGCCACTGAATGGAATTTATACTTTGAGCTTAGCTATGAAGTGATTAAAGAAGCATTGTCTTAGTCTACTGATGTGATTTATCCTTGATTATATATATTCTTGGGATCCGTGATGATGTGGACCATGTATGATGATTTTTGGTGACGATTTATGGTCTCACATGTTTGATGATGATATCATATGATGGACATATGATACAGATGATGTTTGATCCAGTTCAGCAGGTTATTATTATTACAGATCAGCAGATTATACATTGTCCATATATGGTGGACCCTACAGCTGGCCCATTAGGGCAACCCAGGGTGTATGAGTACTCATTCCTAGTAGATTTGGGTCTTCTGGATCCATTGAGACACTTATCTTTCAGTTCCGGGCACGTCTGACAGTGATTGATGCAGTTTTACACTTGTTGACCAGATTTGGGGCTGATTTCCCAGCCTGAGCAGCAGGGGCCCCGAGAGGCCAGTTCACCTAGGGCGCTGATGATGGAGGGGGTGGTCCAGCCACTTGTTATTACCATTTATCCCCCCTCCCGGAGAGCCTGGTGGGCTCAGATGGACAGCGCTAGCACCCTAGGAGGCAGTTTTGGCACTTTCACAGTTCCCGAGGCAGTTAAAAAATGGGATAAAGTGGTCACTGAGGAAATCGATTTGGGCAATTGAGGCAAGGTTTTGGCATTTGGTTTTCACAGAGGTCTTCCAGGTTGATCTCACTATCTTCCAGTCATTTTTCACCATGTGGGTATCTCCAGATTGATCACAGGAGGACATCTACTGCTCGACTATCATGGATTCTGAGGACAGTTTTGGTCCTTATTATTATATTGGACATATTTTTATTATTTCATTGTGCCTTGGGGTGAGCTAGCAAGGATTTATACCTCCTAGCCCCACCATGTGCTTATTTTATCATGTCCTAGTCATCATGAGGTGGATTATTGTACTTTATACCCCTCTTGTGGGATGACGTCACCCTCTATTGTACCATTTAGTGAGGGCGCTATTGTTATGATGAGTGATCCATGTGATATTATGTTATGGATTCATCTTAGCCATTGATTATATTGTGAGATCTTTTAATCTCAACCACTCATCTCAAAAAGTGGTTTTGAGATCTAGGGTTTTGGTCTTTATTATCCTATATAAGGAGGAGACCCCCTCATTGTAAAATCATCTAGAGATTTTTGGCTCTTGGCTCTTGGAATAAAATTTCTATCTTTTGGAGTACATGCTTGGATTGGAGTGGATGTTGGTTGTTTCGATTGTAAATGCTATTGTCCATTGCACTGGAGGATCTATTGTAGCTATCTTGCATATTTGCCATACTTTATTTGCAGGTTGAGAGGGCGACTTTGACAAGTGCGAATTGGTGGGGAGGCTTGCCCTTCAAGCTTGGAAGAAGTCGTTTTGGGTTTGACAGGGAGTGGTTTTGCCTTTGTGTCAACTATTCCATGTTTTTCTCTCTCTTGCTTGCATCTACCTTCAATTTGTTAAACTAATTGATGCTTTGCTCCTTGGCTTGACAGGTTAGAAGGAATCTCATGTGGCTTGGAAAAATCGATTTGGCAAGAGGGCTCCAACAATTCTCCATTTGATCTTTGGCAAAGTAATCCTCGTCTCAACTAGCATTCATCTCTTCATCCAGGTATGTCCCAAGAGGTATGATCTTCTCTTCCTTGAATCTTCCATAATTTCTAGATCACAAAAACCCTAATCAAATTAAAACCCTTGTTTTTGGTATTTCTTAGATCTACTTAGATCTAGCCCTCAATTTGAAAAGATATTGAAAACCCATCTCTATAGCATCCACCCCTAGTTGGATCTATAGTTTGGTGGTGATTGGCTAAGAATTGACCCATTTTCTAAGACAAAAAGCTCTCCTTGACCTAAAGCGCACTTCCTTGAGAGAGGCTTGTTGGGCTAGATCTAGCACATGGGTATGTGAGATCCCGCTTGATTTGACAACTAGACACTTGATAACACATACCCATATCCTTACTTTGGTGAAAACTACCTTGTGGACATCTCTCCATGTTTTGAGGGGTTGAAACCCCCTTTTGACCTCATTGGTAACTTAAAACTTAGATCTACTAAGATCTACCCATTGGATTCATTTGAAACTTTGAAGGAACATAGATCGGGGTACTAGCACTCCGGATCTACACTTTGGTGGCCATTGGACTTGGCATGGTCCACCAAACCCACTTTTTGCCTCTCCTTGAGAAAGTCGCACCCCTTGGGAGTTTTGAGTTGGACCACTTCTAGGAAGTGGGTGTTGGAGATTTTCGTAGATTTGGAATGCCCATGCCTTGAAACCTAGGTCTAGACTATCCTTTTGCCCCGATCTACCTTGGGGATTGCATTCCTTGTTTTAAGGAATTGTGGTCCACTTTTGGTCATCACTCAAAAACCTAGATCTAGTAAGACCTAACCATTGGATCACATCCCTTTCACTTGACTTGGCTTCTAGGTGTCCCGATCTACACTTTGACATCTATCTTGACTCCATTAGCCCACTAAACAAGGCACTAGTCCTTCTCCAAGCAAGGCGCACTTCTTGGGATTAGTGTCCAACCCTAGATCTAACACATGGGTAACCCTAGAACCAACTCTAACTTGTAGATCTAACCTAGATCTAGCCTATAGTACCATCTTCACACCTAACTTCACCTTGTGGGTCCATCTAGAACCATTTCACACTTCCCAAGAAACTAGACCCACTTGTGCAAACACATTGGTACTATACCTAGTAATCATACCTCATCATGTGGCCTAAACCATTCATAGGTTGAAACACTTATTATCCATCACACCACCTTCAACCATACCTTAACCTTTAGGTCCACTTAGCCTTGCATTGGTTTCCGTAACTCATCACTTACCTACCCTTAGAAACCTTTGTTTAGGTCCAATCAACTGTGATTGGGGTATAGGGTCTCCCCCTTGGTCTAGTTATACCTTGACCTAAAGCGAAGAGTGCCTCGGTTGACGTGACTCCCACATTGCATATGGGAACCGTGGCATCTCTTGGGTCACCTCTTTAGTTGCCTGTTTCCTCTACCGTCCCGGATGGGATACCTCTAGGGGCAACTACAAGTTGTGTGATAACATTTTTGGCGCCGTTGCCGGGGAGGTAGGGGCCTACCTTGGTTCAACACATCTTTGTGTCTCACTACCTTTCTGCACTTCAAACGACATATCTCTTGGTAGTAGAGTTTAAAATTCTACCTGGCGACTCCTAATCGTGACTCCGCTGAGGAGCGAGTTCATAGTCATCCTTACAACACACGAAGTAAATCAAATCCAAATCAACTGGAAGGAACCCCACTCACATATCACAAAAGAGATCCTAGAACTCAATCAACTAATTTCTTGTGGAAACTTGTTAACTCAGGTTCTCCAAACTGTGTCTTAGGATCCCCTTTGTTCAATCCGGTTCCTCCTTTATCACCAAATCATAACTCCAGTTCAAACCCAGTCAACCCAATGGCTGGACAAGGTCAATCAAACTCCGGTGTAAACAACCAAAACAACCCTCCTGTTGCTCGGGCTTTTGGTCATAAAGCTAGAGCTTCTCCTTTAGACTTCTCTCAGATTTTGGGTGCTCCCCATAATATGCCAGACAAGTACTTTGAAAAGATCCCAAAATTCAATGGCAATTGTGCCACCTCTATTAAGGACCACATAGACAATGTTTGGGCTCATATGGAGGCATATGGGGCTGAGGAGGAGGATGTGTTTATTAGGGGTCTATTTGCATCCTTGGAAGGTGATGCTCGCAAATGGTTTGACCGTTTGCCTCCATCATCAATCAATGGGTATGATGTATTCACCGATAAACTCAAGCAAGAGTCGTCAGTCAACTTATATCCATTGCTCGAGTTTTCACTAAAAGGTCCAACAAAATCCATACCCCATTGCTGAAAAGGAGCTTCTACTACTACAGGATTTAGGGGTAGGGCAGGCAATCTCGGTTTTCCTGAAAAAAGTTGGCACTCTTGACAAACTCTAACATAAGAATGCACATCCTTGAAAAGTGTTGGCCAATAATAACCAGCCCTCATGTTTTTTGCAGCGGTTGTTCTTGGGGCATAATGCCCACCACATAATCCAGAGTGCATTTCTTTCATAATGGTTTGTGATTCCTCCAGGTTGACACATTTCAAGATTATCCCATCGTGGTTCCTCCATCCTAATCCATCCTGGGTTAGAACATACTTTTCAGCTTTTAGCCTTAATGCCCTTCTTTGATGATCCACCAGGTGATCAGGGCATGATAAGTTTCTCAAGAAATATATGATATCTTTGTACCATTCATGCTCTTCATCAATGTTTAAAATAAAAGGATCCCTTCCACTTATCATATTTACCATATTTCCTCCCTTTTCAGTTAGAAGTTGAGCTAACCCTTGACCTTTCACAATCTTAATTGGCTTAATCTCTAGATCATATTCTTGTATACGTGAAATCCAATTTCCTCTTACACCTATGCCATCTGCTTGTGATAGAACATCCTTTACTGCTTGATAAGGCACATATGCTTTAATCTTGGAATACCCCACATAGGTTCTGAAATGTTTCAAGGCTTTAACTAGGGCATAAGCTTGCTTTTCAGTTGTGGTATATTTCAGTTCGGCATCTCTCAAGTTTTTACTCATAAAGGCTATAGGTTGTTCATGGTTTTTGTTATTCTTTTGTAATAACACACCAGCAATAGTATCTTCCGAAGCATAAGAGTAAATCATGAACTCTTTATTGTAATCAGGACAAGCTAGTACCGGGGAGGTTGAAATGGCCTTCTTGAGCTTGGTGAAAGATGATTCACATTCTTTATCCCAAACAAACTTCACATCCTTTTTAAGAAGGGCATTCAATGGTTTGGCCAATTCTGCTAGGTTTGGAATGAATCTTCGAACGAAGTTTATTTTGCCAAAGAAAGATTGCAAGGTGGCCACATTATGGGGTGCTGCAATAGCATTGATGGCCTGGACACGTTCTGGGTCGATTCTGATACCTTCTTTTGACACAATGTGTCCTAATAGCTTACCTTCATCTACTCCGAAAGTTGATTTTTTGGGATTTAATGATATACCAAACTTTCTGCAACGTTCAAAAACTCTTCTCAAATGTTCTACATGGTCCCCTCGTTCCTTTGAAAAAACTGTTAAGTCATCCTGATAGATGGCAATAATTTTCCCAATCAAATCACTAAATGCTTGATCCATAGCCCTTTGAAAAGTGGAACCAGCGTTTAATAACCCAAATGGCATTCTTATATATTGGAAAGTTCCCCATGGAGTAGTAAAGGTTGTTTTATTTCTGTCTTCCTTTCTAATACGCACCTGATTATACCCCGAAAAACCGTCCAACATTGACAACATACCTGCCCCAGTGACACTTTGCAACAAATTTTCCATATTTGGCAAAGGGTAATTGTCCTTAAGGGATGCTTGGTTCAGGTTTCTGAAATCAATACATATTCTGATTTCACCACTTTTCTTTCTCACAATCACCGGGTTAGAAACCCAAGTAGTGTGTCGAACAGGTTGGATAATTCCGGCTGCTAGCATTTTCTCAAGCTCTTTCTTAATTAAGGGAGCAAGTTTTGGATTGACATTTCTTAACTTTTGCCTATAAGGTTTAGCTCCTTCATGCAAAGGGATAGTATGTTCAATAATTTCAGGGTCAAAAGTTCTGAGTTCGTCATATGCCCAGGCAAAAATATCTCGATACTTCCTAATCAGATTCACAATCGCCTTTCTTTTTTCTGGGGAGGCATTCTTTCCTATCCGAATCATTCTGGGAGAAACTGAAGTTCCGATATTTATCTCTATAACCTCATCTACCGGTTCAGCTCTCTTACCTTTGTATTCATCATGCCTATTGAAATTTTTCTCCAGAGGTATTGCTAATTTCATAACATCGAGATCTTGAATCGAAGAACCGCTTGATTTATCTTCTAGATTCACATTGCAATTCTGAAAACTTTCATGGTTTTGTAAGAATGCAATGATTTGTGCATCGGAATCAAAGACTTGCCAATGATCTTGATTATCAGGGACGGAAGGTCTGAATACTACTTCAACCTTACACTCTTTATTTTTTAGATGATCAGGAGTTTCAAAGGTGCATGCTATTACTGATAATGCATCAGCCAGGGTATTCTCTTCTCTCGGGACTGCTCGTATTGCAAAGGCATCAAACATTTCTATAGTATCCCAAACAGCATTTCGATAATCTTTAAGCCTATTATTTTTGGCTGCGAACTGGTTCTTCACTTGGGATACAACCAAATCAGAGTCTCTAGTTACATTCAGACATTTGATCTTTTGTTCACGACAAATTTCTAAACCTAAAAGCAATGCCTCATACTCAGCTACATTGTTTGTGCAATCAAATTCAAGACGGTATGCAAACAATTTTTCTTCACCAGAAGGGGATGTAAGGACAATCCCAGCTCCAGCGCCGTGCCTAGACTTTGCCCCATCAAAATGCATTTTCCAAACTTGACTAGGAGGGAAAGGGTGCTGTCGGGGTTATTCCCAATAGTTGGCCATCACCATATAATTTCCAACTTCCTCAGTGGGACGCATAGCGTCTTCAAATAAGTAGTCGGGTGTTTCTACGTGTTCTGTCATAGGTTTTTCATTCATCAATCTATAAGTGGCCTTCTCTCCTATAGGGATGGTTGCGTAAGATAAATCCATTTGGATACTTCCTCCTAATTTGGCAGCCCATTCCCTTGATAGCAACATCCCCCATGCGTCAGGAATGTCCAAAACTAGAACATTCATACTTATTTCAATTGCAGGATAAGCAGCTAGTTTCATTTTGAGGTTCTCAATCATACCTTTTGACTCGACAGGCCTGGAATCCATTCCGCACACATTTCTATATTCTCTGGATGGTTTTAGCTCGAGTTGTTCCATGACCTTAAGAGGCATAATGTTTACTTCTGCTCCTGAGTCTAACATACAGTTATGCAATATCAATTGATTTATCTCCAACGCAATATAAAAGGGGGGGTGACCCCTACCTTTATCAATTACACTTTGAATCATGATGGGGGGATCATTCTCAACCGTCACTTTCATAGGATTCTTGGTTTTAGGCTCGATTCCTAGGAATTTTGTTGCTTGATTGAAGTACGAAGGGATTTTCAGAAGTTCCTCCAAGGGCACAGGGATATTAGGTTTGGATACGAAATTACTCAAATCAATCTTTAAGTTGCAAGCCTTTTCTTTGTCCTTGGTATTTATTTTTAAATCCAATAAATGCATTAGCTGTGTTCGAACGGAAGGAATAACTACCAAATCTTTTAAAGACACCATGACAGAAGATCCTGAGAGTTTTCCCAATATGTTTGAATTTAGCTTTTCTTGTGTTATAGGAGACATCTCTTTGCTAGGAGTACTCTCTTGTTTTCTTTGTACTGGATCCCGAGCATGGGGTTTGGCAGGATTTGGGCTTGTTACCTTCTTGGTGACCTGAGAAGACAATCTTCTAGGTTGATCCATTTTCTTCAAGATTCCTTTAGGAGGAGTTTTTGGAGTTTGAGTGGGGAATCTACGAGTGGTATTTCTTTGGTCCAGGGAATCTTCTTTCAGACTAGTCTTGTTCTTATCAATGTCTTTCGTGTTATTCTTTGCCTGAGACCTAGTTACTACCCTGCCATCAAAAGTGGGCTTAGTTTGAAGACATTCATTGGTATAAACACCCTCAAAGGTTCTAGAACAAGGTTTATATTTTTCAATATTTTCTCTTTGTTTTCTGAGAACTACCCCATTCAGGTTTCGGATTAAACCACTCATTTCTGTCATCATTTTCAAAATCATATCGTTCTCTGAATTAGTGACACAAGGCATACTTTTAAGTGTTTTAAGGATGTAAATGAGCTCGCTCCTCAGCGGAGTCATGATTGGGAGTCGCCAGGTAGTTTTAACTCTTCTACCAAGATATGTGTCGTTGTATATGCAGGAAGGACTAGGGCAAGCTATTGCCTCCCCGGCAACGGCGCCAAAATGTTTATGTTGGCAAAGAGAACGGGAGGACAGCTTTAAAAATAATATATCGACCCAGGGTAAGCCTATGCCTTCCCCGGCAACGGCGCCAAAATGTTATCACCTAAGTTGTAGTTACCCCTATGGATGGATCCAGTCATGGATGGCAATAGGGAAGGGCAACTCAAAAGGTGCAACCACGATCACCTCGACCTCCAATATATATATATGGTTGTCACGCCAGTCGAGGTAACCTTCGCTTTATGTTATCTAGCCCAGACAACAAAGGGGGAGACCCGATCTACTCCCGACAGGAGAGATCAAAACCAAGACACCAAATCAAGGTATTTCTAAGTGAAGTTAGGTGTATGGTTTATCCTAGACCTAAGGGTAAAGTCACAAGCCAAGTGAGGGGTTCAATAGGTATAGCTTGGGTTCATAGTTGATGTGAAAGTGACTTACAATGTTTGAAGTGAGATCTAGGGCTAGTGTACTAGTTCAATGTTGGATAGTCCACTGCCTTGGGAACTGTGTTCAATGCAGGGTAGTTAAGGGTTGTATTGGGGCTAACTAGTACAGATGACAAGCTTGACCATGATACATGATAGCTTGTAGGGTTTAGTTCACCATGTATAGGTCAATCCACAAGTCAATCCAACAATCTAGGAAGGTTGAACTAACTTGGAGAGAAACCAGTGCCTTGGGAATTGGGAAGTGGAGTCAAAGTAGGGTTGACTTGTGGTTTAAGACTCCTAGTACATGAGATAAGTGGGCAATTTAAGTTTTGATGTGTAAATGTGTCTAGATCTAGGTTTGACCCAAGTGGACCACAATCCCTTAAAACAAGGAATGCTATCCCCAAGGCAAAATTTAACAAAGTGATAGTCTAGACCTAGGTTTTGAATTATTCCGGTTTCAGATCTGCAATAATCTCAAGTACCCAGTTCCTAGAAGTGAGTGAACTCACTTCTCCAAGGTGGTGCGACTTTACCCAAGGAGGCTGAAAGTGGGGTTTAGGTGGGTCAAGACAAGCCGGATGGCATCCAAACTTTAGATCCTAGTAGATCGGTCAGGTAGGAGTATGGATCTGTAATTTCGTGGCAATCCACCGGTTAGATCTTAGTAGATCTGAGTTTAAGTGTTCCAAGTGGTCCAAAATGGGGTTTAAATCCCTTGAAATGTGGAATAGGGCCCACAAGGTAAATTTCAGAAAAGTGACAACCTGGGTGTATGTTATTGGATGTATAGATGTCAAATCAAGTGGAATCTCAAACACCCATCACCTAGATCTAGGTCAACCTGCTCAAACTAGGAAGTGCGCCTTGCTTGGGAGAGGCTAAGTTGGCCTGGGAAGGGGGTCAAACTGAGGTCAATCCTCACCAAACTATAGATCCGGGATGCCGTGGATGCTATAGAGGTGGGTTCTTAATATTACGCCCAACAACCCAATAGATCTAAGTAGATCTGAGAAAATGTAAAATGGGGGTTTTAAGATATTTAGGGTTTTAACAATTTATGAGTTATGTCAATGGATTGGATAGAGGAAAGAGAAACAAACCTGTGGATCTTACCTGGGTAACCTTGTAGATGCCTTGATGATGATGATCTATGCAAACCCGATCAATTTGAGAAGCTTTGAGGTAGTTTCTATGCAAGTCGATTTGGTCCAAGAAGCCAATGCGCCCTCTCTCCTGCACAACAAACGTCAACAATATCAGATTTGATGCATCAAGAGATAAGACTAATGCCACAAAAGAAGTAACAGAAAGATAGCATAGATCACAATGATACTAATGATAACCCCCTGATACAAGCGAATGCCAAGAAAGTCGATTTGAAGAAGCCTTGCAAAATCGCCCTTGTTGAAGTCGCCCTCCTGTAAACAAACAATGATTTCCAAAAAGATAGATCTTACCACAATTTCCAAATGCTAGGTTGCAATAGACTTTCCAATCACCATCTAAGAACACCAGATGCAAAGGAGACCACAAGAATTTCCACAAGAATATTTTTCTATACCAATAATCCAAGAGCCAAAGACCCTTTACAATGAGAGGCTCTCTCCTTTAAATAGGAAGGAGAGGCACCAAAACCCTAACCACTTTTGAATGAGTGGCTAAGATTATAAGATACAAAAGTCTAATCAATGGTTGAGATGAGCTCAACAATATAATACATGGATCACACATAAAATATAACATAAGTGGACAAAATCGCCCTAGAAGAGGGGAATCCCACCAAATCATGATGATGAAATATCATAAGAGGCTTATGGTGGGTCCAAGGGGTAATTTTATCCCTCCTTGGTCAATCCCCATAGCACAATAACCAATAAATAATCATGAATGTACCAAATCGTGCCTCCATAGTGAAATCGTGGTCCTCAAAAGACCTCAAAAATCCACAGAAAGTGCCATAAATGATGGATGCGGGCCCCGATGAAGCTGAAACTGCCGGAGGAGGTGTGGAAGGTCCCGATCTATCATCACTGATCATCCCATGCCATAACTTTGCCTCAGTAGCCCAAATCGATTTCCTCAATAGCCATTTCTACCAATCCTGAAATGCCTCGGGAAGCGTGAAACTGCCCCAAACAGCCTCCTGGAGTGCTGGCGCTGTCAAGGTGAGGGCACCAATGTGTCCGGAAGGGGGGTAATATGGTAAAAACAAGTGGCTGGACCACCCCCTCCATCATCAGCGCCCTAGGTCAACCGGATAAAAGTCATCTCTGCTCCGACAGGGCCTCCCACAGACCAAAACTGCACTGGGATAGCCTACTGAGGCTCAATCATCACTGTAAGTGCCCGGAACTGAAAACAAACTGTCCCATTGGACTCAGAAGGTCCAAATCTATCCAAGATGTGTACTCATACACCATACGAGTCTCTGCATGATCAAAATAAATATCCAATATACCGGAACAAGGCCAATAATAATGCTCTGTAAATGATCAAACACTGCTGTATCCCAAGAATCATCATCCTAACCCTGTAGCTGCTGCATAGAATCATCATGTATGTGTATATAGACCATATATCATCTATCCATATCCTCATAAGGTCTAACATCTCATGTCCCATGGTCCTCCATGGTCAAACTAGGTCCAACCATGACCAAATATAACTCAGTCCATCATCCAAGGCTGCTGAAAAGTATCAAGGTTAATACATGCTTTACAATTTATTCAAATAGCAATTATAACACAGAGTAATCATGACTGGCGATCTAAATCCAAATATATAGTGTCGTTAATTATTATTATTACTCAGATTAGACTTTCGAATCATACTCACTTCATAGTTGTGATCAATTTGCTAGTGAAGGGTGAAGGCTAAATTAAGTTGGCTAGGCTAAGGGATGACTTAACTGTCTTGACTTTGTGACACTTTGGCAAGGGAAAGGGAATACACCATAGTATATACTGAATGAGCAATAACACAGGGAATGGCGGTGTCTCACAAATGGATGAGTTGTTTAAAGAGGGTTTATTCACCTTCACAGATGCGCACAATCCATAATACAAATAAGGCCAGCAATTGTTTAGATATAGCATTTAAGTTCCATTGCTTTTTAGGCCTGAAGTTTCCATAGCCTTGATCTATGTGTGTTTACAAACACATTGCATAGATTTACATTTTTTCTTTAGGCTTTCTGCTGCAGGTGTGTTTTTAAGGCACTTGTTTACCTGAGCACTTCTAGGTGTGTCATGGACAGCTTGTTTACCTAGGTATTTATTTTCCACAAGATATAACATTTTATTTTCATTGCCATGTTCATTTGGCATGCCTCTCATTCATGTGTGTTTAGAAACACATTGCATGAATGGGCTTTTCATACAAGATATAGCATTTCATTTTCCAGATTTTGTATTGATGGCAGCACTAAAAGTTTCAGGTTTAGCCAACACAACTTTAGTGACTAGGGGGAATTCACAAGGAACTCCAACTCACCATAGGTAAGTTTTGTCACCAACTCAGAGCCGAGACACAATAAACAGGGAAGCTCATCCAATACAGAGGCTACAGTGGGGAAAAGTCCTCCATGTCACTAGTCAAGTAGTAAGTCAGGGTGATAATCTAAAAGGTAGGCCATGGATGGATGAAGACAATGAAATAATGGAGCCAACACTAGCAAGCCATGGTATGGTGGAATGATCACCTCTATTCTCCCTAAGGAGGGTATGTACCGATGAGTATGAATAGTGAACTTCTAAGTCTGAGTAGGGACAGTATAATATATATAATAGATCAACCAGGTCCATATATCTATATGATCGCCAGATCATGACACTAAGTGCTAAGATATGCTATAAGAATAAGTATAAAAGCAATCTAACCATAACGCCATGATATACCTGCTGAGTCATATACCTGCAAGCTCATCAACCTGTACCATCATCTGTCCTCTGAGACTGCTGCTGTAACTCTGGGCACTACTGTCTGCTCTGTACCAATGGTATAATGGCTACATCGGTCACCTCTCTGGGTGTCCTGAAACTCAGTCATAGCATGGGGAATGCAACTGCTGTCCACAATCTGATAGTGATCCAATATAGATGCTCATCTCGGCATCTCAAATGCAAGGGAACTGGCTGAAAAGTGTACTGGAATGAGAAAAATAATGTATGGTAGCCCGGTTTCTATATATGTGATAACAGGACAGTATAGACCTAGGTTTCAAAGCATGGGCATTCCAAATCCACGAAAATCTCCAACACCCACTTCCTAGAAGTGGACCAACTCAAAAAATCAAGGGGGTGCGATTTGCTCAAGGAGGGTCCAAAAATGGGTTTTGGTGGACCAAATCAAGTCCAATGGCCACCAAAATGTAGATCCGGGATGTTAGTACCCCGATCTATGTTCCTTCAAAGTTTCAAGTGAATCCAATGGCTAGATCTTAGTAGATCTAAGTTTTAAGATGCCAAGAAGGTCAAAAGGGGGTTTCAACCCCTTAAATCATGGAGAGATGTCCACAAGGTAGTTTTCACCAAAGTAAAGGTATGGGTATAGGTTATCAAATGTCTAGATGTCAAATCAAGTGGGATCTCACCTACCCATGTGCTAGATCTAACCCAACAAGCTTCTCGTAGGAAAATCGATTTAGGTTCAAGAAGGCTTTTTGCATTGAAAAGTGTGTCAATTTTTAGCCAATCACCACCAAACTATAGATCCAACTAGGGGTGGATCCTATAGATGTGGGTTTTTAATATCTTTTCAATTGCAAGGCTAGATCTAAGTAGATCTAAGAAATACCAAAATTGGGGTTTTGATTTAATTAGGGTTTTATGACCAATGAAGATAGAATGGATGAAAGAGGCACATACCTTGTAGATCTTATCTCAATTGCTTATGGCCACCTTGCAAGTTGATAGCATTCTCCTATGTGTATATTCAAGAGTGAGATCCAAGTGCTCCAACCAAATCGCCCTTCTCCAAGATAGCCAAATCGTCCTCCTCCTACAAGACAAGATCAAAGAAACAAGTCAAGCAAGATGATTATGAAAATGGTAGAAAGATGTAATAGAAAGCATCAACTATGTCACGAAGATACAATAATGATACTCCCTGTCACAAGATCAACCCAAAAGAGAATATGTGGATCCCTCCAACAATAACCCTCATGAAGTCGCCCTCCTCTCTCCAATTCGACTTTCCTGTCAAAAGGTTAGCAAAAGCACCAAAATCCACAATGATACATAGAAGAGATACTGTATATTCAATATGCAAGAGAATCCACAATGCAAGAGAGATGTGCTCCACAAAAAATCTTCTATTCCAATATTCCAGAGCTCCAAAGGTGCCTTTACAATGAGAGGCTCTCTCCTTTAAATAGGAAGGAGAGGCACCAAAACCCTAACCACTTTTTGAATGAGTGGCTAAGATTAAAAGATACAAATGTCTAATCAATGGTTGAGATGAGCTCAACAATGAAATACATGGATCACTAATAAAATATAATATAAGTGGACAAAATCGCCCTATAAGAGGGGAATCCCACCAAGTCATGATGACAAAATATCATAAGAGGCTTATGGTGGGTCCAAGGGGTAATTTTATCCCTCCTTGGTCAATCCCCATAGCACAATAACCAATAAATAATCATGAAAGTACCAAATCGTGCCTCCATAGTGAAGTCGTGGTCCTCAAAAGACCTCAAAAATCCACAGAAAGTGCCATAAGTGATGGATGCGGGCCCCGATGAAGTTGAAACTGCTGGAGAAGGTGTGGAAGGTCCCGATCTATCATCACTGATCATCCCATGCCATAACTTTGCCTCAGTAGCCCAAATCGATTTCCTCAATAGCCATTTCTACCAATCCTGAAATGCCTCGAGAAGCGTGAAACTGCCCCAAACAGCCTCCTGGAGTGCTGGCGCTGTCAAGGTGAGGGCACCAATGTGTCCGGGAGGGGGGGTAATATGGTAAAAACAAGTGGCTGGACCACCCCCTCCATCATCAGCGCCCTAGGTGAACCGGATAAAAATCACATCTGCTCCGACAGGGCCTCCGACAGACCAAAACTGCACTAGGACAGCCTACTGAGGCTAAATCATCACTGTAAGTGCCCAAAACTGAAAACAAACTGTCCCATTGGACTCAGAAGGTCCAAATCCATCCAAGATGTGTACTCATACACCATATGAATCTCTGCATGATCAAAATAAATATCCAATATACCGGATCAAGGCCAATAATAATGCGCTGTACATATACAAACACTGCTGTAACCCCAGAATCATCATCATAACCCTGTAGCTGCTGCATAGAGTCATCATGTATGTATACATAGACCATATATTATCTATCCATATCATCATAAGGTCCAACATCTCATGTCCCATGGTCCTCCATGGTCAAACTAGGTCTAACCAAGACCAAATATAACTCAGATCATCATCAATAGCTGCTACAAAGTGTCAAGGTTAATATATGCTCTACAACTTATTCAAATAACAATTATAACACAGAGTAATCATGACTGGCGATCTAAATCCAAATATATAGTGTCGTTAATTATTATTATTACTCAGACTAGACTTTCAGGATCATACTCATTTCATAGTTGTGATCAATTTGCTAGTGAAGGGTGAAGGCTTAAATTAACTGGCTAGGCTAAGGGATGACTTAACTGTCTTGACTTTGTGACACTTTGGCAAGGGAAAGGGAATACACCATAGTATATACTGAATGAGCAATAACACAGGGAATGGCGGTGTCTCACAAATGGATGAGTTGTTTAAAGAGGGTTTATTCACCTTCACAGATGCGCACAATCCATAATACAAATGAGGCCAGCAATTGTTTAGATATAGCATTTAAGTTCTATTGCTTTTGGGCCTGAAGTTTCCATAGCCTTGATCTATGTGTGTTCACAAACACATTGCATAGATTTACATTTTTTCTTTAGGCTTTCTGCTGCAGGTGTGTTTTTAAGGCACTTGTTTACCTGAGCACTTCTAGGTGTGTCATGGACAGCTTGTTTACCTAGGTATTTATTTTCCAAAATATATAACATTTTATTTTCATTGCCATGTTCATTTGGCATGCCTCTCATTCATGTGTGTTTAGAAACACATTGCATGAATGGGCTTTTCATACAAGATATAGCATTTTATTTTTCCAAATTTTGTATTCATGGCAGCACTAAAAGTTTCAGGTTTAGCCAACACAACTTTAGTGACTAGGGGGAATTCTCAAGGAACTCCAACTCACCATAGGTAAGTTTTGTCACCAACTCAGAGCTGAGACACAATAAACAGGGAAGCTCATCCAATACAGAGGCTACAGTGGGGAAAAGTCCTCCATGCCACTAGTCAAGTAGTAAGTCAGGGTGATAATCTAAAAGGTAGGCCATGGATGGATGAAGACAATGAAATGATGGAGCCAACACTAGCAAGCCAAAGTATGGTGTAATGATCACCTCTATTCTCCCTAAGGAGGGTATGTACCAATGAGTATGAATAGTGAACTTCTAAGTCTGAGTAGGGACAATATAATATATATAATAGATCAACCAGGTCCATATATCTATATGATCGCCAGATCATGACACTAAGTGCTAAGACATGCTATAAGAATAAGTATAAAAGCAATCTAACCATAACACCACGATATACCTGCTGAGTCATATACCTGAAAGCTCATCAACCAGTACCATCATCTGTCCTCTGAGACTGCTGCTGTAACTCTGGGCACTACTGTCTGCTCTGTACCAATGGTATAATGGCTACATCGGTCATCTCTCTGAGTGTCCTGAAACTAAGTCATGGCATGGGGAATACAACTGCTGTCCACAATCTGATAGTGATCCAATATAGATGCTCATCTCAGCATCTCAAATGTAAAGGAACTGGCTGAATAGTGTACTGCTCTGATCATGAGTGATCCAAAATATATAGCCATGCTCTGGAATAAAGGAAGCTCTGGAATGTGCAGATATCTGCTGTACAAGAATAGTAGCCCTGCTACTATGGTGTGATAACAGTTATATTTAGGGCACCTCTTCTGTTATCCTTGAGGAGGATGATGTGGCGCTTGCAGCTAAAGGAAAGCAGAGGTTCAAAAGGAATGAACAGAAGAAAGACCTAACTAAGGTCAAGTGTTTTGTGTGTGATGAGTACATGCACTATGCAGGACAGGTCCTCACAGGAAGAAGAATAGAAATGAGGAGGGACAGGTAGCTACAGCAAAAGAAGTAGATGAGTTTGCTTCCAGATTTGAGAGGGAGTTCTCTATTGCATCTTTTGTTTCAGTTCGAGATAGTAGTCATCCTGAGGAGTAGGTTGATGAGAGGTGGATGATTGACTGCAAGCTTTGCAGTCACATGATCGGGATGCGAGAGGCATTCCTCTTCCTTGAGTAGAATCCTATGCAGATTGTTTGTGATGTTGAGGGTACTGAGCATACGGTCAGAGCAGTGGGACGGGTATGGTTTCTCCTAGAATTTGGAGAACTCCTGGAGGTGTTAGGAGTCCAATTTATTCTAGGACTGAGAGGGAGCATATTTTCAGTAGCAACATTGGATGCTGTAGGTTACTCTGAAGTGTTTTAGAGGGAGCTTATATTCACCTATCCAGAGGGAGTTGATCTAGTGTTGATGGGGAGTATATGGTTCGGGGTCATCCCACGTTAGGAACATCTGGGTGGTTGACCGCATCTTCATCAGAGTTTGAGACAGACAGGGAGCGAGATGCTCACAGTGTTGATGAGGTTCTGAGGAGTGAGTCATTGGATTCCTATCAGATGGATGAGCGAGAGGCTCATATAGGTACCACTCAAAGATTGAGTTGGTACGAGATGACAGAGTTGGATTTAGCTCAGGAGCGAGCTGAGACAACTCAGAGCAGGGAGATCAGATACAAGTCAATGGATCTGCTTGATGACAGTCTCAGAGATTAGTTGCATCAGAGATTCAGAGGGAGTCTGGATCAGGGATCAGTGACATAGTCTGTGAGAGAGCGAGAGGCTTCTCCCAGGGCTACATTGATGGAGATGGATCATGTTATTTCAGATCAGAGTGCAATAATGACAGCCAGGATAGATGGGCCAGTTACAGTAGGAGAGGATTTGTTGCATCTAGGCATCAGTGGTTGGACTTCCCTCGATAAGAGGGAGTGTTAGAGATAGTGGTGTATCTCGGGATGTCCTCCATGTTCAGATGCCTAGCATGGAGGTGCATTTTTCAGTATAGGCATCAGGATGGGGTAGAGGGCGAGATGCACTCTACCAGGTGGCATGAATCCAGTGGTGGATGCATGCTGACCTTTCGAGGTGATTTGCGTTATGCATGCAACTTTTTTCATGCAGGATTTTTAATTAAAAAGCATGCAAAAGCAATATTTTTGCATGCACTCACTTTAGGGTTTCAGAAAGTGTAATCGGTCAGTGAGTTATTATAGGAAGGTAGGAGGTCACCAAAAAAGGTTGCTCAACAGTTTCTTTAGAGAGAGAGAGGAGATTGAGAGTGAGGGCACACTTGTGCATGCATAGTGGGTGACTTCCTGAGGAGAGGGGCGCATCTTCAAAGAGAGAGAGTGAGTGGATCTGAGAGAAATTTGTCCCTACTTGATTGAAGGCACATTTCGGCCACTACAATGTGCAGTGAGTGCATCTGTGCAGAGTTAGCTCAGAGACTGAGCTTGGGCGACTTCCCAGAGGAGAGGGGAGCACTTCCTAAGGAGAGGAAGATACCTTTGTCAGAGGAGTTGATCTTCTCGAGGCCAGGAGGGCTGAGAGAACTAGAGTTGGTCTTCGTAAGTGATTGAGGAAGATTAGAGCAGATCTCATTTGAGTTTGAATGAGATATGAGGAGGGGCAACTTCAGAGTAGAGGGGGAGGGGCGCATTCCATATAGAGAGGTTGCGCCCCCCTTGCAGCCAATTGACTGCTGCCATGTACAAATGCGCCCCCCTTAGAGCCAATTCGCCCCCTCTAGGAGCTGGGCCATTGATGGGCCCCACATCAAGTGAATAATGCATAAACCATGGTTCAAAACATCAAAATAATGTCCCCTTGCCTTTAGTTGCTAGTACACTTGCCACTTTAATGTTTTACTTAGCCAAAATTTAATTTTTGTCATTTAATTTTTGCTGGTACATATGGCTAAACCTAAAAAATGCAATTTTGAGCCACTTCCCTTTCCTGGAATCACAAACCAACTGCACCATTGAGATCAAAGACCCCAAATCCACTATTATTGGTCGCTTGAATGAGTAGAATCCTTCAAGTATGTGCTCTTTGGCCCAATCCAAGCTTTTTTTAATTAAAACAAGGTCCTACTAGCCATTAATAATTAAAAATCTCACAAATTAAACCATATTTTCGCCAAATGATGCTTGGAGCCTTGTATGGGACCTCAATGGATGCCAAAAAACCAAAATCGCAACTTTGAATCCAAAGTTGCCCGGGACCCTATATTTGGCTTGGTCAAACAAGGTTGACCAAGTCAAACTGGTCAAATGATGGCATGGGATGAACTGTGTAATCCTGCACTCAACACAGGATGCAAAGGCTTTCTTATTTATGTTAGTACATCAACTATAAACATTTAGTGACAAATCAAAGGTGGCCATTATAAACAATTTCATAAAAATAAACTTGAGTCAAGGTGGGCCCACCACCTTTCATGAAGTTTCCACAATTATGCACATTTATAGACTTGGTTATCTTGCTATCTATGGGTGAGGTGAACAACAAGGCTTGAGAGGCAATGAGGGAATGACTAAGACCATGACAAAGTGACCCTTTAGATAGACATGGGAGACAGGGGACCACATTGACATATGTACACCGGAGAACACTACGGGAGGGAGGTGCCTCAAAAATGGGATAGAGTGCTTGGGAAACCACCACTAACCTCTAACATACACCTTGCAACTCACATCCAATCTTGCATTAGGCTCCGTGAGGATCTTTGCTAGAATCGTCGTGCTAGGTGCACAACGAACCGTAATTCGAGGTTCTAGAGGACACTTAGAATTAGCTGTCCCTTGCTCCATCTCACATCCAAATCCTTCATTGGGACTCCGTGAGGAATTTAACCATTACATTTGACTTTCACATGTGGCCAAGTAGTCACTTTGATATGACATGTGTTCCTCATCTGCTTGGCCTTTTCTCATTTGAATTCACTTTAGCCTCTTTGGCTTGATTTAACTTTCCCTTAGCCTTTTTGGCTTTATTGCATTTCTTTGGGGTAGGACAATAGTGCTCATACTGCATGAGCATGTAATGGTGGCAAGGCTGCATGGTTCAAGGACAAGTGGGGAACACTCGATGAATCTACACAATCGTATACTGCATCACAACATTGGGGGCAACAGACCATAAGTGAATCCCAGGTTTGAAGGTGCAAACCACACACTCCAGAGCCGAGACACAATAAAACATGGAGTCATAGTGTACATAGAGGTCATAGTGGGGAGGTCCTCAAGGTCACCTATCTCGGTCTCAGTCAAGGGAGGATCCAATCATGAATGGGTCGAATGAGTGGGGATAGTGGCAAATGAAACCAAGGCTAGCAAAAATGCAAATAATGGCCAAGTCTATACCAAGGATGGGGAAAACCAATGTGCATAAAGGGGAGCCTCCATTGAAAATGGTAAACTGCCCTTTCCGAAGGCCACCATAAGGCATCAAATCACACAAGTAGATCACCCAATGGGCAACTCTCAAGGGAGGGTTCTCTATGGGTTGATTGGATGAAGTTCCTAATGAGAGCTAAAGGCAGAAGATGACTTAATTAAGATGTGTTAATATATTAAGTTAATCTTCCCAAAGTATTCAACAATATAAGATATCTAATATCGCAGTAGCACATTAGATCAAATACTTGAAGGGAAACCTCAAAGATGTAAAGTAAACTATGAACATTTTAGCAAATCTCAATTATGGAAAGAAATGGTAACGACAACTCACAAAACATGAAAGTAAAGTGTGATTAAACAAGCGGGTTCTATTGCCATCGAAATGCACACCTGGGGGGAAGTGCAACAGAAATCTTTCGAAGTTGCTCGGTGTGACCTTGGGGGCAAGTCTCGAGTCAGGTGTTGTCACCTGATCTTAACTCCTTGTTTAGGCAAACTCCTAATCGAAGCCAAGGGGGGGTAGACCGTACTAAAAAAGGTTACTAAGTCTTTTTTAACTTTTGTGTTTACTGATGGGAAGAATGTTATTTAGGAGTTTATGAGATGAATTAACAAATTTCAACCAAGTATCATTGCACATAAATTGAAACACATCCACATCATGACATAATCATAAAATAAACAAAACTTGCGAAATTTAAAGATAGAAGTATGATTGCAAGTGCTTGAGACCAGTGCTAATGGAGTCACTGACTGTTGGAGTGCTGTATTGAAACTGTTATGCAAGTGCTCTTGGTTTATTTTATTAATGATTTTAGGAGAATGAGTGGATTAATGAGGGAAAAGGGGGATTCCCGATATACCTTGCGGTACGAGGAATATGTCCGGATTATGATCTAAGTGGCTTCGTACAAAGACATGTGGGCTGGAATGGAGTTTCGGGAGCGGTGTTCAACACTACACCAACAAGGGTGTAGTCTAACTGTGCCTTGAGGTCGCCTCCCAGTTGTGCTCGCGTCTTTAGTCAAAATTTGCCCACTTGATCACTTATCGTCAACGCCGGATTTTCGTTGGTTTATTGGGGACTTGGTTTTATTAATGTGAGTGAATTAATTAATGTGAGAAATTGAACAGTGCAAACAACCGTTTTTAATATCCCAAAGCTCAGACTAGCCTACGATGGGTAGAACATACACGGTGCTTACAAAATGTTAATGTGCATACCCTTACAAGGGTAGAACATACGGGTGTAGTCTAACTGTGCCTTGAGGTCGCTTCCCAGTTGTTCCTGCGTCTTTAGTCAAAATTTGCCCACTTGATCACTTATCGTCAACGCCATATTTTCGTTGGTTTATTGGGGACTTGGTTTTATTAATGTGAGTGAATTAATTAATGTGAGAAATTGAAGAGTGCAAACAACCATTTTTGATATCCCAAAGCTCAGACTAGCCTGCGATGGGTAGAACATACACGGTTCTTACAAAATGTTAATTCCTGTTTTAACCTTCCAACAAAGAGCACTTTTGATCCGCGAAAGCGAGATTCAAGAGATTTTTTAATTAAGTTAGACTCTCCGATAGAGAGCACTCTTGATCCACTAACTCTCCGACAGAGAGCACTCTTGATCCACAAATGGGAAGATTCAAGAGATTTTGATGAATATTTAAAATTTAACAAAAGGGAAAAAGATGCAAATTGACTTAAGAAAAATAAAGCAAAAAGGAAGTTATTTGATTTAGCATGCAAAAAGATTTAATGCAAAAATTAATTAAGTTGGACTTTGCAAAAAATAAAATTGAAGCAATTTAAACTTGCGAAATAGAAACTTTTAATAATGTTGCTGCCGGATCGCGCACCTGGTTATTGCAACAGAAACCTATGCTACTGCTCGGTGCGCCCTTGGGGGCAAGTTTCGAGTCAAGGCTGTCACCTAAACTTGACTCCTCCGTTTAGGCAAACTTCAACCGATGCCAAGGGGGGTAGTCCCTACGGAATGTTTCTAAGGTTATTAGAAGGTTTTAGTAAAATTCATTATGGATGTTTGTTTTTAAGGAGCTTTTAGGGGTTTTGATTACAAAGTCCAAGTTCGTTTGCAAAAGTGTTTTTAAATATGTGCTTTCAACAACAAAACATATAAGACCATCAATATATAAAGATACAACAACAGTTTACGATATTAAGCAAAGATAATGAATAGTGCTGTTGTAGACCAGTGCCAAATGTAGTGGATAAATAAAAGAAGTTGCTGAAAGGGAAATGTTTTGCAAATGTCTCTTGGTTGATTTTAAAATATTAATGGTTTAAAGTTCGTTAAGGGGAAAGGGGAAACTCCCGAGATACTGTGAGGTACAGGGAGCAATGTTCGAAAATTGAGGGAAGGTGGCTCCTCATGAAGACGTGTGTTCTGGAATGGAGTCTCTAGGGCGGTGTTCAACACTACACCAACAAGGGTGTAGCCTAACTGTGCCCTGAGGTCGCCTCCCAGTTGTTCCAGCTTCTTTTGAGAAATTTGCCCACGCAAAACTCAATTAATCGTAGTGCTGGATTTTCACTATGTGAGGGGTCGTAGTTTTTATTATGATGAGTTGTTAATTTAAATGTGAGAATTTAAAGAGTGCCTACAATTCTTTCTGATTTCCCACAGGGCCAGGAAAATGCCCGCAAGGGGAAAGAGCATGCATACTTTGAATTGTAGACTAAATGTTTATTCCGATTTACTTTGTAAAAGCTAAATAAAAGAAATAGAAATGGAAATGTTGTGCTAATTACTACGAGCAAGGAGTCTCTTTTCTGATCATCCGATCACGTACTCAGGCAAAGCCCTTTATGTGATGGCGAGAGCATACTTTGCGAAAGCATTGCCGATTTATTTCCTTAATGTATTTTGCGAAATGAAAGTAAAGTAAAAACAATAAATGAAATAATATAAGTATACAACCCGGCAGTTCAAAATATTGTGTGTGTTTGTGCTTTGTGAGAAAAATTCACACAATAAACTCAACACTGCAAATCCCCCTGGGGGGATGGGGTGTGGGCGCTATGTATCCCACTTGCTCTCATATAAAAATTATTACAAAGATAGCTTTAAAGAAGTGCCACTTAGTCCATTTACAATTGGATCTAAGGGATTACAATTTTATAGAATGATGTACAAGTAAATGGGGGTCCACGGAGAGCGTTTTTTGCACTTTTCGACAAGAATTTGTCAGAAATCCGCTCTCTTTTATCTTGGACCTGCTAAAAACCTGTTATCACACAACTTGTAGTTGTCCCTAAAGGTATCCCATCCAGGATGGTAGAGGTGTTGGACAACTAAAGAGGTGACCCAAGAGATGCCACGGTTCCTAATGCAAGCTGGGAGTCACGTCAATCGAGGCGCTCTTCACTTTAGATCAAGACTAATCAAGATCAAGGGGGAGACCCCAGCCAATCAATGAAGACTAGCTAACCCAAAGGTTCCTAGGGAAATGTGTAAAGTAAGTCAAGGAGACCAATGGTGAGTTAGATCTATGAAAATTAAGTGGACCCAAGGGTTTAAGTGTAGTTGAAGAGGCTTGAAGAGTGACAAGTATTTCAACCAATGAATGACTAGGGCCACTTATGAGGTTTAATTAGATAGATCTAAAGAGATCTATTACCATGAAAGTTATACAAGTGGGGCCCACTCCTTAAAAAGTGGAAAATGGTCCAAATGGGGCCCACTAGGTCAAGTTTGAAGTGCAATGGTACTATTATCACACCATAGTAGCTGGACTGCTATTCTTGCTGAGCAGATATCTGCACATTTTAGAGCTTTGCCTTTACAGAGATCAGCTATGATGAGCTTGTTATTTGTGATCACTCATGGATCAGAGCAGTATATTGTATCAGACTTTTGTTAGACCTTGTGCCAAGGCTGAGCCTTGAGAGCTTAGATTTGATGACCGATGTGACCCTTTGCTCCATACAGTTTCAGTTCAGTGCCTAGTGATTATATTGTAGCAGTGTTTCAGATGTTTATTGATGATTATTATGATGTGATGTGACCTATGGACTTCTGATTATTGGCTTTGGACTATTATCTTGTTGTTTTAGTCATCCTCATAGCATTGACGTGGTATATGATTCATGATGTGGCAGTACTTTTTAAAATAAATTGAACTATCTTGGATGATATTATGAATTATAAAATGGATGTATTACTTGCACACTTAGGTTTTCTAACAAAAATCATCGGTTTCATAACCCTCCTATGAGCATAGATATGGTCTTTCCTGACATCCTTGTCTGCTAGCTTAGGCACCATTTTCACCTGACTCCATTCATCCACGACCTTCCTGATTTGGCTTTCACCCTTGACTTGCCTTCTTGACTTCTTGATACTAAGGACTTCCCCATTTCTACCTTTGTGTTGGACCGCATCCATGTTTGTTTTGTGTCTCGGCTCTGAGTTGGTGACAGAACTTGCCTTTGGTGAGTTGGATTGTATGCCTAAATCATTCTGGTCAGTTGTCCCGATGTTTGGCATTGTGTAGAAGTATCCCTAGTCACTTGAGATGTTGTTGGCTAAAACTGAAAGCTCATGGACTACTTGTATTGGAAATGTTTTAATAAAACCCTGTGAACTTAAAATTCTAGAATGCGTTTCTTAACACACGTGAATAAAGGCTATAGCGATGAACTACTAAAATACCCCTCGAAAGGTATAAAAAGGTCCAAAAAAAAAATGCTACTCAAAAGTTATATCTATTATTGCTGACCTTGTATATGTGAATATGCCCCGGATGCAAGCTGCGATTAGTTGTGCTTCTTAGCACATGTGAAATCCCAGAGGGGTCATATAGGCCAAAAAGGCCATGGAAATAAATGAATGATCCTAATGAACTTGGATCAACTTGATGTAGACATGATGCCTAAGTTGAATAAACACACTCTAAACAACTTATTCATCTGTGAGGCACATCCCTTCCCTTTGTTATTTTGTCCAGCACAGAGTGTAGCTCCCCTTTCCCCGTCCAAAGTGTCATTTAGTTGAGTATGGTCAAGTCATCTCCTTTTGCCTAGCCTTGTTCTTAGCCTTCATCCTTAGCTAGCAGTTAGGCCATGTCCAATGGGTGAGTCTGTCATTAAAGCTTTTGTGCAAGTAAAATATAAATAACATTGAAATATATATATGTATTAATTGCCACAGAATGATGTTTATACATTAAGTTAAGCTGTGAGTATGATCTAAAGGAACGTGTCTTAGTCGATTGTTATAGTCTTGTCCTTGGTTATATTTTGACCTAGTCAAACATAGTTTGACCATGGTCATTCTTGGGATCCGCGATGAGATGGACCATGTATGCTTATGGATGATGATTGATGGTCCCACATACACTTACTGATGATTCCATATGATGGACATATGCTTCAGATGATGATTGATGCAGTTGGTCAGTTTTATTATTATTTCCAAATCATCATATTTTACACTGTCCGGGTATGGTGGACCCTACAGTTGACCCCACAGGTCAACCCATGGTGTATGAGTACTCATTTCTAATGGATGTGGGACTTCTGGATCCATTGAGACACTTATCTTTCAGTTCCAGGCACTTCTGATGATGATAGATGCAGTTATCCACTTGTTGACCAATTTTGGGCATGCTGATCCAGCCTGTCCAGTAGAGGCTTGGAGGCCAGTCGTTGCCTAGGGCGCTGTGTAGGAAGGGGGTGGTCCAGCCACTTGTTTTTACCATTATACCCCCCTTCCAGACAGCCTGGTGCACTCAGTTTGACAGCGCAGGCACCTTGGGTGGCAGTTTGAGCAGTTTCAGGTTTTTTCAGGAGGATTAAAAATGGAATAAAAGGGTCACTGAAGAATTCGATTTGGGCAATTGAAGCAAGGTTTTGGCACTTGGTCTTCTCAGAGGTCTTCCAGGGTGAACCCCCCATCTTCCAGATCAGTTGGCATCGGTCAGTGGGGTCCACAGTGGCCACAGGAGGCCTTTTATGGCATGTCTCTCTCAGTTTTGGAGACAGGATTTTGATCATTTGTGTTATTTGGACATGTCATGGTCCCATTATTTTATATTATTGTGCAATGGGGACGAGCTAGTAAGGATTGATGCCTCCTAGCCCCACCATGAGCTTCTTGAGTCATGTCCATGTCATATTAGGTGGGCCCATGTATATTTAGCCCCCTTTTGAGGGATGATGTCACCCTCCTTAGTCTTTTTGAGGGATGATGTCACCCTCCTTAGTCTTTTTGAGGGATGACGTCACCCTACTTTTGAGTGATCCATGTGATATTATGTTAGGCTCATCTTAGCTATTGATTATTATGTGAGATCTTTTAATCTCAACCACTCATTCAAAACGTGGTTTTGAGGTCTAGGGTTTTGGTCTTTATTATCCTATATAAGGAGGAGACCCCCCTCATTGTAAAGCACCTTTGGAGCTCTGGGAGATTGGAATAGAATACTTCTTTGTGGATCTACTTCTTTTGTCTTGATGGATTCTTTTGCACTTTGAATATACAACATCTTCTCTATGTATCATTGTGGATCTTGGGGCTACTAGTTGTTTTCTTGCAGGGAGGCCGAATTGGTGAGGAGGACGATTTGGAGGAAGCTATTGTTGGGGAGACCCACATATCTTCTCTTGGGTTGATCTTTGTGATAGGGAGTATCATTATTGTATCTTTGTGACATAGTCGATGCTTTCTTTTACATTTCTTCATCATTTTCATAATTTTCTTACTTGGCTTGTTTCCACTTGATCTTGTCTTGTAGGAGGAGGACGATTTGGCCATCTTTGGAGGAGAACGTTTTGGCATGGAGCACTAGATCTCACTCTTGAATATACACATAGGGGAATGCTATCAATTTGCAAAGTGGCCACAAGCATTTGAGGTATGTTCTACATGCTATGTACCTAGATCTACTCTTCTTCTTCATTGGTCATCAAACCCTTAAAATCAAAACCCTCATTTTTACTTTTTTCTAGATCTACTTGGATCTAGCTTGGCATTGGGGATAATTTTAAGAACCCACTTCTATAGCATCCACGACAATTCGGATCTATAGTTTGGTGGTCATTGGCTTCCATTTGACCCATCTCCCAAGGCACCTAGCCCTCCTTGAGGCAATTCACATTCCTTGAGGAGAGCTAGTGGGGCTAGTTCAAAGTTGTGGGTAGGTGAGATCCCACTTGATTTGCATAGATCCACCTTGATAACCTACCCCTAGTGCTTCACCTCTTTGATTTTTGCCTTGTGGGCCCCATTCCTCATTTTGAGGGTTGAGCCCCACTTGGGTCATTAGGTGGTGCATTTTCAACCTTTTAGATCTATGGAGATCTAGCTCATATTTGGGCATGCCCTTTCAAACCCACCTTGATAATTGCCTTAACTACCTCGATCTACATTTTGGTGAAGTTTGGACATCATTTGCCCCCTCAATTCAAGGCACTAGTCTCCCTTGGGTAAATCGCACTCCTTGGGCTAATGGTCTTTTGGCTAGATCCCATATGTGGGTGTTGTATATCTCATCTTAGAGCCATAGATCTACTTTCTCTCACACCCCTTGGTGCCATCTCACCCCTAAATAAACCTTGTGGGCTCCATTTGGACCATTTTCCCTATTTTAAGTAGTGGGCCCCACTTGTGTCTTTTCATGGTACTAGATCTAATTCAATTGAGCTTCAATAAGTGGCCTTAGTCATTCATTGGTTGAAACACTTGTCACATCCTAGGCCTCTCCAACCACACTTGAACTCTTGGGTCCACTTAACCTAACTCACTTGTTGGTTTCCGTAACTCACTTACACACTTCCTTAGGAACCTTTGGGTTAGCTAATCTTCATTGATTGGCTAGGGTCTCCCCCTTGGTCTTGATTCATCTTGATCTAAAGTGAAGATTGCCTCGGTTATCGTGACTCCCAGCTTGCATTGGGAATCGTTGCATCTCTTGGGTCACCTCTTTAGTTGTCCGTATCCTCTACCATCCCGGATGGAATACCTTTAGGGACAACTACATGTTGCGTGATAACATTTTTGGCGCCGTTGCTGTGGAGGTAGAGGCTTACCTCAGGTGTCTGCGAGTATCCATGCGTAATTCATATCTTATCGCATCCAGTCTAATTTAGATGGTTATCATCCTTATCCTTAAATCATACATAGCCATCTTTTTGTCGCTCATTTCCCCCTGCTATCCTAACGACATATCTTGTGGTAGAAAAGAATTAAAATCTGCCTGGCGACTCCACATAAGTGACTCCACTGGTGATTGATCCTATCATTATCTAGAACCCATGGGGGGCATCATTTTGTATTTAGGTTCTTGATTTTTTTTTTAATAATTGCCATCCATGGCTGCCTTTGAGCGGCCTAGAACTTTCGGTCGATTAAAAGTCTTTGACTTCTCAAAAATTGTTGGGTATCCTCATCATATTCCTCATCAAGCCCGTGAAAGGTTGCCTAAATTCGATGGAAGTTATGAGGAATCTGCTAAAAGGCACCTTAATCTCTTTAAAGAAGTTATTAACGAATTATCTATAACCGATGAGGATGTGTGTATGAAACTATTGGCCTCATCTTTGCAAGGAAGAGATGAACTTTGGTTCTTGAATTTGAAGACCAATAGCATTTCCAGATATGACATGTTTGAAAATAAATTCTTAGAAGAATGGGGAAGTTAATTCGATGATATTTATTATTCAATTCAAATCCAAGATCAAAACCTTCCCCTTTCCGATCCTATCGTTGAATCAATCAATAATCAAATATCAAGTGAATAGTCAACATCCAGAGATGACCCCTCCTACCCAATTTCTTTTGAGGATAAGTCTTCCACTTTTGAGTCAATCGAAATTCAAATCCCTAATCATTGTATAAATCATAAGTTTTCAAATTTCTTTTTAGGTAGCCCTAGTCCTGATCTTGAGGAAACTTTCGAGGATGAGCTGTTAGTCAAAAAGCCTATTGAAGTTCCTCCTTCGGAGAAACTTGTTAGTCATTCTATCATTAGTGATCGTTCAATTTCCCATCACCTTATTGAAGAAGAAGAAAGTAGGGACATTGACCAAGATCCTATAGTAGTGATTTCACATGATCATTGTGCAAATAATCAAGATGTTTTAAATGAACTTGTTAATTTTATCCCTGATCAATTAAATGAAAATGATCAAGTATCCTCTTGTGAATCTAATGATGAATCAATAGAAGGTCAATCTCAAGATGAGGATGAGTTAATAAATCACACTAGATGCTCTAATATTTGTTCTACTTCTTATAGTGAGTCTTTAGGTTTTCCTTTTTCCATCCTTAGACAAGATAGCTTTATCCAATTCTTAGAGTTAGAATCTTGTCCTCAATTTGTAAATATTAGACTTGATCAAAAGCTTGAAATCATTCCCAGAATAAAGAGTGTTACTTTGGAAGGCCTTTCTTTTTGTCAAATTTCAAGGCCGAATTTTTCTATCCATCTGGGAGAATGTACATATATTCAATCCACCCTCCCTGCCCAACTTTTTCAATCTTCTTTGGGTTGGTGGTCTAATCAGTCTTTTGCTTTTGAAATTTTCAGTAGGAAGTATAAGCATGATTACATGTTTGGAGAAAAAGTACTTCATTTCCCTTTTCATCCACTTTGGAACAATAATGCTTGTTGCCAAGTTATCAATCATTCTTGGTGGCTAGAAAAGGTGTTTAAGGATCAGTTTCATCTTTTCTCTATCTTTGAGCAACAAGTAGGTTTGATTTTGATTTTTCGTCTTCTAAGCTTTAATTTGTCCCCAATTGGTTTCTATTTCATGATCAATCCCAGGGAGAACCAAATTGAGTATGTGATAGAAGTGAATAAGGAAGTTAGTTTTTGTGAAAAAGAATTGAGTCGCATGCCTTGTATTTTTCCAATGATACCAAGTCAATGCTATGAAGATGACTAAAACAACATGATAATAATCCAATGATACAAATCACAAGTCTAATGGTCACATCACATCATGTAAATAGTCATCATCCATAACCAACTGAAACACTACTGCAATAATAACATCCGGAACTCTAGGCACTGAACTGAAACTGTATGGAACAAAAGGTAACATCGGTCATCAAATCTAAGCTCTCAAGGCCAGCCTTGGCACAAGGTCTACCCAATGTCTGATATATACTGCTCTGATCTTTGAGTGATTTTAAATAACTCTGCTCATCATAACTGATCTCTGTAAAAACTAAGCTCTGGAAAGTGCAGATATCTGCTCAGCAAGAATAGTAGCCCAGCTACTATGGTGTGATAACAAAATCAACGAACTAAAAATGCAAGATTAGTGGTTAAAACACATAAAAATACATAAAATTTACAAGATCTATACTTGCAAAAAATAATGGAAACTTTTGAGCAATTACAAGTATGGAAATACTAGATCTAGATCTAGAAATTTAGCTTTAAGATTTAGATTTTTCTAGATATACTTAGGAAACAAGAAGCTTTAAATATTCTTTAGATCTACACTACTTGCTTCAGACAGAAAGGGAAAGAAGTGCGTTTTGATTGAAAGAAGATGGTGGAAGAGAAACCAAAGCTTGTTAGCTTTTTTTTTGAAATGGAAAAGGAGCTTGATGCCTGCAAAAAATGAGATATTCACTTGGAAAAGAGGTGATCCACCACCAAACTTGGAAGAAGAGTCAAGACAAGATCTAATCCCAAAGCTTAGCACCGAATCCTGTAAAACATTCAAACACTCATACACACAAGATTAAATCTATTAAATTAAATGGCAAGAAATCAGAAGGGCAAGAATACAACCAAATACTTTTTGCTGCTTCTAGATCTCTAATTTATTCAATAAAAATAAGCAAGTCAAGAACTATGAATGCTTATCCTACTAGAATCCAAGATCCTTACCAAGTTAGATCAATCAACTATTGTATGTGAAAGCAAAATTGGAAATCTACAATTTTACCTCAACCAAATGCATGCATGAAGAACAATAGCCACCACTTTGACCTCCAATGTCTCCAAATATTATTACTCAAAGAAATATTACAAATCACAGGAGCAGTAAGGAGAGGGGGGAGCATTCCTTGAAGAGGGGAGGCAAATATCAATCCTATCCTTGCTCCATCCCTTGATTAGTGTGATTGAAGATGATTAGGATGCCACCTAAGGGGGGCGCCCCACCTCCAACATTGGGATGATATCCCATTCCATGGATGAATGCCACCTCAAGAAAGTCGCCCAAGAGAGGAGAGGGCGCACTTCCCTCAAGATGACAACTCACCCAAGCCAATTCCTTGATTGATTCACCCCAAATTTGATTGGGATTTACATTAAATGCTCCTGCCAACTCAACTAGGCCTTCACTGGACCAAATTCCACTGAAATAGGAATTTGATTTTCTCTCATATTTTTATTTTTTTAATTAAATAATTCCTCAACATAAATTTTGAGAGAATATTTATTTAAGTGAATAATAATCACTTAAAACTTAGGAAAAGTGGGTTTAGAGATTTTGTGGGCTCTGGGTTAGAAAACGAGCACCCCCACGGAAAAATTCACCTCCTAACCACACTTTTATCACTTTTTTTTATTTTTTAATTAAACTATTAAAAAATCCTTTTAAACGGTAAAATTTATTTTTGTCCGAATAACTTGAAAATCCTAGGGGACCTAGTGCATGTCCATATGACTCAATACCGATGGCTAGCATGTGAAAAATACATAGACACATAGGCTTTAATAACCTCCCTAGGTTCGACCACCATGGAAAATACTCCAGCTTTGGACGTGTGAGTGAAAAAACTCAAGAATTATACGCCACTGAAGCGCAACGCATAATTCCCAAGGAAAAAACACTCTAGAGTATCCCCTTGATAGCGAAACCTAAGGTAGGCCAAGCCTTTTACAAAAGTATCATGCTTAGACCAACTTATTACAACTCCCCCATGGGGGTCTGGACATGCAAATTTTACAAAGGGCCAAAACTTTGGCCTAATGAACTTCTGAACAATGGCAATGAACAATGTAAGTTGTTCAAGTCTTCTGAGGTTCACAAGTAGTCCACCTAAGTGCAACTTAGTGGACAATAAATAACTCTAAACTTTTGCAACTTTGAGAAAATGAAACTTCATGCAACTTTAAATTTTTGCGAAAAGTAAAACCTTTAAGGAAAGATGAACTTATGCAAAAATAAAACTTCTAAGTAATTTTTCGATTTCGATTTTAACTTTGCAAAATGAAACTTATCCTAGCATGATACTATTCTACCTATGATGTATATAAGCAGAAAATAAGCAAATCAAGGACAGATATAGGCTTCCCCCAAATGGGGGAAGAAGGGTGTGGGAGCCGTAATACCACTTGCTTCTTTTATTAATTAATTACAAACTAGTTAACTCTCCAATAGAGAGCGCTCTTGATCCGCTAAAAGTGAGATTCAAGAGACTTTAAGCTTTAAGAAAAGTTAGGGGAAGTAAGGGAATGAAGAAGGGGAGCTTTATGGTTCAAGATCCCAAATACGCTTCCTTTCCTCGCTTTCCTGTAAAACAAACACTAAAAACCAGCCAACCAAATGTTATGGAAAAGTGATTTAATCTTTGAAAAAAACTTACAAACTAATTTACTTTCAAGCCTTTAAGATATATCAAAATTTTACTTGCAAAAAATAGTCGATTAATCAGTTTTAGATCTAATACAAACTTCAATATTTTCAATGCCTTTAGATCTAAAAATAAAAATCAGACCTTACTAAAATTTGAATTAAGCACTTTAGATTTGATAATAAGAAAAAGTAACCAAGAGAGTAGTTTTAAATTTAGAAGGAAGGACGAGAAAGAGCTGCCCTAGCTCGAATCTTGTGAAGAGGAGGAGGTTCTTGTGGGACAAAAGAGCATTAGATTCATAAAAAATTGCGAAGAGGAAGAAAACGCAGCTGAGTTTTCAATCCTCCTTCGCTTTTGATAACCTGCAATGCTTCACAACTAAAATCAACCCATGATCAAATCCAGTATATTTTGATAAAATAAATTTGGGAGAGCCTAAGTATAACTGACTACTTTTGGCTACTCTTTGACTTCAAATATAAAACATAGATAAACAAGTTGAAACTACAAATGATTATCCTATGTGTTGCCGCCTAATACACACCTGGGGGGGATGCGGCAGGAAACCTTCAAGCTGCTCGGTGTGTCCTTGGGGGAAAGTGAGAGTCAAGTGATGTCACCTGATTACTCGACTCCTCTGTCTAGGCTTACTCCTAGCGAAGCCAAGGGGGGTGGTCCCTATGAAAAATAATCTAAGGCTTTTAATCTACAACAAAAGATAAAAAGTCTATTCTAGGAGTTATGAGATAATGAGATGATAAAATTAACAACTAAGCACTGCTTGCAAATTAAATCAATTTGATTAACCCAACACAAGATAGATAAGCATTCACGACATTTATGATTGAAACTTAAAACATAGAAAATTAAAGACCAGTGCCGAGAATGTAAAAATGCTTGCAATTGCTATTGTGTAGGGTTGCTTGTGTAGTCTCAGTGAAAGTATTGCATTGTCTCAGTTGGTAAATTTTATGACTATTAAATGAGTGGATTAAGGAGTGGGTTAATTTTGGTTTGGCCCAAAAGGAACCTAACCTTCGAACTGAGTGCTCTAACAACCTTACCAAGTGTCCAACCAAGTGCGGATGAACATGCTTAAGAACCTGCTGACTCTGTGGATTCAGTCCATGCAACCTCTCGAGTTCTTAGGATTCGATTATAATGGATTGTCCTATTAAAACTAAGTACCTTGCACCCGTTTCTGATTGAGCCAACTGTTCCGACTAAGCTGCAGTAGTCAAGAGCATACTCCAGGTTTGGGGCGTTGTTCTTTTTATTAAAATGTGTGAGTGGATGATTAATCTACACAACCCCAAGAATATACAGCAAGGGGGGTTAATTTTAGGATTAAATTTTAAGAACAGAATAGTAATTGAATAAAACACAAAAGCATATGACACAATGATAAATGGGTCCTAGGAGTACGTTGTGTGCTTGAGTGAGTTGTTTAATTACTATTGCTCAAATGAAACTAATCTAAAATGAAAAATTAGAAAAAGTTGCGAAAAAATTAAAAAAAATGAAAAAAGGTGCGAATCCCCCCTGGGGGGATTGGGGTCAGGCACTGGATCTGCCTGCTGAGCGCTTTTTATTTTTTATGATTACAAATGAAGCTCAAGAAACACTGCTGGTCCTTTAACTAGGCACCAATACAGTTTACAAATATTAGGATGATGTAAGGGAGGTAAAACCAGCTCCCCGGATGGCTACGGACACCTCCGAATCTCAGACTTTGAGCTCTAAAAAGTTCAGACCTGCTAAAAGACAAAAAAAACCAGCGAAGTGAATTAGTCTTAAAAATGCCAAGAAACACTTAAAAAGTGTCTTTGACGTTGTTACAAAAAATGACAAAATTTTCTAACTTAGCTAGCAACCTAGAACTGAATAAAAATGAAGCTATTAGACTCTTTAGATTGCTACTTGCTTAGATCTATTAATCAAATGAACTTTGAAGCAAGATTTAGATTTAAATAGGACAACAACCGAGATAGAATAAAAAAAAAGGATCTAAAAGAGTGAACCCATGGGGCTTGAGTGTTTTGAAGAAAGGGCAATGGAGTCAAGCTCCCTGATGCACCGGTAGGATCGAGACATGGTTCGTATTTACTGAATGAAGGCACGATCTAACATGTTCGTGGACTTCTCCAGCTTAGGCTACTTGTAAACAGCTGCAAACAATTAGCAAGGGGATAAGAGCATATGTGTAAATAATTAAAAGAAAGCAGTGATGCAATGAATTCAAATAAGAAATTACATTACTCTTAGCCTCCTAATATTATTAACATGAATAAACAAACTATAAAGTATTACTTACAGATCTTATAGAAGATAGCTTCCCTTTAAAGACATATAATCCCAACAATACTAGCTATGAAACATAATACAGTTTACCTCAGATGTACAAGCATGAAGATCCAACCAAAGACAATCACCAGACTAGCCTCCAAAGCCTTCTTTATTAAACTCAGAAAAATATTACAATACAAATGAAAGTAGAGGTTCCACAGTTTCTGATGTTTACAATGGAGCCAAGATGCTCAATTTATAGCACAAGGCAAGTAGCCTGGGGTGCCAAAACCCTAAGGAGACAAAGCTCCTTGCTTGTAGAGCAAGTCACCCTGAAAGCCAATAGGATGCATCACCTTACTTGGAAGAAAACACTTGAAAATGGAAGGTGCCGAATTGAAGCAGTCACACGAGTGAGGAGGAGGTCGAATTTGATGTTTCCATGCTACAAGCTTTTCATTGGATGGGCTGTGATTGGATGCTTTGATTAGAAACTAAACCAAAGGCGTTGTGCTACCTCATAATGAGCTGGCTGCCACCTTGAACTTATCCACAAACATCCGTACGGCTGTGTAGGAGGAAACCAATCCACGTGAAGGAGAGAGGGCACATTCAAAGTTTCCAAGCTGCGTTGGAACGGTGGGGCAATCGTTTGGAAGTTTTAAATAGAAACCAAATCACGTGGAGTGTGCAACCTCACTTGGAAAGCACCCACCACCAAGCTTATCACCATCAAATCCGTACGGCCGGGTAGAGGAGGTTTGGCCCACGTGAACTTCCTTTAACGTGGCATATAAAAAAAAGGATATTTGCCCAACCTTCCAATTCGAGCTTTAAATTCATGCTTTGACCTTTGGATAAATTCGTCCACCTCATATGACTTGTATCCCAACCAATTCGCTCATGGCTGGCCCACGTGAAGGAATCCGTACGGCCATCCCATGGATGTTAATACAATCGCTAAAAAAAAATACCATATGACTTTTAACATATGTTTTGCCACTTTAGCATAGTCGTCCATCAATTTGAGTCAATGCCATGTCATTTGGCATGTGACTGTTAGTTTTGTACCTTGGTCGAGTTCCCCTAGTGACTATGCCAAAGTCACTAAGCATGGGGTGGTGGGACCCTCTTATTAATTAATAAATTAATGAGACATTGATGTCATTTTTTTATCCTAAGTCTAAAAGTGAGTGAGTTATTATTACTTAAGTGATTTAATTAATAAAGTGTACTCACATCTAATCTGGGCCATTGATTAGATCTAATCTCAGCCTTTGATTTAAAGATGCCTTTAGGGTTGGATAAAAAGGTAGAGGGAGGCAGATTACATTCATTATTGTCGAGTGAATGAAGAGAAGTGAGAGAGGTCGAGAGCTTGAAGGAGGGCGAGTTTGAAGGAGGCGCAGGTACTGAAGTTTGTCTGCAAGTTTCAGGGCACGGGTTTCTATATTCTTACCTCAGCATTGCCTCAGACATCGAGGGTTGCTTCAGGCATATATTACCAGCACTATCCAATAGATTGCTGGTGGCTACAGTACATAACCAGGGATGAAGGTACAGCAGGGTTAGGGCACGAGTTAGCATATAAACTGGGCACGAGTTAGCAGACAATCTGGGCACGAGTTTCCATAAATTCTAGGCACATTTCTCAATAGAATCTGAGCACATTATCCCAGGCATTCTGCACACAGTTCGAGTACAATCTGGGCACATTCTCTTTGGGTTTCAGCGTTAATTTGAGGAGTAATCTGAGCACAGACTCGTGGTGCTGCATCCTGTCTGAATCATTTTTGGGCTCAGCTTTGAGACTGCTTCAGCACTGTTTATTCCATGTGTTCCTTACAATTCAGAGCCTGTACTTTCTACACATTTCTCGAGGCACTTTCAGCACTGCTGGGCTGCTGATTTTTGCACAGTATTCGAGAAATCTGCTGGGTGTTATTTCACCATAGAGATAAGTAAAATTATTTCTGCCATGATTTAATGTACTGAAGATATATGAAGCAATAAGAAACTGACTCTCTCACTCAACTGGTTTTCCCCCGTGGGGGTTTTTCCAGGGCTTGATTTGGCCAAAAACTACTGTGTCAAATTTTGTGTGTGAATGTTTGTAAATTAGCTAGCAGCCTGTAATTTGCTTTCAGTGTGTGTTTACTGCTCATTTTACTTTGGCATTAAGTAGCCTACAGCCAATGCACAACAGGGCTGTAGGTGAAAACCACCTATAACTTGGCATTAAACCAGCAGGCACAGAGGGCAGAAAATCTTCAGTGACATAATTCCCTTTTTTTATTTTTTAAATTTGGCTATGGTGCAATTTGTCGCAAATTTAACATTAAAGTGCCAAAATGTAGCTCTAACAGGAAAAACTGCTCCACGGGAAGGGATCAAATTTGAAGGGTGGGGTCCCATTTCACTTTGAAGGGCTATGAGATATTGAACCCTTCAATGCTGCCATGTAAAAATAAGTTATTCTTTTCATTTGAAAATGTAATAGTACATCAAAATTTCAATGTTTACTGACGTAGTAAAGTCGAGAGGCTTTATTTTGCAGTGGATATAACATCACTGAACATTATATATGTCATATAACACAACCATATTTCGCCCCGATCTAGTGGCTCAGTCTCTAGGCCACTATGCCATCTTTGCCATCTTAGCAGTTTCCCAAATTGAGCAAAGAGAACTATCCGACTCGAGGCAACTTTTGTTCTCAATAGCTAATTATGGACCCTGTATGCTTCTTCTTTATAACCCCCCCCCCCTAGATCTCGTTATACATACTAAATCTATGGTATGATGGAGTAGAGGATGGGTTGTGAAGCATAAGTAAAACGTAGGTAGACCAAGTATAGAGGAGATACATAGATGGTTGAATTTCTTGTTATATGGTTGAAGTTCATGTTTTTTTCCAGACCAACCGATAAGGGCAACAAAATCAAAAGGTAAAATAGCACTGTCATTCTAAAAATCAAGATTACAAAAATATTTTTGTCTCAGTTCATACAGTCGAACACAAATTTTAAGTGTAGTAGCATCGGTGTTCTTCATATTAATAAATACCAAGAATCTTAAACCGTGTACTAGAGGAAGGTGTCGATTCGATGACTGAGCAATTGGGGAAAATAGCTCATGTAATACAGTTTTAGATACAAAGTATGGATTCTTGATCTGACTCATTAACTAGATGCATGGAGGTTGGCATAGTAGGAACTTCCCCAAATCCCTGGGATTTTTGGTAAAGTTGGGGGGCGCATTGCGCACACCTGTTTCCCGTAGGGATGCAACCATGTCCAGTGGCAGCTGAACGGGGAAACACTCGGTTTCAGAGTGAAAACAATGGTCTTCCTTGTCCCCTCCATTTCATGAAAGTTAAAGGGTAGCTAAATTCTCAAGAGCTTCGATCGGGTGACAATGGAAAATAGGGAAAGGCAAGGAGCACATGGAATCATATATATGCGTATACACAGGACATATGAATAAATAAACAATTGTTGTTGTTGCTACAATTGGGAATTGATAAATGTCGTTCTAAACAACCTCTGACAGAGATTTGTGACAAACCCACTCTCGGGTCCAGGCTTCAAATTTGAAGCCTTCAAGGCCCATTTGAAGTAACAAAATTTGATTCAAATAATAATATTGTGTTTGAACTTTGAAGTTACATAATTTTAATCAAATAATTTTTTTTTTAAATAATTGATGGGATCATGAATGGATAAAATGATGTACATACCTGTAAATTCATAGGATGTCAGCGATCTAGTCAGCCTTGAAGTTGAGCTCCTCAAAGAAAACGAATTTCTTTAAATATGTTTATGGCAGGTTGGCATTGCCAGCTTCGCTCCGCAAACTCTCTTGGAGGACTAGAGGAGATAGGGTAGGTGGAACTTGGAAGTAGCTCAACCACAGTGGAGTAGGGGTATAAGAAAAAGCTTGTTTGTATTCCTGTAATATTATATATTGATGGTCGGAGCCATGGAAGCATGGAATTCGAGCATTGATTTGATACAACAAAGAAAACACAAGGTGGGACTCAGGAGCCGTAGGATTGACTTGATACAACAAAGAAAACATAGGGTGTGAGGGTGGGAGCCGTAGACGGTAGGTTTAACTTGATACAACAAAGAAAACATAGGGCTATAGGTAGGGGCTACGGGCGGGAGCAGCAATGTGCAACATTACAAGAAGTTTCTGGATTGTGGATTTTGTCTGAAGTGCCAAATTTGGGGCACATTAACATAATATATTATACATTGAATACTCAATTAACTCACAAAGTCAGCATTCACGAATTGGTATGTGATAACTGGTAACTTGGTAAGCCCGCTGCCAACAACACGTATGAGCCACCAACCAGGTTTAATAAATTTGTTGATGCCATTAAATGTGTTAAACACGTAAGCGCTCGCTACAAACACGAGAACTTAGAAGCGTTCAAGCCATGGGCTGCTCAGTGTAAGCCTGTCCACGTAAGTTGGTCAATGATATTATTAGAGGCCCAATGGTCCATGATCCATGGATGATCGAACACGTGGATATTGGAGAGTAAACGAGTACCACTCCCAAGTCACCTAGCTAGTAGCCGAATTCCCAATTTCCCACTGAAAACTGTTGATGGGTGAAATTTAAAGCTACCCTTCTGTTGCAATTTTAAACAGTAGTGGTTAATTTAATTATTGAAGGGCTTACCATGAAATTAAATTGATTTTGCATGGTAAAATTTGAAGTGGCCTTCTATGACGTGTAAAATGGCCCTGAAGGCTTCAAATTTGAAGCCTGTCCACGGGGGTTTTCGGTCGCTCGAAACATAGGAAAACTGAGTACCAGGGTAAAAGAGGATGCTCTGAGCTTGAAAACGAGCATCCCTGCGTCAAATTCCGACTCCGGATAAGACTTTTATCACCATTTGAATTTTTTCATTTAAACCATTAAAAAATGGCTTAAAAATGCGAAAAAATTAATTTTCTCCGAATTGACTAAAACTTCAGGGGAACCTAGTACATGACCAAACGATAAAATTCTAGTGTCTAGCATGTTTATAAACGTTACAAAATGGGCTCTAATAATCCCCTAATGCCTAACCCCACTTTGGGCATTCCAGCTTTGGAGGTGCAGGAGAAAAACTCACTGATTATACCCGACTAAAGGCAAAGATAATCGACAAGGGAAAAAACTCCTTGGAATGCCTTCTTTGGTTGTTAAGTCCTAGGGAACCGAGTCACTCAAAGACCACCATGCTAGCACGCTTATTACAAACCCCGTGGGGCACGACCATGTACTACGAACATTAAAAAAGGGGCCTTGAACAGGCCAAACTTAGAACTTCTCAACTCTGATAAGCACAAGTGACTTGTGCAACACTAGCGGCTCACTGAAGTCCAACTAAAGTGCAACTTTAGGTGGTCACACTATGGATTAACAATAATCTTCTAAGCTAGGATAGATCAATGAGATTGCAAAATATAGAAGCAAGACATAGAAAGATATCACCTCATATGTGGATCAAGCATTCCCAATCAAGACAATTGCACCATGTGGACCTCCAAAGCCTCAACTTTTATTCAAAAATATTGCACAAAGGCAAAGCATTATACAAAATAGTAGAGGTTTCTTGCATCCATCCTGAATGAGGGAGCAATCCTTGCTTAAATAACTAAAGAGAGAAGAGAGGGCGCATTCTAGAAGCATCCAAGGGAGGGGGGCGCAAATCCTTGAAGAGGGAGTTCCACGCATTGATTTGTTGTTGTAAATGTAACTTCGGAAGATATTCTTTTGTATATTATTATTGTACTTTTATTGTACCTCCCGTCGGAGATGTTTTTCCTCCGTTCGGGGATGTGATTATTGTATTTGGTCATGTAAGA
This sequence comes from Larix kaempferi, assembly GCA_027924585.1. Classification (NCBI taxonomy): domain Eukaryota; kingdom Viridiplantae; phylum Streptophyta; class Pinopsida; order Pinales; family Pinaceae; genus Larix; species Larix kaempferi. The sequence continues at coordinate 7,955,213 of BSBM01000532.1, read as the reverse complement.
ATATCGAGGTAAAACCTCCATTGTAAGTCAGGGCAATAGTCCCTAAAAGAATAAATGTAAAATGTATTTTTGAGTCTCCCTAGAAGAGGTCGGCCCAGTCAGTTAAGGAAGTTGGTCCCATTGGGGAATTAGGTCAGTCACACATAAAGTATAAATAGAGAGGCCCCCTCTCTCATCTGGACATCACTCTCACTCAAGCAAGTCCGCACTGTTGTCCGCCAAACTGCACACCAGCAGCGGAAATCTTTCGAAAGCTGTCTCTTCACTAAAAGTGAGAGAGGTGTGGCCTTGGGGGCAAGCAATGAGCTAGGTACTGTCACCTGAATCCCAGCTCCTCCGTTTAGGCTAACTCCTAACGAAGCCAAGGGGGGTAGTCCCTAAAAAAGAGTTTCACTAAGGCTCTAGTATTTAAGTGTTTTTTGTATGGGGTGATGTGGATGAGTGTTGTTTAGGAGTTTTCTTGTGATGAGACCAAAAATATGTAAAGATAAGCAATCCACGTTGCGAAATAAGATAACAAGATGGCAATATGATTCAAGATCTGATAAAACACTAAAGCATTCACAATATGAAATAAACACAAGGACAAATGGTCCTGATCAATATGTAAGCTTTTAAATAACTAGTGCCTTATGGAGTCAAAGAAAAGCAAAGATTGTGATGCTGAAAGTGTGGGTCTTGAAAAATGCCATTTGTGAGATCGTTGTGCAGATTATCTTTGTAAATTGAAGATTTTAATGGTCTTGATTATTAGGATAAAACCAAGGATATTCAAGAGAATGTCCGGAAAGACAGTATCAAGTGCCTCCGTTCAAGGATATGTCGGGCCACCCAGTGCTCTAGTCAGGTCGCGCAATGCTAACCAGCAAACTAGAGGCTGAACATGGAACCCCGACGCCCCCAACTAGGAGATTACCCACCGAACTTATCTTATCACTCAACTCCGGATTGGTTGGTTATGGGGGTGAAAGTTTTATTAGTTATCACTTATGAACTTAACAAGTCTTTCACCTTTCTGAGTACTAGCCCAACCGTTTCCGGTTGGCAGAGCATACGGGTGTTGGACGGTCAACCAAAAGTAAATTTATTAGGGGGAAAATGTGGGTTGAAATATTTTATTAAATTAAGAGCACTTTGTTCGACTCTCCGACAGAGAGCGCTCTTGACTTAGTCTTAAGACCACAGTTCAAGAGACTTCCTACTTTAAAATGCCCAATGCAGGGGAAGATGCAAGTCTAATAATGCTCTCCGACAGAGAGTGCTCTTGACTTGGATTTGGCCAAGTTTAAGAGACTTTGTTCGTTTTATGAAGCAAGAAGAAGTTGTGATAATAAGATATTGCAATTTTATAATATCAAAATCATGTAATAACTCAATAGATGTGAAACACAGCTAACATGCTACTGGCAAAATAAAATGAAATAATTGAAGGATTTAGTGTTCTACCAAACAATTTTACACTAAAGGTGGAATCAATCTCCGAACAAGGTCAACTACTAGAACCGCCTGCACTTGAGAACCTCCAGCTAGCTGAAAGCTCTACCAAGGAAACCGACGGGGAAGGAAGAGTAACCACAAAATAATGTGGTCCTGCCCTTGAGAATACAACTTCCGGTCAAAGGCTTTGGAAGAGAGTTGCAAAAATGAAATTTCTAAGCTAATCTAAAGCATGCAAAAAGGAAAGATCTAAATTAACCAACCACAACACTCTTCCCCAAATGGGGAAGAAACCCAAAATATGGAGGACTCCTCCACTTAACCTTTTATTAACTATTACAAACTCCTTTGGGATTTAAGCCCTTGAAAGGTCTTTTGATAAGAAAAGAACTTAGAACCAATGATTAAAAGAAGCTTGATTAAATAGCTTGTACAAAGGAGATTGATGGCTTTTTCTTTGGTTTCAAATATGCTTTGGGTTCAACTCCTCCTTGTTTTTGTCTTCTTTACTCTTCTCTTGCTCTTTGCTCTTCAAAAATTGTTTTCCTTAGCTCTCTTCTTCTTCAAGTACCTACAAGTACTCCATTACACTCAAACCATATACCCATTAGACATTAGCAAAATAAAATAACGAAAATTTGAAACTAGCTAATTACAAATTTTGAAAAATGAAATCTAGATTGCAAAAAGCAGGAGATTTTATGAAAATAACAAAACGGACCAGCAAGCAAACAACTTCTAAAAATGATAGGAAAGAGATCTACACTACAAAAAAAAATGAACTATCTAATATGCAATTTTTATGTCTTTTGAATGAGATTGCAAAAATATAAAAATTTGACTAAATGCAAGCCCTAAATGAGGTCTTAACAAGGCCTAAACTAACTTCTCATAAAAGCAAACAACTAACTTAAACAAATTCTAACTTTTAACTTGTCTTTTGTTGATTTTGTGAAGGTGGATGAAAGGAGGAAGTGATGAAAAAAAGGTAGGGGAGCGAATGGGAGAAGAAGAACTTGGGAAAGAGGAGGAGCGAATGAGGCAAACAAGAAGGCAAAAAAGCCAAGGATGCCAAAAGCAAGGGCAAACTAAGCAATGGTCTCAAACTTGGAGAGGGATAAAGCTTTGGAAATCCACAGTTTGGATGGTAGATCTAGTAACAAATGAGGAAGTTTTTTGTTGAAAAGTTGATGGAGGAGATAAGAAATCCTTGATATCTTTGTGTTTCTCTCTTGAAATGGAAAACTACTTGAAGAACCTGCAAGATGAAAGCATTAAATAGTAAAAGCTCTTGATTAATGAAGATGAGCTTGATCCCAAGCTAATATTCACCTTTGATGATCTCTGCAAAACAATGTTCTCAAGCAACAAACTAGATCAAATGCCTATTGTACTAGATTGTTAGTCCTCACAAGGCATACAATGAATAATAATTTGCAACAAGAAAGATAGAGTGAGAGAATATCACCAAATTACAAGATGAAACCACAATGCCAATAGCTCCAGCATTTTCCTCCAAAGTCTTAACAATTTTATTAACAAAAGAATGCTTACAATTTCATCAGAGTTTCTTTGCACAAATCTCCATGAAGAGAAAGCCCAAATGGCCTCTCTTATATAACAAAACTCAATGCTAAAACCCTAATTCGAATTGGTGATGAAGAGAGACAAAAACTCCATAAAAAACCAATCAAATCCATGTCAACACCAACCAAATCGAGTTTGGAGTCTTAACTCATCTTTAAGCTTGAGTTTGGAGTCCATAATTTGAGGAAGGAGCCCCACATGCATTGATTTCATAATCCAACAACCCATTAATCAATTGCCAAATCACAAAAACGAATTTGCATGAAGGTGGGTGAATTTCTCAACTGTAGATCACTCCCAGTGCTCCGAAACTGATTTGAATCAGGTGGGTGAAGATTCCAATCATCATAAATGCTTTTTGCCATGTCATTTTGACTTTTACTTTATTCAATTTGGCCTTTTTTGGAGAGATTTAAATTATCTCCAATTTATTATTTTTTGAATATTCTAATTTTATTTCTCATTTTTGAGAAAATATTAATTATGAGGCCAAATAATTGTCTGAAACTTAGGGTTAGCTGGTCCGGGGATCATGAATGATTTTTGGCTTAAGTCTGGAGCCTTCAATCACTGAAATCGGATCCCGGATGACTGACATATTACAAATTGAAATTTCTCTATTTAAACTATAGAGAAATTTATTAAAATTTTAAAAATAATTAAAAATCCAAATTCGACGGACCCGGTAAAATTTTTTCGAAATTTTTTTCTGAGGGTCCTCGAGACTTGGGACATGACCAAAACCTATTCTAATAGTGTCTAGTAGGCTTATATATATTAGTTGGACTCTAATAACCCCCCATGGCTAAAATTTTCAAAATCGGGCATTCTAGCTTTGGAGGAAGCGGGAGAAAACCTCATCGATTATAGCTCGGCTATAGGCAAAGTATAATTGACAAGGGAAAAAACTCCCTGGAATACCTTAGTTGCTTAATAAAGTCATGGGGAACCGAGACACTCAGATCCTACTAGCACACTTTATTACAAACCCCCATGGGGCCATGGTCATGTCGACTCAAAAATAAAACTCGCTAGCCAAAACTGGCTAACTGCTGCATTCTGAGACCCAGATACTCTAGAAGTGAACACTGATGTGTTCCAACACTGGCGGCTCAATAAGGTTTCAACTATTTGTACAAAATAGGTGATGACACGCACCAAGGAGGAGAAAAGACAAGTTCACTGGAGAAGAAAGAAGGAAGTTGCAGAAGTCATCTTATCTTTGGGTTTTCTATCTTGGTTTGATATTATACTAAGTGACGAATCTATTACTGAAGAAGTTGCGGGGTTTTCTCCTTTATGGCTTCCTCGAGGAAATTTCTTGTGTTCTTGTGTATTGCTGTGCTTGTCTATGTTTCAGTTTAAAGATCTAACATAATTGAATTAAATTGCAAACATTAACATGGTTTCAGAGCCACTCTGAAAGAAGGCACTGTGCAGCAGCGAAAAGCTAAGGTTTCCAAATCCAAGGTCTTCTCTCTACAGATCATCCATAAAAGATGGCTAGGCTAACTCGCCTCAACTAGGTGCATCTTTTGGTGAGGAAAGATTCCAGTTTGGAGGATTTTTCAGTTTTGCCCTAATTTTTGTTGGAACCAGGAAAACTAGGGCTTCCCATTTCGGGAACTTCCCTCCACAGATCAGCTTGAAAAGGAGGTCATTTCAATTCGCCCTAGGAGGGCGCATCTTCCTGTGGAAGCATAATTCAAAACCAAGAATTTTCATTTTTGGCCCTATCACTACTGCCGGAGGAAAACCAGGGCATCGGTTATTTTGCAATTCTATCGACAGATTTGGGAAAATAAATACATTTCTCAACTCGCCTTGAGGAGACACATCTTTCTATCCAAGCAGAAGTTCAAGATTCCAAGTTTGAAAAATCAGGTTTTCTCTATCAAACCCTAGGTCAGCCAGCTCCAGAACCAGGTTGGGCATCTCAAGTTGGTAAGATGTAATTCCTTTCTATTTCCATTTGAGGTTCTCATATCAAAATGACAAATCACACCAAACTTGAGGATAAGCTTGAAGGAGCTGATAACTTCGAGGCATAGAAGTATAGAATTTCTCTTGTTCTAGAAGAGAATGATTTGGACAAATATGTGAATGAGGAGCTTCCAGAACCAGAGGGAGTTGATGACGAAGCAATCCACAAGAAGAACATGATCAAGGACAAAAGGATCATTGCAGACTCCATCAAAGATCACCTCATCCCTCATGTATCATCCTTGAAGACTCCGAAGAAGATGTTCAATGCTTTGACCAAGCTATATGAAGGAAAGAACATCAACCACAAGATGACCTTGAGGAACCAACTCAAGAATGTGAAGATTCAACAATCAGAAACCATTCAATCTTACTTCACAAGAGTCGCTCAGATCAAGGAACAACTTGAAGCAATTGAAGATAATGTTGAAGAAGGAGAGATTGTGATGACTACCTTGAATGGTCTCCCAAGATCATGGGACTCATTCATTCAAGGAATATGCTCCAGAAAGAAACTAATCACGTTCAATAGATTATGGGAAGAATGCACCCAAGAAGAAGCTCGATTAGTAGCAAGAGAAGAAAAGATGGGAGCTAATGATAACCAAGCCCTAACTGCTCATACTAAGAAGGATCAAAACAAGAGGGAGGACCTCCATCACAAGAAGTCTAAAAGATCCCAGAAGAATCATGGATTTAAAAGAGACCTCTTCAGTATTAGGTGCTTCACATGTTATGAGAAAGGACATTATTCAATAAATTGTCCTAGAAACAAAGGATCCTCCAGGAAAAACAACAAGAAGAGGCATCATGCACATACTGCAGAAGATGATGAACCCGCAAGCAAAAGAACAAAAGAAGATTATTCAAGTGATGAAGAATATGTATTGTAATAAATGAAGGTAACCAATTACAAGGGTTCATTCAGAAGGTTCCACCTCATAAGGTGAAGCTAGAGATGACTTTCAGTATTACATGAAAGGAGTAGGAGAAGCTCCTACAAAGTTGGACTCCGGAAAACAAATAAAGATCAATGCTCTATGGAAGAACCTCTCATCCATTTCAGCATTAGTTAAGATGCAGAAGAAGGGACACACAGAGTCTACACTAGTACAAAGAATAAGTGATCTACGGTGTAGAATACTTGCACAACATTTCCAAGAAAGGCACAGGGCCTCAGTATCAGACGATGAAGTAGAACACACTGTCAGAGACTCCAGTAGTTCCTGCAAGGAAACAAAGATCAAGAGGGAGTCCACCAAACAACCAAACCAAGATAAGTATTTGAATTGTCATTTTTTGTATTGTCCAGTTGTGTACATATTTATATTCCTAGATTCAGGAAGTGTATTATGCATGTTAGAGTGATTGCATTGATGAACAATATACTACTAATATACATGTGATGGGTAAGTGGCCTATGGTACTACACAACATTCCATTACTACTTATCTAAAATGAAACCTCTTTGCTTACATGTTGGGAGTAGTGCACGCTCTTAATAATGTTCTGGTAGAGATGGCAGGCATCTAGAAAGTTTCCGTATGAATACGGGATATGGATGCATGTTGTGTTGAAGCATTGGCTAAGATAGTTGCATGACTGTGTGACCTATGTCTTTATGCATAAGAATTTGTTCTGAAAATTTTGAATTGTTTCTAACCACGCAACTAAATTTGACTTATAGGAAAGATCGTGTACCTACAAGAGAATAATGATGAGACTTGTTTTGAAGAACAAGTGACGATGTTTCAGCTACGAAATTCAAGAAGATTTATGAAATCAAGCATACTACAGAAGTACAAAGCAAGGGTTCTCTCTGAAAGAGGGAGTCGACTATGACGTGACATTGCTTTAGTGGCCAGGCACACTTCTTCAGTAGTGGATATTACACTAGATAGATGGTGTAATCAAAGTAGAAGTGTATATCGAGCAACTGCCAGGATTCAGGACTCTCTACAGAGAACCACATGTGCACGGATTGAAGAAGGCTTTGTATGGGCTCAGAAGACACCCATGGGATAGCATGATGAGCTTAAAGATCACCTAGAGTGATGAGACCTCAACCTTTACTACAATGTTGAAGATGAGGAGGTCATAGATGGGTGCAAAAGAGAATTTGCAATAGAGTTCGAGATCTTGGTATCCGGTGACCTAAAAGATGACATAGATGGATACATAGAAGATCATCAGAAGAGAAGGCTACCAAACACTCCAGTGAAGAATGTCTCGATGCAGAGAGTACAAGATGCAGAGGGAGGATAGTGCTCAGTTACAAAGGGCACAGAAAAGCTCCACTTCAGAGGGAGTGACTACAACACAGATGGAGAGACATTATCACTTAGCCTCTATCAGTGGCAAAGGTGTTTGCCCCAGTATCTTAGGGATATGCTCAGAGTGATACTGAATGTCTCCCCTCATGAAGAGGAAGTATATGTGGTACAGTTTGAGACAGGTACCAAGGACATGGTACAATAGGATACACGATTTTTAAAGCGGACTCCAACCTTTAATACAAGGCTGAGGAAGGAAAACCTATAATTCTACTATTATATGTAGATGACCTGTTCGCAACAGGGGAGGATAAGCTCATTGCAGAAACAAAAAGAAGGCTTGCTGTAGAATTCGAGATGAAGGACCTATTATCACACAACTTGTAGTTGTCCCAAAAAGGTGATACTATCTAGGAGGGTAGAGGCGTTGGAAAACTAAAGAGGTGACCCAAGAGATGCCACGGTTCCCAATGCAATTGGTTGTCACGCTAACCGAGCCACTCTTCACTTTATATCTAGCCTAAGCAAGACCAAGGGGGAGACCCTAGCTAATCAATGAAGGCTAGCGAACCTACTCAAGATCTACGGAAATGTGAGTGAAAATAGGAGAAGATCAAGAGTGAATGGATCTAGATCTAGGATGGATAAGTTGACCCAATGAGTTAGGGCTTGGTTGAAAAGGCTTATAGGATGGATAAATGTTCAACCAAGGAAAGATCCAGCCACTTATGAGTTTAAATTAGTAGATCTAGATAGATCTAATGCCAAATAAAAAGATCCAAGTGGGGTTCGCCCTTAAAATATGGAAAATGGTCAAAATGGGGTCCACAAGGTAAAGATCAAGATGAAATGGCACTAGAAGGGTTGCTACTCAATGGATCTATGGATTTGATGAGGAACAGGAAATACCCACATCACAGATATGGAAAATGCCCACCTACCCACAAGTGCGACCTCCCTTGGAGAGGCCCAGTGCCTTAGATCAGGGGGTAAATGGAGTCGGATGCCCACCAAATTTGGTCTCCAAGGTTTATTAATTATTATTGAGGTGGGTTTTAATTATTAATCCCATGCAATCGCCAGATCTTATCAGATCTAAAATATAGGGTTTTAATGATAAGGGTTTGAAGTGACTTGTTATCACACAACTTGTAGTTGCCCCTAGTGGTATCCCATCCGGGACGGTAGAGGAGATAGGCAACTAAAGAGGTGACCCAAGAGATGCCACGGTTCCCAATGCAAGGTGGGAGTCACGTCAACTGAGGCACTCTTCGCTTTAGATCAAGGTGAAACAAGACCTAGGGGAAGACCCTATAACCAATCACAGTTGATTGGACCCAAACAAAAGTTCCTAAGGATAAGTAAATGATGAGTTACGGAAACCAATGCAAGGTTGAGTGGACCTAGGAGTTAAAGTATGGTTGAAGGTGGTTTGGGAGATGGTTAGTGTTTCAACCAATGTATGATTTAGGCCACATAATTAGGTATAATGACAAGGTATAGTACCATGTGCTACACAAGTGGATCCTACTTTCTTGGGATATGTGAAATGGCTTAAAGTGGACCCACAAGGTGAAGTTAAGGGATGCAATTGGCACTAGAGAATATGTAATGAGTAGATCTATGGATCTAAGTTGAGTTTAGGAGTACCCATGTACCAGATCTAGGGTTTGACACAATTCCCAAGGAGTGCGACTTGCTTTGAGGAGGACTAGTGCCTTGTTGGATGGGCTAATGGAGTCAAAAGGTATGTCAAAGTGTAGATCGGGACACCTAGAGGTCAAGTCAAGTGGGCTAATTGAGATGGAATGGTTGGATCTTGCTAGATCTAGGTTTTCATGAAATGACCCAAGTGGACCACAATCCCTTAAAACAAGGAATGCTACCCCCAAGGCAGATCGTCACAAAATGATACTCTAGACTTAGGTTTCGAGGTATGCCCGTTCCAAATCCACGAAAATCTCAACCACCCACGTCTTCAAAGTGGGCAAACTCACTCACCCAAGGGAGTGCGACCTTGCTCAAGGAGGGCTAAAAGATGGATAAGGTGGGCCAAATCAAGTCCAATGGTCACCAAACTGTAGATCCAAGTAGCTTATGCACCGACCTATGTGGATCTAGAAAATCAAGTCAATCCAAGGGTTAGATCTTACTAGATCTGAGTTTTAAGATGCCAAGTAGTTCAAAAGGGGGTTTTAATCCCTTAAGATGTGGAATGATGCCCACAAGGTAGAAATCACCAAAGTAAAAGTTTGGGGGTAGGTTATCAAGTGTGTAGATTGCAAATCAAGTGGGATCTCACCTACCCATGTGCTAGATCTAACCAAACAAGTCTCTTCAAGGAAGTGCGATTTGGTCCAAGAGGGCTTTTTTGCCTTGAAAAGTGTGTCAATTTTAACCCAATCACCACCAAACTATAGATCCAACTAGGGGTGGATGCTATAGAGGTGGGTTTTTAAAATCTCTTCAAAAGCAAGGCTAGATCTAAGTAGATCTAAGAAAAACCAAAATGAGGGTTTTGATCAATTAGGGTTTTTATGATCTAGAAATTTTGGATGGTTCAAAGAAGAAGAAGATCATACCTTTGGAGCATACCTGGATGAAGAGATGAATGCTAGTTGAGATGAGGATTACTTTTGCCAAAGATCAAATGGAGAATTTTTGAAGTCCTCTCGCTAAATCGATTTTTCCAAGCCACATATGAGTCCCTCTAACCTGTCAAAACCAAGGAGCAAAGCATCAACCAGTTTAACATGTTGAGGGTAGATACAAGCAAGAAAGAGATAAGCAAAGAATAGTTGGTGCAAAGACAAAACCACTCCCTGTTTAACCCAAAACATCCTCCTCCAAGCTTGAAGGGCAAGCCCCCCCACCAATTCGCACTTGTTGAAGAAGTCTTCTCAACCTATAAAAAGATATGGCAAATATGCAAGATAGCTACAATAGATCCTCCAGTGCAATGGACAAAAGCATTTACAATCAAAACAACCAACATCCACTCCAACCCAAGCATGTACTCCAAAAGATAGAAATTTTATTCCAAGAGCCAAGAGCCAAAAATCTCTAGATCATTTTACAATGAGATGCTCCCTCCTTAAATAGGATGGGGAGAGAGTATAATCCTAACCACTTTTTACATGAGTGGCTAAGATTAAAAGATCAAAAGATCTAATCAACGGCTAATAATGAATCATAACAATACATCACATGGATCACCCAATATAATGATGACGTCCTAACTAAATGGTACAAAGGGAGGATGACGTCATCCACTAGAGGGGTAAAAGTACAAAAATCCACCTCATAATGACTAGGACATGACAAAATAAGCACATGGTGGGGCTAGGAGGCATCAATCCTTACTAGCTCATCCCCAAGGCACAATAAAATAATAAAATATGTCCAAGATAATATAAATGATCAAATCTATCCTCAAAATCTGTGACAGACAAGCAGTAAAAGACCTCCTGTGATCGATGTGGGCATACCCACATGGTGAAAACTGGCTGGAAGATAGTGGGATCACCCTGGAAGACCTCTGTGAAAACCAAATGCCAAAACCTTGCCTCAATTGCCCAAATCGAACTCCTCAGTGACCACTTTATCCCATTTTTTAACTGCCTCGGTAACTGTGAAAGTGCCAAAACTGCCTCCCAGGGCATCTGCGCTGTCCAACTAAGCCCACCAGGCTCTCCAGAAGGGGGGGTAAATGGTAAAAACAAGTGGCTGGACCATCCCCTCCTCATACAGCGCCCTAGGTGAACTGGCCTCTCATGGCCCCTGCTGCTCAAGATGGGAAATCAACCCCAAATCTGGTCAACAAGTGTAAAATTGCATCAATCACTGTCAAAAGTGCCCGGAATTGAAAGATAAGTGTCTCATTGGATCCAGAAGACCCAAATCCATTAGAAATGTGTACTCATACACCATGGATTGCCCTATTGGGCCAGTTGTAGGGTCCACCATATATGGATAATGCATAATCTGCTGATCTGAAGTAATAAATAAAACTGTTGAACTGCATCAATCATCATCTGCATCATATGTCCAACATATGATCTCATCATCAAGTATGTGGGACCATCAATCATCATCAATGGGTATAATATATGGCCCACATCATCACTGATCCCAATAATATACAACCAAGGATAAATCACATCAGTAGACTAAGACATGCTTTTCTAATCATTCTCACAGCCAAGCTCAAAGTATAACATCCATTCAGTGGCATTAATCTAGTTATCATATTCCTTTGTTATATAAAATTTCTTGCACAATAGTTCAAATGACAAACTCACCCGTTGGACATGGTCAAACTGCTAGTGAAGGATGAAGGCTAGGAACAAGGTTGGGCCAAGGGGTGGACTTGTCTAACTTAACTCAAAATACTTTGGACTGGGAGAAGGGGGAAAGCTACAAACTCTGTGCTGGACAAAATAACACGAGGGATGGCTGTGCCTCACAAATGGATAAGTTGTTCAGAGAGTGCTTATTCAACTTAGGCATCATGTCTACATCAAGTTGATCCAGGTTCATTAGGATCATTCAATTTCATTTCATGGCCTTTTTGGCCAACATAACCCTTTGGATCTTAGGTGTGCTGATAAGCACAACTAGTTGCAGCTTGCATCCAGGGCATGTTTTTCAAATATATAAGGTCAACAATTGTTTAGATATAGCTTTTAAGAACCATTGCTTTTTTTTTTGGACCTTTCTTATACTCTTCGAGGAGTATTTTTAGCTGTTCATTGCTCTTGCCCTTTTTAGTTTCCATGGGCGAATTTATAAGTTTCCATAAGTAGAACATGAGCTTTCAGTTTTAGCCAACAACATCTCAAGTGACTAGGGGGAGTTCAAGCCAATGCCAAACATCGGGACAACCGACCAGAATGATTTAGGCCTACAATCCAACTCACCAAAGGCAAGTTTTGTCACCAACTTAGAGCCGAGACACTGAACATACAGGGATGTGGTCCAAACACAGAGGTAGAAAAATGGGGAAGTCCTCAGTATCAGAAAGTCAAATGAGACAGGTCAAGGTTTAAATTCAAGTGGGAAAGTCATGTATGGATGGAGTCAAGTGAGTATGGAGTCTACACTAGCAGACAACTGGTGTCAGGAAAGACCATATCTATGTAAGGTGGAAAACCAGTGGGTTTTGTTAAATGACCTAAATGTGCAAGTAATAGGCCATTTTATGATTTATAGTTCATTTTAAACAGTTTGCCACATCAGGAATAATATACCAAGCAGATGCTGTGATCATGATTAAATCAACAAGATAATAATCCACAGTCAGTGATAATGCATTCATAAATCATATAACATCATCATAGTAGGAAACATCATATACCATCTGAAACACTGCTGCAATACATCTCTAAGCACTGAACTGAAACTGTATGGGATAAAAGGTCACATCGGTCATCAAATCTGAACTCTCAAGGCTCAGCCTTGACACGAGGTCTAACATAAGTCTGAATAATATACTGCTCTGATCATGAGTGATCACAAAATATACAATCATCATAGCCATACTCTGAATAATGGAAGCTCTGGAATGTGCAGATATCTGCTAAGCAAGCATAGTAGCCCTGCTACTATGGTGTGATAACATGACCAATGGGTAAAAAGCATGAAACAAGATATGTACCTTGTAGATCTTAGCTCTAAAGCTTGAGGCTACTTTGCAAATTGATAATCCTTCCTAAGTGATGCAATCAAGAGTGAGATCCAGCCTATCCAAGTGAAATCGCTATCCCTCCAAGGTGACAAGTACACCCTTCTCGTGTAAGAAAAGATCTATATGAGAATCGATCTAGCAAAAGAATGACTATAAGGATGAAAATATGAAACAAAAAGCATCAACTATGTCACGAAGATACAATAATGATACTCCCCGAGACAAAAGAAGATCCAAAGGTAAGATATGGGGTTTCCCCACCATAGCGTCCCCCTAGAGCGTCCTCCTCTTCAACCACACGTCCTCCTTGCAGAGAAAACGTTTGGACAAGCAAGATCCACAATGATAACACACAGAAAAGATTGTATATTCAATTTGCAAGATAACCCATCGAAGCCAAAGAAGCAGATCTACAAAAATAGTATTTTTATTCCAAGTTTTCCAGAGCCCAAAGGTGCCTTTACAATAGGGGGTCCCCTTCCTTAAATAGGAGAGAGACCAAAACCCTAACCACTTTATGAACAAGTGGTTGAGATCAAAAGATAAATACAATACAATCAACGGCTAAGATGAGCCGGCACAATATAACATGGATCAACTCACTAGAGGGGTGCGCACTACATAAAAGTGGCCCTAGGGGGGTGGGCACCAGATAAAAATGACTAATACAAGTGTGTACCACATAAAGTGAGTAGGACAAGCAACTAGGAGTACATGGTGGGGCTAGGAGGTTTTATTATCCTTCACTAGCATCACCACATGGCACAGTGATATAAAATATGACTCAATAACATGTCCAAGTGACTAAATGATCAAATCGTGCCCCCCTCAATGAGAGAATAATACATCAAATCACAACCCGGAGAGTGTGTGGACCCCACTGAATGCTGCAAGCTGATTTGGAAGAAGTGGGATACATCACAGATGAGCTATGAACAAACCTCATGCCAAAACCTTGCCTCAAAATCCCAAATCGATTTCCTCAATGACCTTTTTATCCTATTTTTATTCCACCCGAAAACCATCAAAATGCTTGTAACTCACTACTTGATGCCCAGGCACAAAATTTGACTGTATCATCATGTTTGGAGATGGGGTAATATGGTAATAACAAGTGGCTGGACCACCCCTCTCCTATGTAGCGTCCTAGGTAAACGTGCAAGCTCAATGCAACTGCTGGACATGCCATTTCTGCATGGCAAAATCGGTCAAAAGTGGAAATTTGACCATATCATCACTAAGAGTGCCTGAAACTGATAACTGAGTGTCTCAATAGACTCAGAAGGTCCAAATCTACTAGAGATGAGTATCCATACACCCCATGGCAACCTGTAAGATCATCTGCAGCTTCAACCATACCCGGACAATAATAAAATAATGGTTTGGAAATAAGTAAAACATTGAAGTGGCAATGTACTAGCAACTAAAGGCAGGGGGATATTATTTGATGTTTTGGACCATGGTTTAGATACTATTCACTTGATGTGGGGTCCATTAATGGACGAACTCCACGAGGGGGGCGAATTGGCTGCAAGGGGGGCGTTTTTGTACATGGCAACAATCAGATTTTTATGAAAATCAATGTTAAACTCTAATGTAAGGGGCCAGGGGGACTAAAACAACCCAAAAGGCACCCCCTTGGTGTCCCGACTCCCCACAACTCATTTTTCCTTACATTTGTTGTCCCCTCCTCCATGTGGGGTGCACTTGGGCAAAATCGCCTTCCCTTGGTGACTATGTGTTGTCCGCCAGATTGCACACCAGCAGTGGAAATCTTTCGAAAGCTGTCTCCCTCACTGGAAGTGGGGAGAGGTGTGGCCTTGGGGGCAAGCAATGAGCCAGGTACTGTCACCTGGATCCCCGCTTGTCTGTTTAGGCTAACTCCTAACGAAGCCAAGGGGGGTAGTCCCTACAAAGAGTTTCACTAAGGCTCTTATGTTTTTTAAGTGTTTTGGTAAAATGATGCGGATGGGTGTTGCTTAGGAGTTATTATGATGAAACCAATTTAAGAACGAGATAAACACAAGATAATAATGCAATCCACGTTGCTAAATGAGATAAAAAGATTACAGTATTCTTCAAGACTAGATTAAGCATATAAAGCATTCACAATATGAAAAATAAACACAAGGACAAATGGTCCTGATCAAGATATAAGTTTTAAACAACCAGTGCCTTATGGAGTCAAAGAAAATATACGATGCCGAATGTGTGGGTCTTGGAAGGTACTGTTCGTGAGATTGTTATGAAAATTATCTTGGTAATTTGTAAATTTTAATGGTCTTGATTGTTAAAGATAAGAACAAGGATATCAAAAGAGTAAACCTAACTAGGAAAAGTACTGGCAACCTCTTAGATGATAGGTCGGGAGCACCCAGATTCAGAGGATAGGTGTCCAATGTTTAAACCACCCTTGAGTCTGACAGTGGATTCCCGGCACCACCTGTTTCAGGAAGCAACCTCAGTGATTTAACGCTGGTTTGGATCTGGGATAAAGTTTTAATTAGGTTATCACTTGTAAGTTTAGCAAATCCTTCACCTTTCTGAGTACTAGCCCAACCTTTGCAGGTTGGCAGAGCATACGGGTGTTGGAAAATCGACCAAAGTAAATTAATTAAGGGGAAATGTGAGTTGAAATATTTTATTAATTAAGAGCACAGTTCAACTCTCTGATAGAGAGCGCTCTTGACTTAGTCTTAAGACCAAAGTTCAAGAGACTTTTCTAATCTAAAATGCCCATTGCAGGTCTTAAAATGCTCTCCGATAGAGAGTGCTTTTGACTTGGATTCGGCCAAGTTCAAGAGGCTTTGTTTATTTTATTGCGAGTAGAAACAGTTGTGAAAATTAAAGAAATAAATGAAACTTTTAAATGGATTTGAAATAAGAAAAAATGACTAACAACAAGATATTATGATGCTTTTAAAGATAACATAAAGCAAAATTTAGTGTTCTACCAAACAGATTTACTCTAAGGTGGGATCAACCTCCGAACAAGGTCGACCTCTAAGAACCGCTAGCACTTGAGAACTTTCCAGCTAGCTGAAATTTCGACCAAGGCAACTAACGGGGAGAGAGGAGTAACCACAAAGTTATGTGGTCCTGCCCTTGGGATGAGATCCCAAGGATACTACCTCAAGTCAAAACTTGGAAGAGAGTACGAGAATGAAATATAAAAAAATGACTGATCTAAATCATGAAACAAAGATCTAAACTAACAAGACACAACACACTTCCCCAAATGGGGAAGATACCCAAAAAAGTGGAGGACTCCTCCACTTAAACTTTTTATTAACCTTACAAATGCCTTGGGTTTTAAAACCTTGAAGGACTTTTTGGGAGAAAGGACTTTAAACTTGAAATGAACTCTTGAAGAGTTTTACAAAGGATAACAAGAGTTTATATATTCAATCACTTCTTGTAGCATTCATTTGGTTTTGCTTTGATTCTTTGCTTCAAGATCTACCAAGTATCTCTCTCTCTCAAATCACCTACACAAGCTCAAAAAAACTCAACAAGACACCCATTATTCGTCAAAAAATCAAACAAGCTTGGAAATTACTAAGTCTAAACTTGAAAATTAAAGCCTAAAACATAAAAAGCATGAGATTTTATTTCGAAATTGTTAAGATGGTAAAATGGACCAGCGAACAACATATGCCTGAAATGTGCTAGGAATGAGATCTAAATCATAAAACTTTTTGAAAATTTTTGTGTGAAAAATCTACTATCTTTTGTATGAGGAAGAAATTTAATGATTGCAAGCTTTACTAATGCAAAAAAAAGATCTAGAAAGGCTAACTATTAACCTTTTAAATGTATGAAATTATTTAATGAGATGCAAAACGTTTGAGAAGATGGACTAAATGCAAGCCCTAAATGAAATCTAACAAAGATTATAGCTATCAAATGACTTAAACTATGATCTAACAATCTAACTCTTTAAGGAAATTTGAAACTAGCAACTACTAACCAAATTTTTGAAGATCCACTCGTTTTATATGTTTTATGTGATTTTAGGGCACTTTTTGGAATGAGGACGAGAGGAGCCAATGAGGAAAAAACGAAAGGAATGGAGGGAGGAAAGAAGATGGGGAACGAAAGCAAGAAGATGGGTGAATATCAAGGCAAAGAGACTTCAAGGAGCAAAGATGGAAGCTAGAAGAAATAAGCTTAGGGTAACCAAGATGAATAGTTGTTTGAATGTTGATGGGAAGAGCTTAGATCCTCTTTTTTATCAAATCCATAAAGCATGAGACTTCTTTGGCTTTATTTGGAGTGAAGATGTACCTGCAAGAACCTTAAGCATTTGCAATATATATAAAACAAAAGTATTTAAGCGAAAAGAATCAGATACATGCTTACTTGTGCTAGATTGTTAGCCCTCTTGAAACAAGATCTAAAACTTAATAATCTCAAATACAAATGCAAAACAATATCACCTCATTCATAAGATGAAGCAATGGCCACCAAGAGCCTCCACGTTTTTGACCTCCAAAGTCACAACTTTATTATCAAGAAATAGCTTACAAAAATCTCCAGAGTTTCTTTGCTCAAAAGTCCATCGAGAATGAGGGAAAAGAGCCTCATTATATAGCACAAGACTAGCCTATCTCTACCCTAATTCGAATTGGCCCAAAGGAAGCCAATACCACCTAACACAAATCGAATTCCAATCACATCTAGTTGCAACCAATCGAATTACAAGTCTTGGAGTTAGATCCAATCACAAAGTCGAGCTTAGTTAATGAGATGAGGAGGTGGCCTCCACCTAGGCAAGGCGCCCCTCATCTCCATATTGGAAACATCTCCCATCAAATAATCACACGCCATGTGGTAAACTCGAGCTCCAAAAAGGAATGTCGTGAGCAAGCTTGGAAATTCGTGAGCTTTGAGGTACGTGCTTGGAGTTAGATAATATTTAGATTGCAATCATGGTAGTTGAGAGTGGGAGGTGGCCTCCACCTAGGCAAGGCGCCTCCACTCCCATTCAATGCAACTCCAAACCAACCAAAATTCATTTAATACCCACTCCACATCACCAAACTCGACTTTGCATGCATGGAAGGCGAATTCACTTGAAGAGATTTGACTTGTGCTGACTGTACAGTTGACTGAAGCTCGCTGAAGTTGATTGGAATCATCTTTAATGCCACGTGCCATGTCAACTAGCCTTTTATTTTATTCCATTTGGATTATTTTGGAGAGATTTGGATTATCTCCAAAATAATCAATTTTATTATTTTTAATTAATAATTTCTTTGTAACTGGGTTTTTTGAGAAATTATTAATTATGAGGCCTAGCTGACATCTGAAACTTAGGATAAACTGGTCCGGGATCATGAATGATTTTTGGCTTAAGTTTGGAGCCTTCAATCATCAAATTCGGATCCCAGATGACTGACATATTACAAATTGATATTTCTCTATTTAAACTATAGAGAAATTTATTAAATTTAAAAAATAATTAAAAAACCCAAAACTGGAGGACCTTGTAAAATTTTTTCGAAAATTTTTCTGAGGGTTCTAGGGACCTAGGACATGACCGACACTTATTCTAATAGTGTCTAGTAGGCTTATATACATCAATTGGACTCTAATAACCCCCATGGCTAAAATTTTCAAAATCGGGCATTCCAGCTTTGGAGGAAGTGGGAGAAAACCTCATCGATTATAGCTCGGCTACAAGCAAAGTATAATTGACAAGGGAAAAAACTCCCTGGAATACCTTAGTTGCTCAATCAAGTCATGGGGGACCGAGACACTCAAAATCCTACTAGCACACTTTATTACAAACCCCATGGGGCCATGGTCATGTCGCCTGAAAAACAAAACTGGCTAGCCAAAAACTTGCTAGTCACAAATGCTGGATCATCTGATACACTGGAGTCAAACATTCATCATGTTTGTCAAACGACGGCTCTTCAGATAATCCAACTATGGTACAAATAAGTTGGTAACACTATGCAAAAATGTAAATGATGTAAGGAACAATATCAGCCATTGATCTTGTGTTGGGAGATCTAATCCTAGCCATTCATCATTTTGGGCTAGGGATTTTGTAGAAGAACTCTCTATTTAAGAGAGATGAATCATGAGACTCATTTTGTAATTCTTCTTGGATATTTTGGCTCTTGAGAAGTAAATAGAAGAGAAAATTGCAGCATAAAACTTGTGTTCTTTGGTGACTTGTGTTGAGAGTTTGATTGCATGTTATCTTTCCATTGCACTACGAGAGAATTGGATGGGTTACTTCAACAATTATTTGTGGTTTTTGCTAACATGTAGGGCAACAATTTGAAGAGGGCGCACTAGTGGATTTGTCTCTCTTGCCCCCTTTGAAATTTGTTGAATAGCCGAGATTTATTTAGTGTCTTTGTATCTCTATACGTCTTGCTATTTCTTTGCATGTTACAACTCTCTCTCCTTGGCTGCAAATTGACATTTGTTGTTTGTCTTGACAGGGAGGGGCGCACTTGGCTGCTTGGGCGATTTAGGAGCAAGTTGGAGTGCTGGAAAATTCTACTAGTTGATCTTTGCGGGGATAGATTGTCAAAGGACCAGCATTTGTCTTTAAGAACCAGGTGAGTACATCAATTCCTTCTCTTGCTATTTTTCCATTTCAATAGCCATTCAAAAATACACTCTAGATTAACACCATTAAAATTTTCAGCAAGTCTTTCACTAGGAATTTCTAAAAGTTAGAATTTGGGTTTTTGTTGTCATATTTTAAACCCCTTAAGACCAGATTTTCATGAGCTTTTGACCCCATTTACCTATAGATTAGGTGCTTGTCTGATTTGGTGGTGCGCCCTCCCTAGTTGTTTGGTCGTTTCTCTTAGTGTTTGGCTTGCATTGCTTGCTTGTGGCTGTCCCATATTCTTCCCATTCATCTTCCCAAGCATTTTGAAGTTTTAGGATTGATTTGAAACCATTTTTAATTTGCTTCCTTCAAATATTTTGAGTTTTGAAGTTAATTTCCTCCTAGAGAAGCATATATATAATAAACTCCTAGCACTAAATTCACCATTAGTGAGTCTAACATAATTAATACAATTTTTATATCTGATATATGCATTTTATCTCCTATTTTGGCACCTAGTCTAGGCTCAATTAGTGGTTCATTTTGGTCTGGGGCACCAATTCAAGTTACTCTTGTTTGTTTCATCTATATCCTTAGTGTTGGTGTTTTGTTGAGTCGTTAAGTTTCATTGGTTGACAAAGGGTCTCCCCCTTGACTTGGCTTCTAGCCTTGTCTAAAGTGATGAGTACCTTGTCTGGAGTGACAACCGCTCATTGGAGTGGTGGACTTGGTGCTTGAAGTGCCACCAACCTTGATGCCCATACCTTTATCTTCCCAGATGGGATACATTTAGGGGCAGCTAGTGTCTATGTGATAACAAGGTAGGAGAGAGAGCATGGGTACACTTCTTCCAATGATTGAGAGGGGGCACATTTCCCTAGGCAGTGATTCAAAGTTGAAGCCATCAGAAATTTCGGAGGAGAATAGAGGGTGCACTTTCCCAAGTTTGCAGCTAGGAAACATGTGTGAGTAGGGGTGCCTTCCTATAGCGTAGCAGTTGTAGCTGTTGAGCAGTGTGGGTTTGGACTTTGGCCTTTAGATCTGGCACACCTCCCAAGGCTTCAAGTTTCTCTATCTGTGAAATATTTCCTGTTAATCATTTCGATTTCTTTTCTTTGGCTTGAGTTTCAAGAAATCCCTAGTTTGCTAGATTTTCCCCATTGCGTACACTATGCATGGAGTAGCAGGTAAACGATAGTATGATGGATCAATCAGCTTCATTAGGATCAACGTTCAACAATCTTGGAGTCTACAAGTAGGTCGCTACCGTCCAGAGGAGAATTTCCATACCCTATGTGTCTCAACAAACGGTCTAATGACATGTATCAGTATGACATGTAGTGGGAATCTATGTAATTGTAGTTGTCTTTGGCTCATGTTTTATTTCATTTTCAGCACATACAATCTCATTTATAAAGGCTGATTTTGGATGTATAGCCTCATCTATAAAGGCTAATTTTGAATTTTGTTGCTTGCATCATGTAATCAATGATATAGACATGATTTTCCTTCTAAAATGTCATTATGTGTGTTATTATATATATATATATGTATATATATGATGTTTCCATTTTTGAAGGGTCACATTCCCTGTCGTCCCCGTTTTGGAAACTTCTAGACATTTCCCTGTTTAGTCCAACTTAGGTTGCAACCATAGGCCTTACATAGTTCTCTTCTAATGATACATCAATTGTCACCATTGATTTAGGTTGAGATGCCTGTGACCTAAAACAATGCCGCTTGAAGAACATAATGTTAGGTATGGGTATTGATCTCTCAAAGTGATTATTAACCATTCTTTTTGATCCTGTCGAGAATCGAGACATGAAACAATTTCAAACTCGGTTCCAAGATGAATTTGTGAGCTCTAAACTTCGTGTGGATAATCTTAACAGGTATTGTTTGCTTGCAATGGATTGTATGCATAAGCATGAGAGTTTGCATCTTCTGAATGTGAACCCTTACCCTAAAGGTAGACTTAGCCACCATTCCGTAGGTTGATAACAACTGATGATGGTATGAAAAGCCATTACTTGGTGGGCACTTCTTGAAATGGAGTTAGAAGCGTTACCCCTATAGAAGTGATAATGAGGCATAACCCTTTAGAAGTCTAAGATTTTCCACCAGGCATAGATTGAGTCCCGACCCTAAGAGTTTTAAACCAAGGTGTATGTAGATCGAGTCTCCATTAACTGGACTTTGGTTGAAAAAGTTAGAGGTTGCTTTACTAGTTCTCTTTTGGTGGAGAGGAAAGAAGCACACCATTTGCAAACTAAAATATGGATACGATGACTCCATACAACTAGGTCTATGGAGCAATATCCATGAGTTAAAAACTCTTTTATTGTCAAAACATTTGTTCAATTTAGCTAAATCTACTGAAAAATTAATTTTCTATTATACTATTTTTTTCCAAGATAACTATATTTAACTTATACACTGATTCATTTAGCTAAATTTATACTTGAAGGATATCCGTGCTGTACTTTATGAATGATTTTGATATAAAATTTTGACTAAATTCAATATGTTGGTATTGAATAGGTTATGAAACTTTCAAATGAAAAGGAGATTGTTTATGGAGCATTGGATCAATGGGTAGCTTGGGAGGAAGAGTTCCCTTTGATTGCTTTAGCTAAAGCCCTTCGAATCCTGAGGCAGAGAGATCAGTGGCAACAAGTAATTCAGGTAAAATATTTTCTTCTGTTATGTATGATCACTTTTTTGTTTGTTCTTAATGAGGTAGGAGTACATGTCATCAGCTATACATGCACACTAATATTTTTTCATGTGAACTGACAATTTAAATTGTGTTACATAATAATAAACATGCACACAAGTTACACTAGAAAGAGTAATTCCTTTTAGGCATCTAGCTGATTGGGAATTGTCCATGGGAGTGAAATTCTCCATTACTCTTGGATGCATGCAGCTTATAAAATGCATGAATCATTAGCAGCGATCATGTTATCAAGAGTGCCACTATTTAGGCTGACTTTGACTGGAAGTATGCTGAAGATGCAACACATTAGTTAGTGGCATATACAATGGAAAATAGAATATTGATCAGGAACAGGTATGTGCAACAATTCAGATTGGTCATGGTCTCACAACCAGTTATACTGGTGATAACTCACTCATGCGAAGTGGCAGAGCCCAGCAATGGACTTACGAATATGCTTTTTCTATAGACTATGTTTGAACTTTGCGACCAATGACTTTAATTTCTAGCTTTGATGGACATGAAAACTACCTCAACAGTAACTTGAATAACCTTAATATATGAAAGTACAATGCAGTTGAGTGGGAAAACTACCTCAACAGTGACTTGAATGACCTTAATATGTGAAAGAATAATGCGATTGAGTGGGAAGTGTTAAATTTTCAACATAGATCTGAGTTTGATAGCAGAACAATCTTTTTAACCTTTTAGCAGACTTTTAAAATTTCAAATCTAAGATTTAGCAGCAGTAGTAAAAGAACATCTATAGTAAAGAAGAGTCAACCATCCACAAGAGACACAAAAATTACCCTGGGGTAAACCTTTCAAGGTATAAAAATCCTGGCAAGAATAATCTTCTTTATATATGAGATGACTGAGAGTTACATGAGCAGATATATAGAGCAGACTTTACATTACAAATTAAACTTGCCTCTAGGGCACTTGAACCAAGAGAAGATGCCTGAATAGAAATACTGTAGCCACTAGTCAAACTGATCCAAACACCAATCTTCTGCAATCAATGAATGTAATAACCAAGACTGTAGCTGCCTTTGACAAAGAATGAAAATCCTTGAGACTGCTGTGATCAAAAGAATGCTGCTCTTGACAGTACAATGAATTCTGAGGCTGATGTTGACCAAGAGAACATAGGCCTGTTGACTGTCAAGCCCTTAGTGCCTGGAGGAAGCAACTGCCTGCCTTATTTAGACCTCGGATGCTTGAAGTAGCGTCTCGGGTGTCTGATCTAAGCCCTAGCAGGGCTCGGTCTGTTGACACAGTCCTTAAATGGGTCTTGAATGGGCTGGAACAGCCCTAGCAGGGCTGCCGTGGGGCTGGAACAGCCCTAGCAGGGCAGCCGTGAGGCAGAGACATCCCTAGCAGGGAAGCCGTGAGGTAGAACCAGTCTTAGCTGAGCTCGGATGGGAGTAGATCAGTCCCGGTAATTTCAGCTGCATTAAAAACTTGATCAGACCTCAATAAAAACACAAAAGAATCCCTGCTGCTGCCTTCAAGCTGAAGTGGTTCATGCTGAGAGAGAATAAGCCCCATGAATTTTATCTTTTTGGATCAGAGATGAATATTGCACAAGTTTGTTCTTCAAATGGGTGAGCTTCTCTATTTATATTTTTCCTTTGAGAATTATTTCCATAAGCTTAGGAATAATAAAATCCATTTAGTTAGGGTTTTATTATTTATTTTCACTTTTAACCATTCTCAAAATAATTTGACTTTTATCTTGGTCCTTTGGTTCTTTACAAATGGGCTCTTGGTCCTTTGGTCCTGTTATCACACAACTTGTAGTTGTCCCTAATGGTATCCCATCCGGGATGGTAGGGGAGATGGACAACTAAAGAGGTGACCCAAGAGATGCCACGGTTCCCAATGCAAGCTGGGAGTCACGTCAATCGAGGCACTCTTCACTTTAGATCAAGATGAATCAAGACCAAGGGGGAGACCCTACAACCAATCAAAGAGGATTGGACCAAAGCAAAGGTTTCTAGGGAGGTGTTAAAGGCGGGTTACGGAAACCAATGCAAGGTTAGGTGGACCTAGAAGTTTAAGTATGGTTGAAAGAGGCTTAAGGGATGATTAGTGTTTCAACCGATGAATGATTTAGGCCACATAATGAGATCAAATGACAAGATCTAGTACCATGAAATACACAAGTGGGGCCCACTTCCTTGGGATATGGAAATGGCTCAAATGGGACCCACAAGGTGAAGTTAAGGGTGCAAATGGTACCAAGGGGTATGCAAGAGGTAGATCTATGGATCTAAGTTAAAATTAGAGATACCTGCATATGGGATCTAGTACTTGACACAACTCCCAAGGAGTGCAAATTACCCTAGGTGGACTAGTGCCTTGATGGATGGGCAAGTGGAGTAAAAAAGGATACTAAAGTGTAGATCAGGACACCTAGGATGCAAATCAAGTGGGCTACCCCAGGTGTGATGGTTGGATCTTACTAGATCTAATGTTTCACCAAGTGACCCAAGAGGACAACAATCCCCCAAAATGAGGAATGATACCCCCAAGGCAGAACTTCACAAAGTGAGACACTAGGTATAGGTTTCAAGGTATGCTCTTTCCAAATTAAGTGGGATCTCAAACACCTAGGTTCTCAAAGTGGAACAACTCAATCACCCAAGGAGTGCGACTTTGCCCAAGGAGGGCTAAAATCATGGAAAAGTGTGTCAAATCAAGTCCAAAGGCCACCAAAATTTAAATCCAAGTAGTTTAGGCAAGTATCAATGTGGATCTTGAAAATGAAGGGTATCCAATAGCTAGATATCCATAGATCTGAGATTGAAAGTGCATCACCAATTTGACCCAAGTGGGGCACAACCCTCAAAATGAGGAATGGGGCCCACAAGGCAAAAATCAAAGAAGTGACACACTAGGTGTAGGTTATCAAGTGTGAAGATCATGAATCAAGTGGGATTTCACCTACCCATGTCTGGGAACCAACCAAACTAGCTTCTCCCAAATGGTGCGATTTTGCTGAAGGAGGGCTAAGTGCCTTGGAAAGTGTGTCAAATGGAACCCAATCACCACCAAACTATAGATCCGAATTGCCGTGGATACTATAGAGGTGGGTTTTCAATATATTTCCAAAAGGTAGGCTAGATCCAAGTAGATCTAAGAAAAACAAAAATGAGGGTTTTGAGTTTAATGTTGTTTTGACCAATGGGGTGGATAGCAAGCGAAATCAATACGTACCTTGTAGATCTTACCTCAAAAGCTTGCAGCCTCTTAGCATATGGAGAATTCTTGCCCTAGTTACAATTCCAAGCTTGATCCAAGTGTCTTTAACAAATAGCATCCAAGCCCTAGGAGGAAATATGTCCCATGAAAACTTGCAAAATCAAACTACATCAAGTTAGATTTGATCTACAAATCCATAAGATCTAAGCATGTCATATCAAGAATGTAATCAATGGACAAAGCACAATTGAAAAACTCCCTCTCTATGAAGTCGATTTGCCCATGGGGGATGTGAGTAACCCCTACAATCTTCCCACAAAGCAAATTGATGAGCTAGCTTGAGCAATTCGGCCTCCCTCTCTTGAAGTCGATTTCACCTGAAAAGCAAACAATGTGAGCACAAACAATGTGAAGCAAGATATCCAAGAACACATGCAAGAACAACCCAATCAAAGCCAAGAAGTAGATCTCCAAAATATTCTTTACATTCCAAGTTTTCCAGAGCGCAAAGGTGAGCTATACAATAGGGGGTCTCCTCCTTATATAGAAAGACCAAAACCCTAGATCTCAAAACCACTTTACAAAAGATGAGTGGTTGAGATTAAAAGATCTCAATACATAATCAATGGCTAAGATGAATCATAACAACATAACACATGGATCACTCAAATAGAATGATGACGTCATAGCTAAAAGTACTCATGGAGGGTGACGTCATCCTCTAGAGGGGCAAAAGTACATGGGCCCACCTTATATGACTAGGACATGATTCATGAAGCACATGGTGGGGCTAGGAGGCATCAATCCTTGCTAGCTCATTCCCATGGCACAATAAAATAATATAATATGTCCAAAATAAATACAAATGATCAAATCTGTCCTCAAAATCTGTGAGAGACATGTAGTAAATGGCCTCCTGTGGCCTCTGTGGACCCCACTGACTGATGAAAACTAGCTAGAAGATAGGGAGTTCACCCTGGAGACCTCTGTGAAGACCAAGTGCCAAAACCTTGACTCAATTGCCCAAATCGAATTCCTTAGTGACCCTTTTATCCCATTTCTGGATTGCCTCGGTAACTGTGAAAGTGTTGAAACTGCCTCCTAGGGAAACTGCGCTGTCAATCTGAGCCCACCAAGCTCTCCAGAAGGGGGGGTAAATGGTAATAACAAGTGGCTGGAACTCCCCCTCCTCATACAGCGCCCTAAGTGAACTGGCCTCTCATGGCCCCTGCTGCTCAGGCGGGAAATTAGCCCCAAATCTGGTCAACAAGTGTAAAAATGCATCTATCACTGTCAGAAGTGCCCGGAACTAAATAATAAGTGTCTCATTGGATCCAGAAGACCCAAATCTACTAAGAATGTGTACTCATACACCATGGGTTTCCCTGATGGGCTAACTGTAGGGTCCACTATATATGGATAGTGCATAATCTGATGATCTGAAGTAATAATAAAACCTGCTGAACTGCATCAATCATCATTTGAACCATATGTCCATCATATAGCATCAACATCAAGAATATGTGGGTCCATCTATCATCATCAATAAGCATGCATGGCCCACATCATCACGGATCCCAAGAAATGAATATACAACCAAGGATAAATCATATCAGTAGACTAAGACATGTTCCTCCAATCATACTCACAGCCTAACTTAAAGTATAACATCATTCAGTGGCATTAATCTTGTTAGCATATTCCGTTGTTATTTATAATTATTTGCACAATAGCTTAAATGACAAACTCACCCATTGGATGTGGTCTAACTGCTAGCTAAGGATGAAGGCTAGGAACAAGGCTGGGCAAAGGGGGTGACTTGTCTAAACTCAACTAAAAGACACTTTGGACTGGGAGAAAGGGGAAGCTACAAACTCCGTGCTGAACAAAAATAAACACGGTGAATGGCTGTGCCTCACAAATGGATAAGTTGTTTAGAGAGTGCTTATTCAACTTAGGCACCATGTCTACTTTTATAAAAGATGATCTAGTTTCATTAGGATCCATTGATTTCATTTCATGGCCTTTTTGGCCTACATAACCCTTTGGATCTCAGGTGTGCTGATAAGCACAACTAGTTGCAGCTTGCATCTCGGGCATGTTTATACATATACATAAGGTCAGCAATTGTTTAGATATAGCATTTAAGAACCATTGCTTTTTGGACCTTTCTTATACTCTTCGAGGAGTATTTTTAGTAGTTCATCGTTCTTGCCCTTTTTAGTTTCCATGGGCGAATCTATATAAGTTTCCACAAGTAGTACATGAGCTTTCAGTTTTAGCCAACAACATCTCAAGTGACTAAAGGGAGTTCGAGCTAATGCCAAACATCGGGACAATCGACTAGAATGATTTAGGCCTACAATCCAACTTACCAAAGGCAAGTTCTGTCACTAACTCAGAGCCGAGACACTAAACAGACAGGGATGCGGTCCAAACACAGAGGTAGAAAAAGGGGAAGTCCTCAGTATCAGAAAGTCAAACAAGACAAGTCAAGGGTAAATCCAAATAAGGAAAGTCATGGATGGATGGAGTCAAGTGATAATGGAGCCTAAGCTAGCAGACAGGTAATGTCAAGAAAGACCATATCTATGTAAGGTGATAAACCAGTGGGTTTTGCCATACAACCTAAAGTGCAAGTAAATGTCCATTTTATAATTCATCATCAAGATAGTTCATTTTAAATTTTACACAGTTTGCCACATCATGAATAATATACCAAGCTAGTGCTGTGAACGTGACTAAAGCAACAAGATAATAATCCACAGTCAGTGATCAAACATCCATAGGTCACATAACATCATCATAAGGATAATCATCATATATCATCTGAAACACTGCTGCAATACATCTCTAGGCACTGAACTGAAACTGTATGGAATAAAGGGTCACATCGGTCATCACATCTGAACTCTCAAGGTTCAGCATTGACACAAGGTCTAACATAAGTCTGAATAATACACTCCTCTGATCATGAGTGATCTCAAAATAATAAACTCATCATAGCCAAGCTCTGAATAATCCAAGCTTTGGAATGTGCAGATATCTGCTAAGCAAGAATAGTAGCCCTGCTACTATGGTGTGATAACGGGTCCTTTACAAATGGGCTCTTGGTACCTCAAAGGGGTTCTATAACCACAACTAGTCATCTTAAGACTTCCACTTGATCTTCATGGTCCACACGTGCCAACTCAAAGTACATCATCATAAATAAAGAAGATTATTCTTGTTCTCCTTGCTCACCAAGGTCATGTGCTAGGTACATCAACAAGGGGTGGCCAGTGCCTTGAGGAAACAACCTAGCTCAACCATCTCGAAGACCTAGGAGAGGAGAGCATCACACATCATCATCTTGGTTAACTGACCAAGATCCACTTGGTTAACTGACCAGGTACCCTAGGTATAAGTTAGGGGGACCCTAGATAACTGCTAGGGGCTTATCTGACTTGGTCCTAGACCAAGTTCGCTAGATAACTGCTAGGGTTATGCATTGCTTGGTCCCAGACCAAGAATCTCTTTGGTGTAACGGACCAGGAGGTCCTAGTGATCAGCTAGGGGCTTTTGCCATGGCTTCTATTGCTTGGTCCTGTTATCACATATATAGTAGCTGGTGTTATCACATATATAGTAGCTGGGCTACCATATGTTTTATTCCAGATTCCAGTACATTTTTCAGCCAGTCCTTTACATTGAGATGCTAGAGATGAGCATCTATATTGGATCACTATTATGATTATGGACAACAGTATATTCCTATGCCATGACTGAGTCTCAAGAAACTCAGGTTTGATGACCGATGTAGCCATTTATCCATTTATAGAGCAATATGTATTGCCTAGAGTTGCAGTAGCAGTTTCCCAGTGGACAGATGATGGTTCAAATTGTTTATGCACAGGTATATGACCCAGCAGGTATTCTCATGTATTATGGTTATTATTGCTTTTATACTCATTCTTGTGGCATGTTTTAGCACTTAGTGTCATGATCTAGTGATCATATAGATATGTGGACCTGGTTGTATTATTTATTTATCTATATCCTTACTCAGACTTAGAAGTTCCTGGTTATACTCATTGGTTTTACCCTCCTTAGGAGAATGGAGGTGATCATTCCCACCATGCTATGGCTTGCTAGTGTTGGTTTCATTATTCACTTTCTCCATCCATCCATTACCTTCCCATTATGATATTATCCTTGACTTACTACTTGACCTGTGATATGGAGGACCTTCCCCCACTTTGGCCTCTTTGTTGGATGAGCTTCCCTGTTTATCTTGTGTCTCGGCTTTGAGTTGGTGACAGAGATTGCCTTCTGGTGAGTTGGATTTCATGCTTAGTGGTGGAACTTCCGCATTAGTCATTTGGGTTGTTGTTGGCTAAAACCTGAAACAGATAGTACTACCATCATTACAATGTGTCTGGAAATGAAATGTAAGCCCATTCTAGAATGTGTTTCTTAACACACGTGAATGAAAGGCATGTGAAATTAATGAAAAATCCAAGAATGTGTTTCTTAACACACACAGATCAAAAGTCTAATAAATGTAAATTCAAGAATGTGTTTTTTAACACACACAGATCAAGGCTATGGAAATGAATGAAAGTCCCAAAAAGCAATGGTTTAATAAATGCTATATCTAATGATTGCTGGTCTCACTTGTAATGATCTATTCCTCACTAGCTTGCGGGTTATCATGTGAGATGGAGTAAGGGACAACTAATTCTAAGTGTACCCTAGAGTCCCAAGTTACGGTTTGCCAGGCACCTAGTCATGGCGGCTCTAGAAAAGATCCTCACGGAGCTGTATCAGCTTGGATGTGAGCTATAGACATCTGTCAAGGTTGAATAAACACTTCCCAGATTGCTTATCCATTTGTGAGACACTGCCTTCCCCTGTGTTATTTGCTTGTCCAACATATGCTTTAGTTTGTATTCCCTTTCCATATCCAAGGTGTCACTATGTCAAGTCAGTATAGTCATCCCTTAGCCTAGCCTTGTAGTCTTCAACCTTCACCCTACACTAGCAAAATGATCACAACCATGAAGTGAGTATATTCTTGAAAGTCTGGTCTGAGCTATAATAATAATATGAAAACATTTAATTCTTGATTTTAGCTCGCCAGAGAATTGATTACCATATGTTATATTGCTACTTGAATGATTTGTAAAGCATGTCTTAACCTCTAACACTTGCAGCAGTTTGATGTTAGCCTGGGTCATTTTATGGGTCATGTTGACTTTGTCAAACCTAGTTTGACCAATGTCAACTACAGGACATGAGGTGGATAGACCTTGGATGATGCAGATGGATGATATATGGTCTATTACAAGTCACCAGGTGGTTCCATGCATTGATTACAGGTTTATGATGATGACTTGGTATTTTATCATATTTGATCATTTACAGATTATTATTATTTTTATCTGTTCGGGCATATTTGAGATATTATATGATCATGCAGAGATCCATATGGTGTACGAGTACACACCTCTAGTAGATTTGGGCTCTCTGAGTTCAATGAGATAGTTGGTTTTCAGTTCCGGGTAGTTACAGTGAGTATTTTCCTCAGTTTGTCATTCTGGTGCAGATTTGCCATTAAAAATGGCCTGTGAGAGCAGTTTGATGATCTTCTTGGTTCACCTAGGGCGCTACAGAGGTAGTATGGGGTCTAGCCACTTGTTGTTACTATTATGCCATACTCCCGGACATTATGGTGCATTCAGATTTGGCCCCGGATGAACCAACAGAGAGTTATAGGTATTTTTTATATTTTATAGAGGATTTACAGAGGCATAAAAATGGTGAAAATGGCTACTTAGGAAATCGACTTGAGCTACCGAGGCAAGGAAATGGCATGGGAATTGTTTTGATGATGTGTTTGATGTCTCCCACACCCTCTAGAGCAGTTGTATCAGTCAGTGGGGCCCTCTCACATTTCTCCGACACATTTTGAGGTTTTATGGAGCCTTTGGAGGCTCATAACTTTCCCAGAGGAGCACGATTTGGTGCTAGGTTGAGTCATATGTTATTATTGTGCCATGGGGACACAGTAGGGAGGTTAGATATTGTTGCCTAGACCCACCATGAAAGGGTTATCATGTTTTTCTAGTCATATTGAGTGGGACATCCTCCTAGAGTGACTTTGTCCATGTATTATGTTATATTTTTGAGTTGATCCATGTACTTTTTTGTTGAGCTCATCTCAACTGTTGATTAGAACTTTTATATCTTTTAATCTTAGCCATCCATTCAAAAAGGTGGTTAGGATTTTGGTATCTCTTCTTCCTATTTAAAGGAGAGAGCTTCTCATTGTAAAGGGACTTTTGGCTCTTGGCTTTTGGAATAAAATATTTTCTTTGCAAACTCTTGTCTCTTGGTTGTGGATGCTATTGATGTTGATTGAAACTGTTCTTCCTTTGCACTGAGAGTATTTTAGAAGAGCCTTTGCATATTTTTCTCCACATTTTAATCTACAGGTGAAGAAGTCGATTTGGTGAGGAAGGCGCATTGGATGGGCCCTAGGGAGACCCTCCCTGCTATTTTCTCTTCTCTTCGTTGGTTACAGGGAGTATCATTGTCTTAATACCTCTTACTCCTTGTTTTCATGTTCATTACTTGTATTTCTTCCATTGTTGCATTAAACTGATTGATTGTACTGTCCTTGGTTTATCAGGAAGAGGAAGGTGCATTAGTGTAGCTGGGCAATTTGCACAAGCAAGGAAACTCTTCAATCTCTCATTTGATCTCTACGGGAACAATCCTCGACATCATAGCAAACATTTCCATGACTCAGGTACGCTTTTAAGGTAAGTAATTTTTTTTTCTAACCTACCCATCTGTCATTCTCATTTAAAACCCTAAGTTGAATCCTTTAGAAAATTCCATAGCTCAAACGACTTGGCTAACATCATAACCATTTCTGGTTTTTTAGGCTCTTGCATTTATCTAGGTGGGCAAAACGTCACACTTGGAGGACTCCATAGGCCCATTTCCCAAGGCACTAGCCTCCTTGAACCCTCACGACTTTCCTGAGAGTGGCAGTTTACCTATTGTTTGATCTTTGTCCTCGAGCTTGTTTGCTTTAACACTGTCATATCCACTTGTCAAGTTGTTCTAGAAAGCCCTAATCCACAAATTCACTCTTTGGGTGACTTTCCCTGTTTTAAGGGTCACGTTTCCCAAGGCAGCTGAATTTGTCATTTTGAACTAGCACCTGAATCCTGGAATCATACTTAATCGTTGAATCACTATGTGTAATCATTCTTTATCAAGTCATATCTTCCCTAAGCCTCCACAGTGATCTCATTTCCTTAAATCTAGGGTTCCATACCTGTCACCTTACGTATTTCATCTTACCTGATTTGATCTGGAGATTGGGTTTGATGATTGATCTCTCCTGTCGGGAGTAGATCTGGGTCTCCCCCTTGTTGTCTTAGCTTTGATAACTTAAGTGAAGGGTGCCTTGATTGGCGTGACAACCAATCCATTGGAGATCGAGGATCTCGAGGTTCACCACTTTGGTTGCTTATCCCCTCTACCATCCATTCTAGATCCATCTTTAGGGGCAACTACAAGATTGGTGATAACAGGTCCCAGACTAAGATCCCTAGATAACTGCTAGGGGCCCTAGATACCTGCTAGGGACTTAAACTGCCTGGTTAACTGACCAGGAACCCTAGTTAATTGACTAGGGTGCCATCCTCCTAGAGAATGGCTCTCGCAGCTGCATTATCTTTAACAGGAAGGACACTTTAATAGGTAATATTGTTTCATTACTTCGATAATGTGGATGGGAATTTGGGCATACAAATTAGACTGTCAACAAGGCGTCTTGAATGAGCAACATGTGTTGAAATACATTTAAAGGATGAAATATGCATATACTTGCACAGATAGAGGTTCTACCAACTGCAAGATGAGGCTACAACCCCATGGCAGCTGTGAGAAGTTGTGTAACAACCTATAAGTACAATAAGGCTATGAATTGAGACATGGTTGAGAAGCAGCTTCTATGAAGTACGCACCTGATTCATTCTGAAGCAACATAGTTGATATGAGAACACATATGACAGCAATCAACATTTGCATAAGAACACAAAATGAAAGGAGATTGACGAACTGTACACACTGTATTCTCTATAATCCATTGTGTAGTTATAAAAGTACACTAAGTCCAAAATTGGAACGACGAATCAATCGCTGGAGTGATTGATGGAGTAATTCATGAAGTGATAGGAGTGATTGGTGGAATTGTTGATGGGTGATTAATTATCAATGGCATGTGATGTATATGCAAGTGATTCCATTTGTACTAACAAGTTACAGATTCATAACAAGCAAGCATGTAAAATCAGAGATGGTAAAAGAGATTACTAGTTGGCTTCGCAAAATTATGAGCAGATGCATTTAGCATGAGGAGAAAATGTATGATGTAAGTCATTCGCATATTAATACAATCATTCCTTGAGGTAGAATGGTGTTTGACAGTTCTGGGTGAAGCCAATGAAATGCTACAAATTAAGATGTTAGAGTGACAATAATAGATTGAAATGGAAAGCAACGTGTGCTCAAGATATCAAATCCTGTGGATGCTTTCAGAAGTATATTTGTGACCAAAACGGTGAAATCTATGGTCAGTAATCTAATTATCTCAATGATTACTGTCAATGACCTCAATAAGATGGATGACGAAGAGAACTTGAATTGGAAGACAAGAAAGGGGTGAATGTGGCAGCCATGCTGTGTTGTTCTACCTCTTTGTTTTGTTTTGATTGTAATTATCAATGTTGTTGACCACTCCATAAAATTAAATATTCTTAAAACATTTTGAGTAAAATATAAATGCTAATATTTTTCTAAAATTTTAGCCACATACACACTCACTTCCACACACATAGCCCAAAGGGTTAGCTCATCCAGTTGTTGCAAATGTTGCTGGGCATTGGTTATTTCCATGCTGCCAGGTCCCTGGTTTGAATAGCACTGGGTGAGGCATACTGGTCTACGCTGATGGGTTTACTAGGGATGCCATCCAAGAAAGTGGGTAAGCATCTCTTGAGTTTCCCTGTGAGGTTTTCCTAGGAAAAAAATGTTGAGTTTACTAGGGATGCCATCCATGAATGTGGAGAAGCATTCCTTGGGTTTTCCTGCAAGATTTTCCCAACTAAATGGACAGGCCGTTTATTAAATAACTCTATAAGTATTTTTCCGTTAACCCTGTATTAACCTTATCTATATTGTTTGAACAATCACATTTTCCTTTCACTGTCTGCCTGTATACTATTTTGACTGTTGCGATCTAATATTTCCCACAAGTTTATACTGTATCTGGAACTTCAGCAACAAAATATACCACAAATCTTTGACCGCTCCTTGGTAGTAATATCTTTTTTTGGTCCAATGATTTTTAATTTGACAATAATTATCAGTGTTTGCGTTTTGAATGCATTGGGGAATTTTCTTTCTATCAGAATATACAGCCTGTCTCAAGCGTGAGTTTTTATTATCTAACAAACAGTAGTGGTGGCTTCAGCTAAACAGTGCAGGTGGATACTTATTCCTTGGCTGGTACTATCAGATATAATCAGATAGCTGCCCGTTAGAGCACCAAGTCCAGAAGACACCTGCAATTCTTCTCTTATCCAGTGGTGCTTTTCTGATCTCCTTGTCTGAAGTTATGCCCACACTAGTCTGATTATATCTGCAATTATTCTGTTCTAAAAACTCTATATATACATTCCATTATCATACTATCATTGCTAATTGTATTATTTCAATTTGAAACTCAACATAAACAGAGCCTCATAAAAAACAAAGCTATGTCAACCTTTGGGACATGCTGTTTTGATGCAAGCAAAGTTCCTTAATACCAAGGATCCATTGAATAAGAGCCAAGTGTAGTAAAAAACTTAAGACACATTGAGAAGGGTCAACATATGATATATCTCACCTTGCCCGTAGCCATTCCTCATGTTAAGGAATATAACGATCAATAAAATAATGATGGATGTTGTTTTGAAAAAGAAGGTGAACCTACGTTGAAGCTATGTTATGGAAAAAAGATTTCAAAGATGATGACATTGATTCCCTTATGATTTTGTTTTTAGTTGCCTAATACGTATTTGTTTGTATTCCTGTATAGTCTTAGGCATCTTTTTCGCTGATGATCTTTGTATGATTTTGGACGTGGCTTATCTCAAAAAGGTGACATGGCATCAATTATTAACTGATTACATACACTAAACCACCCTAATTTTATGCATCACGACTGTAATTTTTCCTTAGCGATAATGATTATGATTCTTGATGAAAAGAAATGTCTGCATTCTAGCTTGCCATTAGTATTTGGTGGATTTTATTTTTAACCCATAAGCAAACTATAAAAAGTTTGGTAGACAGGTTTAAAAAGTCTTATTTTTTATTAGTGAATCTTTGATGGATGGATAAATTACAATATGAAGGGACAAATCTTCTAAAATTGAAAAAAATATCTTGGATGCTTCTCTTGATTGTGCAGACTGGTGTTTGTTATCTTTTTTCCTTTAGAATAAATTACAGGTGCATTGCCAACTCCAAAATCTTTTTAATACATTTTTCAAGTCAAGATTTTAAACATTCTAGGATTTCTTTTCCTTTTTGTGGCTTTTGGAATTGATAGATTTGGTCTTTAGGTTGCTAAATGGATGTTAAGCAAAGGCCAAGGGATGACAATGGGCACTTATGACACAATGATACTTGCATTTGATATGGATGGAAGGGTTGATGAGGCAGAAGTATTATGGGATACAATTTGCCAAATGCACACAAGATCTGTTCCGCGAATGTTATTTTCAAGAATGATATCAATGTATGAGAGACACAACATGCCAAAAAAACTTTTAGAGGTACAAAGCCGTCTCTTTCTCTTTTACCATTTAAGAAGAGATATTCTAACTAGTGAAGATTTCTTACAAGAATACATCTCAGTTTTGAATTTCTTACATATATGTATGTATAATTGAAATTTGTTTAATATGCAATCTAGAATGCTTGCACATTGTTTGTCACCTTTTGTTTAAAATTTATTTGATCCATTTCTCGTCATTTTAATTGTTTGACTATGAAGGATATTTACTTCTAAAGATCATGTTCATTTAGGATGTGATGCAATATGACTATAAATTTATTTGTATGTGAAATTATAAGTTTTATTAATTGCATGATATCTCCCTTCATATGCTTATTTGCAAATATTTTTAAGCCTTAGATATCACGACATTCAATTTTATTACATTAGTGTTGTCTTTATTGGTTGTCTAGGACCTTAATTGTAATTGTACCCCTTGTCTCTTATATATACCAATGAGATCTAGTTTTAGAGATCATCTCATCTTGTCTTGTGCATTGGATACATTGTAGAAGGAGGTGTTGTCACATCCATAGTAGCGGGGCTACCATGATTCAGATCAGGCCTGTTAGAGGCATGAGCTAGTCCCTTGGTTGAGATGAGAAATATTGCTATCCGGTGGTGGATATTTGTAGAGCTTGCAGAGCAGCAATAGTTCCCCTTTTTGCCATGACTGAGTCCTTCACGACCCCATTGAGATGTATTGGTTGGGTTGTGGTTCATTTATCAGAGCAACAGACGTTGTCTTCCTTTTGCCCGCTTGCAGTCAGAGCCTTTTTCGTATCATATCAGAGACAGGTATATGGTTGAGTAGGTATGCATCTTGTATTTGGGTTTTGTCTCTGTTATTTATCTTAGTAGCTATTGATTGGACATTTAGTGATTGATGGTGGTGATATATTTTTACTGGTGGGATTGTCATGATTGGTTGAATGGTTTTGAATGTTAAGGCCATTATATATGCTCACTTGTATTGCCTACTTTACACAAAACTAGTTATTCCTACTCTCATTGCTATGTTGGTTTCCTCCTTCACCCGTTTATCTCCACCCTTATAGTTTTATCCCTGATTGAAAACTTGGACTTGTGAGATTGAGGACCTTTCCCCCATGTTGACCTCTATGCATAGTAGATTCCATGTTGTTTTGTGTCTCGACTCTGAGTTGTGCGATAGAACTTGCCAAAGCCTTGACCCTTCCGGGCCGAAGGAACGCGTCGATGTTGGGTCCTGAGCCTAGGTGAGTTGGGATTCTGAAGCGTTGACCTCTCTGGTCGGTTACCCCCAATGTTTGGTCTTGATTGTGGATGATTCCTGCTAGTTGACCCCATGCTTCATTCTGGGCCAGGAGTACCCGCTGATGTTGTGACATGAACTAAGACTAGCTAGTTGCCCGAGTTGTGTCAGATAGACTTGAAGAAAGTGTTCCTATCATCATTACATGCATCAGTATGTATGGCTATTGTTATCACACAACTTGTAGTTGTCCCTAGTGGTATCCCATCCGGGATGGTAGAGGAGATAGACAACTAAAGAGGTGACCCAAGAGATGCCACGGTTCCCAATGCAAGCTGGGAGTCACGTCAACCGAGGCACTCTTCACTTTAGATCAAGATGAATCAAGACCAAGGGGGAGACCCTATAGCCAATCAAAGGTGATTGGACCAAAGCAAAGGTTTCTAGGGAAGTGTGAAAGATGAGTTACGAAAACCAATGCAAGGTTAGGTGGACCTAGAAATTAAAGTATGGTTGAAAGAGGCTTAGGGGGTGACTTGTGTTTCAACCAATGAATGATTTAGACCACATGATGAGATCGAATGACAAGATCTAGTACCATGAAATACACAAGTGGGACCCACTTTGTTGGGATATGGAAATAGCTCAAATGGGACCCACAAGGTGAAGTTAAGGATGCAAATGATACCAAGGGGTATGCAAAGAATATATCTATGTGTCTAAGGTGAAAATAGAGATACCCACATATGGGATCTAGCACTTGACAGTGACACTAATCTCAGGGAGTGCGAATTGCCTTAGGTGGACTAGTGCCTTGAAATGGATGGGTAAATGGAGTCAAAAGGATGTGAAATTGTAGATCGGGACACCTAGGAGGAAAATCAAGAAGGCTATTCAAGATCAAGTGCATGTGATGGTTAGATCTTACTAGATCTAATGTTTCACTAAGTGACCCAAGTGGACAACAATCCCCAAAATGAGGAATGATACCCCCAAGGAAGAACTTCACAAAGTGAGACACTAGATGTAGGTTTCAAGGTATGCTCTTTCCAAAACAAGCGGGATCTCAAACACTGAGTTTCTCTAAGTGGTTCAACTCAAACCCCTAAGAAGTGCGACTTTGCCCAAGGAGGGCTAAATGCATGGAAAAATGTGTTGAAACAAGTCCAAAAGCCACCAAAGTTTAGATCCAGGTAGTTTAGGCAATTATCAATGTGGATCTTGAAAATCAAGGGGATCCAATGGCTAGATCTCCATAGATCTGAGATTGAACATGCATCACCAAATTGACCCAAGTGGGGCACAACCCTCAAAATGAGGAATGGGGCCCACAAGGCAAAAATCAATGAAGTGAGGCACTAGGGGTAGGTTATCAAATACGAGGATAATGAATCAAGTGGGATCTCACCTACCCATCTCTTGGAAATAGCCCCAATAGCTTCCCCCAAGGAGTACGACCTCCCTCAAGGAGGCTAAAGTGCCTTGGAAAGTGTGTCAAATGAGTGCCAATCCACACCAAACTATAGATCCGAATTGCCGTGGATACTATAGAGGTGGGTTTTCAGTATTTTACCCAAAGCCAAGCTAGATCCAAGTAGATCTAAGAAAAAGTGAAAAATGAGGGTTTTAATCAATTAGGGTTTTATGATCTAGAATTCATGGATAAGCCAAGGAAGAAGAAGACCATACCTTTGGAGCATACCTGGATGAAGTGATGAATGCTAGTTGAGATGAGGATTACTTTTGCCAAAGATCAAATGAAGAGTTTTGAAGCCCTCTTGCTAAATCGACCTTCTCCAAGCCACACGTGTGTCCCTCTAACTTGTCAAAACCAAGGAGCAAAGCATCAATCAGTTTAACATGTTGAAGGTAGATACAAGCAAGAAAGAGATAAGCAAAGAATAGTTGGTACAAAGACAAAACCACTCCCTGTTTAACCAAAACATCCTCTTGAAGCTTGAAGGGTAGGCCTCCCCACCAATTCACACTCCTCCAAAACGTCCTCTTAACCTGTAAAAAAAGTCTGGCAAAATATGCAAGATAGCTACAAGAGATCCTCCAGTGCAATGGACAAAAGCATTTACAATCAAAACAACCAACATCCACTCCAAGATCCAAGCATGTACTCCAAAAGATAGAATTTTATTCCAAGAGCCAAGAGCCAAATTCTCTAGATGATTTTACAAAGAGAAGCTCTCTCCTTTAAATAGGATGGAGAGAGGCCATAATCCTAACCACTTTTTGAATGAGTGGCTAAGATTAAAAGATCAAACGATCTAATCAATGGTTGAGATGAATTCAACAATAAAATACATGGATCACTAATAAAATAATATAACAATGGACCAAATCGCCCTAGGAGAGGGGGTCCCACCAGAAATAAGTGATAAAACATAAGATCTAGCTCATGGTGGGTCCAAGGGGTAATTATCAACTCCCTTGGTCAATCCCCATGGCACAATATCCAAAAATAATCATGCTAGACACCAAATCGTGCCTCTCTAGGAAAGTCGTGAGCCTTTGGAGGCTCCAGAAATCATCATAAAATGCCAAAAGTGATGGATGTGGGTCCCACTGAAAGCTGAAACTGCTGGAGAAGGTGTGGAAGACATCCCACTCATCATCACAAGTGATCCCATGCCATAAATTTGCCTCAGTAGCCCAAATCGAATTCTTCAGTAACCATTTTCACCATTTCTGGACTGCCTCGGGAAGTGTGAAACTGCCCAAACTGCCTTCTGGAGTGCCTGCACTGTCAAGGTGAGGCAACCAGGCTGTCTGGGAGGGGGGTAATATGGTAATATCAAGTGGCTGGACCACCCCCCTCCATGCACAACGCCCTAGGTGAACTCATCAAATCTTTGCTTTGGTCTGATAGGGCCTCTGATAGACCAAATCTGCACTAGGATAGCCAATTGAGGCTAATGATCACTGTAACTGAAAATAGATTGCCCCTTTGGACTTAGAAGGTCCAAATCCATCTAAAGTGTGTACTCATACACCATATAGATCTTTGCATGGTCCAAAATAAATACTCATCATCTTCGACATACCAAATAATAATAATTTGTAAAAGTGCTGAAAAGCACAAATCATCATCATCAACCTGAAACCACTGCATAGAACCATCATAGTGACCTGTACCAGACCATCTGAGGTCTGCCACCTTATGTCCTGTAGTTGACTTTTGGTCAAACTGGGTTTGACCAAGTCAACAATGACCCAAAATATAACTCAGGTTGTCATCATAAGACTGCAAGGTGTCAAAGGTTAAAGCATGCTTTATAATCCATTCAAATAGGAATTATAACAAAAAGTAATCATTACTGGCGATCTAAATCCAAAAATATAAGGTCATTAATTATTATTATTACTCAGACTAGACTTTCAAGATCATACTCACTTCATAGTTGTGATCAATTTGCTAGTGAAGGGTGAAGGAAAAAATAAAATGGCTAGGCCAAGGGATGACTTACTGACTTAACACTGTGACACTTTGGATATGGAAAAGGGAATACACACCATATCATATACTGGACAAGCAACAACACAGGGAAAGGCGGTGTCTCACAAATGGGTAAGGTGTTCAAAGAGTGTTTATTCACCTTGGCAGATGCTCACAATCCATAATACAAATGAGGCCAGCAATCTTTTTGATATAGAATTTAAGTTCCATTGCTTTTTGGGCCTTTAGTTTCCATAGCCTTTGATCTATGTGTGTTTATAAACACATTGCATAGATTTACATTTTATATAGGCTTCTTGCTGCAGGTGTGTTTTTAAGGCACTTGTTTACCTGAGCACTTCTAGGTGTGTCTTTAGACAACTTGTTTACCTAGGTATTACATTTCACAATAAATATAACATTTGATTTTTCTTTCCCAGATTCATTTGGCTTTTTCACAATAGATATAACATTTTCTTTTAACAATTTTGTATTCATGGCAGCACTATCTGTTTAAGGTTTAGCCAACAACATCTTTAGTGACTAGGGGGACTTGATGAAGAAATCCAAGTCACCAAAGGTAAGTTTTGTCACCAACTCAGAGCCGAGACACAATAAACAAGGAAGCTTATCCAATACAGAGGCTATAGTGGGGAAAGGTCCTCCATGCCACTAGTCAAGTAATAAGTCAAGGTAGATAACAAAACTGGGTAGGTAATGGATGGATGAAGATAGTGAGTAATGAAACCAACACTACCAAGCCAAGATATGGTGGGAATGATCACCTCTAATATCCCTAAGGAGGGTAAAACCGATGAGTATAGGTCAAGAACCTCTAAGTCTGAGTAGGGACAGTATGATACATATATAAGTACAACTAGGTCCACATATATATATGATCGCCAGATCATGATACTAAATGCTAAGACATGCTATAAGGATGAATATAAAAGCAATATAGATGTTATCACACCATAGTAGCAGGGCTACTATTCTTGTACAGCAGATATCTGCACATTCCAGAGCTTACATTGTTCCAGAGCATGGCTATATATTATGGATCACTCATGATCAGAGCAGTATATTATTCAGATTTGTATATGACCTTGTGTCAAGGCTGAGCCTTGAGAGTTCAGATTGGATGACTGATGTGACCACTTATCCCATTACAGTTTCAGTTCAGTGCCTAGAGATGTACTTCAGCAGTGTTTCAGATGATGCATGATGATTGCTATTATGATGATGTTGTATGATCTATGGATATGTTCTCACTGACAGTGGATTATTAGCTTGTTGATTTAGTCATGATTATAGCATGTGCTTGGTATATTATTCCTGATGTGGCAAACTATTTAAAATGAACTGTAAACCTTAAAATGGACAATTGCTTGCACTTTTAGGTCATCTAACAAAACTTACTGGTATTTCACCTTACATAGACATGGTCTTTCCCGACACCTGTTGTCTGCCAGTGTAGGCTCCATATCCACTTGTCTCCATCCATACATGACCTTCCTGTTTGACTTTAAACCCTGACTTGTCTCATTTGACTTCCTGGTACTGAGGACTTCCCTATTTTTCTACCTCTGTGTTTGGACCGCATCCCTGTTTATTCAGTGTCTCGGCTCTGAGTTGGTGACAGAACTTGCCTTTGGTAAGTTGGATTGTAGGCCTAAATCATTCTGGTCGGTTGTCCCGATGTTTGGCATTGGCTCGAACTCCCCTAGTCACTTGAGATGTTGTTGGCTAAAACTGAAAGCTCATGTTCTACCTGTGGAAACTAAATGAATTCGCCCATGGAAACAAAAAAAGGGGCAAGAGCAATGAAAAGCTAAAATACTCCTCGAAGAGTATAAGAAAGGTCCAAAAAGCAATAGTTCTTAAAAGTTATATCTAAACAATTGCTGACCTTGTGAAAATATGAAAAACATGCCCTGGATGCAAGCTGCAACTAGTTGTGCTTCTCAGCACATCTGAAATCCGAAGGGTTATGTAGGCCAAAAAGGCCATGGAAATAAATTGAACGATCCTAATGAACTTGGATCAACTTGATGTAGACATGATGCCTAAGTTGAATAAGCACTCTCTAAACAACTTATCCATTTGTGAGGCACAGCCATCCCCCCGTGTTCTTTTGTCCAACACAGAGTTTGTAGCTTCCCCCTTTCCCAGTCCAAAGTATTTTTGAGTTAAGTTAGACAAGTCAAACCCTTGGCCCAACCTTGCTCCTAGCCTTCATCCTTCACTAGCAGTTTGACCATGTCCAATGGGTGAGTTTGTCATTTGAACTATGGTGCAAGTAATTTTATATAACAACGGAATATGTTAATATAATTAATGCCACTGAATGGAATTTGTACTTTGAGCTTAGCTATGGAATGATTAAAGAAGCATTGTCTTAGTCTACTGATGTGATTTATCCTTGATTATATATATTCTTGGGATCCGTATTGATGATGATTTATGGTCCCACATGTTTGATGATGATATCATATGATGGACATATGATACAGATGATGATTGATCCAGTTCAGCAGGTTATTATCATTACAGATCAGCAGATTATACATTGTCCATATATGGTGGACCCTACAGCTGGCCCATTAGGGC
Organism: Larix kaempferi; assembly: GCA_027924585.1. Lineage (NCBI taxonomy): Eukaryota > Viridiplantae > Streptophyta > Pinopsida > Pinales > Pinaceae > Larix > Larix kaempferi. Next base: position 7,911,564 of record BSBM01000532.1, on the reverse strand, counting down.
AACCCAGGGTGTATGAGTACTCATTCCTAGTGGATTTGGGTCTTTTGGATCCATTGAGACACTTATTTTTCAGTTCCGGGCACTTCTGACAGTGATTGATGCAGTTTTACACTTGTTGACCAGATTTGGGGCTGATTTCCCAGCCTGAGCAGCAGGGGCCCCGAGAGGCCGGTTCACCTAGGGCGCTGATGATGGAGGGGGTGGTCCAACCACTTGTTATTACCATTTATCCCCCCTCCCGAAGAGCCTGGTGGGCTCAGATTGACAGCGCTAGCACCCTAGGAGGCAGTTTTGGCACTTTCACAGTTCCCGAGGCAGTTAAAAAATGGGATAAAGTGGTCACTGAGGAAATCGATTTGGGCAATTGAGGCAAGGTTTTGGCATTTGGTTTTCACAGAGGTCTTCCAGGGTGATCTCACTATCTTCCAGTCAGTTTTCACCATGTGGGTATCTCCAGATTGATCACAGGAGGACATTTACTGCTCGACTGTCATGGATTCTGAGGACAGTTTTGGTCATTATCATTATATTGGACATATTTTATTATTTTATTGTGCCTTGGGGTGAGCTAGCAAGGATTTATACCTCCTAGCCCCACCATGTGCTTATTTTATCATGTCCTAGTCATCATGAGGTGGATTATTGTACTTTATACCCCTCTTGAGGGATGACGTCACCCTCCATTGTACCACTTAGTGAGGGCGCTATTGTTATGTTGAGTGATCCATGTGATATATTGTTATGGATTCATCCTAGCCATTGATTGTATGATGAGATCTTATAATCTCAACCACTCATGTGATGTAGTATTGTAGAGTGGTATAGGGTTTTGGTCTTTATTATCCTATATAAGGAGGAGACCCCCCATTGTAAAGCTGACCTTTGGAGCTCTGGAATATTGGAATAGAATATTTTTTGTGGAGCACATCTCTCTTGGCTTGTGGATTCTCTTGCATATTGAATATAAAGTATCTCTTCTATGTATCATTGTGGATCTATGTGTTTTTGCTAACCTTTTGACAGGAAAGTCGAATTGGAGAGAGGAGGGCGACTTTTGGAGGGTTATTGTTGGAGGGATCCACATATTCTCTCTTGGGTTGATCTTGTGACAGGGAGTATCATTATTGTATCTTCGTGACATAGTTGATGCTTTCTATTACATCTTTCTACCATTTTCATAATCATCTTGCTTGACTTGTTTCTTTGATCTTGTCTTGTAGGAGGAGGACGATTTGGCTATCTTGGAGAAGGGAGATTTGGTTGGAGCACTTGGATCTCACTCTTGAATATAAACATAGGAGAATGCTATCAACTTGCAAGGTGGCCATAAGCAAATTGAGGTAAGATCTACAAGGTATGTGCCTCTTTCATCCATTCTATCTCCATTGGTCATAAAACCCTAATTAAATCAAAACCCCAATTTTTGGTATTTCTTAGATCTACTTAGATCTAGCCCTCATTTTGAAAAGATATTGAAAACCCACCTCTATAGCATCCACCCCTAGTTGGATCTATAGTTTGGTGGTGATTGGCTAAGAATTGATCCATTTTCTAAGATAAAAAGCTCTCCTTGACCTAAAGCGCACTTCCTTGAGAGAGGCTTGTTGGGCTAGATCTAGCACATGGGTAGGTGAGATCTCACATGATTTGGCATCTAGACACTTGATAACCTAAACCCATGTCCTTACTTTGGTGAAAACTACCTTGTGGACATCTCTCCATGTTTTGAGGGGTTGAAACCCCCTTTTGATTTCATTGGTAACTAAAAACTTAGATCTACTAAGATCTACCCATTCGATTCACTTGAAACTTTGAACATGCATAGATCGGGGTACTAGCATCCCGGATCTACATTTTGGTGGCCATTGGACTTGGTTTGGTCCACCAAAACCACTTTTTGCCTCTCCTTGAGAAAGTCGCACCCCTTGGGAATTTTGAGTTGGACCACTTCTAGGAAGTGGGTGTTGGAGATTTTTGTGGATTTGGATCGCCCATGCCTTGAAACCTAGGTCTAGACTGTCCTTTTGTCCCGATCTACCTTGGGGATTGCATTCCTAGTTTTGAGGAATTGTGGTCCACTTTTGGTCATCACCTAAAAACCTAGATCTAGCAAGATCTAACCATTGGATCTCATCCAAACCACTTGACTTGGCTTCTAGGTGTCCCGATCTACACTTTGACATTCTTCTTGACCCCATTAGCCCATCCAACAAGGCACTAGTCCTTCTCCAAGCAAGGCGCACTTCTTGGGATTAGTGTCAAACCCTAGATCTAGCACATGGGTAATCCTAGAACCAACTCTAACTTGTAGATCTAACCTAGATCTAGCCTATAGTACCATCTTCACACTTAACTTCACCTTGTGGGCCTTTCTAGAACCATTTCACACTTCCCAAGGCAACAAGACCCACTTGTGTAAACACATGGTACTATACTTAATAATCATACCCCATCAAGTGGCCTAAACCATACATAGATTGAAACATTAACTATCCATGATACCACCTTCAACCATACCTCAAACATTAGGTCCACTTAGCCTTGCGTTGGTTTCCGTAACTCATCATTTACCTACCCTTAGAAACCTTTGTCTAGGTCCAATCAACTGTGATTGGGGTATAGGGTCTCCCCCTTGGTCTAGTTATACCTTGACCTAAAGCGAAGAGTGCCTCGGTTGACGTGACTCCCACATTGCATTGGGAACCGTGGCATCTCTTGGGTCACCTCTTTAGTTGCCTGTCTCCTCTACCGTCCCGGATGGGATACCTCTAGGGGCAACTACAAGTTGTGTGATAACAATAGCCATAACACCAAAATATACCTGCAGAGTCATATACCTGAATGCTCAGCATCTGAACTAACATCTGTCCTCTGAAACTGCTGCTGTAACTCTGGGCACTACTGACTACTCTGTATAAATGGCTAAATGGCTACATTAGTCATCTCTCTGAGTGTCCTGAAACTCAGTCATGGCATGGGCAATATATCTGCTGTCCATAATCTGACAATGATCCACAATAGATGCTCATCTCAGCATCTCAAATGCAAAGGAACTGGCCGAATAGTGCTCTGGAATCTGAAAAAAGAATATATGGTAGCCTGACTACCATATATGTGATAACATCTGGCTCCAGCTAGGACAAGTGCTCTAAGGGAGAGAGCGCTTGAGAACCTTAGAATCTCTGGTCTCGAATTGCTCTGCATCAATCTTCAATCCAACACTGCAACATCCTTGCTTTTAGTTTTTATTTTGCACCTGTATCTGCGCTCACAAACACTAGAATACCTCATGGAGCATGTATGGGAAATATATAAAATAAAACTGGAAATGAAATCTATTCTAGAACAGAAATTGAAATGCATAAAAGGAATTTTAAGCTAACATGGCATATAAGCATTCTTTATCATTCATTTTATTCTTATTACTGTGCAGGAGGAAAAGAAAAACTTTCTCAAGAAGCCATACTCAACTCAACTTGCACAGGCAACCAAAAATAAAACAGAAAACTAATCACTCTTCAATGCATGCAGGAGGTGAGACGATCTTAGGAAGGAGCAAGACTCAACTCAATCAACAATTCAACAGGCAGTCAGTCAAGCAGAGAACTCAAAAAGAAAAGAAAAGTGGCAATACTCGACACACAGAAAAAGAAAAAGCACACAAAACCTATTGCTCAAATGAGCTTATTCAAGACCTACCTACCCTACTCTAACCAGTCAGCACAAATGTTAGGTAAAATCATAAATCCAGTGCAACCATTCATCAAGGAGGTTAATGATTCTTCTTTGATTTTCGTTAATAAAAAAAGTCAAGATTTGGTTAAAGATCAAAGAATTTGATAGCACAGTCTTCCTGATTTGTTCAAAAATTTCAAAAGGGTTTGAATGGTGCAAAATGAAATCATGCCAAGGAGACGACTGACTGATGCAAATATCCTCCATCAAAGAATCGATAGGATCATAAAAATTATGCAAGCTAAACTTCGAGATGGATGGAGGAAAAATATGTGATGAAAATTTTGACTTCTTTTGACTCATACTACTTTATTATTCTCTTCTCACATATTCAATTTGGTTCTCCCTGGGACTAATGATCAAATAAAAACCAAGTGGAAATAAATTAAAGCTTAAAAGACGGAAAATCAAAGTCAGCCCCACTTGATGCTCAAAAATGGAGAAAAGATGGAATTGATCTTTATGTAAATATTTGATCCAGAGTTCACTACTCCCTCTGGTTCGCCAGGAGATCTCAAGCGGTATGAGTCTCGATATCAATACAACATTAATATGTACTCAAACAACTAGATATGCATTTACCAACTGAACAATATAAATGCAATCATACATAAACAACAAATATACCCTAGAACCCTTTCGGGAGAAACCAGCAAACTATGGGGCTATCTTCTTTCTCGAGCCCAGAGCATATAGGAAAAGAGACAAGTACAATATAGGGTTACCTTAGTAATCTTTTCAGGCCAACTCAAGATTTGCATGCATCAGCGCTGATGCATGCACGGAAGAGATAAGCCCTAACTGGAAAACTGGATTTGAATGTCCCTGTATCCACCTCTGCCTGATCTATATGTCTCTATCCTCAGCTCTGCTCTGCTCGCTCTGAAGACTACTTTGTGACTGAAAACGTCCTCTTCTTGCATGCACAAGTGCACCCTCCCTCCAATAATGAAAGACTCGTACTGAATCAGATCTCAACAGATCTGAGCTCTGATCGTCATTGATCTTCCTCAATCTCTGAGACGAAGATACTCTGTAAGTTACAGACACTCAAGTGCTCTACTGGATGCGGTACGAGCTTCTCCCTCCTTGAAGAATGCGCCCTCCTTCACATGTGAAGTCGTCCTCCTCTCACTTGATCTATCTCAGATCAATGGTCTCACTAATGAAGATAGTCACCTCCTGTCTTCCTTATAACATCTCACCATCAAGTTAGGTTTACCAAAAACCTAAAATGGCTGCATGCAAACCTTTGCATGCATTTCTTTCCAATCATGAAGAAATCCAAGTCACCAAAGGTAAATTTTGTCATAAAATCAGAGCTGAGACACAATAAACAAGGAAGCTTACCAATACAGAGGCTACAGTGGGGAAAGGTCCTCCATGCCACTTGTTACGATGGTACTAGCACCAGTGTAACTGCAGAGGTGCCCTAGGGAGAGGGTGTCTTTTTTCTGACCAGGAGGGGTGTTTAGCAAGCTCATTCTGAGGTAGGGGCATGGCTAGACCCTTTGGCTTCTCTTCTGGAAGTACTATGACTTAATGCCATTGCTGACTACCTCATGAAAGGGTTTGAAACCTTGAGGTTGGTGTCCGGGTCTTCCAGGGGTGGGTCACTGGGTCACATGCCCCCCGCCTTGTTTCAACACTCCAGTGACAGTTATTCCAGCGCTAAGACTCACTCTTATCTTCCGGAACACATCCAACACCCTCTTGGTCCTCCAGTTCAGCAGCGCCCTCCCTTTGGGCTTCTCCTTCAGAGGATCACGTCGTCCTCCTGGCAGACTGTTTGCTTGCTAAAAAGGGGGGGGGCATTGAGGGTTTTCATCATTGTTGGGATTAGTTGGGGCATGACGACCCCCCCTGTACAGTCTGGCCTTTTGTTTTGTCAACTTTGGCCTTGTTTAGTATATTTTAGCACCTAGGGGGTAAAATACCCCAGGTAGCCTACAATAGGCCATCTTTAGATTTTTTATATTATTTTTGTTATATTTTTAAGTTTGACATTTTTAAATATTAAATTAACCTTATTTTGTGTAAAGTGAGTGTGAGATCATATAAATACAATCTCCTCACTTCATTTTTAGACATCAACCTTTGGGATAAGATCATTATGTCTTCTATTTGCCCTAACTAGGGCTCTTTGAGGGAAGGCTCTCCTTGGTGAAGGATATTTTGCAAGTTTGAAGCATTTCTTGGAAGTTTTTCTTTTGTTCATGCCATTGCTAAGCTGAAGCTAGAATTGTTTGCTTAACACATGCACTTGGAGGTATCTATACTTTTTTTGTTTGATGTCTCTATGTCAAATGTATGAAAGTGATGCTTGTTAGGGTTGAATGGAAGCCATTGTTGCTTCATTTTGTCTTGATTTGCAATTCATTTTTGTCATTGGTCACCCTAGCATTCAAGCTTGAGCTTTAAATCTTCAAGTTTTGCTAAGACTAGGTTTCCTCAATGAATCTTAGAGATTATTGAGGTTAGCCCTAGTTGACAAGTTTGCCAAGTACCATCTCAAGGAGAGTACCTCCTCTCATTGATGCTCTAGGGTTTGGTAGCTAGCTTTCTATTGATGCCCTAGTTGTTCAAACTACTTTTAACCTAAAATCAGAGTTTTGTACATTTGTAATTATTATTTAGGGTTAAAATTTTGCATTTTCATGGTAGAATTAGGTTTGCAATTTATGATAAAAACCCTAAAAATCTAAAAATTTATTTTTTTGCATTTTTGGTCCCCCTAAAATTTTGGCCCTAAAATTTCAGCTGTAAAATTTTCGGGCCCTAAAATTTCAGCCCCTATAATTTCGGCCCTATAATTCCGGGCCCTATAATTTCGACCCCTAAAATTCAGGGCCCAATAATTTCGGCCCACCTCTTCTCTTCTGCTATAGATCATTCAAGTTGTGGTTGCATACAGACCTAGTTTACTTTATCAAATTGAAGCACTTTTGATCTATTGAATGATAAATGATTATGAATGATTGGTTAATCATTGATGATAAAAGTGTTTAGGTCATCTATCAAATTGATGTTGATTATTGGTTGATTAACAAACATTGGTGAAAGGAAATCGATTGAATACATGACATTGACACATATCATTTACATATTTTGTTAGTGAACGACATTGAAAGACTAGCACTTAATGTATGTTTGGTTATTGGTTAGTGTATTGGCAATATAGTCTTTTGATCTAATATTGATTATCTTGATATACGTGTATGTATTTTTACATTTCGTTGGTTCATTGACTGAAGTTGACTCCATTAGGCACTGATGTAACTAACACTTGCATAGAAAATATAGTTTGGTGTTTGTTCTAGTGTCTTACAGGGTTCCACAAGGACACTTCTCCTTGGAGGTTTCAACTTTCGAAGAAGTTAGAACGGTGACCGAGGTGACATTGGGTCACTATTCTTATTTGTGCTTACTTCGAATTAGCCCTGCTAATTTGCCTGGTAACACCACTAGTCAATTAATAAGTCAAGGTAGATAACAAAACAAGGTAGGTAACGGATGGATGAAGATAGTGAGTAATGAAACCAACACTAGCAAGCCAAGATGTGGTGGGAATGATCACTTCTAATCTCCCTAAGGAAGGTAAAACCGATGAGTATAGGTCAAGAACCTCTAAGTCTGAGTAGGGACAGTATGATACATATATAAGTACAACATGTCCACATATCTATATGATCGCCAGATCATGATACTAAATGCTAAGACATGCTATAAGGATGAATATAAAAGCAATATAGCCATAACACCAAAATATACCTGCTGAGTCATGTACCTGAATGCTCATCATCTGAACCAACATCTGTCCTCTGAAATTGCTGCTGTAACTCTGGGCACTACTGACTGCTCTATATAAATGGCTAAATGGCTACATTAGTCATCTCTCTGAGTGTCCTGAAACTCAGTCATGGCATGAGGAATATATCTTCTGTCCATAATCTGACAATGATCCACAATAGATGCTCATCTCAGCATCTCAAATGCAAAGGAACTAACTGAATAGTGCGCTGGAACATGAAAACGAATATATGATAGCCTGGCTACTATGTATGTGATAACATTACCCAATGTTTAAATTAAATGGAAATGTTGGGAATGGTGTACTCTTCATGTTAAATAATGTCCAGAGGTCACTACTCGCTCTGGAAACCCTGAGATCTCAATGGCTTTGAGTCTCTCTAAGCCAAATAACCAAATACTGACTTATAACAAAAAGTACTACCAGATCTCCTTAACACTTAACCAAAATATAAACAATAATCACACATTAACTCACGATATACCCTGGAAACCCCAAATGGGGGAAACCAACTTTCTGTGGGGTTTTCTTCTTTCTTGAGCCTAGAGCAAAGTAAAGAGACTTAGTACATACAACTCTTTAGAAAGAAATGATCGAACCTGACGGGTTAGAAAACCCGAGATCTGCAGCAGTTGCAACTGCCGCTATTAGGAAATGCGCCCCCCTGTTGTTAGTTCGGATCTGAACTCTTTGAAGATCTGCCTCAGCCTGTCTAAGGGTGTACCTCCTCTCTCTATCCCCCACAACCCTGATCTGCTCTGTCTGAATGAAAGCCTGCTCTGCTCAATGTAGAATGGCCCCCCTGCAAATCTGCATGGAAAAGTGCACCCCTCTCTCTAGGACTGGAAACTCGCCTTAGCTCAAATCTTTGCCAATCTGATCTGAGATTGTCACAGATATTCAAAGACTAAAGAAGATCTACCTCATAAATCTCAACTGCTCTGGCCTTAATCTGGATCCAAAACGTGCTCTTCTCCTCAGGAAGTGCGCCTCCCCTCTGCAGCAAGTCGCCCTCTCTCTGAACTCTGTAGAAACTCCATTGAAAAGGCTCTCTCAGCCCATTGTCAATGGAAGACAGGTGCCTCTGATCAAGTGAGATCCGATCTGTCGCAGATCCCTCACTCTCTCTCTTTGCAGATGCACCTCTCCCTCTCAGAAAGTCACCCTCTTCATGCACTAGTCGACCCCCTCTCTCAAACTGATCTCTCTCTAATAAGTCTGCTGAGTAACCTTTGTCGGTGACCTCCTGCTTCCTTATAATAACTCACTGTCCGATTAGGGTTTCCAAAACCCTAAAGTGAGTGCATGCAAAAATCTCACTTTTGCATGCTTTTTAATTAACAGTTGTGTATGCAAAAATCTCATTTTTGCATGCTTTTTAATTAACAATTGTGCATGCATGAGGCAAATCACCCTGAAAGGTCTGCATGCATCCACTGTTGCATTCATGCCATTAGGTAGAGTGCATCTCACCCTCTACGTCATCCCGATGCCTATACTACAAATGTACCTCCATGCAAGGCATCTGAATCATGGAGGACATCTCGAGATACCACTATTTCTAACACTCCCTCTTATCGAGGAAAGTCTAACCACTGATGCCTGGATCCAACAAATCCCCTGTTGTTGACACAAACCCATCTGTCCTGCCTATCACTACTGCACTCTGACCTGTACTAACTTGATCCAACTCCATCAATGTAGCTCTAGAAGAAGCCTCCTACTCACTCATTGATTCTATCATTGATCTCTGATCCAGACTCCTTCTAAATCTCTGTTGTATCATGTCTCCAAGACTACCATCAAGTAGATCCACTGATATCCATGTGAACTCCCTCTGTCTCTGAGCTGACCTCGAACCATATACTCACAATCAATCCCATGACCCATTAAGACTGGATAAACTCGCTCTAGATATGTGAATATGAGATCCCTCTAGAAGACAACTGAGTAACCGACAACATCCAATGTTGCAACTGAGAGTATACTCCCTCTCAGTCCTGGAATGAATAGTACTCCTGATACCTCCAGGAGTTCTCCAATGTCTAAGAGAAATCGAACTCTAGCCACTCCTCTAACAAAATGCTCAATCCCATGCACATCACGAACCATCTGCATAGGAGTGTACTCAAGGATAATGAATGCCTCTCACATCCCTGTCATATGACTGCAATGCTTGTAGTCAGTCAACCATCTCTCATCATTTTAACTTTGTGGTTGACTGCTATCATGTCCTGATACAAATGAGGTAAGTGAGAACTCTCTCAAAGCTGGAGGCAAGCTCATCTACTTGCTTTGTCGCTGCTAGCTGCTCATCATTTACCTTTTTGTTCTTCTTCTTATGCGGGCACTGTCCTACATAGTGTCCATACTCATTGCAAGAAAAGCACTTGATCTTGCTTAGATCCTTCTTTTGTTTAAATCGTTGCTTCCCTTTGGTTGCAAGTGCCACGTCATCCTCCTCGGGGATGGCAGAAGATGAACCCTGAATATCACCCCTCCTGATCTCCTCTTGGGTGAAATCATCCCACAGACTATCCCACTTGGGAAGGTTCTCTTTGGCATTAATGGATTCGACAAACACTGCCCATGGCTTGGTCACACCATTCAAGGCTTGTTGAACCAACTCACCATCCTCAACCCACTGCTCCCAGCTCATCTCTTAGCTGAGTAATCTTGGTAAGATATACGACCATACTCTCATCCTTGGCCATTTTTATACTCATCAACTTCTCTCTAAGTACCTGTTATCACATATATAGTAGCCGGGCTACCATACATTATTTTTCTCATTCCAGTACACTATTCAGCCAGTTCCCTTACATTTGAGATGCTGAGATGAGCATCTAGATTGGATCACTATCAGATTGTGGACAGCAGTTGTATTCCCCATGCCATGACTGAGTCTCAGGACACTCAGAGAGATGATCGATATAGCCATTATACCATTTGTACAGAGCAGTCAGTAGTGTTCAGAGTTGCAGCAGCAGTTCCAGAGGACAGGTGATGGTACAGGTTGATGAGCTTTCAGGTATATGACTCAGCAGGTATATCATGGTGTTATGGTTAGATTGCTTTTATACTTATTCTTATAGCATGTCTTAGCACTCAGTGTCATGATCTGGCGATCATATAGATATTTGGACCTGGTCGATCTATTATATATATTACATTGTCCCTACTCAGACTTAGAAGTTCACTATTCATACTCATTGGTTTTACCCTCCTTAGGGAGAATAGAGGTGATCATTCAACCATACCTTGGCTTGCTAGTGTTGGCTCCATTATTCATTGTCTTCATCCATCCATGGCCTACCTTTTAGATTATCACCCTGACTTACTACTTGACTAGTGGCATGGAGGACTTTTCCCCACTGTAGCCTCTGTATTGGATGAGCTTCCCTGTTTACTCCTCGAAGAGTATAAGAAAGGTCCAAAAAAAGCAATGGTTCTTAAAAGCTATATCTAAACAATTGCTGACCTTATAAATATTTGAAAAAACATGCACTGGATGCAAGCTGCAACTAGTTGTGCTTCTCAGCACATCTGAAATCCGAAGGGTTATGTAGGCCAAAAAGGCCATGGAATAAAATTGAATGATCCTAATGAACCTGGATCAACTTGATGTAGACATGATGCCTAAGTTGAATAAGCACTCTCTAAACAACTTATCCATTTGTGAGACACAGCCATCCCCTGTGTTATTTTGTTCAGCACAGAGTTTGTAGCTTTCCCCTTTCTCCCAGTCCAAAGTATTTTTGAGTTAAGTTAGACAGGTCAACCCCTTGACCCAACCTTGTTCCTAGCCTTCATCCTTCACTAGCAGTTTGACCATGTCCAATGGGTGAGTTTGTCATTTGAACTATTGTGCAAGTAATTTTATGTAACAACGGAATGTGCTAACTTAATTAATGCCACTGAATGGATGTTATACTTTGAGCTTAGCTGTGAGAATGATTAGAGAAGCATTGTCTTAGTTTACTGATGTGATTTATCCTTGGTTGTATATTCTTGGGATCCGTGATGATGTGGACCATGTATGGATGATTATTGATGATGATTGATGGGCCCACATGTTTGATGATGATATCATATGATGGACATATGATGCAGATGATGTTTGATCCAGTTCAGCAGGTTTATTACTGCTTCAGATCAGCAGATTATACATTGTCCATATATGGTGGACCCTACAGCTGGCCCATTAGGGCAACCCATGGTGTATGAGTACACATTTCTAGTGGATTTGGGTCTTCTGGATCCAATGAGACACTTATCTTTCAGTTCCGGGCACTTCTGACAGTGATTGATGCAGTTTTACACTTGTTGACTAGATTTGGGGCTGATTTCCCAGCCTGAGCAGCAGGGGCCCCGAGAGGCCAGTTCACCTAGGGTGCTGATGATGGAGGGGGTGGTCCAGCCACTTGTTTTTACCATTTACCCCCCCTTCTGGAGAGCCTGGTGGGCTCAGATGGACAGCGCTAGCACCCTAGGAGGCAGTTTTGGTACTTTCACAGTTCCCGAGGCAGTTTAAAAATGGGATAAAGTGGTCACTGAGGAAATCGATTTGGGCAATTGAGGCAAGGTTTTGGCATTTGGTCTTCACAGAGGTCTTCCAGGGTGGCATCACTACCTTCCAGTCAGTTTTCACCATGTGGGTATTCCCAGATTGATCACAGGAGGACATTTACTGCTTGACTGTTATGGATTCTGAGGACAGTTTTGATCATTTATATTATCTTGGACATATTTTATTATTTTATTGTGCCTTGGGGATGAGCTAGTAAGGATTGATGCCTCCTAGCCCCACCATGTGCTTATATTATCATGTCCTAGTCATCATGAGGTGGATTTTGGCACCTATTCTTCTCTAGTGGATGACGTCACCCCCTTTTTGTACCATTTAGTGGGGGCGCTATTGTTATATTGAGTGATCCATGTGATATATTGTTATGGGTCATCTTAGCCATTGATTGTATGATGAGATCTTTTAATCTCAACCACTCATTTGATGTAGTATTGTAGAGTGGTATAGGGTTTTGGTCTTTATTATCCTATATAAGGAGGAGACCCCCCATTGTAAAGCTCACCTTTGGAGCTCTGGAATATTGGAATAGAAAAATTCTTTGTGGAGCACATCTCTCTTGCATTGTGGATTCTCTTGCATATTGAATATACAGTATCTCTTCTATGTATCATTGTGGATTTTGGTGCTTCTACTAATCTTTTTACAGGAAAGTCGAATTGGTGGAGAGGAGGGCGACTTCATGAGGGTTATTGTTGGAGGGATCCACATAGTCTCTCTTGGGTTGATCTTGTGACAGGGAGTATCATTATTGTATCTTAGTGACATAGTTGATGCTTTCTATTACATCTTTCTACCATTTTCATAATCATCTTGCTTGACTTGTTTCTTTGATCTTGTCTTGTAGGAGGAGGACGATTTGGCTATCTTGGAGAAGGACGTTTTGGTTGGAGCTCTTGGATCTCACTCTTGAATATACACATAGGAGAATGCTATCAATTTGCAAGGTGGCCATAAGCAATTGAGGTAAGATCTACAAGGTATGTGCCTCTTTCATCCATTCTATCTTCATTGGTCATAAAACCCTAATTCATTAAAACCCCAATTTTGGTATTTCTTAGATCTACTTCGATCTAGCCTTGCTTTTGAGAAGATTTTGAAAACCCACCTCTATAGCATCCACCCCTAGTTGGATCTATAGTTTGGTGGTGATTGGCTTAAAATTAACCCACTTTTCAAGGCAAAAAGCCCTCTTGAACCCAAATCGCACTTCCTAGTGAGAGGCTTGTTTGGTTAGATCTAGCACATGGGTAGGTGAGATCCCACTTGATTTGCAATCTAGACACTTGATAACCTACCCCCAGATTCTTACTTTGGTGAAATCTACCTTGTGGACATCTTTCCATGTTTTAAGGGGTTAAAACCCCCTTTTGAATTTCTTGGCACCTCAAAACTCAGATCTACTAAGATCTAGCCCTTGGATTGACTTGATTTTTGGGACATGCATAGATCGGGGTATTAGCTACTTGGATCTATAGTTTGGTGACCATTGGAATTGATTTGGTCCACCAAACCCACCTTTTAACCCTCCTTGAGCAAAGTCGCACTACCTAGGGAAGGTGAGTTTGTCCACTTTGAGGAAGTGGGTGTTTGGGATTCTTGGAGATTTGGAACGGCCATACCTTGAAACCTAGATCTAGACTATCTTTTTGTCACGATCCGCCTTGGGGGTAGCATTCCTTGTTTCAAGGGATTGTGGTCCACTTAAGGTTATTACTTGAAAACCTAGATCTAGCAAGATCCATCCATTAGATCTCATTTAGCCCACTTGACTTGGCTTCTAGGTGTCCCGATCTACTCTTTGACACACCTTTTGACCCCATTAACCCATCAAACAAGGCACTAGTCCTCCACTAAGCAAGTCGCACTCCTTGGGAATTGTGTCAAACCCTAGATCTAGTATGTGGGTACTCCTAGAATCAACTTAGATCCATAGATCTAGTCTTTACCTAGCCTCTAGTACCAATATTGCACCTAACTTCACCTTGTGGGCCTACTTAGAACCATTTCACACTTCCCAAGAAAACAAGACCCACTTGTGTAAACATATGGTACTATACCTAGTCATCATACTCCATCATGTGGCCTAAACCATACATAGGTTGAAACACTAACAATTTCTTACACCACCTTCAGCCATACCTTAACTTTTAGGTCCATTTAGCCTTGCATTGGTTTCCGTAACTCATCATTTACCTACCCTTAGAAACCTTTGTTTGGATCCAATCAACTGTGATTGGTTATAGGGTCTCCCCCTAGGTCTTGCTACACCTTGACCTAAACCGAAGAGTGCCTCGGTTGACGTGACTCCCACCTTGCATCGGGAACCGTGGCATCTCTTGGGTCACCTCTTTAGTTGCCTATCTCCTCTACCGTCCCGGATGGGATACCACTAGGGGCAACTACAAGTTGTGTGATAACAGTACCTCCATGCAAGGCATCTGAATCATGGAGGACACCTCGAGATACCACTATCTCTAACACTCCCTCTTATTGAGGGAAGTCCAACCATTGATGCTTGGATCCAACAAATCCCCTGTTGTTGACACAGACCCATTTGTCCTTTCTGTCACTACTGCACTCTGACCTGTAATAACCTAATCCGACTCCATCAATGTGGCACCGGAAGAAGTGTCCTGCTCACTCACTGACTTTGTCACTGATCTCTAATCCAAACTCCTTTCGAATCTCTGTTGTAGCCAGTCTCCAAGACTTCCATCAAGCCGATCCACTGATCTATATGTGAACTCTCTCTGTCTCTAAGCTGACTCAGTTCTCTCCTAAGCTAAGTCCATCTCAGTCATCTCATACCAACTAAGTCTCTGGCTGGTACCTGTATGAGCATCATGCCCATCCATCTGATCTGAGTTGCCAAAGCTTAATCTTCATTGTCATTAAGTTTTTGCTGTCTCACTACAATCCTTTCTGTCTCTTGCACACATTCTTCCCATAGCTGTCTGAACTGGATCAATTTCTTTCTAGCACAAATGCCACGAACAAATGGTTCCCAATCTCTGGGAAGACCATTCAAAGTGGTCATCACAACTTTGCATCCTCTACCATGTCTCCAATAGCTTCTAGTTGTTCTTTTATCCGGGACACTCTAGAGAAGTATGAGTGTATGGACTCAGACTTCAAGTTCTTCACACCCTTGAGTTGATTTCTCAAGGTCATCTTCCTATTGATATTCTTTCCTTCAAACAGGCTGGTTAAAGCATCAAACTTTTCTTTTGGGGTCTTCTTGGAAGGCACATGGGGGATCAAGTGATCTTTGATGGAATCAACAATGTTCCTCTTTCCCTTGACCATATTCTTCTTATGCCTTGCTTTGGCTTCATCTCCCTCTGGTTCTGTAAGTCCTTCCTTTACATAGTCTTCTAGGTCATGTTCTTCAAGAATGAGCATGACTCTATACTTCCATGCCCTGAATTTCTCAGCTCCCTCAAGCTTCTCATCAAGCTTGGTATTGCTTGTCATCTTGATATAATGAGTACTTCAAATGGAAATACAATAGATTTGAGACTTACCAGAAAAGTTGTCCTTCTAAAAATTGCTTCTTCCTTGACCTAGGGTTTGTTAGAGAAACCCTGATTTTTCAACTTTGGGATTTTGGGAATCTGAATGGATGAGCAAATTCGCCTCCTCAAGGCGCGTTGAGCAAAGTACTCCCAATTATGTGAGCAGATGATACAAAAACTTGATGCCCTAATTCTCCTGGGCTGTAGTGGGGGACCTGTTATCACCTAAACTGTAGTTACCCCTATGGATGGATCCAGTCATGGATGGCAATAGGGAAGGGCAACTTGAAAGGTGCAACCACGATCACCTCGACCTCCAATATGTATGGTTGTCACGCCAGTCGAGGCAACCTTCGCTTTATGTTATCTAGCCCAGACAACAAAGGGGGAGACCCGATCTACTCCCGATAGGAGAGATCAAAACCAAGACAGCAAATCAGGGTATTTCCAAGTGAAGTTAGGTGTATGGTTTATCCTAGACCTAAGGATGAAGTCACAAGCCAAGTGAGGATTCAACAGATATAGCTTTGGTTCATAGTTGAAGTGAAAGTGACTTGCAATGTTTAAAGTGAGATCTAGGGCTAGTGTACTAGGTCAATGTCAAAAGATCCACTGCCTTGGGAACCGTGTCCAATGCAGGGTAGTTTATGGATTTAATTGGGGCTAACTAGTACAAGTGACAAGTTTCACCATATTTCATGATAGCTTCAAGGGTATAGTTCACCATGCAAAAGTCAAACCACAAGTCAATCCAACATTCTAGGAAAGTTGAGTTAACTTGGAGAGAGGCCAGTGCCTTGGGAATTGGGAAGTGGAGTCAAAGTAGGGTTGACTTGAGGTTTAGGACTCCTAGTACTTGGGACAAGTGGACAATACAGTTCTTGATGGATGAATGTGTCTAGATCTAGGTTTGACCCAAGTGGACCACAATCCCTAAAAACAAGGAATGCAATCCCCAAGGCAAGATTTGACAAAGTGACAGTCTAGACCTAGGTTTTGAATTATTCTGATTCCGAATCTGCAAGAATCTCAAGTACCCAGTTCCTCGAAGTGAGTGAACTCACTTCTCCAAGGTGGTGCGACTTTCCCTAAGGAGGCTTCAATCGGGGTTTAGGTGGGTCAAATCATGTCGGATGGCATCCAAACTTCAGATCCAGGTAGATCAGTCAAGTAGGGGTATGGATCTATAATTTCGGGGCAATCCACCGGTTAGATCTTTGTAGATCTGAGTTTAAATGTTCCAAGTGGTCCAAAATGGGGATTAAATCCCTTAAAATGTGGAATGGGGCCCACAAGGTGATTTTCAGAAAAGGGACAACCTGGGTGTATGTTATTTGATGTGTAGATGTCAAATCAAGTGAAATCTCAAACACCCATCGCTTAGATCTAGGTCAACCTGCTCAAATGGTGAAGTGCGCCTTCCTTGGGAGAAGCTAGGTTGGCTTGGGAGAGGGGTCAAATGGAAGCCAATCCACACCAAACTATAGATCCGGGATGCCGTGGATGCTATAGAGGTGGGTTTTCAATATCATGCCCAACAACCCACTAGATCTTGGTAGATCTGACAAAATGTAAAATGGGGGTTTTGAAGTATTTAGGGTTTTAACAATTTATGAATTATGTCAATGGATTGGATAAAGGAAAGAGAAACAAACCTGTGGATCTTACCTGGATAACCTTGTAGATGCCTTGATGATGATGATCTATGCAATCCCGATCAATTTGGAAGCTTTGAAGTAGTCTCTATGCAAATCGATTTAGTCCAAGAAGCCAATGCGCCCTCTCTCCTGCACAACAAACGTCAACAATATCAGATTTGATGCATCAAGAGATAAGACTAATGCCACAAAAGAAGTAACAGAAAGATAGCATAGATCACAATGATACTAATGATAACCCCCTGATACAAGCGAATGCCAAGAAAGTCGATTTGAAGAAGCCTTGCAAAATCGCCCTTGTTGAAGTCGCCCTCCTGTAGACAAACAATGATTTCCAAACAAGATAGATCTTACCACAATTTCCAAATGCTAGGTTGCAATAGACTTTCCAATCACCATCTAAGAACACCAGATGCAAAGGAGACCACAAGAATTTCCACAAGAATATTTTTCTATACCAATAATCCAAGAGCCAAAGACCCTTTACAATGAGAGGCTCTCTCCTTTAAATAGGAAGGAGAGGCACCAAAACCCTAACCACTTTTTGAATGAGTGGTTAAGATTAAGAGATACAAATGTCTAATCAATGGTTGAGATGAGCTCAACAACATAGTACATGGATCACACATAAAATATAACATAAGTGGACAAAGTCGCCCTAGGAGAGGGGAATCCCACCAAATCATGATGACAAAATATCATAAGAGGCTCATGGTGGGTCCAAGGGGTAATTTTATCCCTCCTTGGTCAATCCCCATGGCACAATAACCAATACATAATCATGAAAGTACCAAATCGTGCCTCCAAGGTGAAGTCGTGGTCCTCCAAGGTGAAGTCGTGGTCCTCAAAAGACCTCAAAAAATCCACAGAAAGTGCCATAAGTGATGGATGCGGGCCCCGATGAAGCTGAAACTGCAGGAGGAGGTGTGGTAGGTCCCGATCTATCATCACTGATCATCCCATGCCATAACTTTGCCTCAGTAGCCCAAATCGATTTCCTCAATAGCCATTTCTACCAATCCTGAAATGCCTCGGGAAACGTGAAACTGCCCAAACTGCCTCCTGGAGTGATGGCGCAGTCAAGGTGAGGGTGCCAATGTGTCCGGGAGGGGGGGTAATATGGTAAAAACAAGTGGCTGGACCACCCCCTCCATCATCAGCGCCCTAGGTCATCCGGATAAAAGTCATCTCTGCTCCGACAGGGCCTCCAATAGACCAAAACTGCACTAGGACAGCCTACTGAGGCTAAATCATCACTGTAAGTGCCCGGAACTGAAAACAAACTGTCCCATTGGACTCAGAAGGTCCAAATCCATCCAAGATGTGTACTCATACACCATATGAATCTCTGCATGATCAAAATAAATATCCAATGTACCGGAACAAGGCCAATAATAATGATCTGTAAATGACCAAACACTGCTGTATCCCAAGAATCATCATCATAACCCTGTAGCTGCTGCATAGAATCATCCTGTATGTGTACATGGACCATATATCATCTATCCATATCATCATAAGGTCCAACATCTCATGTCCCATGGTCCTCCATGGTCAAACTAGGTCTAACCAAGACCAAATATAACTCAGACTATCATCCATAGCTGCTGCAAGGTGTCAAGGTTAATACATGCTTTACAATTTATTCAAATAGCTTCTATAACACAGAGTAATCATGACTGTCGATCTAAATCCAAATATATAGTGTCGTTAGTTATTATTATTACTCAGACTAGACTTTCAGGACCATACTCACTTCATAGTTGTGATCAATTTGCTAGTGAAGGGTGAAGGCTGAAATAAATGGCTAGGCTAAGGGATGACTTGACTAACTTGACTTTGTGACACTTTGGCAAGGGAAAGGGAATACACACTGTAGTATATACTGAATGAGCAATAACACAGGGAATGGCGGTGTCTCACAGATGGATGAGTTGTTTAAAGAGGGCTTATTCACCTTCACAGATGCGCACAATCCATAATACAAGCAAGGCCAGCAATTGTTTAGATATAACATTTAAGTTCCATTGCTTTTTGGGCCTGAGGTTTCCATAGCCTTGATCTATGTGTGTTTACAAACACATTGCATAGATTTACATTTATTTTTAGGCTTTCTGCTGCAGGTGTGTTTTTAAGGCACTTGTTTACCTGAGCACTTCTAGGTGTGTCATGGACAGCTTGTTTACCTAGGTATTTATTTTTCCAAAAGATATAACATTTTATTTTTCATGGCCATTTTCATTTGGCATTTCTTTCATATACAAGATATAGCATTTGATTTTTCCAGATTTTGTATTGATGGCAGCACTAAAAGTTTCAGGTTTAGCCAACACAACTTTAGTGACTAGGGGGAATTCTCAAGGAACTCCAACTCACCATAGGTAAGTTTTGTCACCAACTCAGAGCCGAGACACAATAAACAGGGGAGCTCATCCAGTACAGAGGCTATAGTGGGGAAAGGTCCTCCATGTCACTAGTCAAGTAGCAAATCAAGGTAATAATCTAAAAGGTAGGCCACGGATGGATGAAGACAATGAAAAGATGAAGCCAACACTAGCAAGCCATAGTATGGTGTAATGATCACCTCTATTCTCCCTAAGGAGGGTATGTACCAATGAGTATGAATAGTGAACTTCTAAGTCTGAGTAGGGACAGTAATATATATATAATAGGTCAACCAGGTCCAAATATCTATATGATCGCCAGATCATGACACTAAGTGCTAAGACATGCTATAAGAATAAGTATAAAAGCAATCTAACCATAACACAATAGTATACCTGCTGAGTCATATACCTGAAAGCTCATCAACCTGTACCATCACCTGTCCTCTGAGACTGCTGCTGTAACTCTGGGCACTACTGTCTGCTCTGTATCAATGGCATAATGGCTATATCGGGCATCTCTCTGAGTGTCCCGAAACTCAGTCATGGCATGGGGAATATAACTGCTGTCCACAATCTGATAGTGATCCAATATAAATGCTCATCTCGGCATCTCAAATGCAAGGGAACTGGCTGAATAGTGTACTGGAATGAGAAAAATAATGTATGGTAGCCCGGCTACTATATATGTGATAACATCTGGCTCCGGCTGGGACAAGTGCTCGGCTGAAGTGAGCGCTTGAGAACCTCAGAATCTCTGGTCCTCGAACTCTGCTACTCGAATCCATGATCCAGCACTCTACCATTTTATTTCCAGCTTTTATTCTTGCAACCTATTTTCTGCATTCACAAACATCTAAACAAAATACCTCATGCCGCATGTGTGGGAAAAATAATAAAATCAACTGAAATAAAATATACTCTATGTCAGAAATATAAATGCATAAAATATAAATGCAGAAAGTAAATTAACATAATTTGCAAAATTTGAGTTTTATTGTGCAGGAAAAGAAAAAGTGACAGGTACTCAGTTAAACTAGGAGCTTACAAAGGAGCTTAGAGACTAAAAAGGTGCCAGACTCAATGGCTGAAAAGACTAACTACTGCCTAAGTAGGCTTATTTGGTTTCCTACCTACCCTACTCTACCAGGCAATGCAAGCAGAGAAATCCCAACTATGTGGGATCAGGGATGTGATCCCTTAAGTCCCTCTGATGGACAGGATATAAGATACGTCGCCCACTACCAGTGGTCAGAAAGCACATGCCATCAATGCATCGCTCTACTGTGAAAGGTCCAACCCATATGTCATCAGCTTGTCCCGATCTTATATGCAATAAATGGTTGGGAATGATGACTTGACTTCCTGTATGAAAATTATTTCTATTGACTGACTCAGGAATAACTCCAATGTTACGAATAGGTATGGGATGGATTTCAGCAGGGTTTTGCGGTTGAGGTGTGACAATCCTCGAGTTTCTTCTAGAAGGAACTGCCTCCATTCTGGGTGGACCACCATCTAAAGAAATAGCAACTGTGCCAACAAGGATTTCCCTAACTTCCCTTCTTGTTTCTTGGATTTCCTCATTTGGCTCTTCCCCATGGGGAGACACAATTCTTTTAACAACCTCACCTACAGTCAAGAAGTCTCTATGTTCTTCCAAGGGAAGTGGCTCTTTAGATATGACAGTGTTATGACTAGAACCTTCCCCTGAAGGAACATGTACAACCATGTTTTCCAGTCTGGGAGAAACTGACTCAGAATGAAATGTAGAGGAAGTAGGAATGTGAGAAAGATCATGAGTATGATGACTAGATGACTCAGATGGTAGGAGGAAACTAGGGATATGCGGATATGTAGATAAAGTATGGCCTTGAGGCTCTGAAGGAGTTTGAAAAATAGCAAGGTTATTTAAATTATAGTCCCCTTCAGGAGCATCATTAATTAGGGCATCCTCTTCCCAACCTAGAGAGTTATCATGGACTTGAATAAGGCTACCGTCTTCTAGAGATAAATGAGACAAAGAATCTTCTGTATCGGAATAATAAGTGGCTTCAGGCTCTTCATTTGTTTCAACCCTAGTAGATGTTGCAAGATTGTTTTCCCATGGGTAAATAGGTGCAAGACCTTGTCTTTCTCTCTCTCTATTGTGATCGGTCAAGGCAAACCACTCCCTAACAGTGAAAGGAATTCTTTCTCCCCTCCTAATATCATCAAACTCATCTTCATGCATTGGGTTTTCAATGTTTTCCTCAACCCCTTCAAGTGTGTGATTTTCTATAGCAGGTTCTTGAATGGTTTCATTGTTTTGTTCGTGATCTTGGGGTTGATTTTCATGTCCTCTCAATTCATCTATTTCCTCAACAACATCATTTCTAATTATTTCAATCATTTGCTTGTCTTCCCAAAAAGAATCAGAATCTTCCATGACCATACACATATTTTGATCAACTTCATACAATTCATCCTCATCTTCAACAAGGTTAGTTTTGGCATTATTTAATAATTCATCCCCGTATGTGTTTTTTAACCCTTCATCAAAAGACTCAACATGCTCATTATAACAAGGTTCTCTGTTAACCCGAATCAAGGCTCCATCAGGGTTGGGAACACAAATAAATGATAAATCCATCATGAGATATCCACCTAGGCCAGCTGCCCATTTTCTAGATAAAAGCATTCCATATGCTGGGGGTAAATCAATGACAACTACATCCATCATAGTAGAAATGTCTGAACATGCGAAAAGGTCAGCCCTAAGGTTTTTAATCAAGCCATAGGACGGTACTCGTCGGGAATCTATACCACAGACATTTCCATAAGGTCTAGTCACTTCGAGTCCCATTTCCTTCATAACTTGTAAAGGCATAACATTCATTGCTGCTCCAGAATCCAACATACAATTATGAAGGAGCATGTTTTGAATGTGCAAGGTAAGGTAAAAGGGGGAGTGACCACCGCTTTTTCTTTCATAAATGGCTGAATGGATGTTTATTGGTGGATCCTTCTCTGTTTCACTAGGTTGTGTTCCACTAAGCTTTTGGATATGACATGATTCTAGGACAGGTTCAAGATTTTTCTCTTGGTCAATACCATTGAAAAATTTCTCTACTTGGCATCTAACAGAGGGCACCTTCATTAATTCAGTGACAGGGATGTTACACATTATCTTGCTTAGCTCTTTCTTCATATCAATCTTAAGATCATAATCATCTACGGCAAGATCTTCTTCTTCCTTTTTATCTTCATCAATATTTTTATGTTTATCAAGGAAAGAAGGTTGGGAAGTAGTTCCTCGTTTGTAGATTTGATACTTTGGTTGCTCTTTAGTTTTTGGGAGTTCTAAGGCACAACATGTGGAGCTAGGTTCTTCAATAACATCATCTTCTTGCTCCCATGGCTCTTCTTCTAAAAGGATTCTTCCAAAGTCTTCATCATAAGATAAGTCATTTATAAAGTTGATGTTTTCTGGTTGGTCATCATGGTCAATGGTGTCAGAGGGTATCTCTTCTTCTTCATCACACCAATTGACTTCCTTCTTTTCAGAGTTTTCTGGATACTCAGGTCGTCGCCTATCCCTATCCCCATCAGGCCTTCTATTATTATTCCAGTAAGGTTTAGGGCCATAAGGATTTCTATGTCTCTCAGGGTCATTCAAACTTGCCACATTCTTAGTCAGGACAGTTAATTGTTTCATCATTTCTTGCATGACCTCTAAAGTGTCCTTGGATTCCTTTGGCACACTCACAGGTTCCTTTGGTTTTCGAAGTCTAGGGTCAGATCTAGAAGTGGATGGGGTGAATTGATCGAAAAAGTTTTGTTTCCCCATGGATGCTACATTTTGCTCAGCCATCTTAGCATTTGATTGAGCGGTCTTTAAGTCATTTGGGTTTTTATCCTTTAGCTGATAACCAACCCATCCCTCAAAAGCATTCAAGTAGTGAATGACAACTGCTTGATCTTTTGGTCTAATTTCTTCAGGGATAACAGCTACAGTCTTGTCAAATCTTATGTTAAACTCATGGACTGTTTCATTTTCTCTTTTCTTGATGTCGAAAAGTTGGTGTAAGAGAAACTTCCCATCTAACTTTCGGGACCACTCACTGTTTAGCTTGTTGACAAAGTTATCATACCCATCAATGGATGAGGCAGGCAACCTGTCAAACCACTTCCTAACATCTCCTTCCAAGGATGCCAGGAGACCCCTCATGAAAACATCTTCCTCAGATGCTCCATATGCTTCCATGTGTTCCCAAACTTTATCAATGTGGTCTTCAATTGATATAGCGGATACTCCATCAAATCTGGGAACCTTTTCAAAATACTTTTCAGGCATGTCATGGGGTGCACCCTGGATTTGGGAAAAGTCTAAAGGAGATGGTTTTGCTTTTCTTCCAAAAATCCTAGGAGCTTGTGGTGGAGGAACATTCTGGTTTCCCGGGTTTGTTCCGGCCATTGGATTTGGTAAGTTTGTGTTTAAGTTTGAACTAGGTGATGAGGGAGGAACCGACTTGATCAAAGGGGATCCTAAAGTTCTGTTTGGAGAATCGTTAACCAATTTCCAAAGGAAGTTTGATGGTTGTGCTTTAGGATCTCTTTTACGATAGGTGATTGGGGTTCCTTCAACTTGATCTAAGTTTACTTTACTTCTTGTGTTGTAAGGATGTAAATGAGCTCGCTCCTCAGCGGAGTCACGATTGGGAGTCGCCAGGTAGATTTAACTCTTCTACCGAGATATGTGTCGTTTGTATATGCGGGAAGGACTAGGGCAAGCTATTGCCTCCCCGGTAGCGGCGCCAAAATGTTAGGCAAAGAGAACGGGAATGCTTGAAGAAAAGTATGTCGAACTAGGGCAAGCTATTGCCTCCCCGGCAGCGGCGCCAAAATGTTATCACCTAAACTGTAGTTACCCCTATGGATGGATCCAGTCATGGATGGCAATAGGGAAGGGCAACTTGAAAGGTGCAACCACGATCACCTCGACCTCCAATATGTATGGTTGTCACGCCAGTCGAGGCAACCTTCGCTTTATGTTATCTAGCCCAGACAACAAAGGGGGAGACCCGATCTACTCCCGATAGGAGAGATCAAAACCAAGACAGCAAATCAGGGTATTTCCAAGTGAAGTTAGGTGTATGGTTTATCCTAGACCTAAGGATGAAGTCACAAGCCAAGTGAGGATTCAACAGATATAGCTTTGGTTCATAGTTGAAGTGAAAGTGACTTGCAATGTTTAAAGTGAGATCTAGGGCTAGTGTACTAGGTCAATGTCAAAAGATCCACTGCCTTGGGAACCGTGTCCAATGCAGGGTAGTTTATGGATTTAATTGGGGCTAACTAGTACAAGTGACAAGTTTCACCATATTTCATGATAGCTTCAAGGGTATAGTTCACCATGCAAAAGTCAAACCACAAGTCAATCCAACATTCTAGGAAAGTTGAGTTAACTTGGAGAGAGGCCAGTGCCTTGGGAATTGGGAAGTGGAGTCAAAGTAGGGTTGACTTGAGGTTTAGGACTCCTAGTACTTGGGACAAGTGGACAATACAGTTCTTGATGGATGAATGTGTCTAGATCTAGGTTTGACCCAAGTGGACCACAATCCCTAAAAACAAGGAATGCAATCCCCAAGGCAAGATTTGACAAAGTGACAGTCTAGACCTAGGTTTTGAATTATTCTGATTCCGAATCTGCAAGAATCTCAAGTACCCAGTTCCTCGAAGTGAGTGAACTCACTTCTCCAAGGTGGTGCGACTTTCCCTAAGGAGGCTTCAATCGGGGTTTAGGTGGGTCAAATCATGTCGGATGGCATCCAAACTTCAGATCCAGGTAGATCAGTCAAGTAGGGGTATGGATCTATAATTTCGGGGCAATCCACCGGTTAGATCTTTGTAGATCTGAGTTTAAATGTTCCAAGTGGTCCAAAATGGGGATTAAATCCCTTAAAATGTGGAATGGGGCCCACAAGGTGATTTTCAGAAAAGGGACAACCTGGGTGTATGTTATTTGATGTGTAGATGTCAAATCAAGTGAAATCTCAAACACCCATCGCTTAGATCTAGGTCAACCTGCTCAAATGGTGAAGTGCGCCTTCCTTGGGAGAAGCTAGGTTGGCTTGGGAGAGGGGTCAAATGGAAGCCAATCCACACCAAACTATAGATCCGGGATGCCGTGGATGCTATAGAGGTGGGTTTTCAATATCATGCCCAACAACCCACTAGATCTTGGTAGATCTGACAAAATGTAAAATGGGGGTTTTGAAGTATTTAGGGTTTTAACAATTTATGAATTATGTCAATGGATTGGATAAAGGAAAGAGAAACAAACCTGTGGATCTTACCTGGATAACCTTGTAGATGCCTTGATGATGATGATCTATGCAATCCCGATCAATTTGGAAGCTTTGAAGTAGTCTCTATGCAAATCGATTTAGTCCAAGAAGCCAATGCGCCCTCTCTCCTGCACAACAAACGTCAACAATATCAGATTTGATGCATCAAGAGATAAGACTAATGCCACAAAAGAAGTAACAGAAAGATAGCATAGATCACAATGATACTAATGATAACCCCCTGATACAAGCGAATGCCAAGAAAGTCGATTTGAAGAAGCCTTGCAAAATCGCCCTTGTTGAAGTCGCCCTCCTGTAGACAAACAATGATTTCCAAACAAGATAGATCTTACCACAATTTCCAAATGCTAGGTTGCAATAGACTTTCCAATCACCATCTAAGAACACCAGATGCAAAGGAGACCACAAGAATTTCCACAAGAATATTTTTCTATACCAATAATCCAAGAGCCAAAGACCCTTTACAATGAGAGGCTCTCTCCTTTAAATAGGAAGGAGAGGCACCAAAACCCTAACCACTTTTTGAATGAGTGGTTAAGATTAAGAGATACAAATGTCTAATCAATGGTTGAGATGAGCTCAACAACATAGTACATGGATCACACATAAAATATAACATAAGTGGACAAAGTCGCCCTAGGAGAGGGGAATCCCACCAAATCATGATGACAAAATATCATAAGAGGCTCATGGTGGGTCCAAGGGGTAATTTTATCCCTCCTTGGTCAATCCCCATGGCACAATAACCAATACATAATCATGAAAGTACCAAATCGTGCCTCCAAGGTGAAGTCGTGGTCCTCCAAGGTGAAGTCGTGGTCCTCAAAAGACCTCAAAAAATCCACAGAAAGTGCCATAAGTGATGGATGCGGGCCCCGATGAAGCTGAAACTGCAGGAGGAGGTGTGGTAGGTCCCGATCTATCATCACTGATCATCCCATGCCATAACTTTGCCTCAGTAGCCCAAATCGATTTCCTCAATAGCCATTTCTACCAATCCTGAAATGCCTCGGGAAACGTGAAACTGCCCAAACTGCCTCCTGGAGTGATGGCGCAGTCAAGGTGAGGGTGCCAATGTGTCCGGGAGGGGGGGTAATATGGTAAAAACAAGTGGCTGGACCACCCCCTCCATCATCAGCGCCCTAGGTCATCCGGATAAAAGTCATCTCTGCTCCGACAGGGCCTCCAATAGACCAAAACTGCACTAGGACAACCTACTGAGGCTAAATCATCACTGTAAGTGCCCGGAACTGAAAACAAACTGTCCCATTGGACTCAGAAGGTCCAAATCCATCCAAGATGTGTACTCATACACCATATGAATCTCTGCATGATCAAAATAAATATCCAATGTACCGGAACAAGGCCAATAATAATGATCTGTAAATGACCAAACACTGCTGTATCCCAAGAATCATCATCATAACCCTGTAGCTGCTGCATAGAATCATCCTGTATGTGTACATGGACCATATATCATCTATCCATATCATCATAAGGTCCAACATCTCATGTCCCATGGTCCTCCATGGTCAAACTAGGTCTAACCAAGACCAAATATAACTCAGACTATCATCCATAGCTGCTGCAAGGTGTCAAGGTTAATACATGCTTTACAATTTATTCAAATAGCTTCTATAACACAGAGTAATCATGACTGGCGATCTAAATCCAAATATATAGTGTCGTTAGTTATTATTATTACTCAGACTAGACTTTCAGGACCATACTCACTTCATAGTTGTGATCAATTTGCTAGTGAAGGGTGAAGGCTGAAATAAATGGCTAGGCTAAGGGATGACTTGACTAACTTGACTTTGTGACACTTTGGCAAGAGAAAGGGAATACACACTGTAGTATATACTGAATGAGCAATAACACAGGGAATGGCGGTGTCTCACAGATGGATGAGTTGTTTAAAGAGGGCTTATTCACCTTCACAGATGCGCACAATCCATAATACAAGCAAGGCCAGCAATTGTTTAGATATAACATTTAAGTTCCATTGCTTTTTGGGCCTGAGGTTTCCATAGCCTTGATCTATGTGTGTTTACAAACACATTGCATAGATTTACATTTATTTTTAGGCTTTCTGCTGCAGGTGTGTTTTTAAGGCACTTGTTTACCTGAGCACTTCTAGGTGTGTCATGGACAGCTTGTTTACCTAGGTATTTATTTTTCCAAAAGATATAACATTTTATTTTTCATGGCCATTTTCATTTGGCATTTCTTTCATATACAAGATATAGCATTTGATTTTTCCAGATTTTGTATTGATGGCAGCACTAAAAGTTTCAGGTTTAGCCAACACAACTTTAGTGACTAGGGGGAATTCTCAAGGAACTCCAACTCACCATAGATAAGTTTTGTCACCAACTCAGAGCCGAGACACAATAAACAGGGGAGCTCATCCAGTACAGAGGCTATAGTGGGGAAAGGTCCTCCATGTCACTAGTCAAGTAGCAAATCAAGGTAATAATCTAAAAGGTAGGCCACGGATGGATGAAGACAATGAAAAGATGAAGCCAACACTAGCAAGCCATAGTATGGTGTAATGATCACCTCTATTCTCCCTAAGGAGGGTATGTACCAATGAGTATGAATAGTGAACTTCTAAGTCTGAGTAGGGACAGTAATATATATATAATAGGTCAACCAGGTCCAAATATCTATATGATCGCCAGATCATGACACTAAGTGCTAAGACATGCTATAAGAATAAGTATAAAAGCAATCTAACCATAACACAATAGTATACCTGCTGAGTCATATACCTGAAAGCTCATCAACCTGTACCATCACCTGTCCTCTGAGACTGCTGCTGTAACTCTGGGCACTACTGTCTGCTCTGTATCAATGGCATAATGGCTATATCGGGCATCTCTCTGAGTGTCCCGAAACTCAGTCATGGCATGGGGAATATAACTGCTGTCCACAATCTGATAGTGATCCAATATAAATGCTCATCTCGGCATCTCAAATGCAAGGGAACTGGCTGAATAGTGTACTGGAATGAGAAAAATAATGTATGGTAGCCCGGCTACTATATATGTGATAACAGGACCCAAAAATGAAAATTGTCAGAATGAAAATATGCTTCGACAGAAAGATGCGCCCTAGCGAGGCGATTTAGATGCACTATCTTTTTCAGCTTATCTGTGGAGGGAGATCCCAGAACAAGAAGCCCTAGTTTTTGTAGTTACGGAGGCTGCACACTGTTTTATTTCAAGCCAGCTCTGATACCATGTTAGTTTTTACTTGTTTAGCATATAACATTAAACAATCTATTACTGAAAGAAATACAAGCACAACAATAACACAATGAACACAATATTTCTCTCAGGGAAACCACAAGGGAGAAAAACCCAGCAAAATCTTCCTCAATATAGAAATCACAAAGTACAAAAGTAAACCCCAAGACAAAATCAGCTACTCCTCCACTTGTGCGAACTTCTCTCTCTCTCCTATGCGAACTTGTGTGAGTGAATGAGTGATTACAAATGAGAGAGACATTCTCTATTTATATTCTTCCGTTGGGGTGACTTTTCCCCAACAGGGCCAACTTCTCCTAACTGACTGGGCTGACTTGTCAAATACATAATATAATAATCTCTTTTGGGTTCTTCTAGGCCGACACAAGACCTAGGGTTTACATTGACTCTTTCAATGACTTTTACATTATTAATTACATCAATGACATCTCCCGAAGGAGGAATACAATACAATAGACAAGTATAAATATAATATCTTCTGCAGTTACATTCTTTTAACACCATCTTCCTGTTTTCATTTGAACTCTGGTACAACTTAGTTAAGGCATCCCACATCTCATATACATTGTCTTTAGCCGAGATATGTGGGATCACATGGTCCTTGATTGCATCAAGGAGAATCCTTTGGGCCTTTATGTTCTTCTTTTCATAAGTTGCTTTGGTAGTTGCATTTGTCAGAATTGTGACTAGATTTGTGTTTGTACTCTCCACAACATCCCACGGTTCACTGTCCTTCAGAAGCAGAACAATCTGTGCCTTCCATGCATTGAAATTAGAAGCCCCATCCAACCTGTCCACTACTCTCAAACTGGTATCCATTACCTCTGAACTATTTGAGAACTGAAACAATAAATGACCCAAGAACCTCTCTTGGTCACAAATCTGGCCTCCCCTTGCACAGATCTGATAGGTCTATCCACCCAAGTCACAGATCTAATAGATCTGACCTCTACAACTGTAGATCTGAGCTCCGCTCTTTAGATTTGGTAGATATGGTCACTCTCTCCACATATTTGATATCCAACTGAGTTCACCACAGAGATATGGTATGATGCTCATAGATATGAGTGTTATTGCTCCCTCTGACCCTTACCAAGGCTCTGATACCATGTTAAATAATGTTTAGAGGTCACTACTTGCTCTGGAAACCCTGAGATCTCAATGATTTTGAGTCTCTTTAAGCCAAATAACGAAATACTGACTTATAACAAAAAGTACTACCAGATCTCTTTAACACTTAACCAAAAGATAAACAACAATCACACATTAACTCACGATATACCCTAGAAACCCCAAATGGGGAAAACCAGCTTTCTGTGGGGCTTTCTTCTTTCTTGATCCCAGAGCAAAGTAAAGAGACTTAGTACATACAACTCTCCAGAGACAAATGATCGAACCCGACGGGTTAGAAAACCCGACATCTGCAGTAGTTGCAACTGTCGCTCTTAGGAAATGTGCCCCCCTACTGTCAGTTCGGATCTGAACTCTTTGAAGATCTGCCTCATCCCACCTAAGGATGCACCTCCTCTCTCTATCGCCCACATCCCGGATCTACTCTATCTGAATGAAATCCTACTCTGCTCAGTGTAGAATGCACCCCCTGCAGCTCTGTTATCACACAACTTGTAGTTGTCCCTAAAGGTATCCCATCCGGGATGGTAGAGGAGATGGACAACTAAAGAGGTGACCCAAAAGATGCCACGGTTCCCAATGCAAGCTAGGAGTCACATCAATCGAGGCACTATTCACTTTAGATCAAGATGAATCAAGACCAAGGGGGAGATCCTACAGCCAATCAAAGATGATTGGACCAAAGCAAAGGTTTCTAGGGGAATGTGAAAGGTGAGTTACGAAAACCAATGCAAGGTTAGGTGGACCTAGAAGTTTAAGTATGGTTGAAAGAGGCTGAAGAGATGACTTGTGTTTCAACCAATGAATGGTTTAGGCCACATAATGAGATAAAAGGACAAAATCTAGTACCATGAAATACACAAGTGGGACCCACTTCCTTGGGATATAGAAATGGCTCAAGTGGGTCCCGCAAGGTGAAGTTAAGGGTGCAAATGGTACCAAGGGATATGCAAAGAGTAGATCTATGGATCTAAGTTGAAATTAGAGATACCCACATATGGGATCTAGCACTTGACACAAATCCCAAGAAGTGCGAATTGCCTTAGGTGGACTAGTGCCTTGATGGATGGGCTAATGGAGTCAAAAGAGATGTGTAAATGTAGATCAGGACATCTAGGATGCAAATCAAGTGGGCCACTCAAGATGTGATGGTTGGATCTTACTAGATCTAATGTTTCACCAAGTGACCCAAATGGACAACAATCCCCAAAATGAGAAATGATACCCCCAAGGCAGAACTTCACAAAGTGAGACACTAAATATAGGTTTCAAGGTATGCTCTTTCCAAAACAAGTGGGATCTCAAACACCCAGTTTCTCAAAGTAGGACAACTCAATCACCCAAGAAGTGCAGCTTTGCCCAAGGAGGGCTAAAAGCATGGAAAATTGTGTCAAATCAAGTCTAAAAGCCACCAAAGTTTAGATCCGAGTAGTTTAGGCAATTTTCAATATGGATCTTGAAAATCAAGGGCATCCAATGGCTAGATCTCCATAGATCTGAGATTGAAGATGCATCACCAAATTGACCCAAGTGGGGCACAACCCTCAAAATGAGGAATGGGACCCACAAGGCAAAAATCAATGAGGTGAAGCACTAGGGGTAGGTTATCAAATGTGAGGATCAAGAATCAAGTGGGATCTCCCCTACCCATGTCTTGGAACCAACCAAACTAGCTTCTCTCAAGGGGTGCGATTTTCCTTCAAGAGGGCTAGGTGCCTTGGAAAGTGTGTCAAATGGAACCCAATCATCACCAAACTATAGATACGAATTGTTGTGGATACTATAGAGGTGGGTTTTCAATATCTTTCCAAAAGCCAAGCTAGATCCAAGTAGATCTAAGAAAAACAAAAATAAGGGTTTTAACTTTTAAGGGTTTGTGACCAATGAATAAGAATGGATAGATCTAGGCACATACCTTGTAGATCTTACCTCAATTGCTTATGGCCACCTTGCAAATTGATAGCATTCTCCTATGTGTATATTCAAGAGTGAGATCCAAGAGCTCCAAGCCAAAATGTCCTCCTCCAAGATGCCAAATCATCCTCCTCCTACAAGACAAGATGAAGTGAAACAAGCCAAGTAAGATGATTATGAAAATGATGGAAAGATGTAATAGAAAGCATCAACTATGTCACAAAGATACAATAATGATACTCCCTGTCACCAAGATCAACCCAAGAGGAAATATGTGGATCCCTCCAACAATAATCCTCTTCAAATCGTCCTCCTCTCCATCAATTCAGCCTCCCTGCAAGAAAACAAGATGTAGCTCCAAAATCCACAATGATACATAGAAGAGATATTGTATACTCAAGATGCAAGAGAATCCACAAGACAAGAGAAATATGCTCCACAAAGTGTGTTCTATTCCAATATTCCAGAGCTCCAAAGGTGAGCTATACAATAGGGGGTCTCCTCCTTATATAGGATAATAAAGACCAAAACCCTAGATCTCAAAACCACTTTACAAAAGATGAGTGGTTGAGATTAAAAGATCTCAATACATAACACATGAATCATAACAACATAACACATGGATCACTCAATATAATAATGACGTCATAGCTAAAAGATAATAATAATGAATCAATATAATAATGGATCACAAAATATGAATCAATATAATAATGAATCAATGGCTAAGATGAATCATAACAACATAACACATGGATCACTCAATATAATAATGACGTCATAGCTAAAAGATACTCATGGAGGGTGATGTCATCCTCTAGAGGGGGCAAAAGTACATGGGCCCACCTCATATGACTAGGACATGACTCATAAAGCACATGGTGGGGCTAGGAGGAATCAATCCTTGCTAGCTCATCCCCATGGCACAATAAAATAATATAATATGTCCAAAATAAATACAAATGATCAAATCTGTCATCAAAATCTGTGAGAGACATGTAGTAAATGGCCTCCTGTGGCCTCTGTGGACCCCACTGACTGATGAAAACTGGCTGGAAGATAGGGGGTTCACCCTGGAAGACCTCTGTGAATACCAAGTGCAAAAACCTTGCCTCCATTGCCCAAATCGAATTCCTTAGTGACCCTTTTATTCCATTTCTGACCTGCCTCGGTAACTGTGAAAGTGCTGAAACTGCCCCTTAGGGCACCTACGCTGCCAAACTGAGCCCACCAGGCTCTCCAGAAGGACAGGTAAATGGTAATAACAAGTGGTTGGACCACCCCCTCCTCATATAGCGCCCTAGGTGAACTGGCCTCTCATGGCCCTTGCTGCTCAGGCTGAGAAATCAACCCCAAATCTAGTCAACAAGTGTAAAAATGCATCTATCATTGTCAGAAGTGCCCAAAACTGAAAGATAAGTGTCTCATTAGATCCAGAAGACCCAAATCTACTAAGAGTGTGTACTCATACACCATGGGTTGCCCTGATGGGCTAACTGTAGGGTCCACCATATATGGACAATGCATAATCTGATGATATGGAGTAATAATAAAACCTGCTGAACTGCACCAATCATCATCTGAACCATATGTCCATCATATAGCATCATCATCAAGAGTATGTGGGTCCATCTATCATCATCAATAACCATGCATGGCCCATCATCATGGATCCCAAGAAATGACCATAGTGAAACTGGGTTTGACTAGGTCAATATACAACCAAGGAATAATCATATTACTAGACTAAGACATGTCCCTCTAATCATACTCACAACTTAACTTAAAGTATAACATCATTCAGTGGCATTAATCATGTTAGCATATTCCGTTTTTATTTATAATTACTTGCACAATAGCTTAAATGACAAACTCACCCATTGGACATGGTCTAACTGCTAGCTAAAGATGAAGGCTAGGAACAAGGCTGGGCAAAGGGGTGACTTGTCTAAATTCAACCAAAAGATACTTTGGACTGGGAAAAAGGGAAGCTACAAACTCTGTGCTGGACAAAATAACACGGGGAAGGGCTGTGCCTCACAAATGGGTAAGTTGTTTAGAGAGTGCTTATTCAACTTAGGCATCATGTCTACATCAAGTTGATCCAAGTTCATTAGGATCATTCAATTTCATTTCATGGCCTTTTTGGCCTACATAACCCTTCGGATCTCAGGTGTGCTGATAAGCACAACTAATTGTAGCTTACATCCAGGGCATGTTTGTAAATATATATAAGGTCATAAATTGTTTAGATATAGAATTTAAGAACCATTTCTTTTTTAACCTTTGTTATACTCTTCGAGGAGTATTTTTAGTAGTTCATCGCTCTTGCCCTTTTTAGTTTCCATGGGCGAATCTATATAAATTTCCATAAGTAGTACATGAGCTTTCAGTTTTAGCCAACAACATCTCAAGTGACTAGGGGGAGTTCGAGCTAGTGCCAAACATCGAGACAACTGACAGGAATGATTTAGGCCTACAATCCAGCTTACCAAAGGCAAGCTTTGTCACCAACTCAGAGCCAAGACACTAAACAAACATTGATGTGGTCCAAACACATAGGTAGTAAAAAGGGAAGTCCTCAATATCAGAAAGTCAAATAAGACAAGTCAAGGGTTAAAGCCAAATAAGCAAAGTCATGGATGGATGGAGTCAAGTGAAGGTGGAGCCTAAGCTAGCAGACAACTGGTATCAAAAAAGACCATATCTATGCAAGGTAGTAAACTAGTGAGTTTTGTCAAACAACCTAAATGTGCAAGTAAAATGTCCATTTTATAATTCATCATCAAGATAGTCCATTTTAAGTTTTACAAAGTTTGCCACATCATGAATTATATAACAAGCTAATGCTGTGAACATGACTAAAGCAACAAGATAATAATCCACAATCAATGATTGGAAATCCATAGGTCATACACACAAGAATAATCATCATATATCATCTAAAACACTGCTGCAATGCATCTCTAGGCACTGAACTGAAATTGTATGGAATAAAGGGTCACATTGGTCATCAAATCTGAACTCTCAAGGCTCAGCCTTAACACAAGGTCTAACATAAGTCTGAATAATACACTGCTCTGATCATGAGTGATCTCAAAATATAAAGTCATTGTTATCACACAACTTGTAGTTGCCCCTAGTGGTATCCCATCCGGGATGGTAGAGGAGATAGGCAACTAAAGAGGTGACACAAGAGATGCCACGGTTCCCAATGCAAGGTGGGAGTCACGTCAACCGAGGCACTCTTCGCTTTAGGTCAGGGTATAACAAGACCTAGGGGGAGACCCTATAACCAATCACAGTTGATTGGACCCAAACAAAGGTTTCTAAGGATAAGTAAATGAAGAGTTACGGAAACCAATGCAAGGTTGAGTGGACCTAGATGTTAAAGTATGGTTGAAGGTGGTTTGGGAGATTGTTAGTGTTTCAACCGATGTATGATTTAGGCCACATGATTTGGTATGATGACTAGGTGTAGTACCATATGTTTACCCAAGTGGGTCTTATTTTCTTGGGATATGTGAAATGACTTTAAGTGGGCCCACAAGGTGAAGCTAGGTGTAATGTTGGTACTAGAGGTTAGGTAATGACTAGATCTATAGATCTAAGTTGATTCTAGAAGTACCCATGTGTTAGATCTAGGTTTTGACACAAATCCCAAGGAGTGCGACTTGCTTTGAGGAGAGACTAGTGCCTTGTTAAATGGGCTAATGGGGTCAAAAAGTATGTCAAAGTGTAGATCGGGACACCTAGAAGCCAAGTCAAGTGGGCCAAATGAGATCTAATGGTTGGATCTTACTAGATCTAGGTTTTTCAAGTAATGACCTTAAGTGGACCACAATCCCTTGAAACAAGGAATGCTACCCCCAAGGCGGATCGTGACAAAAAGATACTCTAGACCTAGGTTTCAAGGTATGGCCATTCCAAATCCACGAAAATCTCAAACACCCACCTCCTCAAAGTGGGCAAACTCACTCACCCAAGGGAGTGCGACTTTGCTCAAGGAGGGCTAAAAGAGGGGTTAGGTGGACCAAATCAAGTCCAATGGCCACCAAACTATAGATCCAAGTAGCTAGTACTCCGATCTATGTAGATCCCAAAAAAGAAGTCAATCCAAGGGTTAGATCTTAGTAGATCTGAGTTTTAGTGTGCCAACAAATTCAAAAAGGGTTTTTAACCCCTTAAAACATGGAATGATGTCCACAAGGTAGTATTCACCAAAGTAACAATCTGGGAGTAGGTTATCAAGTGTCTAGATTGCAAATCAAGTGGGATCTCACCTACTCATGTGCTAGATCTAACCAAACAAGCCTCTCACTAGGAAGTGCGATTTGGGTTCAAGAGGGCTTTTTGCCTTGAAAAGTGTGTCAATTTTTAGCCAATCACCACCAAACTATAGATCCAACTAGGGGTGGATGCTATAGAGGTGGGTTTTCAAAATCTTCTCAAAAGCAAGGCTAGATCTAAGTAGATCTAAGAAAAACCAAAAACAAGGGTTTTAATCAATTAGGTTTTTTTTGTGATCTAGAAATTATGGATGATTCAAGGAAGAAGAAGATCATACCTCTTGGAGCATACCTGGATGAAGAGATGAATGCTAGTTGAGACGAGGATTACTTTGCCAAAGATCAAATGGAGAATTGTTGAAGCCCTCTTGCCAAATCGATTTTTCCAAGCCACATGTGATTCCTTCTAACCTGTCAAAACCAAGGAGCAAAGCATCAATCAGTTTAACATGTTGAAGGTAGATACAAGAGAGAGAGAGAAACATAGAATAGTTGACACAAAGGCAAAACTACTCCCTGTCAAACCAAAACGACTTCTTCCAAGCTTGAAGGGCAAGCCTCCCCACCAATTCGCCCTTGTCCAAAATCGTCCTCTTAACCTGTAAATAAGATATGGCAAATATGCAAGATAGCTACAATAGATCCTCCAGTGCAATGGACAAAAGCATTTACAATCGAAACAATCAACATCCACTCCAATCCAAGCATGTACTCCAAAAGATAGAAATTTTTATTCCAAGAGCCAAGAGCCAAAAATCTCTAGATGAATTTTACAATGAGAGGCTCCCTCCTTAAATAGGATGGGGAGAGAGTACAATCCTAACCACTTTTTACATGAGTGGCTAAGATTAAAAGATCAAAAGATCTAATCAACGACTAACAATAAATCATAACAATACATCACATGGATCACCCAATATAATGATAGCGCCCCCACTAAATGGTACAAAAGGAGGGTGATGTCATCCACTAGAGGGGTGAAAGTACAATGATCCACCTCATGATGACTAGGACATGACAAAATAAGCACATGGTGGGGCTAGGAGGCATCAATCCTTACTAGCTCATCCCCAAGGCACAATAAAATAATAAAATATGTCCAAGATAATATAAATGATCAAATCTGTCCTCAAAATCTGTGACAGACAAGCAGTAAAAGACCTGTTATCAATGCGGGCATACCCACATGGTGAAAACTGACTGGAAGATAGTGAGATCACCCCGGAAGACCTCTGCGGAGACCAAATGCCAAAAACTTGCCTCAATTGCCCAAATCGAATTCCTCAGTGACCACTTTATCCCATTTTTTAACTGCCTCGATAACTGTGAAAGTGCCAAAACTGCCTCCTAGGGCATCTGCGCTATCCATCTGAGCCCACCAGGCTCTCCAGAAGGGGGGGTAAATGGAAAAAACAAGTGGCTGGACCACCCCCTCCATCATCAACGCCCTAGGTGAACTGGCCTCTTATGGCCCCTGCTGCTCAGGCTGGGAAATCAGCCCCAAATCTGGTCAACAAGTGTAAAATTGCATCAATCACTGTCAGAAGTGCTCGGAACTGAAAGATAAGTGTCTCATTGGATCCAGAAGACCCAAATCCATTAGGAATGTGTACTCATACACCATGGGTTGTCCAAATGGGCTAGTTGTAGGGTCCACCATATATGGACAATGCATAATCCACTGATCTGAAGTAATAATGAAACCTGCCGAACTGCATCAATCATCATCTGCATCATATGCCTATCATATGATCTCATCATCAAGTATGTGGGATCATGAATCATCATCAATAAGCATATATATATGGTCCACATCATCACGGATCCCAAGAATATACAACCAAGGATAAATCACATCAGTAGAATAAGACATGCTTCTTTAATCATTCTCACAGCCAAGCTCAAAGTATAACATCCATTCAGTGGCATTAATCAAGTTAGCATATTCCTTTGTTATATAAAATTAGTTGCACACTAGTTCAAATGACAAACTCACCCATTGGACATGGTCAAACTGCTAGTGAAGGATGAAGGCTAGGAACAAGGTTGGGCCAAGGGGTTGACTTGTCTAACTTAACTCAAAAATACTTTGGACTGGGAGAAAGGGGAAAGCTACAAACTCTGTGCTGGACAAAATAACACGGGGGATGGTTGTGCCTCACAAATGGATAAGTTGTTCAGAGAGTGCTTATTCAACTTAGGCATCATGTCTACATCCAGTTGATCCAGGTTCATTAGGATCATTCAATTTCATTTCATGGCCTTTTTGGCCTACATAACCCTTCGGATTTCAGATGTGCTAATAAGCACAACTAGTTGCAGCTTGCATCCAGGGCATGTTTTCAGATACATATAAGGTCAGCAATTGTTTAGATATAACTTTTAAGAACCATTGCTTTTTGGACCTTTCTTATACTCTTCGAGGAGTATTTTTAGCTGTTCATTGCTCTTGCCTTTTTTTTTAGTTTCCATGGGCGAATTTATAAGTTTCCATAGGTAGAACATGAGCTTTCAGTTTTAGCCAACAACATCTCAAGTGACTAGGGGGAGTTCGAGCCAATGCCAAACATCGGGACAACCGACCAGAATGATTTAGGCCTACAATCCAACTCACCGAAGGCATGTTTTGTCACCAACTTAGAGCCGAGACACTAAATATATAGGGATGCGGTCCAAACACAGAGGTAGAAAAATGGGGAAGTCCTCAGTATCAGAAAGTCAAATGAGACAGGTCAAGGTTTAAAGTCAAATAGGAAAGTCATGTATGGATGGAGTCAAGTTAATATGGAGCCTATACTAGCAGACAACTGGTGTCAAGAAAGACCATATCTATGTAAGGTGAAAACCAGTGGGTTTTGTTAAATGACCTAAATGTGCAAGCAATTGTCCATTTTATGATTTATAGTTCATTTTAAACAGTTTGCCACATCAGGAATAATATACCAAGCAGATGCTGTAAACATGACTAAATCAACAAGATAATAATCCACAGTCAGTGAGAACATATCCATAGATCATACAACATCATCATAATAATCATCATGTACCATCTAAAACACTGCTGCAATACATCTCTAAGCACTGAATTGAAACTGTATGGGATAAAGGGTCACATCGGTCATCAAATCTGAACTCTCAAGGCTCAGCCTTGACACAAGGTCTAACATAAATCTGGATAATATACTGCTCTGATCATGAGTGATCCAAAATATATAGCCATGCTCTGGAATAATGGAAGCTCTGAAATGTGCAGATATCTGCTAAGCAAGAATAGTAGCCCTGCTACTATGGTGTGATAACAGTCATCATAGCCAAGCTCTGAATAATCCAAGCTCTGGAATGTGCAGATATCTGCTAAGCAAGGATAGTAGCCCTGCTACTATGGTGTGATAACAAGCTCTTCATGGAAAAGTGCGCCCCTGTCTTTGAGACTGGAAACTCGCCCTAGCTCAAATCTCTTCCAATCTGATCTGAGATCGTTACAAATCTTCTTCAAACATTGAAGAAGATCTACCTCGTAAATCTCAACTACTTTGGCCTCAATCTGGATCCAAAACGTCCTCCTCTCCTCAGGAAGTGTGCCCCCCCTCTACAGCAAGTTGCTCTCTCTCTGAAGTCCATAGAAACTCTACTGAAAAGGATCTCTCAGCCCATTGTCAATGGCAGATAGTTGCCTCTGATCAAGTGAGGTCCGATTTATCTCCGATCCCTCACTCTCTCTCTTTGCAGATGCGCCTCTCCCTCTCAGAAAGTCGCCCTCTACATGCACTAGTTGCCCCCCTCTCTCAAACTGATCTCTCTCTGATAAGTCTGCTGAGTAACCTCTATCGGTTACCTCCCGCCTCCTTATAATAATAACTCACCGTCCGATTAGGGTTGCTAAAACCCTAAAGTGAGTGCATGCAAAAATCTCACGTTTGCATGCTTTTTAATGAACAGTTGTGCATGCAAAACTTTGCATGCATGAGGCAAATCACCCTGAAAGGTCCGCATGCATCAAATGTTGCATTCATGCCACTAGGTAGAGTGCATCTCACCCTCTACCTCATCCTCCTACCTATACTGCAATGTACCTCCATGCAAGGTATCTGAATCATGGAGGAAACCTTGAGATACCACTATCTCTAACACTCCCTCTTATCGAGGGAAGTCCAACCGCTGATGCTTGGATCCAACAAATCCCCTGCTGCTGACACAGACCCATATGTCCTTTCTGTCACTACTGCACTCTGACCTGTAATAACCTGATCCAACTCCATCAATGTGGCTTCGGAAGAAGCCTCCTGCTCACTCACTGACTTTGTCACTGATCTCTGATCCAAACTTCTTTCGAATCTCTGTTGTAGCCAGTCTCTAAGACTGCCATCAAGCGGATCCATTGATCTGTATGTGAACTCCCTCTATCTCTAAGTTGACTCAATTCTCTCCTAAGCTAAGTCCATCTCAGTCATCTCATACCAACTAAGTCTCTGGCTGGTACCTGTATGAGCATCATGCCCATCCATCTGATATGAGTCCAAAGACTCACTCCTCTGTGCATCATCTGCATCATGAGCATCTCGCTCATCCATCGAATAAAAGCAATCACTCCTTTGTGCCTCATCACCACCGTGAGCATCTTGCTCCCTGTCATCCTCTGACTTTGATCAAGAGGCACTCAACCAACCATATGTCCCTGACGTGGGCTGACCTCGAACCATATACTCACAATCAATCCCATGACCCATCAAGATTGGATAAACTCCCTCTAGATATGTGAATATGAGATCCCTCTGGAAGGCAACTGAGTAACTGACAACATCCAATGCTGCAAATGAGAGTATACTCCCTCGTAGTCCTGGAATGAATAGTACTCCTGATACCTACATGATTTCTCCAAAGTCTAAGAGAAACTGAACTCTAGCCACTCCTCTGACAAAATGCTCAGTCCCATGCACATCACGAACCATCTGCATAGGAGTGTACTCAAGGATAATGAATGCCTCTCACATCCCTGTCATATGACTGCAATGCTTGTAATCAATCAACCATCTCTCATCAATTTGACTATGTGGTTGACTGCTATCATATCCTGATACACATGAGGCAAGTGAGAACTCCCTCTCAAACTTGGAGGCAAACTCATCTACCTCCTCTGCCAATGCTAGCTGCTCATCATTTACTTGCATGTTGTTGTTCTTATGTGGGCACTGTCCCGCATAGTGTCCATACTCATTACAGAAAAAGCACTTGATCTTGCTTAGATCCTTCTTTTGTTTAAACCTTTGCTTCCCTTTAATTGCAAGTGCCACATCCTCTTCCTCAAGGATGGCAGAAGATGAACCCTGATTATAACCCCTCCTGATGTCTTCTTGGGTGAAATCATCCCACAGATGATCCCACTTGGGAAGGTTCTCTCTAGCAAGAATGGATTCGAAAAACACTGCCCATGGCTTGGTCACGCCATTCAAGGTTTGTTGAACCAACTCATCATCCTCAACCTTCTCACCCACTACTCCCAACTCATCTCTTACCTAAGTAATCTTGGTAAGATATACGGCAATGCTCTCATCCTTGGCCATCTTTATACTCCTCAACTTCTCTCTAAGTATTATCTTCCTGTTTGCATTTGAACTCTAGTACAACTTAGTTAAGGCATCCCACATCTCATATACATTGTCTTTAGATGAGATATGTGGGATCACATGGTCCTTGATTGCATCAAGGAGAATCCTCTGGGCTTTTATGTTCTTTTTTTCATAAGTTGCTTTGGCAGTTGCATCTGTCAGAAATGTGACTAGATTTTCCTATGTACTCTCCACAACATCCCACAGGTCACTCTCCTTCAAAAGCAACACATTCTGTGCCTTCCATGCACTAAAGTTAGAAGCCCCATCCAACTTGTCCTCTACTCAAACTGGTATCTATTACCTCTGAACTGTTTGAGAACTGAAACAATAAATGGCCCAAGAACCTCTCTTGGTCACAGATCTGGCCTCCCCTTGCACAAATTTTATAGATCTATTTTAGATCTATCCACCCAAGTCACAGATCTAATAGATCTGACCTCTACAACTGCATATCTAAGCTCTGCTCTTCATATCTGGTAGATCTGGTCACTCTCTCCACAGATTTGATATCCAACTGAGTTCACCACACGGATCTGGTATGATTCTCGCAAATCTGAGTGTGATTTCTCCCTCTGACCCTTACCAGGGCTCTGATACCATGTTAAATAATGTCCAAAGGTCACTAATTGCTCTGGAAACCCTGAGATATCAATGGCTTTGAGTCTCTCTAAGCCAAATA
This sequence comes from Larix kaempferi, assembly GCA_027924585.1. NCBI lineage: Eukaryota > Viridiplantae > Streptophyta > Pinopsida > Pinales > Pinaceae > Larix > Larix kaempferi. The sequence continues at coordinate 7,868,629 of BSBM01000532.1, read as the reverse complement.
ACTAAATATTGACCTATAACAAAAAGTACTACCAGATCTCTTTAACACTTAACCAAAATATAAACAACAATCACACATCAACTCACGATATACCCTGGAAACCCCAAATGGGGAAAACCAGCTTTCTGTGGGGCTTTCTTCTTTCTCAGGCCCAAAGCAAAGTAAAAGAGACTTAGTACATACAACTCTTCATAAAAAAATGACCGAACCTGATGGGTTAGAAAACCCAAGATCTGCAGCAGCTGTAACTGTCGCTCTTAGGAAATGCACCCCCCTGCTGTCAGTTCGGATTTGAACTCTCTGAAGACCTGTCTCATCTCGTCTTAGGATGTACCTCCTCCCTCTATCCCCCACAGCCCTGATATACTCTATCTGCATGAAAGCCCGCTCTGCTCAATGTAGAATGCGCCCCCTGCAGCTCTGCTTGGAAAAGTGTGCCCCTCTCTCTGAGACTGGAAACTCGCCCTAGCTCAAATCTCTGCCAATCTGATCTGAGATCATCACAGATCTTCTTTAGACACTGAATAAGATCTACCTCGTAAATCTCAACTACTATGGCCTCAATCTGGATCCAAAACGTCCTCCTCTCCAGAAGAAGTGCACCCCCCCCTCTGCAACAAGTCGCCCTCTCTGTGAACTCTGTAGAAACTAGAAACTCCACTGAAAAATCTCTCTCAATCCATTGTCAATGGAAGACAGGTGCCTCTGATCAAGTGAGAGGTCTGATATGTCTCAGATCCCTCACCCTCTCTCTCTGTAGATGCGCCTCTCCCTCTCAGAAAGTCGCCCTCTGCATGCACTAGTCGCCCCCCTCTCTCAAACTGATCTCTCTCTAAAAATTTTGTTGAATAACCTCTGTCGGTGACCAGCCTTCTAATAATAAGTCACCGTCCGATTAGGGTTGCCAAAACCCTAAAGTGAGTGCATGCAAAAATCTCACTTTTGCGTGCTTTTTAATTAACAACTGTGCATGCATAAGTCAAATCACCCCGAAAGGTCTGCATGCATCTACTGTTGGATTCATGCCACTACATAGAGTGCATCTCACCCTCTACCTCATCCTGATGCCTATATTGTAAATGTACCTCCATGCAAGGCATCTGAATCATGGAGGACATCCCAAGATACCACTATCTCTAACACTTCATATTCAATCACGATTGACATCATTAGGGTTTTATATTGTAAATCTAGGTTATCGCAAAGGCCAACTTAGTCATCTTTATGTGGGCTCGTAACCTCTCTTGTGGAGGGCGCCCTACATCTTAAGACCTATAAATACAAATCTCAAGAGTCATTTAGTCTTCATCATCTTATGAGTTATTGCTCTAACGCAAGTGTTTAGCCTACGTGCACTTAGACATTATCACTCTTCTCTATTTTTTGCTGCTTTCTTTGAATGGGTTCATCAACAAGGTAATCAACATTGTTTGACAATTCATAATGATATTATACTCTATATACGATTGACTTAATACAATACAAATGTTTATAAGTACTCTAGGTTTGGCCACAAAGCGAAGATGAATTCCATTTTAAAATTATGTGGTTGCAATGGTCACTTTTTTGTCATGAATATGGAGTGATTTCACCATGTTGGCATCCATGATTCATTCAATAATTTCAACATAATATATTTTGGCTACTACATTTATTATTAAGTGATTACTTAAGCTTCATAACCTTTTTGGCCTTCAGGTGTTCACTGATATGGAGGAATTAGGTGTTAAACCAGATGAGGGCACAATGAAAAAGGTTGCTCATGCCTTCTCAATAATGGGTTTGGAAGATAAACACAACGAAGTTTTGAGAAAGTATAGACCAAAATGGAAGTACCTTCGTTTTAATGGTGAGCAAGTTAGAATACGTGCAAAAGACATGTAAACAAATGAATCTTATTATTCTCTTCTAATTGAATAACCTTGTAAAGTTGGATAGGGATTAAGGAGTTTATTCATTACTGCTTTGAATGAGAAAAATTAATCAATATATTTATTGCTTAGTAATAGAATATGACAAAAAAAATCAAATAACGACTTCCCTAAATTTATAAATGTCCCTGTGCATTTTTCACATTTCTTTTATGTTTCATTTCCTTAATTGTTTGTTCCTCTTGTTGATATATATTGCTTGTAAGTTGAAAGCAAAATGATATCAACCTATAAAGAAATACCAGTATGCCAACTTCCCATTCTCCCAATAGTCATAAGGGTGCGACCATCATAGTAATTGCAACATAAATATCAACATTTAATTAATGATATAAAATATGACATTAAGTATCACACAGAGCATTGGTGGGACACGGACAATAGTGCAATGGACAAAGAACACATCATGAACAAAATTGCAGCAACAACTTTTTCTCTGTACAGCTTCAAAATGATAGACTATAGCCTTCCAATGTTCATATTCACCTCACCGTTGCAACACATAGGGATCACTAAAGAAGCTAAATTAATTTTACATTTACAAGCTAGGGGAAATGGAAACACAGGTTAGCTGGGAGAATATCTAGCCAATTGAAAGACTTAAACTCATATGATAAATATAATGTTATTTATAATTGATATACATTTTAGGATATCTTTTTTGCTTAATATAAATGTAAATCATAAATATCATGTAATCAGTAGAAGAACAAATAATAACCTTTTTGCCATTTTGTATATGAGGACAAGACCAAGATGTCATAAATACCATGTAATCAGTAGAAGAAGAACAAACAATAACATTTTTCCATTTTGTATATGAGGACAAGACTAAGATTTCGAACATGAACATGGATAGTTGTTTTGTAAATTTATCTTAATAGTAACATAAAGGCTCAACTTCTTATTTGCCAAAAATAAATGGACTGTTGCCTAAATCTTATGCACATTAACAAATAAATGATATAATATATCAAATTAATTGAAATATTGTTTGATAGCATTATAAGAGATAAACATCATTAATATACATGTTAATAAATGTATATAGTAGTTATTAAAAGTTAGCATCTTAAATCCTTTTTTGTACTTCATGTATGTATGGTTCACACTCATTTTTGCAATGCAAATATCTTGATAATTCCATATTAGCCATAATAAGTGATTTATAACATATATATACAATATGTTATGGATTACAAAGATTTAAGTACTTCCTCAAATTGAAAGAGGATGAATGCTTAAAAAAATATTTTAATGGAATAAACATTTAAAAATTGCTTGGTATATAAAATGTTGGTATATCCATTCAAATAAAAATAGGTTCTTTATAACATGATTATATTATGTTAAGAATTACAAAGAATTAAATCAAATCCTCCGTATTGAAACAAAAGAAGAGGGGGTTGTGTGGAATAATATTAAAAATCTGCTATGAATTTTGTGTGTGCTCATGTGTGTGGAATAACACTTAAAAAATGTTATGACTCTTTCACAATATTTATATTATAAAAAAGAAAAATAGGTAAATAAACTTAACGAAGAAAGAGAAAATACCATATATGAGAGAGGCACCATATTTTTCATCTTTCAGGACAGGAATGAAAACCTGAGGAGAGGCATGCTCTAAGGCCGAGATTCTGGGAACATACAAAAAGAGTAAAATTTTCATCCAAGGACTCCACTGATGAGTATGGAGATCATCACAAAAGAAACATACAATAACTTTGCCATTTGCTCTGGCAAGCTGGTGAATGGCATAAAAATCTATCCATCTAATAGCAGGGTAAAAAATGTAAACAAAAAATTGTTGTTCCCCTGAAAGCAAATGAAAATGCTCAATAATCATATTGACATGGTTGACTCTGAGAAGGGGATTATTGAAATTGACATTGTAGCTGTGGTGTCCCTCTGGAGAGTTTAGCCGATCTTGAAGTATTTGCTGTTGGATTTCAAAAGGAAGAGTCTGGATTTTGTTGTGAAAACAATTGCAGCAATAACAGTAAATGCATTCATGACAAATGAGAATTGAATTGTCTGCTGCTGAGGATGAAGACTCGCCCTTTTCAAAAACTTTGATCTCTTGGAATTGTGATCCTTCTCGGGTTAACTTATCAGCAAGATGATTATCTTTGTTGGCTTTGTAGACAATCTCAAAATCAAAACCTTGAAGCCAGACTGCCCATCTTAGAACTCTGGCATTGCCATGTTCTAGAAGTCTTTTATTACCAAGCATACCCTTCATATGCTTAAGATCTGTTCTAACTGTAAAACAAACACTTTTGAGGAAAAGTCTGTAAAACAAACACTTTTGAGGAAAAGTCTGAAACGATGAATACCCTTCTTGACAACAAGGATCTCTTTGTGTGATGATGGGTACTTGGATTCTGCTTCGGAAAATGTTCGAGAAATATAAGCACAAACCTCCTCTTTCTTTGAATACTTTTGCAATAGCACGGTTGCCCAAACTTGATCAGAAGCATCAGTATCTAAAATAAAAGGTAGATCTAGGACTGGAAGAGCAAGGGGAGGAAGCTTCTAGATGTTTGCTTTGATTCTTCTGACTGTGTCAATCATAGCTGGTATCCATTCTGTGCTAGGCTTTAATCTTTTCTATAACAACTTTGTGTCTTTTGCTTGTGCTTGATAAAACTGTCTGATATAATTCAAGCAGCCGAGGAATTGTTGAACCTGTTTAGTATCTTGCAATCTGTCAGGAAACTCTAAGAGTTTTTGCAAAACATGTGGCTGCAGAATTATTCTTCCTTGTGAAATCTGGAGGCCCAAGAATTCAATGGAAGTCTTGGCAATAAAAAACTTATCTAGGGATGATGAAAGTGCAATCCCATGCTTAAAAACAAAATTATGAAATTGTTCTAAATGGATCTTATGCTCAGCTATATCTCTGCTAAAAATGAACAAATCATCAATATATACAATAACAAAGTCTAAAGAACGAAAAATGTCTTCCATCCTTTTTTGGAACTCCGATGGAGCATTCTTTAGGCCAAAATGCATTACTGTCCACTAATATTGGCCATGAGGGACTATGAATGCAGTCTTGTACCTGTCTTCTGGTGCTATGCCGATTTGCCAAAAACCACTTTTAAGATCAAACTTACTAAAGACATTGGATTTTTCTATTTTTGATAGAATTAAATCTTTATGAGGTAGAGGATACCTGATTGGTTCTAAAGCTTTGTTCAATTCTCCATAATTAACTACCAATCTTTTTTTTCCTCTTTTCTATTCAGAATGCTTATTGACATAAAATGCTGGGCAAGCCCAAGCACTTTTGCAAGGTTCTATCAACTTCATATTCAACAACTGTTGGATTTCTTATTTGCATGCTTGCTGCTCCGTAGGACTCATATTATTTGCTGAGGCTTTCTGAGGTTTTATTTCTGTATTCTGTTTGTATGGCAAAGTGACATAGTATTTCTCTCTCTTCCAGAAGGCATCTGGATGATCAGAAGTACATTCCTTTTGCAACTTCTGAGTTATTTCTGCAAGGATGTCTTGACCATGTAGGTCTGCATGTTTGACAATCTTTTTTATTTTTGCCAAATCCTTGACTAATTCTTCGACAATGTCTGGCTTTTCAGGAGAAATTATGATAGTGAAAGCAGACTTTACTGGAATGGAAGTCACAGTTCCTCGGACTGTGAAATCAACTGAATATTCTCTAATTGACATTGGCAGGTGTTTCTTGACAAAATCTTGTCCTAGTAATATGTCAGCTTCTGTGTCTAAACAATATAAAGTAACATATGTTTTGATTTTTCCTAACAAAATAGTAAAATCTGGAGCAATAAAATTTACCTTGATGAGTTCTTTGTTAACTGCTCTGAAGTGAATAGAGATAGGCTGCCAAAAATATTCTAGAATGACTTTGTATTTACAACAACTGTTCATGGCGCCTATATCTACTTGTGCATCCAAGTCGTAAGCTTTATACTCTTCCATTTTGATCTGGATAGGTACAACCATCCGATCTCCTAAACTCTTTTGTTCAGGGACTGGTTCTTCTGCTGTTTCTGAAGTTGGGGTAAAGCTGTGAGATTTTCTCATTGTTAGCTGGATATATTCAGAGTTGAGTTCATCAAGCTGATGTAGAGATCCTTGTATACTTGTAGCTAAGTTAGCTAACTGTTCTCTCTCTCTTTTTACTTTGTTTTCAAAGAAAACAATTTTTCTGAGAAGATCTGCCTCGCTTGGATCTGACCCTTCATATGTAGGGACACACTGTGAAGGTTCTGGCAACTTTTTTGTCAACTCATCAATCTTTTCTTGTAGTCTTCTTCTGATTATGACCAGGCCTGGAGAAAGACTAGCCTTTTTTTCTTCTAACTCTTCTATCTGACTTTTGAGAGAAGCAAAAGAAAACATAAAACAATTACTGATAAAGGTTTGGTCATCATCAGAGCTATCCGAAGAATTAATGGAAAGCTTATGGAGATCTAACTCATCAGAACTAGAATTATATTCAGTCATCTGCAGGATCATGAATGGAGAATCCTTCATCTTCTGATTGTAACTCAGGGACTATATCCCACTCAACAGGATTGTACTCTGCTATAAAAATCTCACAGATTTTATTCTGAAACTTTGTCTTCTTCTCTGGACACTTGTTTTCCCAATGGCCTTGCTTGCCACAAATGTAACAGGTAGACTTTCGAAGCGGCTGGGTCCTTTTCTTAAAGACAAACCTATTCTTTCTATTTTGAAAAAAAGGTTTCTTCGGATACTTCGAGATTCTTTTTGAGGAAGACTAGAATCTGGGATGGGATTGAGAACTGGATTCACCATACATTTTGGAATGGCAGGTGCATGCAGATGTTTTATGTGGACGAGGCTCGAAACAACCATAATTGGCAGTTTCACGAAATTGCTGACAAGCTGACTAAGAAACAAATTTTTTTTTTTGAGATTTTTCTGTGTCTTCATGGCAACACATTCTTTTTGGAGGGCTGTGAGCACATGCTGATGTAAACCAGCAAGAGATAACTCTTCAATCTTGACTTGATGATCTGACAAATAGGTATTTACAAGAACTGGGATTTTGCCGAGAAGAGAGACAAGATAATGGTGAAGGTAGGCAACATTCTAATGATCTGTAATTTTGTACAACATGGTCTGTATCGTACAAAAATATTCTTGAAGGAGATTGATATCGCATAATTTTTGGGACATGTACAATTGAGCAGTATGAGATGCATCAAGAGGTAATGCACCAAGAAATTCATGAGCAAGGGATTGAAACAAAGCTTCTAAAGGATCATCATTCTCTAGTAAATGTTCTTTTTCTTCTTCTGAAAGTTTTTCCCACCATAGCTTTGCTATTCCTGTAAATGCCCAAGTAAGTTGCGTAGCTATATCTTTCCAGGATGCTTTAGTTTCTGCTTTTCTCTGGAATGCCCATGCATTGATCTTTTGGAACAGATTTAGAATTTGATCATTTTCCAAGCAATCAAAATTAATAATCAGTGTGTTACGAAAGCCTTTGGATAGATCTTTGGAATCAATCTTGATATCTACATTTTTTAATTCATTTGTCCATTTGCTGAATGGACTGCGAAACTTATTGTGGCTGACATCTTGACCTGAAACTCTTCTAGCTTGATTTTGGAAGAAATGTGACTCAACTCTGTTTCTTTTTGGTTTGCTAGAGGCTTCACCTATCTCAGAATCCATAGAGATAGTGGAGGATTCCATTTTAATGTCATGGCAACCAAGTGAGAGAACTCTTTGTTTCAACAATTCATACTTTTCTCTAGCCAATTCAGCACCATGTTGAATACTTTGTAGTCTATGTGGACTTAACTGTTTCAGGAATTTCTGGGGGCTTGAGCTACCAGAATGATATTTGAACTTATAGCCTTCTTGGTTGATTTGACTATAGTCAGGAGCAGAAGAAGGAGCTGGAAGTGCTGATTGTAGATTTTCTACAGATCTTGTAATAACATCGAGACCAGCTTCAATATTTGACAACCTAGTTGTTTGCTCTTTTTGGTTCTTAACCAAAGAGTCAACAGTATCTGAAATATGATTTAAAGATCCATGCGGTGTCTGCAGATGAGCCTTGAGCTCAAGAACATCTCTAGCAACATCATCCAGGTTTTGAGCTATACATACAGACTGGAAGTTAGCATAATTTTGTAATTGGATTTGTTCTGCAAGTTTAGGATCATTCGGGCTTCTCAAATTAACAAATTGAAAATCTGACTGTAAACTACCATCCTTAAAAGAAGGACTGGAATTGCTAGAATCTAATCTTCTTGCTGAAATATGGGACGAGTTTCCAGATTTTTCTCGAGGGAGAGACAAACTTTTAATATCTCGAAACAAAGAAGAACAATTAAGACAATCAGTATGCTGACCTTTATGATCAACAGAGGATGAGGATGAAGAGGGTGAATTAATAGACTGAAATGTTTTTTGTTTTTGTGGGGTATGTTTTTCTTTACAAAATTTGCAGGATGCAGAAGGAAATTGACTGTGGTTAACCATATGTTGGTGTAGCTGAGAATCATATGGTTGCATACGTGCAGATGAACGTAATGGGGGTTTTTGACCTGCGGGGTAAATACTGAGAATGGGAAACAAATCTACTAATTGAAGGTGATGGTGGAGGAAATGAAGGAGCAAATCTAAGAAAAGTGTTACCATCGGGACGCTGGACAACACGAAGTTGTTTGGAGGAAGCATCATGGAGTTCTGGATATTTCTGAGAAAGTGGTTGGTATGTGTTATTCCATTCTTCAGGTAAGGTTACCTGAGAAAATCCGAGTTGGAGGGGAGTAATGTTTTCCGGACCAACAACTCCTTCATGTAATGCTCTTTTCTGCAATTTAGGATTAATTGCAGGCATGGTAGTTGACACAAAACGAATACAAATGGAACAATGCAATTGAGCGATATGAGATTGTGGAGCAACATCAAAGCCTGAAAACTAGATATAGGCTTGCAAAAACTCATTAATATACGGATTTGTAAGAGAAACTTGATATCAGGGAACAAGAGATGACCATGCAGGGCCATTGTTCAGAGGGCTCTGAAATCCTCCTAACAAAGCATCTTCAAACTTGTTAAGACGTGAATCTAAAACACATGATAAACAAAAAGTATTCAATCCGGGACGGACAAGAGGATTGATACCACACTGTACTAACCCAATATGGATATATTTATATTCATGTTCCAATCCCCAAGCAATATCTTCATATTTGATTAATGGGATTTGGTATATGGACTGACCAACAGATATGGGTATATTCACAGAAGTGAAACGAAACAGCTAAGCAACACGAAACTTAAACATAGGAAGATCATATATTTTATCAACATCAATCTCAGGCAAAGACTAGTTTGGCTGAGGCTCATATTCTTGAGATACGACACGAGTATCATACAGAGTATCGAAATCAGTTATGTTGAGATATTTATTTAACCATGACCATCGCTTAGTATGTTTCTCTTTTCTAGAAGAAGCAGATTCAGGGAAGTAAAAGCTGTTATTTGAAGAATCCATAATGGAAGAGATAAATTCAAAGTATGAACCTGGAGAAATGTAGCGCGATGCTTGGAGGAGAACGCCTGAGTACCCTTGATGGATGATAGCGCCGAGTGGGTGAATGCGTATGCCAACGATGCACTAATTACCAGTTTTTTAATATAATAACTCTTCCCACCTCAAAAGGGAATGAAGCGTAACAGAGAAACACAAGCTATAGCAATAGATACCAATAGATCTTAACACAAGCTCTGATACCAACAGCGCGGAAACATAACAGAATACTTTTATTAATCACAAGAACACTAGAGTACATGAACACATCAAATTTTTGTAGATCGTCTTCGGAGAGCGAAGATCATTACTACGACACAAACAATGATATCTCTATACAAAGTACTGAGCCATTTTAGGTTTCAGACATCAGCTAGGCTGAAGCTTAATACCAAGCTACCTGGGGACATTAGCATATATAGACTAATATCGGGAGACTTTACAGACAGAGAATTTCTGATGCAATGTTATACTCAGACGAGCAACTTGCAGAGCATACTCTTCGACTCAGACTTAGACTCAAAGGCTCTAGTTCTGAATTCCGAATGCCTAGAATGAACCCTTGTGCCCCTATAAATACAAAATGAGAGGAGTGCATCGCAAGAAAGGAATCGATGACTCATTAAGCAGGACAACTTAAACAGTAGAGGTTGTCTGTACCTAAACTTGTGACTCATGAAGCACGGAGATGCTTTTCTTGTAATTGACAAGGCATCTTTGGTTTTCGGGTAACTCACGAAGAGACATCCGCACCATGAGATGACTTATTTGTACAATATGGAGATTCTTTTCCAAAGAACCCACTAAGAAAATAATAATGCGGAAGGCATCTCAAATCTATAGTACAGATTGTATTGTACTAAAGCTTATTACACAGTGTAGATTCGTAAGAGAACCCACTAAAGACAATCATAAAGTGAGATGCTGAAACTAGACAAGATTTGCAGGACAGATTTATACAGAGTGGAGATTCATGAGAGAACCCACGAAAGACAAATAAAGAGAAATATACAAAAATCAGATTTGCTAACCATAGTCAGGCGGACTATGATAAGAATCAAATCCCTCGGATCCAAATCCATCATGGTCTAAGTCGCTTTCATCTAAAGAATCTTGTAGAAAGTATTGGCGGTGGTAATCAGTACCATAATGTATTACATCCTCCATCCAGTGAGGGGCATCTTCTCGAAAACATGCAAAGAAAGGAGACTGTTGGAAAAGTTCAGGCCTCATGTAGCTGGGAACAGAAACATCACCAAAGAAACGATGTTTGATGACAAGCCGAAATTCTTATCCTGGAGTAGCTGAGGGGTGGACAGTAGCACCTTTCCAACGGATATCGAACTGGAAAATACCATAGATGAGAGAGGCACCATATATTTTATTGAATGCAATTAAAGCATGAGCATCAACATCAAGATCCCTTTCATGCTTCTATAAAGACATAATTTAAACTTACTTCTCATAAGCATTCTATCAAATGCAATACTATTTTATTATGTGTCGAGCGGGGAGGATCAAGGGGGGTGTGAATCCATGAATATGGGTAGTAATTTTCTAGCATGGGATGGTTGTAGAGGATTGTGTTGGAGGATTTTTTATTGGTAAAATAAAATAAAATAAAAAACTTTTAGTAGAAATAATTCAACTAACTTTTGACCAAAAGTTTGAATTAACTCAACCATTTTTTTATCAATTTTTTTTTTAACTCAACCAGTTTTCAACCAAAAATTAGAGAGAATCTACAAATTCCCTAATATTATATATGCTTGGTTGGAGCTCTTTCAGTCGAAATAAACATTTCAACCAAAAAACCCTTTATATAGAAAGAAACAACTATGCCCCCTCTTTTATTTGACCTTTTATCGCCCATGCCTATTCCTTATTTCAACTATTCCAAGAATTGCATTCCTATTATCTCAACACCACCAATTTTCACTCTGTAGCCAAGGTAACTACACCTTTTAAGAAATAATGGTGTTTTTATTTATGTTTTATAATTTTATCATCTTTAAAATAAACATCAATTAACAAGCTGAAATGATGATACTAATATTTCATTAAGTTACAAAAATATATTAAATCAAAACAAACTTGACCCAAATCAATCCATAATTACATCGACCCAAAATTTGTTTCTTATTTTAATAAGAATGATGCTTTGCATTTGTTATAAACTTGTTTTGAAAAAATATGATTTTGATATGCAAAAATTTTGTTGGAATCTAAAATTCCAAGCCAAACCAAATATCAAAGTTGATATCAATCCTAACCCAACCCAAATTGAACCTTGAAATAATTATAATTTATATTTTCCAATATTCTATAAACTCTTTTTACAAATTTATTCCAAGAAGAGAAATTGTTATATATATATATATATTCGATGAGTAGAAATGCTCCCAAAATAATAATAAAAACACCTTACCATTCCAACTGGGACCCTGAACTGAAAACAGCCAAACCTTTTAAACCAAAAATCCATTTTAACATCGAAGCATTGTTACCATAATCATGAGTGAAACTTAGAAATTCAAAGTTTGACTTGACTTGTGAGTCAAATGAGATAAAACAACTCAGGGGTAAGTCATATTCATGTTGACCAAGTTTAACTTGGGTCAAACATGTTTGATTGGTGATTAGTTGCATGCCAAAAATTGACTTCTAATTGATCATGAGCCAAACAACTTGGTTAAGTCAAAGTCAACCAATGCAAGTATAACTCACCTTTGAGGATAATATGTGGTAGTGTCTTTATGATTCCGAAGAGTTGGAGTAATTCAGAAAGTTGTTTGGATCTTGCTATCACATTTGATTTATATATTGTTATCTTGAGGGTTGTGGTAAACCCTTTTTTAACCAATTATAATGTGAATGTTGCTTGACTCTACCATATAAATAATAAGTTCAATTAACCTCCATTTCTTAGCATAAAAACCAATATAGGTTGCTTGAATAGCCTTAACCTCAAAGGCTCACACAAAATCCTAGATCAAAGGCTTCTTATTATGACCCTACTTAGGGGTAATGGGGGAGTGACGGTGGATGGCCCATTAGAGTAGAAGTGGAGGCCATTCAATGTAAATTGAATTGCGTCCGCTATATTGTTATTAACAAATAAGGGCCATTATGTTAGTAAATAAATGTAATGGGGCCTCATTAAAGAAGGCCCACCAGGTTAATATTGTATGGTGGTTCTATAAATAAGAATGAAATTCTCCATATGGGAAATGAAGAAGAATTATTGTAATTGGAACATTAGCTCATTAGGAGGAATCCCTCTCGAAGAGGCAAGTGAACAAGGTTTTATTCATCCCACCAAAAGAATCACTTCACAATAATAATAAGATCTGAGTTTATTGCATAGATCTTGTATTGTTTCATATTTATGATATTTATTGTGTATGGTCTTAATTTTATATTAGATGTACATAACAATTGGTATTAGAGCCACATGGGGCCACCATATGGAAAATTTCCTTTCTTTTTTTTCCAGATTTTTTAAAAAGAAAAAAGAGGGAAGCTATACTCAGATGAATTTATGAGTATTTTCCTGTAGAATCTCTAAAAATTAATAGCATATCTGGATTCCTCTTAGAAAGTTAGGCGATCTAAAAAAATTCACTCAAATCCGAGTCAGCAAAGGGAGATATCACAATTTGAAATATGTGATTTCTATAGGGTTTCAAAAGACGACCATGCAAAACTTGCAGATATCATATACTTTGATGGAATTATTAGATTTCCATAAGATTACTGCCATTGGAAATCTTATTTTTAGAGCTTTCCTCTGATATATTATATGCCATAGGTCCAACTACACTCCCTATGTTATGACCTTGGCAACAATTTTTCCCTCCATTGCAACATTGCAAAGTAGGGATTAAGACAATGAGAGTATGGGCCCGAAGTGGTCCATGCATGGGAACAACTTTAGCCATATAGGAGTTGGGTGGGTTTCCATGGGAGACACAAATGATGATCACCAAATTTCTTCAGGAAAATCGAGCTCATTAGAAATTTGTCCATGATATTAATGTTTCACTTCAGAAGAATAATGCTAAACTTGAGAAGGATCTTGCTCAAATGAAGGTGGTTGTGGCTAAATGGTTGGAATTTGAGGTTATTCAGAATATCGAAGATGAGTATCACCAAGAAAGATATTCCTAGGGTGCTTTGGAGGTTGACTATGAGGAATGGTATATGGAGAAATATAATCTTTGGGATGATAACTATTATCATATCCTTCTTTAGGAATCCTCTCCATGTGAAGAATTTGCTTCTACAATTGAAGACTTTCTCAAAGCTCCATAATTTTCCTATTCTTGGGAGGATTCATTTACTTTGGCGAGTTATTCAAATCCATATGACCTTACTAGATATATGCGATGCAACACTCAATAGTTTGTGGTACTTCAATTTCAGAGATCCGGTGCTAGCTACAACACATGGACATTAGCCTCGGGGTTTGGGATGAGTCCCTTCCATTACTTCACAATGTCCATTAGCACTCGTACATGGGACCTAGGCTTACGAGGAAGTTTGGACTACATTAGTAGGGGGCTCACATTGGTCCATGGGACCCTAGTTCCTACTTCAGCATGGCATTCAACATTCGCCCATGGGACCTTGGACAAGGCGATAGGGATGGTGCCTTCCTAAGGGGGGTGGAGTGTTATGACCCTACCTAGGGGGTAATGGGGGGGCCCAAAGGGCCCATTAGAGTAGAAGGGGGGGTCATTTAATGTAAAGTGGATCGGGTCCACTATATTTTTATTATTAAATAAGGCTCTCAAAGTTAGTAAACAAGACCTGCATGCAACTTAGTCCTTGCCTCATAAATTGAAAAACAAATATAAAAAAAACAAATTATTCAAAATTATTATTAAATAAAAAACAAAAAACATATAAAAGATTAAGTTTTGTAAGAGTTGATTTATAGATAAATCAACCTTGAACATAAACATGTTTAAATAAGCAAACTAAACAAATAATGTTATTATATTATTACTGTATAGTCAAACTTCTCACATTATTCTTCCCTGTACAAAATCAATGTCTTATTGAATTACTAAAAAATCAATTGCAATTTGTGCATAGTAATACAACAATGTGATCAAGAATGTTCGATGTAGATGATTATAAATACAATGATCATTAAACATAGAGCTATGATGTATGAAACCAAAGGATTTTTTACATAAGATCTGAATGTTTAGTTTAAGTAAGTGTATATATTCTGACCTATATATCCTCTCTTTCAAATTCAAATTTATAATTTTTAAAAATAAAATATATACTTTGAAATTAAACCCTTCAAAATCCATCCATCCATGACTTGCAATATCACAACAATGGATAAGATAGTCATTGCTGAGACTAGGTAAATACAACCTCTAATTTGTTTGCTTGAATTTGCATCTCCTTCATGGAGAAAGCTAGCAAGATTGTTTTCCATTGGGTGCAGTGTATTTGGGTCAAAAATTGAATCAACAAACTCATTGCCATTGGTCCACACATGCAAACCAGAGTTCCCACAATTTTGAATCTGTTTCCAAGGCACTTAATGTCTACTTTCTCCATGCTACATAGTTCACACTCACATTTAAATTCTATGTTTAGAGAGATAATCACTAACCATTCAATCTTCTTGAAAAATTAAGGAAAATGTGAAAGTAAAGTGGAGCCATGTGGTAATCTGTGTGGGGCTGCTCAGATGCATTACAGGGACAAAATGTGCTGGAATGTCGTTGTTAAGAAATTACAAGGTATAGCTTAATATATAGAGATATCCAGTAGTAGAAAGGATCTTGTGATTCATGGATGAAATCTAAAACATAGGTGAGAGATAAGTGAGTTACAGATCTCTCAGAAAGCTTGCGTGTTGGATTTGACAAGTCCCTTACATTATGTATTCATTCTAGAGTTTTTTTTATTTGCACTTTTAATTTGTCTTTAAGTATTTGAATATTCATGAATGCTTGTTACAAATGATGTTTGGACATAAGATACAATTTATAAATGTTCATTAGTATTTCCATTGGTTATTCTTCAAGTTCATTTTTCATTGAAAAAATTGAAGGTTTATGTCAATATTTATTTGTTTTCCTCGTAGCATGTTAACTATCTACATTTGACTTTCCTCATATCCGTACTTTATACTTCCTAGTGTCTAAGCCTTTGGACGTTCATTTCTACTTGAAAGAAGATGCCATAGAACACTCCAAGCATGGAGAGATTATGGATATTAGAAATTCTAGTAAATGTAGATGGCTATCAAAGGAAATGGGAGTGTGTAGTGTTTTGCACAACTGAAGTGGTGATGATGAACCTAGCCAAAAATCAAAACTAGATCCAACTCACTCAAGTGGAGTTAACGTAGATGATATCTACTTGATAGACCGATCTACAAACATTGAACTAAGGTTGATCAACTTATAAAATCTTGAACATATTGGGATACTTGAAAAACTGATCTACAAACATTGAAATGAGGTTGATCAACTTATACGATCTTGAACATATTGGGCAAAGAGGGAAGTAGGACATGTGAGATCAATCACCAGGCCTCATGTTTAAATTATGTTTTGATGTGCACATCATGGCCCAAATTAATATAAACAACCTTCCCAGCATCTGGGTCAGCAATGATCTCACCCATGATCAATGTACACACCTGTCGCTTGTTGGTTATAATCTTTTGGAGGATTATGCTTATCTGAGTTGCAAATAAGTGCTTCTAGTTACTATCAGTTCTTGGCATAATCTTGGAATTCCTAATTGTCAACCCTGGAAAGGCATTATGTAGAATGAAAATGCTTCTTCATGAGTCTTTTTAGCGAGGTAAAATTTCACTTTGATTTGTTTATGAATGAATAAAAAAAAATTCTATCAAAATAAACAAAATCCAAAAAAAAAAAGCTATTAAAATCCCATCAATTAAGTGAAATTTTTTTAATGAAATAACTTCTAAAGTCACATAAAGGAAAACAATAAATTCCAAGGATTATAGAAATCAAGATTTTTTCAGCGTGCATACCAACACACATGCCTGTGCATAGAGAGACACGAGGGAGAGAGGGATTCCCAATTATTGTAGAATTAACTTTTAATCAATTCACATATATAAACGACATTTTTATAGCACTTGCTTAGTTACGATTAACAAAAAATATGACAATTTATGCAAACAATATTGTTATATGAACACTTTAGTGGCATTGAGCACTTAATCATTTGAGTTGCAATTATTATTCAACTTACTAGCATAAGATGAAACTGCGTGACATATTTAATTGGCAACCATATTTGAATGAACAATTAAATTTTACTATTTCAATGTGTCTACACAGTGGAGTTGTTTCCATCCACTGAGCTTTTTATCTACTTCCAATCCAACATATCTAGAAGCCATGAAACCTCATTGTTAGAGTTCGCAGAATCGCAAAAGTCCACTTCAGTGCCAAACATGTCCATGTTGCCATCTTGAGCATCCACAACAATTAAGTGAAGTTATAATGTCCATTAAATTTCAATTAAATCAAGAAAAAACTTCAATCGGAAAAAATGTACTTACCCACTTATCATCTTCCTACTTTGAATATAACTTTATTGTCAAAGCAAATTACACATACAAGATAATATTTTAAGTAAAACTTTGGCAAACTTTTCAAATATGATTGAAATTATATTAAGGTTAATAAGAATTGATTTCTAACATAAAACAAAAATCCTTGCCACTAATAACATTAAAGATTGATTGACATCTCAATACAATTTTGAGCTTATCATTTTATCTTTTAGCATTATTTTTTAAATAATTGCATATTTGTTTTGTGTGTTTTATCTCTCTTTCCATAATCTTAATGTTAATATTTTCTCTAATATTTGCTTTTTAAAAAGTTTAATGTTCCAAAAATATGGTAAGATATTAGACTCAAATGTTTAATTTGAACTTAAATTCTCATTAGATGCACCACTTTATGATTTTGACTAGAGCTTATTTCCAAGAATGGCCATCACTAAATAATCCCCCCAAAAACTAAGTTTCATGGTAAACATATTGACGTCAATACTTATTAACCTAAATACACACTAAATGACCAAACCAAGGTCGATATTTCTACCTTTAGTTCAATGAAATAAATTTTATAATAAATGGTTTTGGATCGAAAAATTATTTTATATTATTACTCAATGTCAAAACCTTTACTCTAGAGCCTTAAACCTATAACGCAACCACTGTATCACCATATTACTGCCAATTTAGCCATCCATATTTGGGATTCGAATAATATATTCGTATATATCTTTACTAACCAATATATATTGAATGTCGACTAGTGTTCCCAAGCATCACTATATCATTCGAACATTAGTGCCACTTCAAAAGACCTCAAACAACTAGATGTAACCTCAAAAATCACACACACACATACACAAATGCCTTAAGCAACCAAAAACTACAAATCACTCATGTAGCTACTTGAAAATTCAAAGCTTGATAACTTAAATAAGAAAAAACAAAATTAATCACACTCAATCAAAAGTTGAAACATTGTGAACCATAAAGAGAGCTTAAAGGAAGTGTTGGAAAATAGAGCTTAAAGGAAGTGTTAGAAAATACTATGTGAACATTATTTCTTCAAAGAAAGTGTAATTTCATATCAAAATTTTATTGCTATTTCAACATAATGACTAATTAACCAACATAAAATTAATTGCATTGAATCAAATCTCAACCCTTATGAAGAAAGGTGTAATATTGTGTCCAAAATTTACTACTACATCAAAATAGCTAACATTTAAGCCTTGAACCATATAACCAAAGAAAAGTTAAAGAAAGATGCCAAAATCCATTGTTGAAACTTTATTACTACGAGAGTGTACGTTGCATCATTTCCTATACTATTTATTCATAGTCGCATATATTTAACAATTAAATGCAAAAAGAAAAAATTAATCCATGCACTAAATCAAAGTTTTGATTGACAAAAATTTAAGAATGGCAAAATATTCCAGTATTTGGACTTTATTACTTAAAATTTCATCACAATGCCTCATATTCAACAACACAAAAGTAATCTTTGATATTATCAAATGAAAAATTTTAATCACAAATAAGCACCAAAGGCCACTTAACTTTAATTGCAATGCCTAAGGACTATTTTCCCCTTAAGCTTTACATCATTTCGATAAAAAAATGGATAAAATAAATTTTTAAAGCAACCTCTCAAACCACAAGAAAATCAAGGCCACTATTTTACAGACGAGGATAGCAACTATTTTTTCTTTAATACATACAAAATAATGGATTTCAGGCGAATTCATTATTTCATAGTAGAAAACAGAGAAGTTCAAGGCCAATCCAAGCCTGATTGGACGAGTTAGCGCTAAATTCGACTTTGCTGAACTTGAAGTTGTTTGTAGCAATGCATTGTAAATTGCAATAAATGACTGCTCTAACCACACTCTTTGGACAAAGTACTTTAATAGAAAATACCATCATTATTATATTAGGGCAACAAAAGAATTCTCAACAAGGACAACTACACTGGTTTTCACCCAACAAACCGATGCACACATATGAGAAGCAAAGGGAGAAAAGTAGCTAAATTGTAAATAAACTAATAGAGTTGATTTTGGACAAAGTACTTTAATAGAAAATACTATCATTATTATATTAAGGCAACAAAAGATTTCTCAGCAAGGACAACTACACTGGTTTTCACCCAACAAACCGATGCACACATATGAGAAGCAAAGGGAGCAAAGTAGCTAAATTGTAAATAAACTAATAGAGTTGATATTGGACAAAGTACTTTAATAGAAAATACCATCATTATTATATTAAGCAACAAAAGACTTCTCAACAAGGACAACTACACTAGTTTTCACGCAACAAACCGATGCACACATATGCGAAGCAACGAGAGCAAAGTAGCTAAATTGTAAATAAACTAATAGAGTTGATTTTGGACAAAGTACTTTAATAGAAAATACCATCATTATTATATTAAGGCAACAAAATACTTCTCAACAAGGACAACTACATTGGTTTTCACCCAACAAACCGATGCACACATATGAGAAGCAAAGTAGCTAAATTGTAAATAAACTAATAGAGTTTTTGAAATTGGAAATGAGAAACAATATAAATTTCCCCAGTACTTATTCCAGTAGGAAAGGCCATCATTATTATAGCAAGGCCACAAAAGACTTTTAAAAAACGAAAACTAGATTGGATTTCCTTGAGCAGAACATAATGATGTATAGAAAAGCAAAAAGAGGGAACAACAACTGTTAAAATTAATTAAATCGATTGGACATTAAGATGGAAAACAACCCAAAATATCTAGGTAGATACTATACACTAATTTCCATCAAGTGACTTTCTTGAAACTGGTCTCTTTTGCATCCATTTGTTTCAACATATATTCCTTCCTAAGAGTGTCTCCCCATGGTGATGCAGATTATATGGCAATCCAATACGCCAAACTTGATTTACATCCTTTGGACTTATCACTTGCACACATAACATACCATGGTAAGAGGTAAACTACACACAAGTACATGACTCAACTAATCATGTTTCCTATTGCTCACAGTAAGAAAATATGTGATTTCATTTTGAATATTTTCCATCTCACTGTAAGTTTATTTACAACGGGTTAAAGAGTCTATAGGCTAACTTTTTACTTGGTATAGCCCACGAGGAATAGTGAAAAAGGAAATTTGAAAATCAGAAAATTAGAAATGCACTATAACACCATCTATGCCAGATTAGTCAACCTAGTAAATAATTAGAAGAAAACAACATAGAGCCAACCATTAACGATCAAATTTACCTAGAGATAATGTAATCTTTGTTACCAACTATTTTGTACCATAGTTGGATTTCTTGTGAGCCGCCAGTTTCATGAACATGTCAAATGTTCATCATCAGTGTTCAGAAGTTCAGAATATCTTTTTTAGGTCCAATTTTGGCCCCTTTGTAATAATTGCATGTCCAGGCCCCCTTGGGGGAATTGTAATAATTTGGTCTAAGCATGATTATTTTGTAAAAGACTTGGCCAAACTTAGAGTTTTCCATCAAGGGGATACTTTAGAGTGTTTTTTCCATAGGAATTATGCGCTACTCTTCAGTGGTGTATAATTTCTGATTTTTTCACTCACACCTCCAAAGTTGGAGTATTGTCCATGGTGGTCGATCTTAGGGAGGTTATTAAATTCTACGTGTCTATGTATTTTTTACATGCTAGCCATCTAAATTGAGTCATATGGACATGCACTAGGTCCCCTGGGAGTTTGGATTCATTCCGATGAAATTATTATTATTATTATTATTATTTTATTTTATTTATTTATTTATTTTTATTTTATTTTTATTTTATTTATTTTTATTATTATTTATTTATTATTTTATTTTATTTTTATTTATTTATTTATTTATTTATTTTGGTACACTTTGACCATTTTTTAATGGTTTAAATGGAAAATTTCAAAATGTAATAAAAGCCTGGTATGGAGACGGAATTTGGCGTGGGGATGCTCATTTTCACGCTCATAGCGTCCTCTTTAAACTAAGACCCACTTTTCTTGGGTTTTGGGCGACTAGGTTGTCATTTGTGGCATTTTTTCCTAAATATGTTACAAAATGGCACTTGAATGCTAACTATTCTACAAATTACACAGAAGTAAAAAATTAAAAAAATCCAAAATTGATTAAAAAGTATTTTGGAAAGGGTGGCATTATAGTTTAATAAAGAGGTTGAATACATCTAAATGATAAAGCGTCATTTTGGATGGCATTACAACTCAAAGTTTGAGTATTTTAATTGAAGAGTACGCCTCCCTCTTCACGGGCAGCTTCCCCATGGTTGCATGTTCGCATATTTGAAAAAGCGAAGGTTCCAATGGTGGGCGACTGTTCCAAGGAGAGGGGTGCCCCTCTTGTGAGGTCGCTGCCACCTATGTAAATCACACCAAAACCAATGCTCCAAGTTTCCAATCAATGCGTAGATCACTCCACGGATTGTGGCATTCGCCCTCCATTAGCTCTCGCCCTCTTCTCCTCTTGTAACTCTATAAAAGTGCGGCCCATTCCATTGGTTGAGATGGAAGAGTGAAATATCTGCTCATGTCTGTAATATTTTTTGTGTTGCTTATTGAATAAAAGTCAAGACTTTGGAGGTCCATGTGGTGCAAATCTTGTTCATGAGGAATTGTTGATGCTTCATTGAGGTGATATTAGCTTAAGTGTACTTCTTCTTATGCAATTTTTTTATCATTTATCTAGCTTAGAAGGTTGTATCTAGTCCATAGAGTGAGCATTTATAGTCTTAATTTGTTCACTTATGCTTGGTTAGATGAGATTTAAAAAGTAGCAAACTGTAGTTAGCAATACTGATGCTCTTTTTTGTTTCATTTAATTAGCCATACTAGATTTGATCATATCTCGTTTTGAATTTGTGTAGTTTTGCAGATCTCCTAAAGATGAATGAGGATTTTGAGCTCAGTTGCTTCTTCTTCCTCTTCACTACTCTTTGGATCTAATGCCATTTGCCTTTTCAGGATTCTCCATTGATTGCACGAAATTCAAGCTTGGGCTTGAGAGCTTTCTTTTCCATCTTCTAAAAAATCAATTCTCTCTCTCTTGGTTACCTTATTTTCATAACAAGTAGATCTAAGCTTTTCAAGGATTATCAAAACCATCTATTTGTTATATGCTTAGGAAGATTTAAAGAGCTTCACATTTTTTCATTTGTTGAAGTTTAGATCTAGTCCTAATAGGTTAATACTCGAAAGTTTAAAGTTTTAATTATTTTGCAAGTATTAAATTTTTTGTAATTTTTTTGTATTTTTTAGGCTAATCCACTAATCCAAATAAATCATAGTTTGTTGGTTTTCATGTTGGTTTTACAGGAAAGCGAGGATGAGAAGTGATTTTTTTAGCTAAAAATCATAAAAAACTCCCTCATCTTCAACCCCTTGCTCTCCTTTAAGCCTTCTTGAAAGGCCCAAAGTCTCTTGAATCTTGCATTTTAAGCAGATCAAGAGCACTCTCTGTCGGAGAGTTGTTAATAAGTTATTGTAAATATCATTAATAAAAAACAAAAGGGATTACGGCTCCCACACGCTTCTTCTCCCATTTGGGGGAAGCTTGTATTTTTCATTTCCTTTGCTTTTTACTTGCACTCAAACTAAAGTAGCATGCTAGGATAGTTTCCTTTTTTAAAGTTTGGTAAGAAAGTCAAAAGTTCATTTTTACTTAGAGTTTAAAGAGTATTTTGCAATATTTTTCTTTAGGTTGATTTATGTGTTTAGCTTAGATTCAATTTTTCACACTAAAAAGAACCACTAACCCCCTTGCTCTACCGAGTACGGTCTTCGGACCTGAAAGAGATTCTTGGGTAGATAATTAGAGAACTTGTTTTCAGCATTTTACTTGCAACAAACAAAGTAGTGTTCAAAATCTTTTGAATCACACTCTTAAAACGGATCAAGAGTGCTCTCTGTCAGAGAGTTAATCTTAAAATTTACCAACTCAATAAATCTCTTGAATCTCGTTCTAATTCGGATCAAGAGTGCTCTTTGTCGGAGATTCAATCGTAAGGAATAAATTTTCCCCACTCTGTATATGCTCTACCCATAGTTTTGGGATATCAAAAGAGAAAGTGTCGCATTCATAATTTCTCACATTTAATCAATCTATTCATTAATAAAATCAAGTCCTGCAAAACCAACGGAAATCCAGTGTTGCCACGCTGTGATCGAAAGTGGGAAAATTATGACTAAGGACGTGAGAACCAGTGGGAGGTGACCTTAGGGCACTAGTTAGACTACATCCTTGTTGGTGTAGTGTTGAACACTGCTCTCGAGACTCCGTTCCAGCCCACATGTCCTTGTACGGATCCACCTAGATCACATTCTGGACACATTTCCTGTAACACAAGATTTATCAGAAATCCCCCTATCCCACAATAAGTCAACCTCATATTCAAAATCATATAATAAAATAAACCAAGAGGCATTCACACAATGGTTCTCTTAGCACTCCAACAGATAGTGACTCCATTAGCACTGGTCTTTCAGCAACAACAATTATTCAATCTCTCTATTTGCTTATTATCCTTCATGAGTTATTGTTGATTATCATATCATGATGTGGATGAATTTTTGATTCAATTTGTTATCCATCTGTTGTTGTCGTTCAATTTATATGTTTTGGATGTGTTACAATTCATATGTGTGAGCAACTTGGTTTAAATCTCTTTATTCTTTCATAAAAACTCCTAAAAAACAATCTTCCCATCACTAAACATTCAAACTTTATGAGCCTTAGAAACTCTTTTTTAGGGTCTATCCCCCTTGGCTTCATTAGGCATTTTCCTAAATGAAGGAGTCGAGATCAGGTGATAGCACCTGACTCTTTGCTTTCCCCCAAGGCCACATTGAGAAACTTAGAAATGTTTCTGTTGCGCTCCCTTCCCCCGAGTGTGCATCTCAGTGGCAACATTTCTGGTGTCGTTGCCGGGGACAAACTTTTTGTTCCTAGACGACTTACCTTAGTTTTCTTTTAGTTTGTTACCTTAAACTTTTTTGATAGATTTTTAGTCCAATAAACTCTGAAATTAGACTTGATCCATATGGCGACTCCATTGTCAAGTACTTTACCAAGGTATTCAACTAGAAGGAATTATGTAGGCTTGTTTGATTTCATCCCTGAACCTGAGAATGTTTATTGGAGCAGATTAAACAACCTTTCTTCTCGTAGGATCCTTGAAAATCTATTATCTGAGTCTATTTTGGACATCCATTGCCTTTTTCTAGAAAACAATAATCTTTTATCTGACGTAATGGGTGAATTTTTTAGTCCCCTTAACATTTCTCAGATAGTAGGTCAACCCCATGATCTTCCCGACAAAACTATCGAAAAACTGCCTACATTCACTGGAACTGATGCCATAACCACAATTGTCCATCTGAAGAGTTTTTCAAAGTGTCTCAGTAGTTGGGTTCGAGCACCACAACACCAACATGAGGGTGTTTACATGAAGTTGTTTGCCTTATCTTCAGATGGGGATGCTAGTGATTGGTTTATGAATCTACCTGACAACTCTTTCACAACTTTAGCAACTTTCAAAATTGCTTTTACAAACAAGTATGGAGAAAAGAAGGAGCCACGTCATTAACTGGTTGCAATACACACTATTAAGAGAAATGAGAATGAAACTATGGATGAATTTAATAAAAAATTCCAAGACTTAGTGAACAACATGCATGCGGATTTCAAACCAACAGCACAATCCATATTGGTTTACTACATTGAAGCTTTAAGTGGTGAAATGCAATATCAACTTAGAGATAAGGGAGCCCACTACCCTTTTGATGGCTCAGGATATGGCTGCCAAAATTGATAGAAACATGCAATCACTTGGCAAGTCCAACATTCCTGGATATACAAGAGCCTTAGTTCCCATGAAACAGATTGAGCCTAAAGAAAAGGCATATTCTTCTTTTCAAGATAATCATGATAGAAAAATGAAAGAGATGAATGAGAAGATGGAAGCAATGGAAATGAAATATGTTTCCCAACTCAAAGAAATGTAGTTGCGTGTAATAGCTATGGAACGATCTCAATCCCAACACATTCAAAGAAATTTTCCTCCAAAGGTAAATTGGAAAAAGAAGGGACCAAACCATGAACAGAGGCCTCCAAATCAATTAGAGACTACTAACATGGTTGAGAATTATGCACCTTTTTGTAGAGCATGCAAAGACTTTCATGAAGAGTGTTGAAATATTCTAACTTCTAAGAATATTATATTTGTACTTTATTATTCCGGAGATGTTTCATTCCTCCGTGAAGATCTTATTGTATATCCGGAGATGTTTATTCCTTCGTCGGAATGTGGTAACTTGGGTTATTAGACTTCCCTAGTGGGGGTCGGCCCTGTATGTGTTATGTGGGTCAAAGGGTTGTTAGAACACCATAGTGGGGTCGTCCCAGTTAGTTGTAATGGGGTATTTAACCCAATGGTTAAATATGAGCCTACATGATTTGTGTAAAAGACAAGTCGGAGTAGTGTATAAATAGAGGAGGTGTATTCCTCATTTAACACACTTCCCTCACTTAGAATGTAGCGCACTTGTGGAGGAGAGGTTTGCTATGGTGGAGGAGGATATCATGTCTTTGGTTTGCATCTTTGTATATTGTAGGTCATCTATATTGAGGAAGCTTTGCTGGGTTTTCTACCCCATGAGGGTTTCCCAGGATAAATCTGTGTCTCTTGTGTTTATGTTGTGCTTGTTGTTTCTTCAGTGATCCTGTATATGCCATTATTGTGAAATGGAATGTAATGCTGCTATTTTCTGTATTAGCATATTAAATCTTAACATGGTATCAGAGATAACCTGAAGGAAGGCAATGTATGGCACTTACGACACTTGCTTCACTTGCGACAATTTGAAGGTTTGGGTTTTACATAGCAAAAACCAGTCATCATGGAAATTTCGCTATAAATCCATTTATGCGAAGGTTCAGGATCTGAAAATTTTACAGGTCATAGATAGCATCCCCAGGTACCTTGTGTCCAAAGGGCACCCTCATATTCGTTGTACTTTGTGAATTATGATCATTACAAGTTAGGGTTTCTGCCTCTTCCAGATCTCAGTCAAAATCAGGTGACCTAGGAAAAAAAGTCATTACTTGGGCTAGGAAGCTCCAAATGAAATTTCGTAAAAAGTGACAGGTAATACACAGACTGTACTATCTCAAGAAACGTTTTCAGTGGCCGAAGCTGAACCAGTGACACGTGGCACGCCGTACAATTCGCTCTCCTGTTTTATCCCATAAACAGGTCACGTTGTGACACTTGGCATAACTCTCTCTCAGAAAATCCAATTGAGGTCATACCTATCAAGATGGAAAGATGACAAGTCAGGCTACCATAGAAAATGTTTTCAGACCCTGTGGAGCGAAATGTTCGGAGTTACAACAGAAACAATCAGGTACATATTTCTGTCAAAATAGAATTATTTTTGGAGCACCTCCATTCATGGCTTCCGGAATTTAGGGTTTCGGAGAAAGTTAGAATTTTTGGAATTGGAATCCACGGCTGAATGCTACTCAGAAAAATCGAAATTTAGAGTCCAAGATCGAAGTTTTTGGTTGGGTAGAAGACCGAGCTTGATCAAACCCCAGTTCGGGATTTTGATCGGAAAGATGGAAAATTAGGGCTTCAACAAAAGTTGGAATTTTTGAAGTCTATAACCATGGCTGGAAGCTCCTCAGAAAAATAAGAGTTTAGAGCCTTGGATCAAAACTTTTGATTGGGCAGAAGGGTGGGCTTCATCAAACCCTAGTTCAGGATCCTGTCCAGAAGATCTAGAAGTTTCAAAGGCAATTTTGAGGGGTCAAATTTTGGAGATTTCAAAATTGAAGTATGCTAGTTTGATCAGCTCAGCAAGACACATCCTTCCATCCATTTAGAAGTGTGAAAGTGAAAGATTGAATTTTTAGGGTTTTTTCTAGCAAACCCTAATCAAGCTCCAGATCAAGTTTCAGGGGGAGTTGAGGCTAAGGCCTTACATAAGAAGACTACAAGAAGTCTCGACAGGTATGACTTAAGGAGGTTCAGGTATGTCTTGAAATCTGATTCCTGATTAAGTTCATAATGTGTTTGTCTTCATATTATTTATTAGTACAATCTTGATTAATGTTAGAATTGTCTTATCACCCTAGTAACAGTATGAATGCATGTGAATGATCGAATACATTCATTGATTAGGGCTATATGATTGTACTAATGCATTATGGTGTTGTATGAGGTTGATGTTGTCTGCTAACAAGATACAGGTACATCACGAAAGATAAATCAAGTTCCATGACCATGACAACATAATCTTTGATCACATAGAAGTTCTACTTACGAGGTATGTATGACTTTGTTCTATTATGCTTAACTTATGAGATATGCAGGTTCCAGCATAGGATCTCTAAATCATTGAAGAGAACAAAGAAGATATTGATTAGGTATGTTAGACATAACTAAGCAGGTATACTAATCCAGGTATGTTTTCCTATGTCATGTTAGAATCTTACCTTTTGTTAGGATCTCTTATATAAGTATACTTGGTACGATTGGTTATGCTTATTCATAAAGTTAATCAAGGGTTTATGCACATTATGTCTTGATTGATGATTTAACTAACCAGAAGAGTCCCATGATCAAACAAGAATATGCATGAGTAAAAGAAGACTTCCCTGAAACCCTGAATACTAATGATCATGACTATACATATTCAAGATTATTTAGAATTATAATGTTTTTGATAATATTGAGAATATACTAATGAATGTATGTTTGTGTATGAGATCATGAAGATGAGACTAGTGCACACTTGAGCATCCACAGTGGTACAGAATGAATAGAAGTTCAAAAGACATATATAAGATCAAGCGGGAGGCAACCACACAAACATAAAAGATAAGTATTTGAGTTTTTATTTCAAATAGTAAATGATATTGCTTGTATGCATATTTGTATTCCTAGAATATATCATGCTGAGTGAAAACATTCATAAAGCATTGAACAATATACTACTAATATGCATATGATTGGTAAGTTGGACAAACATTCCATTGTTGCTTGTCTAGAATGAAATCTCTTTGATGACATGCTGAGAGCTGTGCACACTCTCGATAGTATGTTCTGGTAGAGATGGAAGGCATCTAGATAGCCACTGTATGCATACAGGATATGGAAAAGTGTTGTGCCAAAGTATTGGTCAAGATAGTTGCATAACTATGTAAATGATATCTGTATGCATAATAGGTTATCATGTCAACATGATTTCTGTACTTAATTTTGATATGTAGGAAAGATCATGAAGAATGATGAACACCGAACAAGTGATGGATGTTCAACAACAAGATTTACAAATCAAACAAAATATAGAAGGTTCATTGCTAGAAGATTCTCTTAGAAAGAGGAAGAGAATATTGACAAGATGTTTGCTCCAAGTGGATAGATAAGACCATTCTCTTAATAGTGTAATTAAAGAAGAAGTGTGAATCAGGTTCTGTATGGGTACCCAGGATTGGTAGTCAATTGATGAGCTTAATGATCATCATGGGTGATGTGGATCTCAACCTTTGCTACAAGGTTGAATATGGCTTCTATACATAGATGACATGGATGCAAGAAGGAACTCACCACAGAGTTCGAATGATATTGAGGCTCATATCAGTAGACCCATCTGACGAGAGATGGCACAGATAGATATGCAGAAGATCATTCAATGCAGAGTGTGAATGAATGAGAATTGGCAGCTTCTTGACAAAGCTTGGGCTTTACCAGAAGTAAAGCTAATCCTAACCTTTACCTTAAGGTTGTGGATGATGAACCTATCATACCATTATTGTATGAGGATGATCTCTTTCTAACAAGGAATGAGAAATAGAAATGAAAATGAAAGATCTCAGATTGATGCATTACTTCCTAGGTCTGGAAGTATGGAAAGGCTCATAAGGAATCTTTCTCAACCAGGGAAAATATGCCGATAAATATTAAAAGGACTTGATGTGTTGGAATGGCCACTCTCATGGATTCCAACTTGAAGCTGTTAGCGGATGACTCTTCAGAGTTAGTGGATATAACTCTGAACAGACAAATTATTGGGTCACTGATGTATCTAATAAATACTAGGTCAGATATATGCTTTGCTATGAATACCTTGAGTCAGTATCTAGTGGAAACTAGATGTGTTCACCTATTAGTTGCAAAGCATGTGATCATGTACCTAAAGGATACGATAGACTTTGATCTATTCTATCTTAGAGATCATGACTTCAGATGGCTACACAGATGTTGATTGAGTAGAAAGTGTATCAGACAGGAAGAGCACATCGAGAAGATGTTATTGTCTGGGATCAACCATGATCTTGTGGTTTAGAAGGAAGCAGTCTGGTGTGGCTCTTAGCACAAGAAGAATATATGGTTGCTTGCTCTGCTAAGTTATGAAGCAGTATGGCTTCAAGATTGTTTGACTTAGAGATAGACCCAACTATGATCCTATGTGACAAACAGAGTTGTATCAAGATGGCAGAGAATCTAGTGTTCCAAGATATGGTGCAGAAAGGAACTAAAAGTTTGAATTTGTAACAAGTTACCAATGTACTAACCAAACTTCTACCGATTCGATGTACTAACCAAACCTCTACCTCAAGTGAACAAGTTGCCGATGTACTAACCAAACCTCTACCTCAAGTAATGTTTTCCGAGACAAACTCAATATAGTTTAGAAGGACCCTCCTCGAAAGGGGGAGTGATGTGATCACTTATGATGAGATTGCCTGCATCGACAGAGAGGTCGATGATGTGGTTACCTATATTTGTGATGCCAACAGAGAGGTTGGTGGATGGTCCTTAGACAGGGTCTAAGTTGACAAAAGGATTGCATCATCCTTGAACACATGTCCTAAAAGGATCCGTAGACATATGTCTCCGAGAAAGAAGAAGGATTGCAACATCCTTGAACACATGTTCTAAAAGGATCCGTAGACAGTTGTCTTCGAGAATAAAATCCTGAATGAACAGGTAAGGGGATTGGATCATCCTCGGACTTTGGTCCTATGAATTGAGCCATAGACAAGATGTCTCCGAGAATAAAATCCTGAATGAACAGGTAAGGGGATTGGATCGTCCTTGGACTTTGGTCCTATGAATTGAGCCGTAGACAAGATGTCTCTGAAAATAAAATCCTGAATGAACAGGTAAGGGGATTGGATCATCCTCGGACTTTGGTCCTATGAATTGAGCCGTAGACAATATGTCTCCGAGAATAAAATCCTGAATGAACAGGTAAGGGGATTGGATCGTCCTCGGACTTTGGTCCTATGAATTGAGCCGCAGACATGAGGTCTCCGAGAATTGAATGATAGGACTGGATTGTCCCTAGACTTCGGTTCAAAAGGTACATGATAGGACTGGACCATCCCTGGACCTCGGTTCAAAAGGTACATGATAGGACTGGATCGTCCCTGGACCTCGGTTCAAAAGGTACATGGTAGGACTGGATCGTCCTTGAACCTTGGTTCAAAAGGTACATGACAGGATTGCATCATCCAACCTATGTCCTAAAGAGAACATGATTGATCATCCTGTAACATGATCGTGTGTGTTGCAGAGTATGCTGTTGATATGGATACTTGTATTGATGTGTATACTTGTATTGATGATGTGTATACTTGTATTGTGTGGATACTTGTATTGATGATGTGTATACTTGTATTGGTGTGGATACTTGTATTGGTGTGGATACTAATACTGTTGATCTAGATGACGATGTTGTTGATCGTATTGATCTAGATGAAAATGATGTTGATCATGTAGATCGAGATGATCCAGATGTTGTAGATCGTGATGAACCAGATGCTGTAGATCAAGATGATGTGACGATGCTAATCATGTTGATCTAGATGACGATGTTGTTGATCATGATGATTGTGTGATGACGATGCTGATGATCGTGTGATGACGATGCTGATGATCGTGTGATGGTGATGTTGATGATCGTGTGATGACGATGCTGATGATCGTGTGATGACGATGCTGATGATCGTGTGATAACGATGCTGATGATCGCGTGATGACGATGTTGATGATCGTGAGGATCCAAATGATGATATTGTTGTAGCTGTTCAAGGGCTACAGAAGATAAAGACTCAGTACTGAAGATGTTGATGTTCCAGTATTGAAGATGTTCCAGTAATTGCTTGAGTTACTGATGATGTTGAGAAAGCTTCCAATGATTTATAGATGTATCATGTATGACGTTGATGACTCCTTGCTCGTGCAGATGCTGTTATAATATCCTTCTCCTTAAGGGGGAGTGTTGAGATACTGTAACTTCTAAGAATATTATATTTGTACTTTATTATTCCAGAGATGTCTCATTCCTCCGTGAAGATCTTATTGTATATCCGGAGATGTTTATTCCTCCGTCGGAATGTGGTAACTTGGGTTATTAGACTTCCCTAGTGGGGGTCGGCCCTGTATGTGTTATGTGGGTCAAAGGGTTGTTATACCACCCTAGTGGGGTCGGCCCAGTTAGTTGTAATGGGGTATTTAACCCAATGGTTAAATACGAGCCTACATGATTTGTGTAAAAGACAAGTCGGAGTAGTGTATAAATAGAGGAGGTGTATTCCTCATTTAACACACTTCCCTCACTTAGAATGTAGCGCACTTGTGGAAGAGAGGTCTGCTATGGTGGAGGAGGAGATCATGTCTTTGGTTTGCATCTTTGTATATTGCTGGTTATCTATATTGAGGAAGCTTTGCTGGGTTTTCTACCCCATGAGGGTTTCCCAGGATAAATCTGTGTCTCTTGTGTTTATGCTATGCTTGTTGTTTCTTCATTGATCCTGTATATGCCATTATTGTGAAATGGAATGTAATGCTGCTATTTTCTGTATTAGCATATTAAATCTTAACAAAGAGTCTACTTGTTACTTTGCATGTTATGTCCATGAGAATGGTTTTCATGAGGCAAGCAATAGAGAACAAATTTCAAGCGATCCTGATTATGTAAATGTCGTAGGTGATGTTCATGCCATTACTAGAGAAAGTTGGAAACAAGCTACGCAATACATCCAGGAGAAAGAATATAACCTCACTAAAACTTATGGAGAGATGCCTTCACTTGACCAAATCCGAGAGATGTCGAAGTTCAAAGGCCTCACGTACCAAAGAACATAAAATGTTGGACATAATATTCAATATCCTCCCAAGGTAACAAATCCTTATGATTCTAATGCATTGAATGTTGATTTAGGTAATTGGTTTAAAACAGCTAAAATACCTATGCCTGCTGTCGAAATCTTCAAAATTCCTGAACAAAGAGAAAATTTAATGAGAGTTAAACCCTCCCATTCCTAAAAACGTCACTTTTTCTGAAAACATAGAGCAACCTTCTACAAGCAACAATAATGTCATGGAAGATCCCTTAGTAATTCTACATACCATGGACCCAAGAAAAGAAGATCATCCACCTTTTTATGTATCATTGATGATAGGTGATCTTCTTCTACACAATTGTATGTTAAACTCAAGATCTTCATCCAACATCATGACCAAGAAGTTTATGCATCAAATTCATCTTAGAACATCCATACCATACCAAAATGTTTGTGCCATGGATTCTAGAGAAGTTGGCGTAGTAGGCATTATTGAAAATCAACCAGTCAGATTGGCCAAGTATCCAGATATTCATGTGACTATGGATATCCTTGTCATAGATGTACCTGATAAGTGGGGGATGTTACTTTCCAGGAAATGGGATGCTACTTTAGGAGGTTGGATCCAAATGGATTGGACTTATGCCACTGTACCTGCATCAGAAGACTCATTAGTAAAATTGCAAAATGAGAAAGAAAAGAAAAATCATGTGGAAAACCCCAAGAGACCCTCAAATCAATATGTCTATAATACTGATGATCTTGCAAATTATGTAATTAATTATACCTTTCTAGCCCCAAGAATAGATTAAGAATGAAAAGGTAGATGAAATTTGGAAAATGAATTTTGATGGTGCTCATTCAAGAGCAGGAAAAGGGGTTGGGATTATCATTACTTCACCAGGAGGTAAAATTTTCAACTTTGCATATAGACTGGAATTTGAAGCAACTAACAACGTAGCATATAAATATGAGGCACTCTTACTTGGGATTGAACTAGCAAAAGATATGGGGATAAAAATGTTAAGTATAAAAGGCGAATCGATTTGATAGTTCTACAAGTAAAGAACCAATTTGCATGTAAGTGTCAAAGATAAAAAAAAAAAAGTACATAAATACAATTTGGGACACCATGGAATTCTTTGATGCCTTAATCATAGAATCCATTCCTAGAGACCAGAATAGTGCAGTGGATAAGTTAGCAGTTTCAGCATCAACCCTTCAACCATCTGATGAGATGTTAAATGGTGACTGTACTTTAGAAATCAATTTCGGGCCATCAATACCAGATAACATGGAACATTGACAGGTTTTTCGAGATGATGAGCAAATCTTAAAGTTTATTAATAATGTGATGAATTCTCGAACTTTGATGTCAATTTACAAGAAGAGGGTAAAGAGTATCAGGGTGAGGGTGATCAGTTCAACAATCTTGCTTCTCGCAGCCTAGTGGCATTTGAAAGAATCTTTGATAGGCAGGATCAAAGGAAGAGCAGCATTGATTCGATGAAACCTTGACATTATGTGGAAATAAACATTGGGTCAGATAAATAACCTAAAACGATAAAAATTGGAAAAGGTACTTCAGAAAAGGAAAGGAATCACTTGATCAGTTTAGTTAAAGAGTATAGATATGTGTTTGCTTTTACTTATGATGAATTAAAAGCATATCGTGAAGATGTATTTCAACACACTATACCTTTAAAGCAAGAGATAAAGGAAGTCAAACCTTTCAGAAAATAAAATTGAGACTGATCAACCCTAAGTTAGCTCCCATTGTTAAAAAATAGCTTGAGAAAATGTTAGCGGCAGAGATAATTGCACCTACAAGACATTCATCTTGGTGCTCTAACTTAGTGGTTGTTAGGAATAAGAATGGGAGCATAAGGATATGCATCGAATTTAGGAATCTAAATGTGGCTTGTTAGGAGGACAACTATCCGCTTCCGAATATGGAAACCCTTCTCCAAAGGATCACGGGTGCTAGCATGATGTCCATGCTAGATGGTTTTTCAGGTTACAACTAGGTGGTTATTCAAAAAGAAGACAAGCATAAGACCACTTTCACAACTCCTTGGGGTACCTTTGAATACTTAAGGATGAATTTTGGATTATTGAATGATGGGTCCACTTTCCAAAGGGCTATGGACTATGCATTCAAGGAGATGATTGGAAAAATCATAGAGATTTATCAGGATAATTTAATTGTTTTCTCCAAAGAAAGATCTAGCCATGTAAATCACTTAAAGCAAGTTTTCGAAAG
The DNA here is from genome assembly GCA_027924585.1 of Larix kaempferi. Lineage (NCBI taxonomy): Eukaryota > Viridiplantae > Streptophyta > Pinopsida > Pinales > Pinaceae > Larix > Larix kaempferi. The sequence continues at coordinate 7,834,124 of BSBM01000532.1, read as the reverse complement.
ATGTAGAAAATATGGCATGTCTTTAAATCCCACTAAGTCTGTCCTAGGTATTGACGAAGGAAATATCCTAGGACATATCATTTCTAAGGACAGGGTTAAGGTTGATCCCGAGAGAATAGAGGCGATTAAGAAAATACCTTTTCCTAAAAACGTTAAATCCCTCCAATCTTTTAAAGGACACATCAACTTTATTAGAAGATTCATCCCTAACTTGGTTGAGCTAATGAAGCCTATGCATAAATTATTGAAAAAAGATGTCAAGTTTATATTGACGAACGAGGGAAGGGAGGCTTTCTCATGTATAAAAGATGCAATCACAAAGTCACATGTCCTAGTTAGCCCAGACTACACCAAAGACTTCATGGTATTCTCCTTTGCATATGAAGATACCATTGCAAGGGTGTTGCTCCAGAAGAACCACAAAGGGTTCGAGCAACCTATTGCTTTCATGAGTTGTGCTTTACAAAACTCAGAATTGAAATACACCACCATGGAAAAGTAGACTTGTACCTTGGTCAAATCATTGAAACATTTTAGGACCTACGTTGGGTATTCTAAATTCATAGGTTATGTTCCCCATGCTGCAGTAAAAGACATCTTGTCCCAACAAGATTTCTTAGGAATAAGGAGCGCATGGGTGTCAAAGATTCAGGAGTATGACTTAGAGATAAATCCCACCAAGCTCATCAATGGACAAGGTTTTTCTAAAATGTTGACTCAAAAGAACGAGGAAGCCATAGGAATGGTTTGTGAAAAAAGTAGGTCTGATCCTGTCATGACCCCATCATTGCAAAACCTTGGCAACCATTGGTATTCTGACATCATCTATTTCCTTGTTCACCTTACTTTCCCAGATCACCTAAAGGGTCATAAAAGACGGGATTTAAGGTTGAAAACAACTAGGTATTGTCTCACTCAAGAAGGTTTGGGTTGGAGGAACCCAGACGAGATAATACTTAGATGTGTCAATGAAAAATATTCCAAAATAATCTTGGTTGAATTCCATTCAGGATTTTGTGGAGGCCACTTCGCAGCAAATACAAATGCCCACAACATCCTCTGAGCAGGTTACTACTAGTCAACCTTATTCACAGATGTGCATAAGTATGTTAAGTGTTGTCAAGAGTGCCAGCTTTTTACTGGGAAGCAGCAATTGGCAGCTCTTCCCCTCATGCCAGTAGTGGTCCTTTCCCCCTTTCAACAGTGGGGCCTTGACTTCATCAGTCAGTTGAAGGATAATTCAAGTAACGGATTTAGTTGGATCCTTACAACTACCGATTATTTTACCAAGTGGGTAGAGGTCATACCCACCAAATCAGCCACCGAGAGAGTTGTTATCGATTTCCTTGAGGATAAAATCATCACAAGATTTGGTATCCCTCTTAAATAACAACATATAATGCCAAAGCTTTCAGTTCCATTGATATCACTTCCTTCTGCTTCAAGTATGGCATTACCCTATCCCATTCATCCAATTATTACCCCTAGGGAAATGTTCTTGCGGAGTCCACAAACAAAAACTTAATGAATATCATCAAGAAAATTGTGGGAAACAATAAGAAGGCATAGGATAGCAAGATCAAGTATGCACTTTGGGATGATAGGATCACCAATAAAAATGATACTAGGAAATCTCCTTTTGAAATGGTATATGGTTTCACAGTTGATTTTCCCATCAACATGCAAATACTGTTATATCGAATGATTATGGAATATGGTTCAAAAAGAGAGGATATGGAGCAGAGGGTAAATCAGATTATTGAGATAGATGAGAGCAGAAGGGCAGCCTTAGATCAGAGTTTGATACATCAGGAGAGTATGAAGAGTACCTGTGATAAGTCAGCAAAGATGAGACCCTTTTAGATTGGGGACATAGTCCTCATGTGGGATAAAAGAAGAGACAAGTCAGGAAAACATGGGAAATTCGATAGCCTCTGGAAGGGGCCATTTATCATTCACGATTTTTCCGGCACAAATTCCTTTTTGCTCAATAGCATGGAAGGAGAAAGGTTGAACCTACCAGTAAATGGACAGCATATGAAGCTGTTCTACAGCTGTGACACATAAATTCCCATGGGGGCATTTCAGGGCTTTTCTAAACCCTCTCTTGTTGTACTTTTATGTTTTGTACACTATTTTTGTATATTATTTTTTGAATAATATCTCATGTACAATAGTTGTTTCATAGTTGTTTAAAAGTTGTTTTATATTAAATGTTGTATACTAACATTTGTAAATTGTAATTTATATCTTATTTGTTGGATTTTATTTGGCATATTTATCATGTGTATGTGGGAATAATGCATTTTTTCCTAAAGATGCTACAAAATGGCACTTAAAAGCTAACTATTCTACCAATTGCATAGAAGTCAAAAATTAAAAAAATCCAAAATTGATTAAAATATATTTTGGAAAGGGTGGCATTATAGTTTAATAAGGAGGTCGAATATATCTAAATGATAAATCATCATTTTGGATGGCATTAAAAGTCAAAGTTGGAGTATTTTAATTGAAGAGTGCGCCTCCCTCTTCACGTGGGCGACTTCCCCATGGTTGCATGTTCACATATTTGAAAAAGCGAAGGTTCCAACAGTGGGAGATTGTTCCAAGGAGAGGGGCGTCCCTATTGTGAGGTGGCTCCACCTATGTAAGTCACACCAAAACCAATGCTCTAAGTTTCCAATCAATGTGTAGATCACTCCACGGATTGTGGCATTCACCTTGCATTAGCTCTCTCCCTCTTCTCCTCTTGTAACTCTATAAAAGCGAGGCCCATTCCATTGGTTTGAGATGGAAGAGGGAAACCTCTGCTCATGTATGTAATCTTTTTGTTGTTGCTTATTGAATAAAAGTCAAGACTTTTGAGGTCCATGTGGTGCAAATCTCGTTCATGAGGAATTGTTGATGCTTCATTGAGGTGATATTAGCTTAATTGTACTTCTTCTTATGGAATTTGTTGATCATTTATCTAGCTTAGAAGGTTGTATATGGTCCATAGAGTGATCATGTATAGTCTTAATTTGTTCACTTATGCTTGGTTAGATGAGATTTAAAAAGTAGCAAACTGTAGACAACAATATTGATGCTCTTTTTTGTTTCATTTAATTAACCATACTAGATTTGATCATATCTCGTTTTGAAGTTGTGTAGTTTTGTAGATCTCCTAAAGGTGAAGGAGGATTTTGAGCTTAGTTGCTTCTTCTTCCTCTTCACTACTCTTTGGATCTAATGCTATTTTCCTTTTCAGGATTCTCCATTGATTGCACGAAATTCAAGATTGGGCTTGAGAGCTTTCTTTTCCATCTTCTAAAAAATCAAATCTCTCTCTCTCTTGGTTACCTTATTTTCATAACAAGTAGATCTAAGATTTTTAAGGATTATCTAAATCATATATCTGTTATATGATTAGGAATATCTAAAGAGATTCACATTTTTTCATTTGTCCAAGTTTAGATCTAGTCCTAATAGGTTAATACTTGAAAGTTTAAAGTTTTAATTATTTTGCAAGTATTAAATCTTTTGTAATTTTTTGTAATTTTGAGGCTAATCCACTTATCCAAATAAATCATAGTTTGCTAGTTTTCATGTTGGTTTTACATGAAAGCGAGGATAAGAAGTGAAAGTTTTAGCTAAAAATCATAAAAACTCCCTCATCTTCAACCCCTTGCTCTCCTTTAAGCCTTCTTGAAAGGCCCAAAGTCTCTTGAATATCGCATTTTAAGCGGATCAAGAGCACTCTCTGTCAGAGAGTTGTTAATAAGTTACTGTAAATATCATTAATAAAAAGCTAGTGGGATTACGGCTCCCACTCCCTTCTTCCCCCATTTGGGGGAAGCCTGTATCTTTCATTTCCTTTTCTTTTTACCTGCACTCAAACTAAAGTAGCATGCTAAGATAGTTTCCATTTTTAAAGTTTGGTAAGAAAAGTCAAAAGTTCACTTTTACTTAGATTTTAAAGAGTTTTTGCAATATTTTTGTTGAGGTTTATTTATGTGTTTAGCTTAGATTCATTTTTTCACACTAAAAAGAACCACTAACCCCCTCCTTTTCTAAAGTTTGGTAAGAAAAGTCAAAAGTTCATTTTTACTTAGAGTTTAAAGAGTTTTTGCAATATTTTTGTTAAGGTTAATTTATGTGTTTAGCTTAGATTCATTTTTTCACACTAAAAAGAACCACTAACCCCCTTGCTCTCCCGAGTACGGTCTTCGGACGTGAAAGAGATTCTTGGGTATATAATTAGAGAACTTGTTTTCAACATTTTACTTGCAACAAACAAAGTAGTGTTCAAAATCTCTTGAATCACGCTCTTAAAGTGAATCAAGAGTGCTCTCTGACGGAGATTCAATCTTAAAATTTACCAACTCAATAAATCTCTTGAATATCGTTCTAATTCGGATCAAGAGTGCTCTCTGTCGAAAAGTCAAACGCAATGAATACATTTTTCCCACTCCGTGTATGCTCTACCCATAGTTTTGGGATATCAAAAGCGGAAGTGTCGCATTCATAATTTCTCACATTTAATTAATTTATTCATTAATAAAATCAAGTCCCACAAAACCAACGAAAATCCAGCATTTCCACGTTGTGATCGAAAGTGGGGAAATTATGACTAGGGACGCATGAACCACTGGGAGGTGACCTCAGAGCACCAGTTAGACTGCATCCTTGTTGGTGTAGTGTTGAACACCGCTCTTGAGACTACGTTCAAGCTCACATGTCCTTGTACAGAGCCACCTAGATCACATTCCAAACACATTTCCTGTACCGCAAGGTATATCAGAAATCCCCCTATCCCACAATAATTCAACCTCATCTTCAAAATCATATAATAAAATAAACCAAGAGGCATTTGCACAACGGTTCTCTTAGCACTCCAATAGACAATGACTCCATTAGCACTGGTCTTTCAGCAACAACAATTATTCAATCTCTCTATTTGATTATTATCTTTCATGATTTATTGTTGATTATCATATCATGTTGTGGATGAATTTTTGATTCAATTTGTTATCCATCTGCTATTGTGGATGAATCTTTGTTCTGTATACCCACTTACCTTGAACAAGATTCCTTCTAGGAGGGAGAGAAACAATCTCCCAAGTCTCATTCTTTTGAAGAGATTGGTAGTCTTCATCCATAGCTAATATCCATCTTGGATCTTGGGAGGCCTCAAAGAAGGTTTTTGGATCTAATACAACCATCAAAAATCATATATCAGGAAGAAAGGGATTTGTATGAGAAATTGAAAAACTTGCATTTTGAAACTTAGATCTGGTTCTTCTTGGATCTTGTGGATCTCCAACAAGGTCACCAGCAGATTCAATGGTCTTGGAAACCCATCTTGGAAGTGGTGCTGGATCTTTTGGTGCTAGATCTTCAGGTTCTTGTGGATCTAGATATAGCATTTGCTCATCTTCACTTTCTGAGTCAGAATTTGAACTTTCACGAGAGGATGATTTGCTATCTTGTTCAACATGTTGTGGTGGATTAGTTGGTAAGTTGTCTGCTTAGACATGGTGGACATCATTCAATGGCCATTCTTCAAAGTGGACACTTCTTTCAAGGAAGGTCTGCATGGTAGACAGATCCAGTATTTTATAGGCCTTTGCATTATGTGCATAACCAACCAATATGCACTCTTTGCTTTGAGTCTCTAAGGCTCTCCTCTTCTTTGAAGGAATCCTTGCCCAAGATTTGGAACCAAAGACTCTTAGATGAGACACATCTAGCTTGTATCCCATCCATGCTTCAAAAGGAGTTTTTCCTTTTAGGACTTTGTGTGGAAAGTTGTTCTGGAGGTATGCAACACAATTGATAGCTTCTGCCCAAATTCCAGGAGCCAATGCTTTAGACTCAAGCATACATGTAGCCATCGCTTTCAAAGTTATGTTCTTTCTCTTAGCTACACCATTCTGTTGTAGTGTATAAGGAACGATGTACTGCATTTCAATACCTTCATTTGCAAAAAATAAATGGAACTCATTCTTCACATACTCTGCTCCATTGTCAATATGAGGGACCTTGATCTTCTTGTCAGTGAATTTTTCTACAAAAGCTTTAAAAAATTTGAAATATTCGAAGACTTCCGATTTCAACTTTAGAAAATATACCCAACTGAATCTTGTATAATCATCTATGAATGTTAAGATGTATTTAACATTATTGAAATATAGGTGAGGAATAGGTCCTAATATGTCACTTTGAATCAAATCAAGAGGAGATGAGGCTCTATTTGCTTTCCCTTTTCAAACATGTGCTCTGGATGCTTACCAATCAAGCATCCTTTACAGGTGCCCTTAGCAAATCTGATGTTTGGGAGGCCTTCAACTATTTTCTGATTGTGCATTTCTTGCAAATATTTGTAGTTGAGGTGCCCAAACCTCTCATTCCAAAGTATGCTCACTTCATTTGCATGAGTAAGAAGTGCATTTTGTTTTAAGGAAAGAAATGAGAGAACTCATAGAGTTTGGAATTGTGATCTGTAATGCCTTGTGCAATGACCTTCCCAGAAGAGATCTCTTGAATTTCAACCACATTAGGAGTAAAAATTACTTTCTTTGGAAATCATGTATCGATCATTTGATAAACTGAAAGAAGGTTAGATACTAGGGTAGGCACATATAGCACATCATTGAAGTATCCATGATCCAGATTTATCCTTCCAATCCATTTTGAAGGAAATTCAAAATCATCTCCCATTAGGATAGAAGGAGCAACAATTGGTTCGAATTCAGAGAATAGATCCTTGGATGCGGGCATGTGTCTGGAGGCTCCAGAATCTATGATGAAGGAGGATGCATTCGAAGTTCCAGCCATGATTGCATGACACCTCTCTGTATCCTCTTATTTAGGATCAACTTCTTTCCTTTTGGCACCTGCAGGTACTAGAAGGTTGTTTTTCTCTAGAAGTTGTCCCATGAGATCAATGGTCTTCTTCATGCAAGCACTTTCTGGGTGAAAATCTCTGTTGTAGTATCGACATTTGGTCTTCTCCTTCTAGTTTTGCTTGCCTCTCTTTGGATTCAAGGTTCCCTTTGACTGCTTGGGAGACTCCTTTGACTTCTTCTCATGTTGTTTCTTCTCCTTGACCTTGTGCTTTCCTTTCCCAATCGCATTCTTTCCTTCTCCTGCAGCAAGAGCTTGATACCTTGATGGCTTTATTACTACCATCTGCACCAATTTGTCCTACTCCTTTGTGAGAGATAGGATGAATGCATCTAGAGTGGGAATTTTCCAATTTGGGATGGATATCTTTGATGTTTGGAAGGTGGATACAAACATAGAATAGTCTGATCCTAGTTTTGAAAGAATAGAAAGAATAAGCTGCTTGTCTTCCTTCTCAATTCCACATAGTTTTAGCTGCACAACCAAGTTCTTGAATCTTGTGAAGAAATATGTGATGGATTCGAAGCTATTGGGGCTCATAGAGATCAACTCATTTTCCAATTGATGTCCTCTCCTCATGTTTCCCAAATAAGGATTCGAGCATTGTCCAAACCTCCTTGGGAGTTTTCATACCGGAAAGATGAAAGATTAGATCTTTGGAAATGTTGATATACAACAATCCATACGCTTCATCAAGCTTGTTTAGACACTTTGCCTTATATGTAGCACCATTTGGTTCGACCTTAATTACCTTTAGCACCCTGTAGAGACCTTTGTTGCGCATGAACATCTCCATTTGGTCCTTCCATTCAGATAAATTGAAGGGATTAAGATTTGGAATTGAAGTTAGATCCATAGTAGATGACTGAATGCACTTCTGATGATGGAATAACCTGTAAAAACAATGGAAAAATATATGGAGGATTGTTGTTGAATCTACTGATCACTGATTTGGGACAATATGCACCTTTATCTGGATCCTTCACACTTGGCTAGACCTCAAAGGATTTATCCAATGAATTCAATGCAATGGCACCAAAATTTGCTGTGGAAATCTAGAGGCTTCTGGTGCACTACAAAAAGCAGCTGCTCAACCTAAGCTCTCACAAGCTCTGATACCATGTGAAACTCCATAGGCATAGATCACTAATATTGAACAAACCTCACAATTTCACAATGTTATTATTGAGAAGAATTAGAAAGAAACATTGATCAATTCACTAATAAAACTGAAACACAAATGAAAAAATGTTGTTGATACATTAATCAACAATAAAATGGAAATCAAACGATGTTACAATAGAATAAATTTGATATCCTCTAATAGGATTCGAATTCACCTCAAGTTCGGGCTTAGTTTTCATTGGAACCATCTCCCGATAAGGTTTAGTGGCCACCGATGATGAATGATCAGTTAACTGATGTAGAAATGATCATGACTGAGTCATGTGGGAACCAAAATAGGGAAGGAGACTCCAAGGGGTTTCATAACTAACAGTGGGTGGTCAAAAAAGGGCGCTCCTATACTCAGTAGCAGTCAAACTAGGTGCAACAGTCATTTAACTGAGCAATCAAGGGGAAAAGGCACCCCAAATCATGGAACTGACTATGTAGACTCCTAAAATCCTACATGAGGGCGCATTGGAACTCCGGTGATGTAAACAAGGCGTTTTGAGTGGATAGGAGGGATAATGGTGGCCAAAAAGAAGCTCTATGGGGGCAAAGTAAGGACTAGGTGCTAGGAGACTCAACTACCAATGCATGGATGCATGGAATTCATGCATGCAAAGCATGCAAAACCAAGATAACATGGTGAGAATATTCCCAAAATAATGTATAACTCATATTCTGAACAAAATTTAACATTTTAATTTCATGCTTTAGATATTAAACTTTCCAACATTTAACTTGTTTTAGTATCTCTTTATGGTCACTTCGTAAAAGGTCAAAATTAGTTAAAGTAAATAACAATGTTTCAGTATGTTGATACCTTATAATTTGATGCCCTTGCATGATATTTTCTAACTCGATATCACAAACCTAAGGGTGAATCATAGAATTTTGGTTATATTGTACATTGAATGATCCTAAACATCATACTGTCAGTCATTATTATGATTAATGTTGTTATGGATTAATGATACATCTAGTTGCATAATGTTGAAAATATAGTTCTTTTTATTATCACACCTCATGGTTATGACAGGACTTAGAATGGAGCATGTTGAAATGAAATTCACATTTATGATTCACTTGAATCATCACCACCAAATAAAATATATCCAAATTTTTTAACGCCCATCCACCCTTGTTCCAAGGACGATCTAGTGAAGACCAATTGACCAGATGGAACTTACGTTTTTCCCACCACCTGCCCAGATAATTGAGAAAATACATTTACGAATACCTATCTGAATTGACCTGGGAATTTTGTTGAGTGATAGCCAATACACCGTCAAATTTTGGAGAACAGATTTTGCTAAGGTAAGTCTACCTCCCAGAGTGATCTAACGCCAGCACCAGTGGTTAATACGTTTATCAAAACGCTTAAGCAGCCACATCCAGTCACAGGTAAGATAATTCGTTGGCTTCAGAAAAAACCAAGGTAAGTAGTACCCACAGATAAATCCTTGAAATTGAATGGAAAAAACTGGCTTACTTGCACTTTGATGGAAATGTCCACATTATTTTCCAGAAACCAAGATTTACCATTGTTGATCAACATCCCAAAGGCATGATGGAAAAGGTCCAAGATATTTTTATAACAATTCCATTCAGAGATAGAACCAGGACCGAATAGCATGATGTCATCTACAAATAAAGCATGGGTCACAGAAACCCGCTCAGTAATATTGATGCCACTAATATTTCCTTCCCATTTTTCTCGATGAATAAGTCTTCTAAGCCCCTCAATTGTCAGCATAAAAAGTAAAGGAGAAAGTGGGAAACCCTGCTGTAGCCCTCTTGAACCTTTAAAAAAATATGATGGCAATCCATTAATGATCAAAACAAAGTTCACAGAAGTAACACAGGCCATAATCCACTTTACCACAGCCCAAGGTAATCCAATCTGCACCAAGATAAGTCGAAGAAAGTTCCAATCCACACGATCATAAGCCTTGACCAAACCCAGCTTAAGACAAAGAGAACTTTGATGCTTTGTTTTTACATTGTGAAAGACCTCCTGAGTCACCCCCACGACATCCAAAATCTGTCGATCCTCAAGGAAACCAAATTGTTCCATTGATATATACTTTGATAATCCCGGCTTGATTATAATAGCTATGATTCGGAGATAACTTTGTATATTAAATGACACAGTGAGATCGGTCTAAAATCCCCAAAATCTTCAGGGTGTGACTTTTTTGGAATGACTGCTAAGAAGGTTGAGTTTATAGCACCCGTAACCACACCACTGGTATGAGACTCTTCGACCACTTTCCAGATATCAAGACCCACGATGTCAAAGGATTCAATGAACAACTCAACAGTCCACCCATCCGAACCCGGTCTCTTATCCTTAGAAAATTCCTTTAAAACCTTTTCAATCTCCTGTAGAGATATCTCATTGAAGATCGCCTCCCCCTCCTCATTAGAGAATAATCTCGGATATTCTCTAATCACCTTGGATTGCTCAATCATAGAGTCTGATTTCAGATCCTGATATATTTCCTGAAAATAGTTCCTAGCCTCATCTTATATTTAAACTAGCCCAGAAATTTGTCAGCCTGACCTATCATTTAAATCCCATATAGTGTTCTGAAATCTGCAAGAATCCGCAAATTTGAAGAAAAATTTAGTATTTAGATCCCCCACTTTAATCCATATTGTCCGACTCTTTAGTCTCCAAGATTCCTCTTGAAACTTAATATGTTTTAACTTCTTCCCTTCAAGTTCTAATAAGGAAACCTGTTCACTTCCACTAAGCTTGTCCGTTTGCGACCGATCCAACAAGACACTTAATTCTTGTTCAATCCTTTCAAGATCCAATGTCATTTCCTTTCTCTTTTGTTTTATCCACTTCATCATGAATAATTTTAGACTTCTCAGCTTAGCAACCAATTTATCCATCCCCGATAGCTCACTTGAAATATCCAGATTCCCCCAATGAGAACCATAGCCTGTCTAAAAGATTGATTTGATAACCATGCAGAGTTAAATTTAAATGGATAACTCTGGAGAGACACATCCGTGTCAACTTGGAGAATAATAGGGAAGTGGTCACTAATACGAGCTTTTAAAACCCAAGATCTAAATTTGAAAAATTTATCCAATAAATTCCTAGAAATAAGGAATCGATCCAATCGTTTTGAGATGAGAGCTTCATTATTTTTTCCATTTGACCACGTTGGAGTTAATGGAAAAGGTTCAACATCCACTTGATGTTTTGTATAAAAAAGGTCCCTGAAGTAGTCCCCCAAAGGATCCATTCTAGCATGCTGTCCCCAGACTTTTGAAGCCCCCAGGTGAAATTGAGATCCCCCGCTAGGATCAAATTCTCTAAGTCAAAAAGATTATCTAAGCACCCATTTTCCCCAAAAATTTCCCTGTCTCTGTATGGGCCATAATAGTTCAAGATATTGATACCACCTTCAAAACCCCGCAATTTTCCGGACAACAGAATCCCCACAGATACAAAATATGAATTGAGATCTAAGATCTGAGGATTCCAGGCGGCCAAAAGACCACCAGACAAACCGTTCGCATCAATATCACAAACCATCTAGTGTGGCTTAATTTTGACGAAGAAGGATCTAGCCTTCCCCTCACATACCATGGTTTCCTGAAGAAGAACAACATCCGGATTGGTAATATGTAGTGCTCTCTTGAGGGCAAGTAACTTGGGAAGGCCCCCAACTCCCTTGATATTTAGGGAGAAACAAATCATTTGCGACCTTGAGCAAGGGCTTTAATGCCTCTAAGCGCCTTGGAATTTGGAGAGGGGATATCATTTACCATATCAATGGGAGGATCCTCCACCGAGCAATACTTTTTAGTGCAACCCATAGTCTTTCTCGCACTACGTGTTTTTAGAGGAGAGTATTCAGTTTTGAGGCCACCAAAATGAGCCCCCTTTATCAATTTGGTCGGATCCACATTATGGCTCACCAGCGAACCCGGCTTCACATCAGTTGATTTCGGGAACACCTTACGGTTTTTATAGAAGGTAGGTAGCATCTCCTTTGTTTCCATATCACAGTATGAGGGAATCAAAAGGATTCGAGGGTTCTCGATCAATTGCCCTAAGTCTTAGGAGCCACACAATCTGGTTCAGATGGCATCTCCAAAGGAGGAGGGGTAGACAAGGGAGGGGGGGACTCCCACACATGTTGTGGAGAGAGATCCGAAGAAACAAGGATAGTGTCTGATGTGGACGGGACGGATAAGAGAGAGTCTGAATCATTCCGGGAGGGGGGAGAGACAATTTCAGCATGGCTATGTGGCGAGAGAGTTAAGTCAATCAGGCGTTCATCCTGAGAGGACTCAAATGAGATGTGTGAAGTCGAGTTCTCATTTTCCGATATTTTTTTTTAAATCCAAATCTTTGATAAAATATTTCTCCAATTCATTTAGAGATTTAGAAAACAAAGGGTCATAGTGTTCAAACTTACCCATGATATCCAGATCTACAGTTCCCGGTGGAGGAAACCTGTTGGAGTAGCCATCCATGTCACTAGCCTCTTCAAGCTCCAACTCACTGCCATCCTCCGAATACCATAAGGGGTTCGCAACCAATGTTTGAGCGGGACAAGACACATTCTTTCATTGTCGCCAAAGATGTCCAACCTCCTTACAGTGTGAACAACGAAAAGGAATGCCCCAGTAATCAATTACTTAGGAGTAATTCCTACCACACCAAGCAATGTGGAGGGTATCAATAGGGCCCAAAGAGATATCCACTTCCACCAACAACCGACCCATTCGATTGTCCACCCCATTCAGGATTTCCTCTTCCAGGTGGAGGAAACGGCCCAGGCTATTTCCAACCGCCTCAAAAGCCCCCCTATTCCACATCGCCAAGGGAAAGTTGGGTAGCAGAACCCATAAGTGCCGAAACCTGATCGAAGCATGGTCTGGATCGAAATCTGTGTGCCATCACTGAAGCATGAGGCTACTCACCCCTTTCAACCAAAGCTTCTCCAGAATGTGGGACGCATGGTCTTCCTCCTAAAACTTGAACCCATACCACCCATGGGCCAGAATGGAGACCTTTGGGTCATAGTTTAACAAAGGACCCCACGTATCAATAACCCAATGAATGATATCCTTTCAGTTCATAGCCATGTATGAAGAACGACCCACCAGGGCAGTCATATTGTAGTCAAGGAGCTCTTCCAATCCCACATCTCTACCCATTGTAAGTTAGTGCTCCTCTGACCGACTCCTCCACTTCTCGAGTCTCCTTTTGGTTCGATGCGAGGAAAAATGGGCATGGCCAAAACCCTTGGAAGAATTATTCCCCCCTTCCATGTCCAAAGGAGGCTGTGAAACCCCCACGAGATTCTTTCCTCGAGAGATGGACAACTATCCCTTCCTCTGAACGTGGCCAACACCAATGGCTGCATGTTCGACACCTGGATCCAACTGTCTCTTCCCTTTTAGCATCTCCTTGTAGAAGATGTCAGGTTTGATGATCCCATTCTCCTCGAGCCAGTAGTCCATTGATGACAGGGAAGGGAGCAACTGGGCAGGATTGGCTGGATCCCCCATCTACTGCCGCAACCGCCAACGGGGACCCCAGATAAAAACCCCTCGGACTGCCCATGGGTGGGTTAACGAATAGTAGCACCTCCTGTTGGTGACAACAAATAGGAAATATTCTGGGTGAGATGGTCTGATAAAACTCCAACACTAAGCCCCGTCACCGACACTCCAACCGGTGCTAGAAATCACCAAAAAATGATGCAGGGGAAAATAACAGACTCCCAATCCCCCCAAAAGTGGAAGAACCCTCACTTTAACGACCCAGTGAAAACACCACAAGTTTTGACAGTAACAAATGATAGCTAAGGTCGAAAAGGTCACCACCGTTGCTAGCTACAATCAGTCGTCCCGTGCAAAATCCCGGCAAAGAAACTGCTATATCCGTGTCCGGATATACTCAGTGATTATTCAAGCGAATAATCCTCCAATGGAAAATAACTCCATTTGATAAAATAATAATATATAATCGATAATGGATGATTAATAATTACAATGAGGCTCGCTTTTATAGGCTTGAGCGTGTATAGTGAAGGGTTACACCCTTTCAATTAATAACTAATAACTTTAATTAACATACATATAATATTCATAGCATTGCCACTCTCTTAGAAAGGCTTTGTCCTCAAAGCCTTATAATTTTGTTGCATTGTTCTTTGCGATGCCATGGCTGATGAAACATGTCGATACGAACTGCTAAGTGTAGAGCATAACTTTCGATACATCGACGGATCAATCCATCCCAAATTGATTTGTTGTGGACTGATGGGATTTCCTACTGATGTGTCGTCAGGAGATTTGATCACATTAGTACCAAATTTATTTTTCAACATTTCCCACTTTTTCAAATATCAGTTTTTATGGTTGGGGTGTCGATAAGGAACTTTCACGATGTCATTTTCGTTTACGAATGTCGCCTTTAGATCATTGATCTGAGTTGGAAGTTGTATTTTCGTCTCTTGAGGATTTAAGTTTTTGTTCTGTATCTTTTCCAACTTGTTTTCTAACTGCCTATTATCATTTTGAAACTTCTTAATCAATTCGACTTGCGATTTTCTGTCATCTTCAAATGTCTTAAGTTGTTCCTTAAGATCTTCATTATGAATTTTGATACAACTATTTTCTTCTTGTTTGTCTAGAAGTTTCCCTTCAATGTCGTCCATAGATTGTTCTATCTTCCGACTATTTTTCAACTTCTTAATTTTTGTGACTAGTATCTTGTTATGATTTCTTAGTCTAAAAATTTCTTCAACATTGTTAGATAATGCTTTATTACTCTTCGCGATCTCTGACTTATGTGTCTTTTTAGAGTCGTCATTTTGTTGTTGAAGAACTTTTATTTGTTGTCGACACTGGCCGACCTCTGATTCTTGACTTTCTAAGTTATGTCGTAACTGCATTAGTTCTTCATCTTTGTCGCTAACGATTTTTTTCAAGCGTATTATTTCTGCTTCGTAATTATTTATTTCCTTCTTTATATCTTGATTTTTCAATCTCTGATTGAAATCACTTTCATCTTTTAATTCCTTGATTTGCGCACATAATTTTTCTATGTGATTTTTTTGGTTGGACATTGTTTGTTCATTGAACCGTTCTTGTATCTTATGTAGTTCAATCTTTATTTCTGATTGTGTGTTAATGTCTCGTAATTCTTCATTGTCTTTTCGATAGCGCTTTAACTTGGATTCTAATTTCTCTCGCAAATTGGCTTCCATGGTTTCTGTCTTCTTCGACGGTGGAATGATCTTCTTTGATTTCTTTGATGAGTCTTTCTTAAACTTCGTCGTCCTTGTCGTTAACGCGTCTCGACTTCTTGATAAGCCTTCCTTTACTTTGACTTTTTCAATGATAAATAACTGTCCTTGATTTGATTTCTTCGATGATAAGTGTTCTTCGACTTCTTTGATAATAAGGAGTCTTGCTTGGACTTTGTCTTTAATGTCTTCTTTGACTTGAATTTGCTTTGTTTCTTCAAACAATTCTTATTTCAAAAGAATTGATTTTTTTTCCTTTGATAATAATAATTATTATTAAAAGCTAATAATAATATTATTATTAATATTTTTTTGTTTGTTTTTGAAATGTTATATAGTATAATAACAATAATTTTTTATTTTTTTTCAATAGTAATAACTATTGTTAATTCTAAGAATTAATGGCCAAAAAATAAAATATAATAATAATAATAATTGAAATTAATATTATTATATGTTTTTATTTTCTCATAAGATCACAACTATAATAATAATTATTATTTATTATTATATTGTAATTATTTTGTTTTGACCTAATTTGAATTAGGGTTTGTGTGTATAGATTCGCGGTGGAGTGATGGACGTGGTGTAGGGGTGGAGCGACGGAATGGAGGAGGTTGGCCTGGCGTGGAGAAGGAGGTGGTTGAAGAGATGGCGAATGGAGGCGCTGTAAGGAGAAGTGTGTGGAGGGAACAACAGGAGAGATGCTGGCAGTCAGGGAAAGCGTGGGCGGATAGAGGAGGGAAATGGTGTGGATTTGTGGTGCTGTGTATGGACTAGCGAAGGTGTGGAAGTTGCAGAGGTGTGGTGGAAGAGGGATGGCGGAGGGACGCTGGGAGAGGGTCAACGCAGAGGGGTTAGCATGGGGGATGCTGGGGCGTAGGCGGAGGTTGATGTGGGAGGGAGTGGCCAGAGAGGAGGGCCGAGGTGTTGGGGAGGCGCGTGGAGGAGTGTGGATGGAGCGTAGGTGGGCGACAGAGGAAGGGAGTGCGGTAGAAAAGGAGGAGGGTTTGGCGTGAAGGGAGGAGTGGTGATGGAAGAGGCCTGGAAGGTAGGTGCGTGAGGGTGTATTGGGAGAAGGTGCATGCGTTTGGAGTGAGGACGAAGGGAGGCGGAAGGATGTGCGAGGATGTGGGAAGGTCGTGGCGGGGGAGGGAGGATTTGCAGGTGGGCGATGGGCGCACCGTGTGCAGGAGGCGTGTTCGGGAGGATGGAGAGTTGAAAGGAGGTGGGCGTGGGTGGAGAGGGAGTAGGGGGTGGTGGATCCAGGCGGAAGTGGAGCAGCGAAAAGATAGAGTGTGTGAGGGCGAGCGGAAGGAAATTTGTAGCAGAGGATTTCTTCAGAAAATCTGAGTATGGATGGCTAAAAGCCGGTGTCAGATCACAGATCCGAGTTCAAGGAATCCTTGAGTGTTTGGCTAAAAACCCGAAATCAGTAGAAGCCTGAGGAAAGGCTGGCTCTGATACCAATGCTATATCCGTGTCCGGATATACTCAGTGATTATTCAAGCGAATAATCCTCCAATGGAAAATAACTCCATTCGATAAAATAATAATATATAATCGATAATGGATGATTAATAATTACAATGAGGCTCGCTTTTATAGGCTTGAGCATGTATAGTGAAGGGTTACACCCTTTCAATTAATAACTAATAACTTTAATTAACATACATATAATATTCATACCAGAAAACCTGAAAACGACCACCACAAAAAACCAAATGATGGCAACACCCAAATATTTTGGAAAACCACCTCCCGTCCCGACACCGGCACAAAGCACCCACCAACAAACACAGCAAAAACCCCATGGGCACATGATGACAAAACAACACCCAGAATATGCCGTGCCAAAAGGGGAAAAGAAACCAAGTCCATGGATGAGGAGTACCACAGATGTAACCTGACGACACGGTGATTTACATGCTACCACCCATCATTCCAAAAATCCACGCTTGAGGAAACGCCACATCCAAGATATATCATAACCAAACCCAACATATATCCACGAATAACGACCCCATTAAAAAATATCCCACCAGTGTATGCTGGATTTGTTGTGTAGTCCCAAAAACACAGCTAAGAAGACACAAACCAAAACCTCCACAGCCAACCAAAAAACTAATACCAAACAATTGTTATTCCCCAGGAGGAAAAATATAGCGCTTAAATTTGAGAAAGGCTATGGCCGGTCGAGACGCCCATGAAAACTCTGCAAAACACCCAAAAACACTGTACATCGACCAAACCCTCACTCGGAACCCTCAATTGCTCCCCCAATTTCATTGTATGAAGATAAAAAGTGTTTGATGATTGATGTTTTTAATCGGATTTCAATGAAAGATTGAAAAGGAATAAATCGAAAATAAAACTTGCACCTTATGAATCTCCTTCATGGATATATAAACGATGATAAATATTTAAAAGATAATATACCTTTAGATGAGGTCAAGTCCACCCTTGTGAACATGGAATAACATTTGCAAAGTCCACCCTCGTGAACATGGAGGAACATTTGCAACATCCACCCTTGTGAACATGGAGGAACATTTATGCAAGTAGGCCCTATTATTATTTCATAAAGAGATCAACCTTTTGCTTAGACATTATATTTTAAATAAATATAAAAAGGTTATATCATGGCTATATTTGTCCAAGGCCTCTATGAAAAGATAGATTTTTGTAGACATTGAACAAGATCCACGAGGTGGTAGTGTCCTCGACATTGCCACCTGTTGTTGTGAGAAAAATGATGTCATAGAAAGAATGACAAGAAGCTACTAGCTAATAGAGGATTTTTTTGTGCAAGGTCGTGAGCAATTGTCTAGAAAGAAGGATGCATAAATGCAATGTTGTAGATCGAACAATCAGGAATGAAGAATGAATTGGACACTCAAGAATGAAGAATGAACCGGGTTAACAATTGTGGATGCACCATTTTTTCTTTTAAATTCAAATTTATATATAGTTAGAATTCCATATGGAGTATCCCTATGCTATTTTGTTTATCGGTCTACATTTAAGTCATTTCTTATTTATTATTTTTTAATAAATGACTCAGAATCAGATCTCATATAGTTAGAATTCCATATGGACTATCCCTATGTTATTTTGTTTATCGATCTACATTTAAGTCATTTATTATTTCTTATTTTTTAATAAATGACTCGGAATTGTTAGATCTTTTTTTCATTAATGATATGATCGAAGCAATGAATGCGTGTATTTCCTCCCACAAGAGTTTTAGAAACAACAATTTTTGGAGGAAGACAATAGTAGGTTAACGTTGATGTTTGCGTGTGATTGGGTACATACACAAGCTTTGTAATGGATCTTCAAACCATACAACATAATGAAATCAAATCCATGCATAACCAGGATTGGATGTTACTAGGACACAAAATCCATCCAAACAAAAGATCTATATTGAGAAAACTTCGAAGCCTATTCTTATATTTATGAAAGTGCATCTTTGAAATAAATTAGAAAATTACTAAGGGTGGCGAAATGTCATATGTCAATGCAAAACTCAATATTATAATAACTTATTTATAAATAAACTTTAATACTTAAAAGTAATTACATTTTGACTACCCAATACAACTCTAAATTTATTTATTTGACATGTGATGTCATGGACATTGATTTGTGGTTTCCACCCAGCAATGCTGGTAAACCAGAAAACAATGCCCATGATTAATAGGAATACACAACTCCCAAGAATAAAAATTCCATTGGCATGAGCCGGGTTTCTGCTTTCATCAAAAATAAAAATAAAGAGATAATTTTATGAATACATGAAAAAATAAAGTTGTAAAATATAATGGCCATATTTATTTCAATTTAAAATAAATATTCACAGTAGAGGCAGGACAACAGAAGCTGACGTCTGCCCGCCAATCCTACTACTATGTCTACATATGACTCTAGTGCTTGTTAACTGCATCCCAACACCATCCTTTTGACTTTTGATATTACATCTCTCTACCCAAGCATCTGTGATGTAGAGGGCTTGGCTACTTTGAGAGAAATGATTACATAGATTATAAATGAAGGAGATTATTGTTTCATAGAGATTCCTATGGATTTATTTAAATTGGTGCTCACTGCTGAGAGGATCTAATTTGGAATTTGATAATGTCTCTACAATAAAATTCGAGGTAGATCCATGGGGAGAAACTTTGCTTTAGTTTGCACATGTTAATTCTCTCATCTTGCGAAAAAGTTCAAAAAAAAATTGATTTGTAACTCTTGTTTTTACAAGAGGCACATCAATGATGTAATTGGAGTTTGGTATGGGAAATAAGAACTTTAAGACTTTCTTCACCAATATACAGATATTTATCTTAAAAACATTACGAATACTCATGTATTTGATGATTTTGTGGATGTATTGGACATTTCTTTCTTCAAAGACAAGGTTTACATTCTAAAGGAATTCTTTATACCATGTTTATTTTAGAAGCTTTAGAGTGCTTATCAATACATTCTATTCACTTCTTGGCACCTCCATCATCAAATGAAACCATTAATCATCATTGAACTCCGTAGATTCTTGGTGAGAGAAAATGACCTAAAAGGATTTATCATGCCAAGGAATTCATTTTACCATAACCTTATAGTGATGGCACATGCGGTGATTGTGATTCTGCGATGGAGCATTTTAGGCCCACTATAACTAATGGCATTGGAATATTTTTGAGATAAATAAATTAAGGTTGTTATGGATTTATCACTTTACATGTAACATTTGACTATAAAAATTTTAAGATGTTGAAGTGAACAAAATGGGAGTGATGATTAGTTGTGAGTGAGGGAAATTATAGGAAGTCTTGATAATTTGCATATAAAATTTATTGAGGGAAAGAGAAAATAAACAACATCGCTTATCAAAGAAAAGGATGAAATTTCATAGGTTAATCTTCAACTTTAAGGTGTCCTTATTATATTTATCCTTATTATATTTATGTCCTTGTTTTTAAACTCTAGTCATGTGTGATTCAACTTCATAGTCATGACGGGTTAAACCTATGCTTTAATAGCATAAGTTATGTTATTAGTGTTACACCTTTAAAGGCGGCCCATAGCCATATTTTTCAGTTTTTGTAAAAGCATGTCATTTACAGAGTATATGATGGTATATGATGCAGTTCTGAACTTAAATAAAATGCTTTGAAGTTGTAATAAGAATAATAGGGGATTTGATCAATTGAATACAATCTTTGAATCATAGTAGCATAATTCGAGTATGAATACGGATAGGGATACGATTCGATACGAAAAAAATATGTAATAAAAAAATCCAATACAGATAAAATACGGAAGTAGACTTCTTATATAATACTTTTAATCAAATATATAAACCAAATTACAAACCATTTGTTTTTATAAGAAAGTAATAAATTGAATGTTATTTATATTTTATACTTATTAAATAATTAAAATTTGGTTTTTTAAAATTGGTTTTTAAAATTTATTTTTTCATTAGTAAAAATCTATATCCGTACCGAATAATTCGAATTGCTCCAAATTTCCGACGAAAAATGCCAATACGGCAGAATTATGCTACTATGCTTTGAATAATGTAGATAATAAAATATTAACAACTTTCACGGCATGTTATTGGAAAATTATTTTTTACATACCCTAAAATAGTTTGAAAAATGGAAGGCTTGATTATTTTTTGGTCAGTGGGTTGCAACTAAAACACAAAAGAATTTGATGGTGGAGTAAATGAGGAATGGAGGGATGTATTTAATGCACCCCATGGATCCTGCTCCTGCATTACTCTATGATGTAACTAGTTGCCAGGGCTGAGACCAAGATGGATCAACTTGCTTCCTTTGACATCATTAAAACTATATATCCACCTGTGTCATTGTGGAACAATCTGTATATGTGAAACTGCCCACTATTATTTTTACATACCATCACTGTCGATGGCCAAATTCACATACAGAGGTGATTAATCTTATCAAGAAGCAATTGTGGGAATAATCTAAATAGAAATCATCATCTCCAATTTGTGCAAGAGAATGAACATTTAAAGAAACTCTACTTTATAGTATGTAATAAAAAGTGGGAGGATAACACTTTGGTTTCATGACCCGACGTTAGAAGATTAGGCGCCATTGAGACAATCTCATTTTTTTTTAATCTCAAACTCGATCATTCTTTGAATTTGAAATGTTTCAACAAAAATTTTCCATCAATATCAAGACTGGAAAATCGGGTGCAATTATTTAAACGACTGAAAAGTATATCCTTCCACCATCTTAAACGCCATGCTTATGCTTGTGGAATATAGTCTGAGACAGTTGCTAAAAGATGGCTGGTGTTTATTTGAGGGAGTAATATAGGTTCGGCTAATCCAAAACAAATATAGCTGAGAGATGTTGAAACTAGTGTGATAGAGTTCCTCTCATCCTCTATCCGATGCTTACAAATATGGATCTCACAGGTCCATGGTTTCCACCCGCAAAGAATGCATGAATCAACCTCTCTTGAGCAGATAGACCACCAATCAAGCCAATCATTAGAATGGTTACTAGATTCATCTCTAGAAATCATGCATATCTTATGTGATTGAAACTTTCTAAATAATTGACATTTACAAAGAACACAAATTAAATTATTATTGACATTTACAAAGAACACAAATTAAATTATTATATATAAATGGATTTGTAATAGATGCAGTTAGTGCCTAGTCATGACATAAAAACAAGAAATAACCATATTCAAAGTTTTCCATCGAATACAGACAGAGTTCATCATTGAGGGAAAAAGCTCTAGCATCTTCCATTGATACATATTTCCCCTCGGGTTTTATCTCTTAGAGACCGATCCTCCAGTACTTCAAAATGGTGCTCAAACATGTCCACAACCTGGTGAAGAAAGAGAAGAACCAAATTGATCAACCAATTGTTGTCATGATCGCATGACTCTCAATACTAGAGGAAATAAATTTGAAAATACAATTAAATACCCCAAGCCTATGGAAGTTTGTTTTTGTTCAATATTCATGGCAGCTTTACCACTTACAACATCCTGGGCATGGCAATGACATTAATTTGTTCAATCATGTGCCTCTGTGGGAAAAAATGATTGATAATAATAACTCAGTAGATAACCAGGAAGGATCAGTACATGAGAATTACCGTGATGAGTATTGAAGATGAACACTGGTAAACATGTATAGTGTTAAATATTTAATCATACAATGGAGGGGTGAGAAGAATAAGCAAGCTTGTGAGGAGTGGGAATATAATAAGTAGCGTTGATCCTAAATTCAATTCTTGCAGCAAGTGGTGGAGGATCAAGCAGTGGATCCATGCAGCCTGCCGAGTGGACTGCCCTTCCCAAAAACTTGCACACACCGTGCCTGTCCTCTACGCAGGACGGTGGAGGATCAAGCGATGGCTCCATGTAGCCTCCATGTAGCCTTCTGGGTGGACCTCTCTTCTGAAAAAATTGCACACATTGTGCATGTCCTCTGCCAGGACCTAATGTCATCTTACCCCCCCTTCTGGGCACTAAAAAAATAAGGACAACGTCAGCGTCTTGCAACTAATAAAGTTTTAAAAAATCATTTTTAATAATTTCATTCAATATAATAAATATTTCAAACTATAACCAAACTATAATCACAACAAAAATTTATAGAGTCTAGGACCAAATTAATAGATGTTGAGCGATATCGCTGTGGTGACATAATAATTTTGTGCTAGTTATAGAAATATTGAAGTTTCTATCCTTTAACCCAAGGTCTATAAAGGTAGAATGTGCTTGCTCTTCATTAGTACCACGAAATGAGAAAATTATCATATAAAAGAGATAAGTTTGAATTAAAACTGTTTTTTTTAGCTCGATTGTCATTTGGTTGATTGAATCTAGCATTACATTGTTTTCTCAATTTATCCACACACTATCTATTATATTATATATCAACATAGATCCATCTTAAACCCTGATCTATCAAACACTGAGAGGGATCCAAGTTCTTGAGGTGTATTTTTTTTTAATCTTATACTCAAGAAATTTGATCCTTCTCTTTCTTGATAGATCTGGGTTTAAGTTTTATTTTATTTTCGAGGCTGACATGGATTTTTTAAATTAATTTTCAAATTTTTTTTTATTTTATGAGCTAACATGTATTTTTTAATTATTTTTATTTTTATTTTTGGTAATGTAGTGTTACGTTATGTACGTGACAACATCTCCCCATATTGACCTGTAGAGCACCTCACTCCTCTTGGTGCAATGATCGTAACAATTAGTGACTTTGTCGGGGGATGCTAATTGGATACTCATGGTTTGAGGTGCAACATTCAATTATTAATTTATTAATGGAGGACTAGGGTGGCCCAAAGATTAACTATAGCTTCTTCTTTTACAAATGAAGGGACAGCAATTACCTTTTATATGGTTTGGCAGTGAGTGAATCAAGCCGTCATCAAATGTTTTAAAATTTTTATTTAAAGAGGGGACTTCACGTAGACATGGTTTTAAAGGTAGTGGGATACACATGTTTTAAAAAAGGGATGAAGGTGAGTTTAGAAGGGATATTCATTGGGGGTGCTTAATAATGATAGAGTAGATTGTGTAGCATAGGGGTATTATTAGTACATTTATTTTGTTTATTTTATTAATTTTGTTTTACTTTATCTTGTTTTTAATTAGTTTTTTTTTTGGGCGTAAATTAAATTCTAGATGATTTGCACCCACTATCTGGTCAAAATCCAATGAAAATTGTTGAAATGGTAGTTTTTAGTTGCTGGAATTGCAAAAACGGCATGCCCCAGGGGTAATCAAGTGCGCCAAATTCATTTATGCAATCAAAATTGAAATTTCAACAATGGAAATTACAATTTCAATCATGTTGCAAGATTTCGACCAAACTCGTCGAAGAAGGTGCAAATTGTGTAGACTTCAACTTACACCATTTTTTTGTTTTTATTTTATTTTAATATAATTTCAATAGTTAGAAGTAGTTTTAGATTAAGTTTAGTTTTTATATTTTATTTTAGATTTTGTAATTTTATCATATTTAATATTGTTCATCTTATTTTAATTTTGTTTTTGTTTTAATAAAATGTTAAGACAATATGATGAAGGCTAAAGACTAGTTATTGTTATTTGCATGAAAACGCAACTGCATTGAAAGAGTGTAAAATTTCTTGGTGAGATTTATGTGGCAAAGACACCACAAGACACCTCCGGTACAATTGAGATAAAGTCACAAAACCAAGGAAGGCATTGAGGATGTTTGACAGCGATAACACAACGATTTATTGCTCCCGTAATCTAGTTGCAACTTTTAACTTGATCATCCATTTCAAGCGTTCCCTATGTTGCTAGAAAGGTATCGACGAGATCTACATAACCATGATCATGATTGCTACTTATTGGATAAATACAAATGAGTGATTGCATCGTTTTGATTGAATACCTAGGACAATTTTGATTCTTGCAAGATGAAGGTGATTCCAACTTATGTGGTCACATACATGCACATGCTGTTGTCGGTGACACTTTACATTTGATGAGATCATGCTGCTTCAAGATCGAATAATGACTATGGGGTTGCAGATCAAGGAACTGTGTTGGCAGAATTGGATAGTGATTTCACCATATCAGTTTGTATGTATTGAAAGATCAACATTTATATTCATGGGGGAGCTCTCTGTGGTACGATGTTAACAAAGTAAACATGCTACATCGAGATAAATTCCCCTACAAGAAAAAAGCCACTCAAGGACAAATTAGTAGAATGTCAACAATCATCCAAGGGTGAATTAGATTAATTTTTGTAAAAAATTTATTCAAAATATCTCCAAAGGTTTCAAAGGAATATGGAAGGCCAAGGGTCACCCAAACTTGACCTATATATTGTAATTTCATTTGGAGCAGTGGGGGATTTTTGCATAGGATCCTTTGATGCTCATTCTACTGTAAGAACTATTTCTTGGGGTGAATACAAAGGACACTGGACTATAATTTTGGCATGCATACTATGATTGTGATGAGAATGGATGTCATGAAACTATTTTCACTCATATGTAATAAGATTGTTTTGATTTATGTTTGAATATTCTTATAGCTATCTTGATTACTATGTATGCACTCTCATGGTATATTTTCTTTCTATGAGTTGTGAATGTAAGATGTTTTAGAACTATGACTATTTACATGGGCTATTTCATTATGTGATTGTTGTACATTTCTAGTAGCATAGTTGTTTGTTCTCTGGAGGTGTACTTCAATTTTATTTATGGCTCGTTTCCTTTATTTCGCTCCTAGATAGGAAGAGTAGAGTAGTTTAGGACTGCAACGCAGGTTTAGGCAGACTACATTTAATCCACTTAAACAAAAAACCATAAATGGTGGACCAGGCCGCAACTAGTGAAACCCAATAAGGAATTATTTCCAGGCCATAATCCGTATGGTTTCCCTACTCCAAATGGTTTGAGGTCTTTTTGGGACTTCTTGCCGAGGAGAACCCTCACTATTGACCTCGGGTCATTTCGAACCGTCAACACACATAGATTATGAGGGAGAATTGGAGCTTTGGAGACTTGAGAAGGTGTATCCCTGGACATATATTGTAAAGTATCCATGCCTTGGAGCCTTTCCTATTGGATGTCTTCACTTGGAGCTCGACATGTGTCACTAGTAAATGGAGTGCTTCACATGTGGTCCTACATATTAGATTTCTTATTGTGTAGGTTACTTATTAGTGATGATACTAGCTCGTTGAGGTTCCTCGGTGTAGTATGCGATTTGGTTAGGAGTGATTCCTAGCTAGGAGGAGTTGGTGGGTGGGGTTTGGAGAGATTTAATTGCACTATATTTATGATAACTAATAGGGTGGTCTACTTGTACTTCATTTATTATTATTATTACCATTATATGAAGTTATGATCTATCTAGAAATGTCATACTTGTAGATTTGATTTTCAGTCTTTGTTATAATTTTTATTGGGTGGATTCCAACCCTCATTGTTCATGTTGATTTCATGTACTATATAGTTTAATTTGTTAAGTTATTTAGCACACATACATAAGATAAAGGATCATATTTTTTATTTTAACAATTGCTGCAATCAAGTTATTTCAAATATGTTATATGGCATAAGGATCAATACAATGTCTAGAAATCCAAATGTCCTTAAATGACTTTTGGATGTAAGTTTCAACTCGTAATAAAATGAAAAACAAGAATCCGATGGATAAACGGTCAATCCCATTGGATTCATGACATGGGAATATAGCCAAGGAGACCCCTAGCATATGGGTTCATGGTCACAAACTTGATGTGCTCGAAAATTTATTAAACTAGGGTTTTTCTCAATGAGAGGCAATACAACTTTTTGATTTGGGGGTAAAATTTTGAAAACCCTGCATTCAGGTCTTGTGAAGAGTGTGTTCATGTATTCCTTACCCAAACAAACATGTAGGAGCTTACAAATGTTGAAAACATTGAATGGTTTGGTTTTTATGCCTTGGTGGGACATATTCGCCAAATGTCCTTGAATGAGTTTTGGATGCGAGTTGCAACTCGCTATAAAATGAAAACTAGGAATCAGATGGATGAACAATCAAGACCATTGGATTCAAGACATGGAAATCAAGCTAGTATACCACCTATCTCAAGGATCAGTTGATAAGAACTTGTTCTATTCCATATTTTTACAAAGTAGGGTTTTGTTCAATAGAGGAAATGCAACTTTTAGATTTGGGAGTCGAATTTTGAAAGTCCTATATTGAGGTCACATGGAGAGTGTGTCCATGTATTCATTGCCCAAAAAAACATGCACGAGCTTACGAATTTTAAAAATGCTTCCTGGTCTAGTTTTTATGCCTTGGGACAAATTCGCAGAATGTCCTTTAGCAACTTTTGGATGCAAGTTACAAATCACAATAAAATGAAAACCATGAATCTGATTGATCAATGGTCGATTCCGTTGGATTCGTGACATGGGAATCCAACTAGAGGAACCCCTATTCCATGGGTTCATGGCCATGAACTTGATGTAATCGACAATTGATTAAACTAGGGTTTTGCTCAGTAAGAGGCAATGCAAATTTTTAATTTGGGGGTGAAATTCTGAAAACCCTACTTTGATGTCCCATGGAGAGTGAAAAAAGTTAGCTCCACAAAGACTCCTCGACACACTGTTATCAACCCTAGTATCAATATTCATTTTCTTACATATCCCATTAATGTTGTTCTTGAGTTGGTGTAATATCCCGTGTGTTAATCCCCAGACATATGTAATAATTGTTATTATTATTGTGGTGTTAGGTGCTAGAACAAGTGTCTTTAAGGACCTAGAGACATTATTATTATTTTGTAAATAATTAATTAATGAAAAACAAATCGCACACCGAAGATCACAAAAGAGTTTGGGAGGCCTAGATCCACAATGTGAGGGGAATGGGGACATTCCTAGCACTTTAGAACTTGTTTGGTTGAGCTTGGTTCGTAATTATGCTTTGGTGACTTTATTAATTGATGGTCACCCAAACATTGTACAACAGACCCAACTTTTGATTATTTTATCCTATGTTGGTATTATTGATCCTAATTCATAATTTAGTGGGCCTTCCTTAGTGCTTGGATGGATCCCACTTGTCAAATGTGCCCTTTTGGGGGTTTTGTAATTCCTTTGTGGAGGTTACACTTTGTTTTGTAACCCCCACTTGCACAAGTGTGCCCTCACTGGCTATTTTTAGCCTTGACACCTCAAAAGTTGTGTAAATCTTTGTGTAACTCCTACCTTCTCTAATTCAAATTTCTCTTCATGGATGAAGTGTCCCCACATGAATTTGAGTTGGGTAGATTGACTTGGAGCCACTCTCCTTGGAATTCAAATTGCATGGGTTGGATTGGAGTTAGCCTCTTGTGGTTGAGTTACCCCCCCTTGGGTTGACTCAAGTTTGTTCACCTTGGTTTGATTTAACCTCCTTGGGTTTGAATTGCCTCCTTTGGTCTATAAAACCAAGTATTTTCCCTCATTGGGAGGTTATCCCGTTGGTTGGTTATTGTTGTCTTTTCTTGGTTGTTCATGCCATTGATGAGGGAGCTTGGTAAGCTTGTGAGCTTGGGAAACCATGTGGGCTCTTCCATATGAATGAAATTTGTGCCTGAAGCACTGTGATATTGTATGGTGATGTTGTAAGCTTGGAAAAATCTAGTATAGTTCCTTCGTGTCCATTTCTTGTCTTTGTCCTGGACCTGCACATAAATTCTGATGGTGAATGGTGATGTATCGAGGAACCTAGGGGGTGAAGGGATTACTATTGCACCTAGTAGATGGGTGGAAGAGAAAGTAGGTGGTGAGTAATTGAGTTGTGGATTCTAAAAAAAATGCTTGATATATTCTTGATTGCACCTCTGCTTACGGATTAGTGGCCTCAGCTCGGGGGTGGCATGTCCAAGAGGATTTGGCTTGGCAATTCCTAAGGCTGGGTGGAACATGATCTGGTTGATGTCATTTGCACATTATTAAGATAAGTGGTTTAAGTTATGTAAATTCATATGTTTATATTATGTTTCCATTTCTGCCATATCTAAACCGTTTACTGTTGAAGAGACTGGTAATTGTATCAATGGTTAGATGTAGATTTCATGGTTTAAATGCTTGGAAATTGGTGTGTTTCCCTTTTATTTGAGATCTGATATTGATGGAAGTTTAGGATATATTTATTCATGTGTTAATTACTATATATTACTCTTCAAATGTTCCCTCTATGGATTAGAAAACATGTAGATGAATTCACAGTTGGAATGGCTTGGTTTTTGGAATTCTAGTTGAGGAATCTTTCTTGGAAATTGGAGTTTTCTACTTGTTTTGAGATATGATATTAATGGAAACTTGAAATATGTTTGTAAATGAATTATTTGCTGTATAATACTCTACAACTTATCTCTCCATGGCTGATCATATATTTTCTATGATTCTACAGTTGAAATAATTGAGTTTTAATCACTAGTTGATGGGTTTTCTGCTTGGAAAACTAGATTGAATTGATAGTTTCTCTGTAGTTTGATTATATGATGTTGTATGGATGTACCTGATCATGCAAGTGTGCCCTTGGTTTCTTTATCATGCTACCATAGTCTCACACTATCATTATTTATCTTACAATTTTTTTAGTAGAGGTTTCAGAAGCTTATCGGTTGATGGGTTGCATTTAAACTGCTAGATTGTTGATCTGATCAATGGATTGCAGATAGAAATTGTTTACAACTATTATTTCTGATTTTAAACATTTATTTGATATTATTTATATGTTATCCAAATTTTCTAATTCACCCTAGATGGTTGTACTGTTCCTCGATTGAATTTACATATAGTTTTCTAGATTTTTCCTAGAAACTAGTCTAGTAGTTTTACTAGGAATTCTGAATGCTTCGTATACAATTCTTTACATTTAATTATATGCAATTGTTTACTTGATGTTACTGAACATTTTAATGATCCATTTATGTCTGTATAATGTCACTTAGGTCTAATACACCTTCTTTGCATTGATTTCTGGAAATCTAGTTGCGATCGATTGTTTACTGTTAACTAGTCATGCATTTCAGAACTTGAGATAAATCTGATTCATTGTTCATGTTAATAGATGTAGATGAATTATCCATATTTTTAGTAGGTCATATAATATTTTTTGTGGGTTACAGTATCTGATTAGATATGAAATTTGATGCCAAACTGTAAAAAAAAACTATTACTAGTTAGCTTAATTAAGTGTCATAATTTTATCAGAAGACAATTTTATTTATTTAATTTGATCAATTTATTTAATTATTTTATTTTCCATTGTGCTTAATATTAAATTAACCCTCTAAGAGCTAATCATATTTCCTAAATCTTATTTTGATATCCAGGGACATTACAAGTGGTATCAGAGCTATGGTTCCAACTCTGCGGCTGTTGGGCCTGTTACATACTCATAATTTTATGTTTATGTGCATTTGGAGATTATAAATGTGCATAGTGAAATAAATTTATCCTCCATTATGTTAATAGAAAAATTATAATCCTTGGTTGATGCCTACTTCATAGATTAGTTTGAATGTATTTTTATTTCTTTTCAATTTCAAAGGACAAGAGATTATGGATTTGTTAGTATATGTAATATATTAACATAGATTAGTATCTATGTGGTAAGGTGTGATATATATAAATAGTGTATAAAGTAAATAATTATGTATATATGTATATATAATGATGTAAGATATATAAAGATGATGTAGTATTACTATTATCAATCTAAAATGTTAGTAATGGTAAATATACTCTCTATTGTCTTTATTGCTTCTATTGAGGGAATACTTTTATGTATGGGCATGCTTTGCTACTTGAAAGATAGTGGTTACATCAATGAGTAACTCCTTGGCTATTTTAGGAAATGGGACACTTGTCTAAATGGTTTTCCCCATTCTCCTTTTTATTTTATGCATGTAGTTTGTTTTATACTATTTACTAATTATTATTATCCTAACTTATTATACCGCTTTACTTATTCAATGGAGGAAATGAGCCACTTGTCCTTAATAGTTCATATTATATTTTATTTTATCTATGGAGATGTAACTCCTCGTATATTTTTGGAGGAAATGAGCCACTTTTATTTAATGGTTCATATTCTCTTTTACTTTATTTATTTTGTATGGAAATGTAACTCCTTCTCTATTTTTGAAGGAAATTAGCCACTTGTCTTTAATAGTTCATATTCTCTTAATTTTATTTATTTTATTTTATGTGTATAAGTAGGTAGTATAGTAGTGTATGATAATATTACATATATATGAAATAAATTAAAATATGTATAACATAATATGTGATGTAAGATAGATGAGGGGTATATGCTATTGAATATATATATATATATATATGTGTGTGTGTGTGTGTGTGTGTGTGTGTGTGTGTGTGTGTAGTGTAATATGCATTTTATTCGTATTACATGTATATGATATTGTGTATATACTATATGTATAGATGTGAAACGTATGTAACGAAGTAACGAAGTAAGTGTAAAACATTGGAAATGTTTGGGAGTATTTGGGGATATTAAGAAGTGTTTGGAAGAATTTGGGAGTATTTGGAAGTATAGTGTGATAAGAAATATTATGTTAATATATATGTTATAATGTGTATCTAATATGATAATAATAAATTAAGTAATTATACTACTGTAATTGTATGGATATAATAGTATAACATAATAATTATACAGGTGCATAAAATATGGGATATATAGGTTATATGACTAATACGTTGTGTATATGATTACTAATAATATGATATGTGATTGAATAATTATAATATGTATGTAGAAAAAATGGGCGTATGTATAGAAATAATACATAGTAATAGTAAGTATGGTGTATGGTATGAGTGTATGATGGTGTTTTGTATAGCTAGCAATTATTTTATCGTAGAATATTAGAAGATTTTGGTGGTAGGATGTTTGGTTGTTTGAGGTGACTATGTATTTATTTTGGTTGATAGTATAAGTAGTGTGGTATGTGTAAATAATTAGTAATGTAATGTATGGTTAGTATATGGGGATTAGATGGGATTGCTGTCGAAGTATGTATAGCATTGCTATTGATGGAGTATGCATGTAGGTGAGATGTATGATTATGTATGTGTTGAGTGTTTACATAAGTGCAGTATTAGTAGTGTTTGTGTGATGCTCTTGGTTGTTATTGATTGACATTGCTTGATTAATGGTTGATACATGTATGATATTGTCATTTCTATTGGTTGTTATTTGTCGTCATTGGTTGATATTGGTATGATTTATGTGCTTGGGTGATGTTATTGAGAAACTACTCGATGCTTATAGAATGTGGGGTAGATGTGATTGTTAAAGATTAATGTAATTTGATGGATGTATCTTGATTAATGTATTTTTATTGATGTATCCTGATTCTGATTGATGTATACTAATTTGATTGATTTATTGTGATTGATGTATCCTAATTTGATTGATGTATTCTTATGGATATATCCTGATTGATGTATTCTGAATGATGTATTTTGATTGATGAACCTTGGTTGATGTCTGATTGATATTGGTTGATGTTAGTGGTTCATACTGATTACTATTAATGGATTTTTGACTGTTCTCTAAAGAATATTTATGCTTCGTGTTGAGATGAAAAGTAGTATGTTTACCTGCTATGGCCCTTTTGGTTTCTTAGTTAGATTGGAACTGCTGCATATAAGTTTGCTTTGCCTGTTATTTTAAAGTGCATAAAGTGTTCATGTGATATTGTGATTTTTTATCTTTGTTGAAAGGCATTTACTAACCGTGTAACTGATTAAAGTATGATCGAGGTACCTTTGTCGAAGATGTACTTCATGTATCCTTATATATCCAATACTAATCATGTAGAATATGATACAAGTATATTTGAGATATTTGTGAGAAAAGTATCTTTATGATATTTTTTAGAAAAATATCTTTGTGATCTAATGTCTTTATGACCTTCTTGAAAGTTTCTCTTTTGAAAAGTATCTTGTTGTAAGAGTATCTTTTATCTTTAATGAACAATTATTCTTACGTTATCTTGAGAGTATTTCATGTATCTGTTGGTAAAGTATATGCATGGTATTTATCTTTCATGAAGAAATAGTAGATACTTGATGCACTTCATGATATTAATTAAGATACTTTATGCACTTCATGAGATTGGTTGGTATCTTGGTGCATTTCATATGGTTAACTGATTGGAAAGCATGTCTAATGCATTTCATGTGTCTTGTTGATAGATGCATTTCCTGTCTCTCATCAAAGGAATACACACACACACACTTGATGCATTTCAAGTATTTTGTTGAAGAAGTATCTTAATGGGTTTCATATACCCTTCATACATTTGATGTATCTTAGAGTATGTGAATGATGTATGATTGAATTGATTAGAATGTGATTTGGGAGGATGCATTTCAAATGTTTTGATTTCATGTACCTTTGATGTATTTCATGTATCATAGGTGAAGCATAGTGAAATGGAATTTATTTCATGTTGTGAATTAATGGAATTTATTTCATGTACCTTTGAAGCATTTCATGTGATTAATTAGAATTTATTTCTTGAAGATGTGTTTTATGAATCTTGTTTAATATATATTATAATCGTGTGTTTGAAGGGATATGGGAGAAGTGTCCTTGTTGAAGAAGCATATCTATTTCAAGTATCTTTGTTGAAGAATATGGTTTAGTTGTTGGGACTATGTTCCTGGATTCCCTAAGAGAGCAGTCTAGTATTAGTTTCCAGAGGGTAGTCTAGCGGATGCTGTGCTTGCTTCCTTGAGTTTACTCTACTAGTCCAAGTTCTCACACAGGAAGCTAGGAAATGGGATGGTGATAGGAGTCACATCCCATAAGCAGTGGAGATGGACAAGAAAGTAGTAGTGGGAAGCATTGTGGTTCTCAGAATAGGTAGTTCTAATAATTTTTAGATTGAGTGTGCTCTACTTGTGGGAGGAACGTTGTCCCGTTGAAGACAATTGCCCGAATTTGAGATAAGTATTCTCTCATGTGCTATTCATGTTATTTTATTCTGTATATGTGCTGTGGTGATTGATTTATGCTCTCTTTACGTTCATGATTTATGCTATCTATATGTTCATGGTTTAGTTGTTGAGAATATCCTTACATCATGTATCATATATTTTTATACTTGATGTTAATCATATGGTTGATTGAAATATGATTTTTAGGTGGATGTATTTTGATGTTTCAAGACCCTGTGATGGATATTGAAGATTAACCCTCGCGTCTACACTGGGGACCACTCTAATAGTCCAGGTTCTTGCACAAGAAGCTAGTAAATGAGATGGTGATAGGAGACACATCCCATAGGCAGTGGATATAGATAGACAAGTGGTAGTGGGAATTATTCTGGTTTCTCGGAAGAGGAGTTCCGAGAAGGAATATGTGAAAACTGAAGGTTGTGATTCTTCTGAAAGTTTTGTAAACGCATGTATGTATTATGTTGATGTATATGTAACTTCAGAATGTATTTCATCTGTGTATTTCATATATATTTATTGTACCCTTATAAGAGATGTGTTATTCCTCTATAAGGAAGTGTCGTCATGTGGATTGACAAGTGTCGCAAGTGTGTGTACTTGCCCATGGGTTATTAGACCACCATGTGGGGTCGGACCTGAATTATATATAATATAATGTGGATGTACCTAGATATACAAGTCGGCCCCATAAGGCCACTGGGAAAACAGATCAGTATAAATAGAGATCAGGTGATCTCTATTTAGATCACTCGGAAAAGTATCTCACTCTCACTCAGAAAGTGGCGCATTACTGAGGAGGAGGATCATCTACTACTAGGAGACTATCTCAGTGTATTTTGGTTGTACTTTGGTTGAGCCATTGCTCTCTCTATCTCTGAGGAAGTTGTGGGGTTTTTCACCTTAGGGTTTTCCCCACGGAAACTCTATGTCTCTTGTCTCTTGATTCTTGTGATGCTTGTGATGCTTATTGTGATTGTCATGCATTGATATACTGTATATGTTATTCTCTCAGTGAAAATCCTAGAGTATTGTGAATTAATGCTCAAAATTTAACATGGTATCAGAGCAAACTTGAGAAGAAGACATTTTGCAGTGACAGAAACTTGAGTTCCTTGTTTATTGGGTTTCTCTCCACAAATTTTTGAAAATCAGTATAGTAGATTGACTCTACTCATCAAGGCGCATCTATCTGTCCAATCAGAATTCAATTCCGAGCATTTTCAGATTTGGCCCTAAAAATTAGGGTTTCCACAAAAATAGGAATTTATGAAATCTGAAGACATAGCTGGAAGCTCCTTGCAAAAATCGAAGTTTAGAGCTTTGGATCGAGATTTTTGGCTGGGTAGATCTCTGGGAAACTCAAACCCTAATTCAGGGCTCTCCCTAGTGAACCCGGGAGGACAAAAAGACAAATCTGAAGGGTAAAGCTTTGCTAATCTCAAATTTTGAATACACCAGGCTGATCATCTCATCAAGGTGCATCTTTCTATCCTTTCAGAAATTTGAAATTCACATTTTGAATTTTTAGGGTTTTTTCGACAAACCCTAATCTGGGACTAGATCCAGTTTTCAGCATTTCAAGTGGTAAGACCTAAATCTTTTCTATTTCCATTTGAGGTACTCTTTAATATGTCTCATCACACCAAGCTTTAGGATAAGCTTGAAGGAGCTAATAACTTCTGAGCTTGGAAGTATAGGATTGGGTTAATCCTGGAAGAGAATGAGTTGGACTCATATGTGAAAGAAGACATCCCTATCCTAGAGGATGAAGAGGCCAAGGTATTGCATAAGAAGAACTTGGTAAAGGCAAAGAGAATCATTGTTGATTCTATCAAAGACCATCTCATACCCCATTTGTCTTCTCTTAATACACCCAAGGAGATGTTTGACTCTTTGACCAAGCTATTTGAAGGGAAGAACATAAATCGGAAGATGACCTTGCCGAACCAATTGAAAGGAGTAAAGTTTCAGAATGGAGAAACCATTCAATATTATTTTTCAAGGGTCTCCCAGATCAAGGAACAACTAGAAGCAGTGGATGAAATGGTGGAGAATGGTGAAGTAGTGACGACCACTCTAAATGGCCTACCCAGGTCATGGGATTCCTTCATTCAAGGAATTTGTGCAAGGAAGAAGTTGATCTCCTTCAACAGATTGCGAGAAGAATGCTCTCAAGAAGAAGCTAGACTTATAGCTCGTGAAGAAAAGATGGGAGGTGAAGATCAAGCTCTTGCAGCTCACACCAAAAGAAGCAATCCCAAGAAGGAGCACTCTCGCCACAAGAGATCCTATCAAAAGATTAAGAAAGATCTAAGATGCTTCACATGCAATGAGAAGGGTCACTTTGCTTCAGATTGTCCCAGGAACAAAAGGGATAATAACCACAACTCCAGTAAGAAGAAGAAGGGCAGCAAAAGAAGGTTTCATGCTCATGCTGCCGAAGATGATGAACTCCCAAAGAAGAAGGCTAGGGCAGAAATTGATAGTGACGATGACTCATCAAGTGAAGAAGAGTATATTCTGATCTCTGCCCTCATAGGTACTATCTCCCATGGTTGTAATGATTGGTTAATTGACAATGGGGCTTCCAAACACATGACTGGGTTTAAGGAATCTTTTGTTAACTTATATGAACATGAATCACCCCATAAGGTGAAACTTGGGGATGATTATCAATACCCAATCAAAGGAAGTGGTGAAGCCTCCTACAACCTAGATTCTGGAAAATCTTTGAAGATGAAAGAAGTCCTTTATGTACCGGGGCTCAAGAAGAACTTACTCTCCATCTCTGCATTGGATGCAAAAGGTATGAGGGTTGCATTTGTGGATGGCCAAGTCCTAATGTGGCCAAAGGGAAAGACCATAGATGATGCAGTAGTGATTGGAGAGCAAGAGGGAGGTTTGTATAAATTGAAGGGACAACCTGAACATGCCATGGTACATGAATCCATGGAGCCAAGTGAACTTTGGCATAGAAGACTTGCTCATATGCACTATAGGGCACTTCCAATTGCAAGCAAGGCTATAGAGGGTCTTCCTGAAATCAAGACCAAACATGAAGGTGTTTTCAAAGGATGTGCAAAAGGTAAAAACATTAAGAAGGCTTTCCCAAGTAGTGAAAGCAAGGAAAAGGATATCCTGGAGATCATCCACTCAGATGTATGTGGTCCTATGTCATCCAGTTCTCTTAGTGGGTATGTTTACTATGTCTCATTTATTGATGACTTCTCCAGGAAGACTTGGGTATACTTCTTGAAGAACAAAGATGAAGTGTTTGATAAGTTCAAGGAATTCAAAAACTTGATGGAGAATCAAACTGACAAGAAGATCAAAACATTCAGATCCGATAATGGCGGAGAATTCACCTCAGGTGACTTCAAGAAGCTTTGCAGTGATTCAGGGATTAAGAGGGAGTTGATTGCTCCTTATAATCCTCAACAGAATGGAGTTGTAGAAAGGAAGAACAGAACTATCATGGAAGCAGCAAGGGAAATGTTGCATGATCAGGATCTACCTATGCATCTATGGGCAGAAGCAGCTAGAAAAGCTGTATATGTGCAAAACAGAACACCCCACAAGATATTGGACAACAAGACACCAGAAGAGGTCTTTTCTGGTAAGAAACCTGAAGTCAACCATCTCAGAATATTTGGTTGTCCAGTATACACTCATGTCCCAAAGGAAAAGAGGACTAAACTAGATCCTTCAGGAAAGAAGGGTATCTTTGTGGGTTACAGTGAAAGCTCGAAGGCTTACAGAATATACTTTCCAGGGTTCAAGAAGATTGATGTCAACAGGGATGTAACATTTGATGAAAACTCAGCATTTGTCAAATCAAGAAAGGCACCTATTGAGGTTTATGAAGAACCTAAGGAAACTAGATTTCAAGACACTACCATGACTGAAGCAGTTCCAGAAGTTGTTCGTGAGTTTGAAGATCCACAAGAACCTGTAGATCCACCCCATGAGGATAACCCTCACAAGAGAAAACCTACATGGGCTAGAGAGCTCATTCAAGATGCAGAAAGATTTGGAATTCCCGAAGAAGAACACAGAGCAAAGAAGAGAACCAGATCACATACCAGCTATGTTGCTTTACTCTGTGACATTATGAACAAAGAGCCTTCCAGTTATGAAGAAGCAGCGGAAAAGAAAGAATGGAAGGATGCCATGGTTGAGGAATACCAATCAATAATGAAGAATGATGTTTGGGATGTTGTCCCAAGACCTAAAGAGAAGTCTGTTGTGACTTCCAAATGGATCTACAAAATCAAGCATGCTGCAGATGGCAGTGTAGAGAAATACAAGGCAAGATTCGTAGCTCGTGGCTTCTCTCGGAAAGAGGGAATAGATTATTAAGAAACTTTTGCACCTATAGCCAGGTATACTTCCATCAGAACGGTACTTGCCCTGGTTGCAGCTATGAAATGGAAAATACACCAGATGGATGTCAAGACTGCTTTCTTGAATGGTGTAGTCGAAGAGGAAGTATATGTGGAGCAGCCACTCGGTTTTGAAATACATGACAAGGAGTCATATGTGTGCAGATTGAAGAAAGCCTTGTATGGCTTGAAACAAGCTCCCAGAACCTAGTATGGTAGGATGGACAGTTTCCTATCTAGTTTGGTCTTTACCAAGAGTAAAGCGGATTCCAACCTCTACTACAAGGTTGAGGAAGGAAATCCTGTGATTCTACTCCTGTATGTGGATGACCTATTTGTAACAGGAGATGACAGATTGATTGCAGATACGAAGAGGAATCTTGCTGCTGAGTTCGATATGAAATATTTGGGAATGATGCATTATTTCCTAAGTATGGAGGTGTGGCAGAGTGCAGGTGGGATCTTCCTTGGTCAAGGGAAGTACACAGTAGATATCCTGAAGAGATTTAGGATGATGGATTGCAAGGCCATGGCCACACCTATGGCATTGAATCTGAAGCTTCTATGTGATGCTTCATCTGAGCCGGTTGATGTCTCTATGTATCGTCAGATGATTGGGTCCTTGATGTACTTGACGAACACGAGACCAGACATTTGCTTTGCTGTGAACACATTGAGTTAGTTCCTGACAGATCTGAGGAGTGTTCACCTGGTTGTTGTAAATCATGTTCTAAGGTACCTGAAGGGTACAGTGGATTATGGGCTCAAGTATGAGGCAAATCAAAAGTTTAACCTCCAGGGTTATGTTGATTCAGATTGGGCTGGCAGTGCTGCAGATAGGAAGAGCACATCTGGGTGCTGCTTCAGTATGGGATCAGGTGTGATCTCTTGGTTTAGCAGGAAGCATTCATGCGTAGCACTGAGTACAGCTGAGGCAGAGTATGTTGCAGCTTGTTCAGCTAGTTGTGAGGCAGTATGGCTACGGAAGCTACTGTCTGAGTTATTTGATCTCCCGTTGGATGCTACTGGTATCTTCTGTGATAACCAGAGTTGTGTGAAGCTGTCTAAGAACCCAGTGTTTCATGACAGGTTGAAACACATAGAGATCAAATATCACTATATCAGGGATATGGTGCAGAGAGGAGCTGTGAAGCTTCTATATGTTGCGACGGACGAGCAGATTGCAGATGTGCTGACGAAGCCACTAGCCAAGGTGAAGTTCGAGTACTTCAGAGGGAGGCTTGGCATTCTCCAGATCGAGGACACTTCGAGGAAGAAGTGATGGGCACATTTGCTGAAGCCATTCCAAGCATGTTGGAAGGAGGATCCTTCACATGGCTGTGGATGTAAGCGCTGGATGATGAACATCAGGATGATGTTCTGGTTTCTGCTGGATATGATCAATTGGATCATTTTTGTGTATGTATGTATGCATCATGTTGGATGTTGGATATGATCAGTTGGATCATTTATATGTATGTACGCATCATGTTGGATGCTGGATATGATCGGTTGGATCATGTGTATGTATTTTTGTATATACATCATGTTGGATGCTTGGACCATGTATCTGTATATGTATCAGGTGGATACATTGTATGATCGGGTGGATCATGTATGGTGATATGTATCATGTATTTGTATCAGGTGGATACATTGTATGATCAGGTGGATCATGTATGGTGACATGTATCATGTATTTGTATCAGGTGGATACATTGTATGATCATGATATGTATCAGGTAGATACTTGGTATGCATTAGGTAGATGCATTGTATGATCATGGATGATGAGCTTCAGGATGTTGCTCCAGATGACATGCAGCAGGATGTTGCAGTGATGATGATCAGGATGATCATGTGTACATCAGGATGATGTATGGTGAGTATCAGGTTGATACTCTATGGCCGTGGATCAGGTTGTGCAGATGAGCATATAATTTGACCCTGGGAGATTTCCAGATAGTCTTTCGAGGTTTTGCCTATGGCATGTAATTCCTTTCCTTGGAATATCTGGCAAATGCTCTTTCGAGGTTTTGCTCTGGGAGGACATATAATTTGGCCCTGGGAGATCTGCAGATAGTCTTTCGAGGTTTTTCCTATGGCATGTAATTCGTTGCCTTGGGATATCTGGCAGATGCTCTTTCGAGGTTTTGTCCTATGGCATATAATCTATCCCTGGGAGATCCTATAGGTAGAGTTGTGTGCTCGTAACAGCATGGGATGCTCTTGCGAGGTTTTGCCATGACCACATGTAATTCGTGCCCTGGGAGATCCTATAGGTAGATTTGTGTGCTCGTAATAGCCTTGGATGCTCTTGCAAGGTTTTGTGGTGACCACATGTAATTCGTGCCCTGGGAGATCCTATAGGTAGAGTTGTGTGCTCCTAACAACCTGGGATGCTCTTGCGAGGTTTTGTGGTGAGGTCACATATAATATGGCCCTGGGAGATCTGCAGATAGTCTTTCGAGGTTTTTCCTATGGCATGTAATTCGTTGCCCTAGGATATCTGGCAGATGCCCTTTCGAGGTTTTGTGATGCACGTAATAAGTCCTGAGGATTCCACAGTATGGCCAGTGATGATGAAGACCTACAGGTGGTGG
This sequence comes from Larix kaempferi, assembly GCA_027924585.1. Classification (NCBI taxonomy): domain Eukaryota; kingdom Viridiplantae; phylum Streptophyta; class Pinopsida; order Pinales; family Pinaceae; genus Larix; species Larix kaempferi. Next base: position 7,793,232 of record BSBM01000532.1, on the reverse strand, counting down.
GCCTACATCCAGTATGAAAAAGGACTGGCTCTGTAGAACTTCCTATGATGAGTAGAGTCAGAGATTGGTTGAGATAGCAGCAACAGTGACGATGATGATGACGATGCATCAATGCCGATGATCCCGAGAAGAAGACTTGTCTAGCAGATCTGTGTCAAGAAATACCTTCCTAGTTAAGAGGGAGTGTTGATGTATATGTAACTTCGGAATGTATTTCATCTGTGTATTTCATATATATTTATTGTACCCTTATAAGAGATGTGTTATTCCTCTATAAGGAAGTGTCGTCATGTGGATTGACAAGTGTCGTAAGTGTGTGTACTTGCCGATGGGTTATTAGACCACCATGTGGGGTCGGCCCTGAATTATATATATTATAATGTGGATGTACCTAGCTAGACAAGTCAGCCCCATAAGGTCACTGGGAAAACAGATCAGTATAAATAGAGATCAGGTGATCTCTATTTAGATCACTTGGAAAAGTATCTCACTTTCACTCAAAAAGTGGCACACTAGTGAGGAGGAGGATCATCTGCTACTAGGAGACTATCTCAGTGTATTTTGGTTGTACTTTGGTTGAGCCATTGCTCTCTCTATCTCTGAGGAAGTTGTGGGGTTTTTCACCTTAGGGTTTTCCCCACGGAAACTCTGTGTCTCTTGTCTCTCATGCTTTTGATTCTTGTGATGCTTGTCATGCTTATTGTGATTGTCATGCATTGATATACTGTATATGTTATTCTCTCAGTGAAGATCCTAGAGTATTGTGAATTAATGCTCAAAATTTAACATATTATGCATCAAGGATGATGCATTATTTAAGGGGAGGGGGATGTAATAACCCGTGTGTTAATCCCCAGACATATGTAATAATTGTTATTATTTATTGTGGTGCAATGTGCTAGAACAAGGGTCTTTAAGGACCTAGAGACATTATTATTATTTTGTAAATAATTAATTAATGAAAAAAAACTGGCACACCAGAGACCAAAAAAGAGTATGGGAGGCCTAGATCCACAATTTGAGGGGGAATGGGGACATTCCTAGCACTTTAGAACTTGTTTGGTTGAGCTTGGTCCATAATTATGCTTTAGTGATGGTCACCTAAACATTGTACAATGGACCCAAATTTTGATTATTTTATCCTATGTTGGTATTATTGAGCCTAATTCATAATTTAGGGGGCCTTCCTTAATGCTTGGATGGATCCCACTTGTAAAATGTGCCCATTTGGTGGTTTTGTAACTCCTTTGTGGAGGTTACACTTGGTTTTTTAACCCCCACTTGCACAAGTGTGCCTTCACTGGTTATTTTCAGCCTTGACACCTCAAACGTTGTGTAAATCCTTGTGTAACTCCTACCTTCACTAATTTAAATTCCTCTTCATGTATTAATTGTCCCCACATGAATTTGAGTTGGGTAGAGTGACTTGGAGCCACTCTCCTTGGAATTCAAATTGATTGGGTTGGATTAGAGTCAGCCTCTTATGGTTGAGTTACCCCCCCTTGGGTTGACTCAATTTTGTTTACCTTGGTTTGATTTAACCTCCTTGGGTTTGAATTATCTCCTTTGGTCCATAAAACCAAGTATTTTCTTTCATTGGGAGGTTAGCCTATTGGTTGGTTATTGTTGATTTTTCTAGGTTGTTCATGCCATTGATGAGGGAGCTTGGTAAACTTATGCGTTTGGGAAACCATGTGGGATCTGCCATGTGAACCTTGTGCTTGAAGCATTGTGATATTGTATGATGATGTTTTAATACTGTACAAATCTGGTATAGTTCCTCTGTATCCACTGTTTGTCTCTGTCCTGGACCTGCACATAAATCCTGATGGTGAATGGCGATGTCCCGAGGAACCTAGGGGGTGAATGGATTACCATTGCACCTCATAGTGGGGTAGAGTAGAAAGTAGGTGGTAAGGAATTTATTTGTCTCTTATTAAACAAATACTTGATATATAATTGAGTGAATCTCTGCTTGTGGATTGGTGGCCTCAGCTCGGGGGTGGCCTGTCCAAGAGGATTTGGCTTGGCAAATCTTAAGGATGGGTGGAACATGGTTTGGTTGATGCACATTGTTAATATAAGTGGTTAATTTATGTAAATTCATATTTTTATATGATTTTTCCATTGTTTCCATAGCTGAACTGTTTACTATTGATGAGCCTAGTAGTTGTATCAATGGTTGGATGTAGATTTGATGGTTTAAATGCTTGGAAATTGGTGTTTTCCCTTCTATTTGACATTTGATCTTGATGGAAGCTTAGAATATATTTATTCATGTGTTAATTGATGTATATTACTCTACAAATGTGCCCTCTATTGCTGAGAAAACATGTAGATGAATTCATCGTTGGAATGGCTTTGTTTTTGGAACTCTAGTTGATAAATCTTGATTGGAAATTGGATTTTTCTACTTGTTTTGAGATATGATGTTTATGGAGACTTGAAATATGTTTTTACATGTATTATTTTATGTATAATAATTTTTAATTTCTCCCTCCATGGTTGATCATATATGTTCTATGATTCTACAATGAATAACTGAGTTTTGATCACTAGTTAATGGGTTTTCTGCTTGAGAAACTAGATTGAATTGATAGTTTCTCTATAGTTTGACTATCTGATGTTGTATGGTTGTACCTGATTATGAAAGTGTGCCCCTATTTTTGGTATAATTCTACCATAGGCTGACACCATCATTATTTATCTTACAAATGGTTTAGGAGAGGTTTTGGAAGCTTATCGGTTGATGGGTTGCATTTAAACTACTAGATTGTTGATCTGATCGATGGATTGCAGATAGAAATCATTTACAACTATTATTTCTGATTGTAAACATTTATTTGAAAGTAGTGATATTTTATCCAAATTTTCTAATGCACCCCAGATGGTTGTACTATTCCTTGATTGAATTTACAGATAGTTCCTAGATTTTTCCTAGAAACTAGTCTAGCTGTTTCACTAAGAAATCTGAATGCTTCTTATATAATTATTTAGATTTAATTATATGCAATTGTTAAATTGTTGTTCCTATACATTTTAATGATCCATTTATGGATTTATAATGTCACTAAGGTATAATACACCTTCTTTGTATTGATTTCTAGAAATCTAGCTGCGATCGATTGTTTTACTATTAACTAGTCATGCATTTCAAAACTTGAGACAAATCTGATTCATTGTTCATGTTAATAATTGTAGATGAATGATCAATATTTTTATTATGTCATATCATATTAGTTGTGGGTTATAGTCTCTGATAAGATATGAAATTTGATGCCAAACTGTCAAAATAAACTATTACCAGTTAGCATAATTAAGTGCCACAATTTTATTTATTTAATTTGATAAATTTATTTAATTATTTTATTTTTCATTGTGCTTAATATTAAATTAACCCAATAAGATATAATCATATGGCCTATACCTTAGTTTGATATTTGGGGACATTAAAGTTGAATGATATTCTATGTGTTCCTGATTTAAAGAATTTTATTTATTTATTTATTTATTTTCAGTTTATTGTATGGCAAAGCTTCAATATAGAGTTGCATTTGTAAGACAGTTAAGCACTACTAGTTATTGTAGTATAGAAAGTCCAAGTAATTTGGCTAAAGGGGCACTAGATAGTGGCCTTTACATGTTTATTTTTTATCTTATAGTACTTGCGCATTCAAGTGGGAAGTTGGATGGACCTTCCTGTCTTATGAAGGAATATGCAAGGCATGTTTGGTGGGATTCCATCAAGATAATATTCAATTTTGTTGTCTAATTAGTGTTTGATTCCAAGCTTTCAGGGTGGGAGTGTTAGTGTATATATGGACATGGTTGTTGGATTCTATATAGATAGGAATTTGATCTTGATGACACTCTTTCTTTGGGATTCTATTAAATAATGGGAGGTAAACCTATTGAGTTTGATGATTCAATAATCAAAGTTTTTTGGAAACATGGGAGCAATACCCATGATTAAAGGTTGATGGAAGTTTTGGCCCATGATGTTTAATTGAGGGATGATTGAGGTATGCATGTTTCTTATTATCAAAGGTTATGTTGCTTCAAATTCACAAGTGGTCAACATTCCTTGAATGTTTGAGTTGTTGTGGTAGCATATTTTTCGTTTCATTTAGTGATACTACTATATCTTATAGAATTGATATTACAACACAATGGAATATTGTGATGAGCCAAGATGTGAAGATTGATGAGGAAGTGGAGTCATTTAGTTAACATATGTCTCCTTCAAATATTGAAGTGAGAGAGGATGTTTTTCTTCTAGAGGCTAATTATATGATCAAAGATGAGTTAGATTTAGAATTGGATGGGGTGATATTGGGGGTGGACATGCCCTAAAATTCTAGTCTAGTACATATTGATGTAGGTGGGAATGAACAAAATCCAATCCAACCCGATTCCCAGGAAATACTGTGATTATTTGAAATCGAACCACTAGACTTAGCTAAAAACTAGCCAAGTTCTTCTCAATTGCGGCCCTTACCTTCAAAATGGGCTTTCCGCAACATTCTAACAGTCATAATTGAATTTCCGCAACAATCATGCGGAAACACCTTCTTTCCATAATTGCAGTGTTCCTCCGCAACGATCTTTCCGCAGTCGCCTTCCCGCAACGACCCTTCCGCAATGATCCTTTCCACAGCTTGTGGATTGCGGATTGTGGGTGCGCCTTTCGTGCTTTCTTGAAAGAGCTTCCGCAAAGACTCTTCCGCAATGTTGTTTCCACAACTCTAGCTGTTAACTCCTGAGCTCTTTCCTTTTGCGGAACTCTATGTAACCGTCGATCTCTTGCGGATGTGATCTCGTCCATTTATCTATGAAAAACGCGGAATACTTCGCATTGGCTTGCAGAGACACTAACTCCATCACACGTTCACCTGATGGGCTATTTCCCGACCGTCGATCTTCCTTTTGACCTTGATATGGGCCATCCAATCTTTGTTAATTGAATCAGATGCAACTCTACAACTTTCTTCGTTGATTGATCAGAGAATCAATCAATCCAACTCGATCTTCATTCGGATCTGATGAAAACTAAGCACAACAAGAAATTATCTCTACTACTACATGATGATCGGTTTGCGAAGGGTCTGGGTGTTCTTAGTTGTTCATACCTACACGAAAACGAAGATTCATTCACACAGATATCAGTTTAACACTTGCACACGGCTCGACTTGATAGAATCTAAGCTTACCTCTTGTTTAAATGCACAGTAACACCATTAACATATAGAACTTGCTCATTTCATTAAGTGATCACAAAAAAATCTACACAATCGTATTTTCCTCTAGTATTCAGGAAACTATCCCACCGACTCTTTCTTACACATAACTCTCTCTTACGCCGACCAACCTCCCTACTGACTCCTCCTCTCCTCCTATTTCACCCATTCTAAAAAAAAAATCCCAAAATTGAATGGATGAACAATAAAACAAACTAACTAACAAACTCTCCCCCATCACTGAAAGAGTCACTATCATTCGACAACAACTGGCCAATTGGCTGGACCTCCACACAGGGAGTATCAAATTGCCACTATGTCCTATTTTCTTCAAAAACTGACAACATACTAGTCTGTTACATACTTGCACTTATTTAAACTACTTAACAAACGAATCTTCTTCCCACTTCAGGACAACTTGTCCTCTTGCTAGCCACAACATGTGAACACGCAATCACATTGCTGACTTAGCATTGATGCTCCTGCATCAGACTCCCAAGGTTAAATCTTTTGAACCCCTGTTCAATAAATCAGCTGTTGAGAAGCCCTTTGTCTCCATTCTTTACCATTCATCCATGTAGAATCCTCTACATGATGTCCTTTCCATTTGATCAAGTATTCCAAGTAATCCCTCTGTCTAGTGCTCTTTTCCACTCTAGTGTCCAAGATAGACTCAACTTCTGATGGCTGGGCTATAGGAATCTGCTTCAACCACTGAAGATCTTCCATATGATCCCTGTCTTCTGTCATTTGTCCTGTATCATCAACCACATAAGTTGATCCAGATTTATGCGGGAATGAAATGAAAGAGAAGATACAGAATCATATACAGAGATATATATTCACATACATAGATATATGGCAAGAAGCACAGTGATACAGTAAACACATATTCTATTAAATATCGGAAATAGAATAGACTGTAAATACAACAGCTAGAATGGTAGTAGCTATCTCTGAGAAGAGATGTGGCTGCTCTGCTCATTCGTGCCAAGATGAATACAATGAGAGGCCAAAAGGGCCTATTTATCATAAGCATGAGGGAAAGAATCCCAAACATCCAAAAACCTAACCCTAGAAGATGAACCGTCATAAAGTTTGCGGGCCCAAGGTGGTTAGTTGAACAGTCAACTTCCTGGGGTCATAAATTTTGTATACGATCTCCGTTTGGGGTGCTCGGTAGCCCGTTGGAAAGATCTATCCAAGGAATACGCCTCAAATTGTAAGTTGGATGGGCTCCGTCGGACCACAATTTCCCCCAAAAATGTCATTTAGGGCCTCAAAATGGCCCCAGAAGTTTAGGACCTGAAAAATCGCTAAAAATAGCAAATTACCAAAGGTGCCAGAAGACTGTTTCGAGCCAGTTGGAAGAGGTGGGCCGCCTCCGATATCCACCTGGATCAATCCTACCTCCTTAGGAAGCAATGGTCTCCATTGCGCCAAATCCCTTATCATATGTCAAACTGTGTGTTGAGTTGAGCTATGGGTGCGATGTTTGCTGAAGCAGAAAGGTTTCCTTTCTTTGAAATCTTCAAAGGGTTGCAATTGTTGTTGTTGGATGCGCTGGAGCTGTTGAGCAGTTTTGGTTGTTGTGGTATCCTTGGTCTATACTGTTGTGGATGGTTTCTTTTTGGAGGAGCACCTTGAATGCGTGGCCTTGCACTGCAGAGGTACTCGAATAGGCGATGCTATACTGAATTTGTGTTCTTGTTTCTGCTGAGTAGAGGGACAATGTGTAGAGGTTTTGGATGTCTCTACGATCTAATGTTCTCCTTTCGTGGCGATTGTGAATAGGGAAAATTCCTCAGTGTGGGAGATTATCTTCTTACCCTGCTTTGCTGGGGTAGGTGCAACTATCTCTGGTATCCGATAGAGTTGTCCTCCCAAAGTGACAATGACACTGCGAGGTCATGATTCATATACAGCATGACGCTTCCACATATATGGTTGTCCTAAAAGAACATCGCATACTTCAAGTGGGGCCACATCACACAATACCTCATCTTTGAAGGGCTTGATGCCATATGGTAGGCGACATTGGTGACTGACGCGGATCCCTCGTCCTTGGCTTAGCCATCCAATGGTGTATGGTTGTGGGTGTGGTGTTATTGGTAGCTTCAATTTCTTGATGACTTCTGCTGAGATCAGGTTCTTTTGGCTGCCACTGTCCACAACAAAGTATAGGGGATTCCCTTCACCCACATCTGTGAGTGGAAAAGATGCTCCTCTACCTCAGACTCTTCAGGTTCCTCTGGTTGAATCTGTGTGATGGAAACAACAGCACTGGGTTCTGCATCAATGATCTGCTTCCCTTTCCATGCGGCTGTGAAATTAGGTTATGATTCAGAATCGAAACTGGGATCCAATTCTGAAGCTTTGATCTCAGCCACCAATGACTGTTTTGAGCGACATTCATCAGTGTTGTGCCAGGGGCTTTTGTGGAACTCGCACCACTTCCCGGTGTCCTTCTTTATCTTTTCATTACCCTTCTTCACTTGTGGTTGGGACTGGTTGTCCTTTCCCTGCCCCGTGTTCTGCGAGCCAGAGTTTCCCTTGCCCTGCTTCTGCGCAGGTCCAAAGTCACACTTGTTCTTTTGCTGAAATTTCTGCTCAATTTTGACAACATATCGATAGGCGGATCCGAGTGAAGAGATTTCCAGGAAATCCATCTCTGTTTGTATGTACTGGTGTAGGCCACTGTGACATTTTAGTACTAGGTGTCGCTCGGAGTCCTTGATACCTAGCTTTGTGCGCAAGGTATGAAATTTGTTGGTGTACTCCGACACCGTTTGGTCCCTCTCTTGGTGCAGAATGGCCCATTTTGTGTACTGGTCATCATAGTTTCCAACATGGTAATATTGTTCCTTGATGGCATCTATAAAAGAGGCCCAAGTGGGATTGGAATATTCAAACAATCCAGACTCGTCTAATGAGTTTTGCTCACAATAATTTTCCCACCAATTTTTGACATGGGGGACGGCCTTGAGGAGCGCAAAGACAATCTTTTCCCTGTCGGAAAAATTGTGGATAGAGAAATACCCTTCTAGTAGATTCAACCATTTATCTATGGCATCGGCATCGATCTGGCCTTCAAATAAAGGGATACCAAAGTGAACTTGTACCTTGAAGGGAGTCGCATCTACGAAATGGTTGCTTGTCGAAGGTGTATCTGTTACCGTCGGCATGCGTCGAAGGATTTGGGCGAAATTATCCATCATCTCGTTCCTCTGTCGCGCGAGGGCTTCCTCGAGCAATAACTTGATAGGATCTACTGCTCCATCACCTCTTTTCTTCCGCCATGGGAGGCCATTTGGGGTGGCGAGAGTGGTCTTCCCCAAGTGAAACTAGTTCGAGACCCAACTCTCTATATCCTGACCTCGTTGGGGACATGCACTGAGAAACAATCAAAGAGCAGACCACTCTGATACCATTGATCTAGATTTATGCGGGAACGAAATTAAAGAGCAGATACAGAATCATATACAAAGATATATATTCACATACACAGATATATGGAAAGAAACACAACGATACAATAAACACATATTCTATTAAATATCGGAAATAGAACAGATTGTAAAAACATCAGCTAGAATGGTAGTAGCTATCTCTGAGAAGAGATGTGGCTGCTCTGCTCATTCGTGCCAAGATGAATACAATGATAGGCTGAAAGGGCCTATTTATCATAAGCATGAGGGAAAGAATCCCAAACATCCCAAAACCTAACCCTAGAAGATGAACCGTCATAAAGTTTGCGGCCCCAAGGTGGTTAGTTGAACAGTCAACTTCCCGGGGTCATAACTTTTGCATACGATCTCCGTTTGGGGCGCTCGGTAGCCCGTTGGAAATATCTATCTGAGGACTACGCTAGCAATCCTAAAATATGTGGGCTTCTTTGAACCATTATTTCCCCAAAAAATGTCGTTTAGGGCCTCAAAACGGCCCCGAAAGTTTAGGACCCGAAAAATCGCTAAAAATAGCAAATTACCAAAAGTGCCAGAAGACTGTTTCAAGCCAGTTGGAAGAGGTGGGCCACCTCCGATAACCACCTGGATCATAAGTATATAGGTCCGCAACATTAAAAATAGGTGAGATGCCAATCCCTGTTGGCATTTCCACTTCATAGGGATTTGCCGAAAACTTTCTGAGTATTCTGCAAGGTCCAATCTTTTTCATTTTTAGCTTGTTATACTCTCCTTTTGGAAATCTCTCTTTCCTTAGATGTGCTAAAACCAAATCTCCTACCTCATGGTTTTTCTCTCTTCTCCTGGAATCTGCTCTTGTTTTTTAACTATTGTTACTCTGCTACAACCTTGCTTTAACTTGCTCTTGTAGCTCACTAATCCTTGTTGCAAACTCCTCTCCATCTGCACTTCTCTTCTCCATTTGACCCAAATAACGAAGTTCACACACCCCTCTTGGATGCATACCATACATAATTTGGAATGGACTCATTCCTGTACTTTGATTTGGTGAGTCATTATATGCAAACTCTGCTTGAGCCAACACTTTGTCCCATTACTTTGGATTTTCTCCAATCAGACTTCTCAACATGTTACCCAAACTCCTATTTACCACCTTAGTTTGGCCATCAGAATGTGGATGATATGCTGAATTGAAGTTCAACTTGGTCCCCAAATTCTTCCACAAGGTCCTCCAGAAATGACTTGTGAACTTTACATCTATGTCAAATACAATGCTCTTAGGTAAACCATGTAGCTTCACAACTTCATTGCAAAACAAGTTAGCAATGTGTGTGGCACCACTCGTCTTTTAACATGGAACGAAATGTGCCATATTAGTAAATCTATCCACCACTACAAAAATAGAATCATTTCCCTTCTGAGTTTTTGGCAAACCCAAAATGAAATCCATACTCACAGAATCCCAAGGCCTAGTTAGAATATGCAATGGCGTGTATAAGCCTGTGTTTTGCTTTCTTCCCTTGGCATACTGACATACCCTACATGTGCTCACAAAATTTTTAACCTCGGACCTCATATTTGGCCAAAAATAGAAATGGCTCAGTTGTCCAAAGGTTTTATCACTTCCAAAGTGACCTGCCATCCCTCCATTATGTTTCTCCTGTATCAAATTCTATCTCATGGAACATTTGGGAATACAAATTTTACTATTTTTAAAGAGTAAGCCATCTTGCAACATATACTCCATCCATGGTTCTCTTTCTACCTCCACAGGATTCTTACAAACTCTGTATGCATCCTGAAAATCAATTCAGTCTCATACAAACCTCTCAAATATTCAAATCCTAAGACTTGGATCTGATTTTCTTGCACAATCAATTGTCTCCTACTCAAGGAATCAACTACTCGATTTGATTTCCCACTGATGTAATTCAACACAAAGGTAAATCTTTGCAAGAACTCGACCCATTTGACATGCTTCTGATTCAATTTAGGTTGTTTCATGATATATTGTAATGCATGATTATCAAAAAACAAAACAAACTCTCTAGGCATCATATAACGTCTTCAATGTTTTAGTGCTTGGATAATAGCATACAATTCCTTGTCATAAGATGAGTATTTCTATTTTGAATCATTCAACGTCTCACTGAAATATGCAATAGGTCTATCTTCCTGACTGAGTATAGCTCCAATTGCTACTCCACTGTGATCACATTTCACTTGGAAAGGGTGTTTGAAATCTGGTAACTTCAACACTGGTTGCTCAGTAATCTTTTTCTTCAAAAACTGAAAGCTTCTTTCAGCCTTTGCTGTCCATTTAAATGGTTGTTTGTCCTTTCTAATTGTTTCAATGATTGATGAACAGATACCACTGAAATTCTTTATGAACTTTCTATAAAAACTTGCCAATCCATGGAAATTTCTTACCTAAAAAATGCTCCGAGGTGAATCCCAATCAATGATTGCTTGCACCTTTTTCGGATCCATCTTCAATCCATACCTTGAGATAACAAAACCTAAATACACTAGCTTTGATTTCATAAATGTACACTTCTTCACATTCACCAACAAATTTTCCTTTTGTAATTTCTCCAAGACACATCTTAGATGCTCTAAGTATTCTTTTTCTATTTTACTGAAAATCAGAATATCATCAAGGTAAACTATTACAAATTTACCTATGAAATCTCTCAAGAATTCATTCATTAACCTCATGAAAGTGCTTGGTGCATTGGACAGTTCAAAAGGCATAACCAACCACTCATACAACCCATCATTGGTCTTAAAGGCTGTCTTCCACTCATCTCCTTCTCAAATTATGATCTGATGGTATCCACTCTTCAGATCTAATTTTGAAAAACATGTTGCCCCACTCAGGAAATCCATAATGTCATCCATCCTGGGTAATGGAAACTTGTATCTAATGGTAATCTTATTGATGGCTTTGGATTCAGTGCACATCCTCCATTCACCATCCTTATTTGGGGTCAGAATTGCTGGTACTGCACATGGACTTAGGGTTTTCTGAACCAACCCCTTGTCTAACAATCCTTGTACTTGCTTTCTAACTTCTTCATTCGCTTGAGGTGTTAGCCTGTATGCTGCCTTGTTTGGTAAGATTGCTCCAAGAATAAAATCAATATGGTGACTTATATCCCTCTTTGGTGGCAACTCATTGGGTAAATCATCTACCAAAATGTCACTAAACTCGCTTAGCATCTCCTAAATCTCTTCAGGCAGATCTGTAATATTGGTCTTCATTATTACCACTCTAGGTTTACATACCATAGCATAATGAAGTTCTTCCTCATCAATTTGTTGCAAATACTCTTTCCCTATCAACATTATGACCTTAGATGCATGTTGTTCCGTTGTACTCTCTCCTTGCAAAGGAAGAAGAACATCTCTTATCCCATCTTTCTCAAAACTATGACAATTTCTCCTACCATCATGTATTACTCTTTTTTCAAATTTCCATGGTATCACTAGAAGAATATGGCAAACATCCATGGGCATAACATCACATATAATTTTATCCTTATATGTGACTATTTGCAAATCAACTTCACATTGTTCACTTACCAGGATTTGATGTCCTTTATGTAGCCATGATACCTTGTATGGAACAAGGTGTTTGGTTTTCTTCAAACTTAGCTTTTCCACCATCTCTATGGAAACAAGATTTTCAGTGCTCCCACTGTCAATCACCATATTACAACACTTCCCCTTGAATTTACACATGGTTCTGAATAAATCCTTCCTTTGAGTGGGTTCCACCTTCTCCTTCTCTGGCTTCAATAAGAATTTGTTCATCATCAAAGACTACCCCATCTCTAGCATATTCTTAGTCTCTATCATATTCTTAGTCATTGTCATCTTCTCTTGCTGTTGCTCATTCTGAGCTACATAGGCTCCTCTATGTCCTATGTCTTCCTTCTCAAGACACTCAAAGGACCTGTGACCCAACTTGTTACATTTGTAACACCTGTAGACAGCTTCTCTGCCTCTTCCTCTACCTCTACCTCCTTGGTAAGGTCTTCTCCCTCTTGGGTTATCTCCCATACCTTGTTGCTCCTATTGGTTTGGGTTGCTGGATTCTCCTTTTTGGGCTGCAAACCTTCCTCTTCCAGCTGTTTTCCCCCTTCCTCTAGCTAAACCTCTTCCTCTATTGAAGTTTCGCTTTCTCACTAATTTTTCTTCTGCTCTCAAGGCACATTGGTATGCCTCTTCCATGGTTCTCGGTGATATCATGTTGATCTCATCTTGAATCTCCATCCTTAGACCATTTACATATCTAGCAGCCTTCTCTGCTAATTCTTATACATAACCTGCCCTTAGGTTCACTTTGTAGAAATATTCAGTATACTCTCTTACAGTCAATAATATTTTCCTAAGGTTATGCATTTGTATGTATAAAGTCAGATGGTAATCCTTGGGTAAGAATTTGGCTCTCATATTAGCCACCATCCTATCCCAGCTCTTTATCAACGGTTTGTTCTTCCTTCTTCATTCGGCTTGTACACTATCCCACCATAGGAATGCATGTCCGTTCAATCTTGTCACTACCAACCTGACCTTCTTGTTTTCTTCAAATTCATTATACTCAAAGTACTTGTCTAACTAGTTGATCCAGTCAATGAGGTGTTCAGCAGTGAGACTTACCTCATAGGTAGGTAACTCATGTTTTGGCCTCGAAGTTGCTCCAAGAATTGATCGAAAGTATCTTAAATCAGATGTCTCTTGCATGGGTGCTGCTTCTTCTCCTTGTTCCTCTTCTTTAGGTTCACTCACATCTCCGACTTCTGGGTCTCTTCGTCTGCCCATATCCATAACTTCCATACGTTCCTGTAGTTCTCTCATTTCCTCCACGATCTCTGCATTTGTTGCTGGTCTTCCTCTGTCACGACCTCTTGCTCGACCTACATGTATAGCCATGTATTTCTTTTGCTACGCTAAGCAAAGCCCGCTATGATACCACAAATGATGCAGGAGGGAATGACCAAAAGCCAATCCAACTCGCTTCCTAGGAAATACTGTGATTCTTTGAAATCAAACCACTAGACTTGGCTAAAAACCAACCAAGTTCTTCTCAATTGCGACCCTTACCTTCAAACTGGGCTTTCCGCAATGTTCTGACAGTCAGAATTGAATTTCCGCAATAGTCTTGTGGAAACACCTTCTTTCCGCAATTGCAGTGTTCTTCTGCGATGATCTTTTCGTAGTCACCTTCCCGCAATGCTCCTTTCCACAACTTGCGGATTGCGGATTGCGGGTGCACCTTTCGTGCTTTCTTGAAAAAGCTTCCGTAGAGACTCTTCTACAATGTGGTTTCCGCAACTCTAGCCGTTAACTCCCGAGATATTTCCTCCTACGGAACACTATGCAACCATCAATCTCTTGTGGATGAGATCTCGTCTGTTGATCTATGAAAAACATGGAATACTCCGCATTGGCTTGCAAAGACACTAACTCCGGCACACATTCACCTGATGGGTTCTTTCCCGACCGTCAATCTTCCTTTTGACCTTGATCTGGGTCGTCCAACCTCTATTAATTAAATCAGCTCAACTCTACGACTTTCTTCATTGATTGATCAGAGAATCGATCAATCCAGCTCGATCTTCATCCGGATCTGATGAAAACTAAGCACAACAAGAAATTATCTCTACTACTAGATGATGATCGGTTTGCGAAGGGTCTGGGTGTTCTTAGCTGTTCATGCAAGAATGGAAGCGAATATTCGTTCACACAGATATCAGGTTAACACTTGCACATAACTCGACTTGATAGAATCTAAGCTTACCTCTTGTTCAAATGTAGAGTAACACCATTAACATCTAGAACTTGCTCATTTCATTAAGTGATCACAAAAACATCTACACAGTCGTATTTTCCTCTGGTATTCAGGAAAATATACCACTGAATCTTTCTTACGCAGAGCTCTCTCTTGCGTCAGCTAACCTCCCTACTGACTCCTCCTCTCCTCCTATTTCACCCATTTGAAAAAAAAAACCCAAAACCAAATGGCTGAACAGTAAAACAAACTCACTAACAAACTCTCCCCCATTACTGAAAGAGTCACTATCATTCGACAACAACTGGCTAACTAGCTTGACCTCCACGCAGGGAGTATCAAATTGCCACTACGTCCTATTTTATCCAAAAACTGACAACATACTAGTCTATTACATACTTGCACGTATTTAAACTACTTAACAAACAAATCTTCTTCCCACTTCAGGACAACTTGTCCTCTTGCTAGCCACAACATGTGAACATGCATTGACATTGCTGACTTAGCATTGATGCTCCTCCATCACATATTATGCTAATATGGTTTACTTATACACTACATGATGCATAGGAGCATGTAGTATTGCCTAGATATTTGGTGAGGGTGACCTACTAGGATATATCCTAACCATATTGCATTAGCTTCTTCCACTTGTCTTCCTTCTAGTTATTTTTAGGAGGTGAGATGCCATGCCTTAATGGATGAGTGTGATTGTTGGATTATAGTTCCTTTTTATGAGTCAGTGGTTGATTTTGAGACCATTATATCTTCAAATTTGCAAATGCAAAGGGAGAATACTGGAAAATGTTTGTTTGAGTTGAAAAGGGAGAATACTATAAAATGTTTGTTTCAGTTGCAAAGGGATAATAATGCCAAATGTTTGTTTGAGTTGCAAAGGTAGAATATTGGGATTGGTGAAAATTATTTCCTTGTAAAAGGGGAGTGTTAGATTTTGGGGTTACTCAAAACATGTTTACACTATACTTGGTGGTGCTTCATGTGATATGGGGTGCATGATTCATGAATGAAATTTTGTTGATCTATGTTGGAATTATAAATTGTAGTTAACTTGCTCTTTGATTGCTAAACATTATCTTCATTATTGTGTGACATTCTTTCTTGGAGCGTTGGAGACTCTATGGTGCTTGGTGACAATATTCATGATGGACACATAGAGTTCAATTTCTTGCTTGAGATGACAAATTTACTTAGAGGATTAGTAATAGGCATCATAGAGGAGGGCACTAAGCTCTAGATGGCATGGTCACACTTGGTTTCTTTCATGGAGCCTTGCACTTGACTAGAGGATGCTTTGGTTGAGGGAGTGATCATATCGGTGAGGTATATTTATAGGAGCACATAGCTTATGATAATTGGAGCTTCGGATACTTGAGAATGTGGAGCCTTAGACATATATTGTGAAGTATCCATGCCTTGGAGCCTTTCCTATTAGATGTCTTCACCTTGGAGCTTGACATGTGCCAATAGTAAATGGAGTGCTTCACATGTGGGCCTACTTATTAGGTTGCTTATTTTGTAGTTGATCTAATTCGTGTTATTGACATCCCTTTTCTCTCATATAAATGAAGGGAGGGGAGAGTATTTGCATAGAATTCATTCATCACCCACTTGTATTAGTGATGTGACAAGTGGATTAGACTAGTCTCTCTCTCTTGTATATTCTTCATTGCTTTATTTATATTTTTCTTGCAATGCTAGTGTTATTGAAGAATTTTAAGGGAAGTTATAGGGTTAGAATTTAATCAAAGGAGGAAAAGAAGATAGGGGTTGTGATAAACTGTTATAGTCCAAATAAACACTTCTTTGTTCGTGACGATAGTTCAAAGACAACAGTTCAAATGTCGAGTTTTCGTCACACAAAAGGGCATTTATAGATGGAAGAGACTTGATTTGTTTTAAGTTGATATGGCATTGATCATTGAATATATTCCTCAGCTATTTTCCATTTTCTCCAAAATCCCTTTGAAAAGAGCATAATCGCTACTAAAGTTCATGAAACCTACGATTTGATCACTCTCAATCCTTGGTTAGCAAGTGATTTCAGGAAAATGTTGTCATCTCACTATGTTTATGCCTTAACAATGATTTAATATCTCGTTACCCTTGACTTAAGGGTGATTTTCTCCAAATAATATGAAAAATAAATAGAAATTCAAAAATCAAGGAAGTTAGGGTGGTTTTGGCAACCACCCCTTTAGTTACAACATCCTCCCACCCGATGGTAACTATCTCCATTTACTATAAAAACAAGAGAGATAGTAAATGAGAGGGACTTTTGGCCTAAGTAAATTTATGTTGGAGGAATGATCTTATCTCCATCCCCTATTACCTTGTGCATTGATATCCATTCCTTGATATTTTTGGAGATTGGTTAGGATTGTTGTAGAAGACAAGCAAGAGGACTAGAGGATTGGTTTCTCGAGGTGTTGAAGAAGAGAAGAGGTAACATTGTGCTTGTTTCTATTGTTTTAATAGAGATTTGATTGCATCTTTCCCTTTCCAAATTCCGAGTTAATTTCATGTTTGATAAAGTAATTAGCATTTTGTATTGAAAGTTGAGTTAAAAATTCATGTTCTTGTTCTTCTTTAAATTCATAATAATATTTATTATTTTAAAAGCATTTGAGGAAGGTTATCTTTATCAGTTTTGCAGGTTGAAGCTTGGGCAAGTTGGAGTAGATTCAAAGTAGACCAAAGAAATATAGGATTAGTTGTCATAAACAAGGTGCATAGATTCTGCTCTCCTTATCTCTTTTAATACAAATTGACTTGGTCTAAATGTGGTCATATGCACGATTATGAGTATGTCTTTCCTGCTGACAGAGTCTTCTATGTCCGCCTCTTCCATCATAGTATGTTGGTGACCTCACCCCAGTCATAGGGTTATTTTCTGTACAACAAAAATGGCGACTCCACTGGGGAGAAACCATCTGCTTTGGGATTTCTAGTTCAGTTCCTATGTTTTTTTTAATTTCTTTAACCTTTTCAAGTTTGGTTTGGTCTCAAACCTTTATATATACCTTGATTTATATATATATATATTTGTATTTTCAAATTTCTCAATACTAAATCGCTTATTGTAGTACTTACAGTGGAAATTTCCCTATAAAATCATTGTCAATTGTATGCACATTTTGTGCACAGAAGCGATTTTATTATAAGTGGTGAATTTTTCATACCTTACTCTATCTGTAGGTTTTCTTGAGTTGTCTTGAAAGTGTCGAGTGCTCTAGGTCCCTTAGAGACCTTATAGAGTTAGATTGTCTTTCCTATGACCAAGTTTGTCTTGTCCTTATGAAACATTTTTTGGTGAAAGGTCATAATCGCACTCTATCTTAGTGCAAAGTGGGAGAAATCACACTTTTGAACATGAAAAAAAACGATTACTCACACATTGCTTGAGGATTAGGTGTCATTTTCTAGCTAGGGTAAGAAAAAGTCAAAAAATCATTTTTTTTGCTCTTTTAGGTTTGTCAAGTCTAGTGGGGATTTGGACGTTTCTTGGATTTTTAAACTTATTCTTTTTAGGCCTTGAAATTCATCATTTTGTGTGTTTTTTATTAGGTCCCGAAAGAAAGGGAAAATTCAACTTTGCATAAAAACATAGTTTTTTTCCGGTTCATTTAGGAATCTTTTGGGCATTTTGATGTTTTTTGGGAGTGTGTTTATAAAATAAAATATTATATTGCTTCCATTTGAATTATCTCATGAAAAGCATAAAAATGTGCTTGTTTTTGTTACAGTAATTTCCTTAAAGAGTTCTATATTTGCTTAAAATCTTGAAAAGTTATGCTTTGTTTTTTCTTTCTTCTTGAATGTTTTTTATAGTCAAGTAATTTTTTCAAAAGTTTAAGTGGTATTCCATTTGCAAGAAGTTTCATTTTTCCTTTTTAGTTGAGAACACCATCTTTTCACACTTCCGCATCCTTTTGAGTAACAACAACCACTAAAAAGAACGCTGATATAAAATTGACTAGACTTTTTGGTTTACAGAGTTCACCAACTAGCTTAGGGATAGAGCCTTGGACTAGGTTGGTAGTTAACAATCCAAGGCTATCTTAAAATTTGAAACATAGTGGTATTTCGCAAGGATAGGAAGAAATCCAATACCATAAGCGTGTGGTCGGGACGGTCCACTAACACCGGAGTTAAGCACAAGGTTGTATGAGGTTGGGTTGAAGAGATTACCCCTCTAATACTTAAACTGAGAATTTGTGGGATTTATTCAGTACCAAAATTTGGGCCCCCTTAGGTGCTAGTACTGTTGAGGTTTTGGGCTTAGAAACCCTTCCCATATGTACGATACTGACCATCAACTATTCCCTGGATGCTAACCACAGGTTGGTTACCATAATATCTTGTCTTAGATGCTACACGGGTGAAGGAAAGGGTATTCCTGCTAACCTTGAACAGATGTTGAGCCAAGCTGATAATACCCTTGAAGGGTGTCACTTGCCTTATGGGGAGACTTGCACCAAGAAGGACTGCCAGTGGAGGCCTTGGTAATTGTTCTTGAACCTTTTCTATTTGGTTGTGGGACTTAATCAACCCACACTAAACTTTGAAAGGTCCTCTATTTGCTTGGTTGATATATATAGGATTTTTCTAGTGGTATGTTGTTCGTGCTTAGTTTACCTTAGAGATTTCTTATTTGTTCAATCATAACTTATGGCTCATATTATTGTGGAAACCAACCAAGGGACCCCTCTGCAAGGGGCTCCATGTGCTTTTCCATTTGTTGGGAACATTGGTGCTCCCTTAATGGCCACTTTGAATCTTCTTGGATTCACCCTAGGTTTTCCAGTTTGGTTGTTTTCCACTTTGAATGTCCTGCATGCTTCTCATGCTTCTCATGCAATTAGTTTATATCAAGGGCGTCAAAACCATGTACCCTCTTCCCCAGTAACATCTTATCCTCCTCCTACCTCATGTCGTGAAATTATTAGTATTAGTAACCAAAATTCTAAAAGGAATAGAATGAGGAATATTAAGAAGAAGATACAAAAACAAGGGGGAAAGTCCCTAGCTTATATAGGTCATGCTGGGGACAACCCAGCACCATCCTCTGAAATTCATGATGGGGTCACTCATTTAGTCACTACATTCCATATTGGAAACCCGAAACCAACCACTAGAATTCATGCTGGGGGAACTCATTGTAATGCCCACCTAAGTACCTTAACTGTTTAGAATAATGAAGTACTAGTTTTGAAATGAACTGGCTAAGTAAAACACGAACCATTTGAATTTACTTTGAAAATGCTTGAACGGCAGTTATAGAAACTATTACTTTACTTGATAAATGAATGCTTGACTGATTGAGATAGAATGAATGAATGTTGGATATGTTCGACTGATTGAGATAGAATGACTGAATGTTACATATGCTCAACTGATTGAGATAGAATGACTGAATGTTAGATATGCTCGATTGATTGAGATAGAACGACTAAATGTTAGATATGCTCGACTGATTGAGATAGAATGAATAAATGTTAGATATGCTCCACTGATTGAGATAGGATGACTGAATGTTACATATGCTCGACTGATTGAGATATAATGATGAATGATAGATATGATTTACTGATTGAGAGAAAATGATGAATGAAATATATGCTCGACTAACTGAGATATTATGATGGATGATGAAATATTTCATAGTGTAGCGCTACTAATGTGCGCTTGAGTGTGTGTGTGTGCAATGGCAAGTAAGATGATTTACCGACTGACCCACAATGGAATTATAGGGGTCGTAACAACAGAAAGAACACATAGGGGTACGACGACTGACTGTCGACCCTGGATAGCAATCCACGCATGGGTGAAGCTGTTTCAGCTCACCCGGGGAAGCGTATGTTGTACGGGAAAGGCCATAACGATTTGGTCGCGTACTATGAGTTGAGGGGCGCGCAATAAGGAGAGCCTTATCCCTCAACATCCCTTAGTCTCCAAGGAGCGTAGCTGAGAGATCGCGGTAACGGTTCCCGGTCGCTACGCAGTACTCCCCATAAGAAGGAATAAATGAAACTGTCAGAAGGGCCCTCCGAAGAGGTACCTAGACAAGAACGAGAGGAAGAAAATTAATCAATGGTATAAATGAAAATTTCACATAAGATTTAAGAAATACTTTATTTCATTTTGTTCTATTTTATTAAATTGATTAATTCTATTCAAGATTTTATTTTTAATTGATTTCATTAATTTGAATTATTCATTTTAAATTGATTTTATTAACTTGAAAAAGAATTGAAGAGATTGATTTTATTCAATATTAAATTTGATTAATTATGCTGATTGAAAAAGATTAATAATAAGAGAATTATTTTTATTCAAAGATTTTAATTTTATGGATTTTATTATTTTAAATCATTCTATTAAAAATTCTATTTAATTGACTTCATTATTTTGAGAAAGAATTGAATTAAGTCATTAACAAAAGAATTGTTTTTCTTTTATTATTATTCAAGATTTTACTTTAATTAATTTTATTATTCATTTAAATTATTTTATAAAGAGGAAATTTAAAATAGATTATACTTTTAGTAAAAAGAATCATCTTTTAATTCAATCTTAATATTAGGAAAAGAAGAAAAGTAGAAAGCAATAAGTCTAACTAAAAGATTGTTAAGTAGACTAAATGAGAACCAAAAGAGAAGTAGAACTCTTCTACACCTAACTCCCACTGATCTAGGGATTTAGGTGCACATTAAAGACATTGAGAAGACACATGTATTTGAGAATATTGGAAATTAAAAATTAAATTAAATTAAATATGTGCATGGACAGACACATGGCACATAGGATTTTGCTATATAATGAGGGAGGAGAAGGAGAGAAGGACATCTCTTGCTCCCTAATGCTGGATGGTCATCATAATCTCGGATTATGTTATGATCCTTGGAGTTGGGATTAGCCGGAACGGGGATTGAGAGATCCTTTTGGGAGGCTAGATTGTGTGTTCTTACGACCCCATTAGCTCGGGGGTTCGGGGTGAAGAAGAGTAACCCCGATACGGTAGGGAGGTCAACCGAGGGGTCACTCGGTACTTCGTCAGGAGATTGGATTGGATCGTGCGGAAACCACTTCGAGGACTCCATCGATTCGCTGGACCAACCGTCGAAAATAGGTTTGAAGTATTTTTATTTTGCTAAATCTTTTTGAGAATGAATAAATCTGAGTATATTGTTTTATATATTGACATTCATGCACTAGAATAGATGGAACTAGATATGTGACTTCTATATCTTCTTCTAAAAAAAAAAATTGTACTGGAAGTTTTTTTTTTGGGACCCCAAAAAGGGGGTCCCTACACTCATCTAGTCACTAAAAGTCATACCAAAAACCTGCAACCAACCTCTGGAAGTCATGCTGCGGTCACTCACCCAGTCACTGCAAGTCATACTGGAAACCCACAACCATACTTTGGAATTTATGATGGGGGCACTCATCTAGTCACTGCAAGTCATGCTGGAAACCTACAACCATCCTCTAGAAGTCATGTTGGGGGCACTCATATAGTCACTGCTAGTCATATTGGAAAACTGTAACCATCCTCTGCAGGTCATTTTGGGAGAAAAATTTTGGTCACTACAATTCATACTGAAAGTATGTCATCAACCACTGCTAGTCATGTTGATGACATTTCATTGATCACTGCGAGTCATATTAATGACAAGTCACCAGTCACTGCTAGTCATATTGAGGATAGGTCACTAGTCACTGCAATATATAATGGGGACCAACAACCAACTACTGCAAGTCATGCTGGAGACAAACAATCATCCAATGCAAGTCGTGCTGGACATATTGATATGGTTGAGAAGTCTAAACGTATAGGACACATGCCCACGTTCCCTTGTAATATTTTCAAGAGAGATCACCTTACTCATATGTGCCTTGCTATTCTAGAGGTACAAAGAGTTTGGTCCATGTATCAAGGATCTTCTACTCCTAAACAACCTATAGTTTCTCAATAGCCTATTCAACATTTGGTTTATGAAGTGGTTGAACCAATGCAATCTGTGGTCAATCCCACTCTTCCTTTGGAGAGTGGCAAGCATCAAGTGGTCAAATCGATGCAATCTTTGATCGATCCCACTCTTCCTTTGGAGAGTGATGTCTCTATCGCTAAAGTCTTCTTCACTTCCCATTTACATTTTTCTAGAAAAGGGAGCACTCATTTCATTTTGAATCAACCCCTACCAAGATCTAGGGTCATTTCCTTTGGTTGGAATAGTCTAGTTGGGTCTTGTCTTCCTTCATTTGCACCCTTCCAGATAAGGGTTGAATTTGGAAACAATACAGTTCACTAATGTATTGTGGATGAAGGAACCTTTGTTAGTATTTTATCCTCACATGCTTGGAGAGGTATGAGTTCTCCCAATATATTTCTAGTTTTCAATCAACCCCTGGATTTTGATAGAATACCTAGTGAACCTTTGGGATTTCTCCCTCATTTACTTGTTACTTTGGGTGGAAAAATTGTCTTAGTTGATTTTATGATTATAGAGGGCCCATTGGATTTCAATATGCTCTAGGGTGTGATTATGTATATGCTATGAACATTGTGGTGTCTATGCTCTTTTGTGTGATGCATTTTCCTCACAATGGAAGCATTGTCACTATTGATCAACTTGAATTTGTTGATCCCTCTCATTACCCAACTTAAGAAGAAATATATGCTTTGTTAGTTCCTAATGTTTCGGTAGATACTGCCCCACCATGGGTGAATTATGTGGCCTTATATCCCTCATGTCCAATTGCTACCGAGAAGAAGCCTTTGTATTCATTCTTACCTTATTGGGACTTGGTCTTGACAGTTGACCAGGTGATCCTTCCGATGGGGGAATTAGATCTTTCTCTCTACCCTATTAATCCAAGTGAATGAACGAACATGTGTTCTATCTGGGATGATATACTTCCTTGAGATGAATTTTTCTTAGAGTCTATGATACAGTCTAACATTCCTTTGGATATTAACATCCTTTATAAAGATCATCTCCCTGGATTGGACCCAGTCACAATCAAATCCAGCCCTGATTTTCCTTTTGAGCCTGATCTCACTATTTATGGATTTTCATACATTGGAATTTTTTAGTCTTTGTACTTTTCCATTGAGCTGCAAGTTGGTGTTCCTGCCGAGTTTGATTATCTTACTATATTTTTTGACTCCCACGATGATGATTCTATTCATGTAGACTCCATTACTTATTTTAACTTTGATCTTCCTCATGAGCTTGATCTTATGAATTATATATCCTCAGGCCTTGGCACTCTAGAGTCTTCACTGGTAAAATCTACCTTGATTATGCCTATTTTGGAAGATGTTGAAGTCATAAATACTTCTACCAAAGTGACCTATATCAAATCTTTCTTTTTTGTTTTTTTGGATTTGATCTTGGTACTATTGTTTCTTGGATACAAGAATTTTATCTAGATTCATGGTTGCTTTGGGATCATTTTGCATATTACTTGATCTAGTAAGGTATATTCGAAAGATTGCACATAGGTTTAGGCCTCGAGTAGACTTTTCCAAGATCATTAATATTCCGAGGAAAAGGTACATATGGATTTTTCTTTAAGTTTTTCATGCTCCTTAAAATTGAAAACACCGACGAGCATTAACTGTCCTAGGATCAACGAAAATCCATGAGACGATAGTAATGGCTTTTTCTTTAAGTTTTCCAAAATCCTTAAAATTGAAAACACCGATGAGCATTAAATGAATCGAGCTCAACAAAAATCCATGGGATGTTAGCATATTGAGCATACTTCTATCTCTTTTTTGAGCTTGTTAAAAAATGAAGGAGGTAATTAAAAAGAGAAAAAAAGGGGAAGGGAAAGATCTCCAATGTCTATTTACTACTAGAAGGTAGCCATGTTGTCCTTGAACAAACCACCACGTTAAGTCTATCAACTATACTTGGTTATAGCTTTGAACTTAGGATTTGAACCATGATTGTAGAGTTAGAACTTATTCGATTGGCTACTCTTCCAATCACATGGAGAATCTATCAATGTCTCCTACATTGCAGATTTACATCATTGCTTCTTTGTGTCACAAGCTACCTAAGTCACTTTTGTTTCATGCTCACTATTCAAGGATGTATCCCGTGTCGTCCATTCTATAGTTTCCTTGATCTCATGTGTCAGCCATTCCCCAATGTCATTCTGTTTCATCATGTATTCGGTGGTCCATTTTGCAAAAAATTGTCCTAGTCTTGTCCTAATTCAAATCAGTCCTTGATCTCTCCTCATGTTGGATGATGGGGGATGCCTTAATTCCTTCCATCCAACTAGTCTCTTCCCATCGAATTCAACTCATCTTGCTATGGGAATGAGGTCTAGAGTTTTGGTAGTACCTTGGGGCTTGCAGTCATCAATGGAAGGTTCCCTCGCTATTGGCATGTGGGAATACATTAATGTATCCTACTTGATAGATTCTTCAGGTGTTCAAATTCAAGAACATATATTCACACCTGTTAGAATGTACAAGGTACCTTGGTTCCCATTATCATTATTTACGGGTTCCATCACATTTTTAATGGTATATATAAATGACTGGTAATCAAATCGTACGCCTCATGTTCAAATTCAGCTCATCTATTCACATGGGTAAGATTCATACCATTAGGTAGTTTGATGGAAGACCTTGCGCCAATGGTAGCATCCTCACATTTTCTATTTCCCAAGTTGTGCAAGATTGTACCACACTTCATATGATACTGGTACCATTGGGAGAACTATTAAACAACCCTTATATTGTTCTCCTGATGATTGATGAGACATAGATCCACTTTGTTCATTTGTGGCTATGATCTCAAATTTGATATAGATCCACCTTGTATATTTTGTGGCTATGATCAATTGTTGGGCATGGATCCACTTTGTTCATTCATGGCCATGAACAATTTATATATCACATGGATCCACTTTTTAGTTCTCGTGGCCATGACAATTACATCAGTTACATATATACGATGGATCCGCATTGGTATATTTCTAGTGGTCATATTGAACATCAGATATATCTATCCCAGGGATAAGAATGTCTGACATCTTTTTTATGTTTCAGGTACTTCCTTGAGGATAAGATTCTTAGACCCTCCAGTTTCCTTGACTCCACATCCCAATCTATTGATTTTATAATGTATTTCATCCATCATGTTCCCTTCCGATCTCATACATTAGCAGGCATATGTTATAGTCCAAATCGACACTTTCCTCCTGTGATGACAGCTCAAAGATGACACTTCAAATGTCGATTGTTCATCACAAAAAGGGAATTTATGGATGGAAGAGACTTGATTTGTTTTCAAATGATATGGTATTGATCATTGACTATATTCCTCAACTATTTTCCATTTTCTCTGAAATCCCATTGAAAATAGCATAATTGCTACTAAAGTTCATGAAACCTACAATTTGATCACTCTCAATCTTTGGTCAGCAAGCGATTTCAGGAAAATGTTATAATCGCACTATGTTTATTTCTTAAAAATGATTGAATTGCATGTTACCCTTGATTTAAGGGTGATTTTATCCAAAAATATGAAAAATAAATAAAAATTCAAAAGTCGAGGAAGATGGGGTGGTTTTGGAAGCCACCCCTTCGGTTACAAGATCCTCCTACCCAATTGTAACTATCTCCATTTACTATAAAAAAAGAGAGATATGCCATGAGAAGGAATTTTGGACTAAGTAAATTTATGCTAAGGAATGATCTTATATCCATCCCCTATTACCCTGTGCATTGATATACATTCGTTGATATATTTGGAGATTGGTTGGGATTGTTGGAGAAGACAAGCAGGAGGATCAGAGTCTTGGTTTTGTGAAGTGTTGAAGAAGAGAAGAGGTAACATTGTACTTGTTTCTACTGTTTCAATAGATATTTGACATCTTTCCCTTCCCAAATTTTGAGTTAATTTCATGTTTGATAAATAAATTAGCATATTATATTGAAATTTGAGTTATAAATTCATGTTCTTGTTATTCTTTCAATTCATTAATAATATTTATTATTGTCAAAAGAATTTGAGGAAGATTAACTTTATTAGTTTTTTAGGTTAAAGCTTGAGCAAGTTGGAGTAGATTCAAAGCAAACCAAATAAATATAGGACCAACCAATGATAAACAAGGTGCATAAATCCTCTCTCCTTAATCTCTTTTAATACAAATTGACTTGGTTTAAATGTGGTCATATGTATGATTATGAGTCTGTTTTTCCTGCTGATAGTCTTCTATGTTAGTCTCTTCCCTCTTAGTATGTTGGTGACCTCACCCCAATCATAGGATTGTTTTCCATACAACATAAACCCTGGAGGATAAAATACCTACTTTATTTTATATCTATTTAGAGAGAAGAAGACCACGGTTTTAGCCCAAGGAGGCAAAGAATCATTGGTTTTTTAAAAGCCTTAAAGGTTGGAAGGAAGCTTTCTATCATATACATCATGTGAGAGAAGAGGGATAGTGTTTTAGAAACCTTGGTGCTACTTGTTATGCTTGTTGAGGAGGAGGAAAGGAGACATTTTATATATTCCAAGGAGGACTTATAAGTGATGATACTAGCTTGTTGAGGTTCTTTGGTGTAGTGAAATATTTGGTTAGGAGTGATTCCTAGCTAGGAGGAGTTGGTGGATAGGGTTTGGAGAGCATAAATTGTATTAGATTTATGATAAATCTATGGTATCCACTTGTACTTCATTATTATTATTATTATTATTATATGAAGTTATGATCCATCCAGATATTTCATACTTGTAGATTTGATTTTAAGTCTTTGTTATATTTTTTTGGGTGGATTCCAACCCTTGTTGTTCATGTTGATTTGATGTACTTATAGTTTAAAATGTTAAGTTATTTAGAACTTATATAGAAGATAAAGGGTCATCTTTTACATTTTAAAAATTGTTGTAATCAAATTATTTCAAATTTGTTATATAGCATAAGCATCAATACAATGTCTAGAAATCCAAATGTCCTTTAACGGATTTTGGATGTGAGTTGCAAATCACAATAAAAAGAAAACCAAGAATTTGATGGATGAACTCTCAAGCCCATTCGATCCATGTAACGTCCCCCTCATCCAATCCGACCATCGGGAGGGGACATTGACTAATTACAAGCTCTCAAATTTAGCCCCAAAGCCATAATACAAATTTCAACATATACAATGTGTGTAGAAACGTAAATAAACATACACAATGGAATTAGACTCCATCCACACACATCTATCATGCAAATACAAGCATAAACATTACATGCATCAAATAAAAACATTTCAGATTCAAATGCATGAGAATACTTAACTTTATCCAACGTCGATCCAAGCAAATGGCTGTGTAAGAGCAATTTTACACCCAACCATAGGCACTTTGTCTAGCATCTACTCGATTTGCTAAGAGGCCACCCCCAAGTTGGGCTATGAGGCGAACATGGAAGAGGAAACACCTACAAGATTCTATCTCTCATCCTACAACCCGTTCTACTCTCTGTTCTTATCCAATTGCTCATACAGAGCTCTATAGGGGTCTTTCTCAGCCCTCACAGACTTGGCTTCCACAATACCTACCTATCACAACACCCTTCTTGGCTCATGCATCCCCTTCATCGATCCACGGTTCTCTTGGGCGATCTATCATGCCTCATGTTTCTAGTGTGTGCATAGAAGAATTCCAATCTGATATGTGCTGCTATAGAACCACCTGTAGCTTCAATTCGTGGCTTCTCAAGCACCTATGAGCAACATAACTCAATGGGTAAGAATTCCTAGCTTGACTAACCTCTCTGCTCACCTACATCCATCAATTTTCACTTCCAAATCTGTAGCATGGTCTCCAAATTCTAATTTTGGGTTATACACAACATGGTAATTTCATGGACATCAATGGAGAGCTCTGCCTAGTGTAGATCTACATCTGAGAATGAGAGAATGAGGGTTGACTCCAATGGAAATGATAAAATGGTGAAAAGACAACTGAAATAACTTTTGATGGTAGAAGAAAGGAATCCTGGCAGCTGCAAATTGAATTTTTTCATTACAGAACTGTCACAAAAGTGCAGTCAGCCCCATGCTTCAATAACTGCATGAGGTGACTTTTCCCACCAACCTCCCACATGCACTCAATGATTGGAAAATAGTAAAAAAAGGGAGATAATTGACTTATTCACATCACATGACAGAATTTGGGTGATTTCTAAGGTTGACACTTGGAAGCAAGGATTTAGTCTTCCATAGACCCCCTTTCCTCCTCCCCTCTAGTGGAATCATAGCCCCTTTGGTGGTATTTACACAACCATTGTTGGACCATTTTATTAATTATGCACATAATATTTACATATATTCTAAATAAACATGAAAATCCAACCACACGGTCCAAATAAAATATGTACATCATACATGCCTAGCCATTCACTAGTCGAGCCTTGGCCTTGAGCTCCACACTAGGAATCCGCACCAGCATATCTACATCATTTACATAATTTTGGCTAAATACATTCCAAGTGAAAACTAAGGTTTATACAATCCGTGACATGGGAATCCACCTATTGGCACCCCTAGCACATGGGTTCATGCAGGCCACGAATTTGATGTACTCGATAATTTATTAAACTAGGGTTTTGTTCAGTGAGAGACAATGCAACTTTTTGTTCCATCGATGAAAATTTGAAAAACCTACCTTGAGGTCTTATGGAGAGTATGTCCATGTATTCACTACCCAAACAAACATGCAGGAGATTATAGATGTCCAAAATTTTGAGCGGTTTGGTTTTTATGCGTTGGTGGGACAAATTCGCTAGATGTCCTCACTAGTAGAAAATGATAGATAAATGACTAGGTGACCAAAAAATTTGGTCACCACAGTTTTTTCAAGGTATAAATGACCAAACTTGAGTGAGCCAACTAAAAATGACCAGCGGAATGACCAATTGGGTCACGAGATAAAATATATGACCAGATAACAAGTAACTAAACTAAAAATGACCACATGACAATAACATTAAGAATATGAATTGGTCGTTTATTTGGTCAATTTTAGTCATGTCACTCCGATAATGGAATTTTTACAATTTTGACAATGAATTTGTATAATTTACTAAATTTTAACACTACAAATGGATTCAGAGACCCCCTAAGAAGTCTACAAATGGATTCAAAGAACCCTTAGGGGGTCTCTGAATCCATCTGCAATGTTAAAGTTTAGTAAATTATATATAACAATATTATAGATGGATTGATATTTTTAGAAAAATAGGATCGCATCGCAATAACAATAAATAATATGCAAATATAAATCACATAAACACAATACAAGAGAGACACCAATATAATGTGGTTCACCCAAGAAGGGATACATCCACACAGAAATTGCCAGTCCTTATTATTATACCATCCAACAAAATGAAGGGATACAACCTGCAACAAATCCTCTACAACTTCTTCTTCACTCTCTCTCAGTCTCTCTTACACAATCAGAGAGATATTTACAATGCTACAATACAGTACACAACCATATTACAATGTCTTCCTTTTAAAGGGGAATTATCATGGGAAAATACTACGGGCTAGCCAAGACCATGGGTCCCTAAATTATTGGCCAACAAACAATCCAAAACATTTATTTCAGGGTCTTCGCCCCTGAACTCCCACTAGGGGCCCACTGGCCCCTGGACCCCTGTGGGGGGGGCATGCCCCCCCCCCCACACCTCCCCGTTGGGATGAGTGTACATTCAACCTGCACAATATATAAAATTGGGGTACAAACACGACTGAAACAACAACATCTATGAATCTAGAATAAAAGGCTCCACAACCAACAATCTCCCACTTAGAGACTGATCACAACAACTCCACCGCTGCTGCACTTGTTGGACTATGCTCTGAACCTTGGACCTGGAAAATTTCTCATCTTCACCTTCATGCTTGAAGGGAAACTGAAACTGAGCAGGAAATCAATTTCTCTCTAGTTACTTCCTTTGTCAACATGTCTGCAGGATTCTTTCTAATGTGTATCTTTTCCAACTTCAATAGTTCATCTTCCATAACAGACCGTATGAAATGATACTTGAGTTGTATATTTTTAGTCTTAGAATGGAAGGTTGAGTTCTTTGCAAGATGAATGGCACTCTGGATATCACTATACAACCTTCTATTCTCCTGCTTCTTACCCAATTCCTCCATGAACCTCTGTAACCAAATCATCTCTTTACTAGCCTCTGTAGCAGCAACATACACTGCTTCCATTGTTGAAAGTGCAACAACCTTTTGCAGTTTTGAAATCCAACTTACTGTTGTTCCACCTATAGTAAATACATATGCTATGGTGCTTCTCCTGCTATATTTATCACCTTCCATATCTACATCAACATATCCCTGTAGAACAGTGTCTAAACCTCCAAAACATAATGCATGAGTAGTAGTACCTCTCAAATACCCGAGAATCCATTGTACTGCCTTCCAATGTTCTTTACATAGATTGTTCATATACCTTCTCACAACTCCCAATGCATGTGCAATATCTAGTCTTGTGCACACCATGGCATCAATCAAGATGCCAACTGTTGATGAATAAGGAACCTTGGACATGTAATCTATCTCATGTGTCTTGGGAAACATCTCCTTACTTAGTTTGAAATGGTTGGCCAAAGGTGTACTAACTGGTTTTGCATTTTTCATTCTAAACCTCTCCAACGCCTTTTCTATGTACTCACCTTGAGACAATGTTAATTTGCGATTTTTCCTGTCTCTTGTTATTCTCATACCAAGGATTTGATTTGCAACACCCAAATCCTTCATTGCAAATGAATTAGATAAATTCATTTTCAACACATTTATATCATGCATGTTAGAACCTGCAACAATCATGCCATCCACATATAATAACAAGATAATATATCTTCCATTATCTAGCCTCTTGAAATAAACAGAGTGGTCAGAATGACATCTACTATAACCCTGTTCTGCCATAAACCTATCAAATTTCAAATACCACTACCTTGGAATTTGCTTTAGGCCATACAAGCTCTTCTTCAACTTGCATACCAAATTTTCCTTCCCTTTGACCTTGTACCCTGTGGCTTCTGCATATAAATCTCTTCCTCCAAATCCCCATGGAGAAAGGATGTTTTTACATCTAATTGTTCAAGATGCAAATATTCTACCGCCACTAGACTTAAAATAGTTCTAATTGAAGTCATTTTAACAATAGGAGAAAATATTTCATCAAAATCTATACCTTTCTTTTGTTCAAACCCCTTTACAACAAGTGTGGACTTGTACCTCTTCTTGCCTCCATATTCTTCCTTCAACCTGTAAACCCATTTATTTTGCAACACTCTTTACTAGTAGGCAACTGAACCAAATCCCAAGTATGGTTTTTTACCAATGAGTCCATCTCCTCATTCATGCCTTGCTCCCACTTCTTTTTAGTTTCCGCCTGGATTTCTTCTTCATAACATTCTGGTTCACCAGAGTCAATCATCAATAAATAATACATTGAAGGAGAGTATTGTTTAGGGGGTCTACTTGACCTGGTAGATCTTCTAACACTCACATGAGTTTGAGGTACATGCCGTTGTTCTTGATTTTCCGACACCTTTGGAGCTTCATTTTCTTTAATTTCATCAAGCACTGTGTACTCTGTGTTTTCCTTTTCCTGTTTCTTTCCCTGCAACTGATCTTTATACATGAAATTTTCATTGAATACCACATCTCTACTCCTAATTATTTTGTTATTTTCATAATCCCATAAGTGATAGCCAAAATCATCAACCTCATATCCAATAAAGGTACATTTCTCGGATTTAGCCTCAAGCTTTGTTCTATTTTCTTTATCAATATGAACAAATGTTTCACAACCAAAAGTTTTCATAAATGAGTAGTTTACCTTTTTAGATGTCCATGCCTCCTCTGGAATACTACCATCCAAAGTGCTTAAAGGTTCTCTGTTTATTAAGTAAACAATAGTATCTACAACATTTTCCCAAAACTCTAAGGGAAACCCTTCATGCAATCTCATACACCTTGCACACTCCATGATTGTTATGTTCATCCTTTCTGACACACCATTTTACTGTGGTGTTCCTGGGACTATCTTCTCCCTACGAATCTCATGGTATGAACAATAAATATTAAACTCCTTGCCGCAATATTCACCTCCATTATTAGATTTGAGACACTTCAACCTTTTTCCTGTCTCATTCTCAACCAAAGCTTTCCATTTCTTAAAAGTAGCAAACACATCATATTTCTGTCTAATGCAATAAAACCAAGTTTTTCTAGTTACATCATCAATAAAAGTAACATAATAATGAGAGACACCAAGAGATTGTACCTAAGTTGGTCCCTTTACATCTGTATGCACAAGCTGTAATTTTTCACTCTTCTTCTGTTTCCCAATCCTAAGAAATCTGACTCTCTTGTATTTTCCATAAATAGAGTTCTCACAGAATTCCAAACTTACCTGCTTCATATCTGGTAGCAACTTCCTTGAGTGGAGACTCTACATCCCCTTCTCACTCATGTGGCCAAGCCTATGATTCCACAATGCCATATTTGTTCCCGTGGAAGCTAAAGAGATAGAACAATCAATATTATGAGGACATAAATGCAACGTACCTATCATGTCTTGTTTTTCTATCACCATTGATCCTTTAGTGATCTTCCACCATGTTTATCCAAATGTAGATAAGCAACCACCATCTCCCAACTTCTCTGTTGAGATTAGATTTATTTTCATAGCATGAATATGCCTTACATCTTTCAGCATCCATTCACCATTCTTTAACTTTATCCGTACCTTACCCATTCTAACAATTTTACATGGTTCATCATCACCTAATAAAACATGTCCAATATAACCTGGAACATAATCATGGAAGAATTTCCTATGGGGTGTACCATGACATGAATCCCTTGAATCTACTACCCAGTAATCACTAGTATTATCTAATGCAAGAATCAAAGCATCTTGTAACACATCACCTGCTACATTTGCTTCCTAATTAGTCTCTTGTTGTCCATCTCCTTTCTTCTTTAAATATTTGCAGTCTTTCTTCAGATGTCATTTCATTCCATAGTTCCAACACTCTATTTTTCCTATCCTGTACTTGCATCTGCTCTTTGTAGAGTTGCTTCTATTACCTGGGTTCTTTCCTCTCTCCCTTTGTCTTACCCTGCTCTCCATGGTCAATGCATTACCTGATGTCTCACCTGTGATTTTCCTTCGCAATTCCTCGCTAAGAATAACACCAACAACATCATCAAATTTCAAAGTGTTTGAAACAGA
The DNA here is from genome assembly GCA_027924585.1 of Larix kaempferi. Classification (NCBI taxonomy): domain Eukaryota; kingdom Viridiplantae; phylum Streptophyta; class Pinopsida; order Pinales; family Pinaceae; genus Larix; species Larix kaempferi. The sequence continues at coordinate 7,759,457 of BSBM01000532.1, read as the reverse complement.
GACAGAGTTACTTACAACCGTGACCAAACCATTCCATATTTCTGGCAATGAGCATAAGATTAGAAGAGCCCTAACCTCATCATCAAAGCTCACTTTTACATAACCTAGCTGATTTGTAATCGTATTAAATTCATTTAAATGATCAGCAATAGATCTACCTTCTAACATCTTCATATTAAATAAATTCTTCATTAGAAATACCTTGTTGGAGGCCAAGGGTTTTTCATACAGCTTACCCAATGTGCTCATCAGACCCTCTGTTGTCTTTTCTTTTGAGATATTGAAAGCCACCGATGAAGCCAGGAATAGCCCTATTTTTCCCAGTGCCTTTCTGTCGAGAACCTCCCATTCTTTGTCCTTCATAGTCATTGTTTTTTTTTATTTTCCTCCCAATGGTAGGAATATATACTTTTGATACAGATAGTCCTCCATTTTCATCTTCCATAACTGGAAGTTTTGGCCATTAAATTTGTCAACCTTAAAATTTCCTTCTTCCGCCATTTCTCCCACTCGAACCAGGAACCCTTCTTTCCTACAAGTTTATCTTTCAAATAGACCTTTGGCTCTGATACCAATTGTTATAAAAATAAGATCGCATATCAATAACAATAAACAAGATGCAAATATAAATCACATAAACACAATACAAGAGAGAGACACCAATATAACGTGTTTCAAGTAAGATGGGATACGTCCACACATAAATTACCAGTTCTTATTATTATACTATTCAGTAAAATGAAGGGATACAACTTGCAACACATCCGTTGCAACTTCCTCTTCACTCTCTCTCAGTCTCTCTTACACAATGACATAGATCTTTACAATGCTACAATACATTACACAACCATATTACAATGTCTTCCTTTTAAAGGGGAATTACCCTGGGAAAATACTATAGGCCCGTAATCTGTTAGCCAACAAACAACCCAAAAAATTTCTTTCAGGGGCGATTCCCCCCAACACCCCCCCATTGGGATGAGTGTACAATCCACCTGCACAACATATAAAAATGGGGTACAAACATGACTAAAACAACAACATCTATGAATCAGGAAGATCAGGCTCCACAACACACACACACACACACACACTATTAGGATATCCACATCATCTTTTTCAGTATCTTGCATGCAATTAGGGTTTGCATGCAAATTCTAGGGTTTGCATGCACTTTGCATGCATCCCAGTCACTAGGTTGATGCCTCTAGCACCTTAGCCACCTTATTCTAGCACCCGGGAGCCACTTACTTCAGATTTTTAGCCCTCCTAGTCAGGAAGGCGCCCACTTCTCACCTACTGCCAGAGAAGGGCGCACTTCTTCACCTACCACTGCAGTTCCACTTCAGTTACACTCAGTTAGCTCCGATTCTCCCTGATTTGAGGCTAGTTTCACTCCCGACTGACTGTTTCACTTCCGTTGGACCTCCAGATTGACTAGATGACTTGTTCTGACTTCAATTAGCCTCCCATGCGCCCTCCACTGAGCCCACTTCCCTATATCAGTGCTACACACTTCAGTTACACATGTTACACTCAATTAGACTCAGATTGACACCTGGATGACTGGTTCTTGTGCATTGATGACCACCACTGATTGATGATGAGGACTCCTAGTTGGATTCAAGCTACTCCATTCAGTGATTCGAATGACCTCCTTAGGCAATTCGAATTGCTCAGTCATTATCAGATTACTGTATTGTATTGTAATTATTCACCCTTATTGGGATATTGAGCACTGTGCATGTTTTGCACAGTTTTACACCATATTTTCTATGTTCATCTGTTGTGATTGATTTACTTGTTCATTAGATATGTTGTGACTAATTTTACATGGTATCAAATCCATTGCAGGGACAATATCTCTTTTCTACAGGTGCTTCTACAAGAGGATTTGAGTGAATTTGCTCAAAAATTACAAAAGTTTTGGCATGAAAGATCTCAAGGGCATTCGCTCCTGTGCATGCAAAGCTTGAAAATACATCCAATACCACTCCAGAAGCTTGAGTTTCCACATAATTCCTGGATCTGATACATTAGACCCATTCAACATTGTTTGATCTCCAATCCCAGGTGTGATGCAACTCTTAAAGGGTGGATTGTTCGACCTCATTGTTCTTGGTTTTATTGTGATTTGCAGGTTATTGTCTCCATCAATTGCATTCGCTACTCTGCCCTTGCAAGATTCTCTACATCAGTGTGCATTCGCTCCTAGCAATGGAATACTCTTCTTCAAAGCCTATCCTCACCCCATTCAATTATTTTGATTGGAAATATGATATGGAGATCATATTACGTTCGAAAGGTTACTACCGAGTCACTCTTGGTCTTGAATTGGAGCCAAACAACTTGTCAGATAGAACCAAACACTACAACAAGCTTGATGAAGCTTATGGTCTTCTTTGTCTCTCCATCTCCAAAGATCTTCACTTCCATCTCAGCGGATTGAAGACTCCAAAAGCTATATGGGAGCAACTTGAAACACTAATTTGGCAAGCAGGATGAGCTTAGGGCTTTTCAATTAGAGAATGAATTGATTGCCCTTAGTCCTGAGAATTTCGAGACCATAAATGAATTCTTCACAAAATTCAAGAACTTGAACTTGCAGTTGAAGAACAGTGGAGTTATCAAAGAGGATAAGCAATTGATCCTCTCCATTCTCAGCAAGCTTGGTAAAGATTATTCGGTATTTGTCTCTACTTTCAATTCCGGTCGGCTAACTACCCCGAATTGGAAGATGCCTACCTTGAATGCCTTCATTGAGTCCGTCACAAAAGAGCATGACAAGTTGATTCAAATGGGGTCCATAAGCTCCAAAGATTCAGCCCTATATATTCAAGGACCCAAGATCTCGAATGGTAAAGGAAAGCAAAAGAAGGAGAAGCCCAAATTCGAGCCTCACAAGCAAAGAGAGAAAGGCAAACAGACGGATGCACCATCCAGTTCAAAGTTCAAGCAAAAGGGCAAAGAAGGTAACCAAAAATCTAAATGTACTTATTGCAACCATGGCTTTCATCCAGAAAGTTCATGTATGAAGAAGACTATAGATAAAATGGCCCTCCTTTTGGAAAAGAACAACATAACTCTTCCTGATGGTGCAAGGAAGAAGGATAGGAATGATGATCATGAAAGAGGACAAGCACTCATGGCAACTGTTTCGAAGCCCACTACTCTCTTGATATATTCGGGTGCATTGAATCATATGGCTGCAAATATTGATTCTTTTCTTCATTCGATCCAAACAGCTCCATCCCCATCCATTTGGGAGATGACTCAAAAATTTCTTCAAAGGGCAAAGGTACGATTCATGTAGATCATGGAAGCTTTCAGAATGTTCTCTATGTGCCTTCCTTGGATTCAAATCTTCTTTCTGTGTATCAAATGACACACACTGGTGAACCGAAGCAAGTTACATTCAACCCTAATACAGTTGAAATTTTTGATATCAAAAGTGGAAGACTTGTTGCAATCGGAAAGGCAAACCACACTGCAAAATGCTATGAGTTTTCACACTTTATTCCGCTTGCAAAGCCCACTGCTCTTCACAAACATGGTAATGAGGTTAGTAGGATTTGGCATGAAATATTTGGACATCTTAATTATAAGTATTTGCTGCTTCTATCAAACAATTCCATGGTAGATGGTCTTCCACAGCTCCATTCCTCGAAGGGAATATGCACTGGTTGCATCATTGTGAAGCACCCCGAGCACAGATTCGACCGTGGCAAAGCTAGCAGAGCTTCTACAATTTTGGGGTTGATACATTCTGATATCAGTGGTCTGCTGCCCCATACGTCATTAAATGGTTCAAGGTATGTTTTGATATTTATTGATGATTTTTCCCGCTTTACATGGGTGTTCTTTCTCAAAAACAAGTCAGAAGTGCTTGGAAAATTAAAGGATTTTAAGGCTTCTGTTGAGACCGCCACTGAGAGAAAGATCAAAGCTCTTAAATCTGATAATGGTGGAGAATATATCAAGGCCAAGTTGCTGCAACTTTGTGCCCAAAGTGGAATTCAAATCCAACATACAGTTCCCTACACACCCCAGCAGAACGGTGTAGCGGAAAGGAAAAATCGGTCACTGAAAGAGATGGCTACATGCATGATTGAATCAAAAGGTTTGGCTGCAAATCTTTGGGCTGAAGCAATCAATGTTGCTGCATACATATAGAACCGTGTTCCACATTCATCTGTGAAAGGTATGACTCCTTTCGAAGCATTCTTTGGTCACAAACCGGATGTGTCAAATTTGAGAGTTTTTGGCTCTACTGCATGGGCTAGAATTCCTTCAAGAAGAGGCAAGCTTTGGATCCAAAAAGTATTGAATGCATACTGATAGGATATGGGGAAGAATCAAAAGCATATAAACTCATGGATATCAAATCTAAAAAGATATTCATAGAGCACAGTGTGCAATTTGAAGAACCGCTTCAAGAATTGCAACTAGTCGAGGAAAAGATTGTCGATTCACCGCCTTCACCAGAAGAAGATCCTTGCAGCGATAATGAAGGTATGAGTTCTGATATTTCTGATATTTTAGTAGCACATGATGATCATGACATATCAGGTTCGGAATCTGACCATTATGATCCTCCTCAGTTACCAAAGTGGGCCCAAAACACTCTTCAATCTGCTGGTTCGAACCTTGGAAATCCTGTTGATCCGAGACGAACAAGAGCAGACTTTCAAAGAGCAGGTATGGCTCTTTCTATTGCTTATCCATTACTTCCTGAGATTTTTTATTTGATGGCTAGTTCAGATCCCACATCATACTATTCTGCCCACCAAGATCCGAGATGGCAAAGTGACATGGATGAAGAGTACAGTTCTCTTCAAAAGAAAAACACATGGGAGCTAGTTTCTCTTCCACCTGGAAAAAAATTAGTAAAGTGTAAATGGGTCTACCGTATGAAAGTTTCTGCTGTTGGCTCTATCAAAAAATACAAAGCAAGGTTGGTGGCAAAAGGTTTCTCCCAAGTCCAAGAAGTGGACTACACTGAGACCTTTGCACCAGTTGCAAAGATGGATTCCATCCGCCTTGTTTTGGCTATTTCTGCATCCAAGCACTGGGAAGTGCACCACATGGATGTGAAGAGTGCATTTCTACATGGAGACCTTGTTGAAGAGGTATATATGCAGCAGCCAAAGGGCTACACATCAGATCCATCATTAGTTTGCAGATTGAAGAAATCTTTGTATGGGTTAAAACAGGCCCCAAGAGCTTGGTAGGCAAAGATGGACTCCTTCCTTCTTTCTCAGAATTTCCAAAGATGCAAATCTGATCCGAATGTGTATCTTTAGCGAGTTAAAGGTAATTTGTTGGTTATTGTACTTTATGTTGATGATCTTCTCATTACTAGTATCATTCTTACTTCAATAAACAAGCTAAAAACTGCCTTAAATCTAGCTTTTGACATGAGCGATTTGGGCTTGCTGAGTCACTTTTTGGGCTTGGAGATAACTCAAAATTTTGATGGGATCACTATATCTCAGCAAAAATATGCTTCCGACCTGTTATTGAAGTTTAATATGGCTGAATGTAAGGCAGCCCCATTCCCATTCCTCTCAGGAATCAGTCTTGAGGAGGGAGATTCTACACCACTTGCAGATTGCAGTATGTATCGACAGTTGATTGGTTCACTACTTTATTTGACACACTCAAGGACTAATATTTCATATGCCGTGAGTGTTGTGTCAAGGTATATGCAGCATCCCCATGAGCTTCATTGGCATGCAGCCAACCGGATCTTGCAGTATGTGCAAGGTACAAAACATTTTGGCATACATTATGCTGCAGATTCTGAGCTTGATTTCATTGGTTTTATTTATTCAGATTGGGAAGGTGATAGCATTGATCGAAAGTCCACTTCCGGTTATATTTTCATGATTGGTCATGGTTCTATTTGATGGTCTAGCAAAAAGCAAGCAGCCATTTCACTTTCTTCAGCAGAGGCAGAGTATCGAGGGGCAGTCAATGCCTGCATTCAGGTAGTTTGGTTGCAGGGTATTCTTTTCGAGTTTGGTTTTGGTGGCACTACTTCGACTGTCCTATTTTGTGACAATCAAAGTGCTATCAAGATCTCCATAGATCCAGTTCAGCGGCAGAGGACCAAACACATTGAGATTCATATGCATTACATTCGACAGTTGGTGCATGATCGCACCATCATTCTGCAATATTGCCCTACTGATGAGCAAATTGCAGACATCTTCACCAAGAGCTTCACTAAGAAGAAGTTCTCTTACCTCCGTTCACTATTGGGGGTGAGTTCCATCATGGTGGAGATATACTGATCCATTATTATGCTTTAGCTTGAGGGGGGGCTTCTTCCCACTGGGTTTTCCCTCTTTCCTCACTTAGTTTATTTTCAGCATTTTTTGGATTATTGTATTGGGGTGACCTTTGGTCTTAGTTACCAGGGCCCCACATTATTTTTTGCACATCATAGTCTAGCTTGAGGGGGGGTGTTTGGATATCCACATCATCTTTTTCAGGATCTTGCATGCAATTAGGGTTTGCATGCAAATTCTAGGGTTTGCATGCACTTTGCATGCATCCCATTCACCAAGTTGATGCCTCCAGCACCTTAGCCACCTTATTCTAGCACCCAGGAGCCACTTACTTCAGAGTTTTAGCCCTCCTAGTCAGGAAGGTGCCCACTTCTCACCTACTGCCATAGAAGGGCGCACTTCTTCACCTACCACTGTAGTTCCACTTCAGTTAGCTCCGATTCTCCCTGATTTGAGGCTAGTTTCACTCCCGACTGACTGTTTCACTTCCGTTGGACCTCCAGATTGACTAGATGACTTGTTCTGAATTCAGTTAGCCTCCCATGCGCCCTCCACTGAGCCCACATCCCTATATCAGTGCTACACACTTCAGTTACACATGTTACACTCAGTTAGACTCAGATTGACACCTGGATGACTGGTTCTTGTGCATTGATGACCACCACTGATTGATGATGAGGACTCCTAGTTGGAGTCAAGCTACTCCATTCAGTGATTCGAATGACCTCCTTAGGCAATTCGAATTGCTCAGTCATTGTCAGATTACTGTATTGTATTGTAATTATTCACCCTTATTGAGATATTGAGCCCTGTGCATGTTTTGCACAGTTTTACACCATATTTTCTATGTTCATCTGTTGTGATTGATTTACTTGTTCATTAGATCTGTTGTGACTAATTTTACACACACACACACACACACATATATCCAGTTCAATGTGCTTATGATGTCCATATCTTATCTCACCATTTTTGTTTATGTATTATCCCTTCGACAAATCCTCCAATTTGCATCATGTGTTTCATCATAGTGTGTCGGTTGAGTTGAGTCTTGGATATTTATCATCTTTCACTTTGGGAATTGTCATGTTGTGAATTTTGTTCCATTATGTTCAGCTTGTCGTACTAGTCACATTCATATTTTTTTTGAACAAAACCGTGGTCATTTGACCCTCTCGATAGTCTATTAAAGTTTCGGCAAGTTGATGTATTTTGTGTCATGTTAGCTAAAACTTGTCAATTTCACAACCTCCATTAATTCTCCATATGCATCCAGTTGTCATGGTTCTCCTCGCACATGTCCTGCTGTGAAGTTGGTTTCATTGTGTTTGGCTCGTCGTATTGGTCACATTCATATTTTGTTTGAACAAAACTGTTATTGTTTGACTCTCTCAATAGTCTATTAAAGTTTCGGCACAAAATCACCAATATCCTCCATTTTGAAAAGAAGAAAAAATTCCTCTTTTTTTTGTAAAAATCCTTGCATTCCCATCTCCTTGAACAACAACAACAACAACAAAAACAACATCAATAATAATGGTAATAATAATAATAATAATATTTACGCCCTCATACTTTCTAACCCCTTTGCTTTCCCTTTCCCATTTAAAATAATGAAATTATAAAAAACCCTTATTTTCCCTATATCCCTATTAACATTTCATTTTCACCCATATTTCATATATTAATATATTATATAGTTATTATATATATATATTTATATAGTTAATATATGTAATATATTAATATTAAGAAATTAAAAAACAATAATATAAATAAAACAAATATATTAAAGAGAGACAAACTAAATATAAAAAAAAAAAAGTAAAAAGAGGCAAAATAGAAAATTAAAAAAGAGAATAGGAGGAAAAATAAGGAAAAATAAATGATGGGCATGAACTCTACACATTCTGTGGAATTGAACAACGATCTTCACATTCACACAGGATTTCTTACGAATGGCTTCTTCAACGGATTGGACCTTCCTTTAACACCACTCAGCTGGTGGCCTAGGCGGATTTGCTCACATAGATCGGATTCTATCTTCACGGACCTGTCACAACTACTTTAGATATACAGATCTCCCATATGCCCACCTCTAAAGGTATGTTTGGTAACTCCCTTCCCCTTCACTTCTCTACACTTCTCTCGCTTGCTTTCTATCTTTATTTATCTTTGTACATGTTTATAATGTTGTGCTTGAGGGTTTGTTATTTAATGGTGTCTAGGGTTTCAAGGGTTTGAGAGGCTTACAAGGGTTTTGGCATTTGGGTGATTTTTTATTTATTGAGTCTTTAAGGTTCTCTGAGCGATTTTGTGATTGAGATTTGTAATCTTTGACTCATGATTGATGTTTTAGGGTTTGTAGTGTTTGGGGTTATAGGGTTACTAGGGTGTATGAGAGTTTTGTTGTTGGGTCTTTGAGGCTTTTGCTGGGGATTTTTTTGCAGAGGGTGCAAGCATGGAGAGGACTGAGCGGCTGGACTTCGATGGAGTCAAAGGCGTGAGGAAGCCCCAGACATTTTCAGTGAGGAATTCCAGATATGGAGGATCTCATATGTGGTTTCTCAATGACTACGAGCATTCATCGTCGTCAAATTACCCACCTTCAGATCCTCGAAGCGCTGCAAATGGAAAGAGATCCACTCCTAAATTGGTTAACCATATCCCCGAGGTGGTATTCCCCGACAACATCTAGTTTTCCTCCTATTTCAATTGCAGCATCGCTCTTTCTCCTCACTATAAAAAGGTTGAAATTGTGCTTTGATCCTAGGTATATATCATCATCAAGAATTTCAATAGAGTTTATCCAATTTACATTGAAATAATGAGACCTCTCTTTGATAGATCCTTCAATAGGCTTGTATAAAAATAGAGAGATTGATTTCATCAAATCCCCTACGACAATAAAATCTCCACATGTATGAACATAGAGTGCAACTACATGACCAAGATATTCACATTCACATTGCAATCCCCATGAACCATCGTCACTAAGCATCCATTTGTACAATTGAATCTTTTCATTAACACCAACAAGCAACTTTCCATTAAATGCATTCAAATTATATACAACTCCATTTGTTTCCATAAAAGTCACAAGTTTCAAATTCCCATTTTCAACTGAAAAGACCATAATCCGACCACTGGTAGGTTTACTCTCCTTAGGAAACACATCAGTTCTCGGGACACAATAATAAACATCATTGTCATCCATAAATGAACAACTAAGGATTGAGCATCCATTTTCATAAGCATCAAGTGGGTAAGATGAAATGATGTTTTATCATCTAATAGGCGTACAAAATGCATATTTAAATCTTGCATATTTGTCTGATCATAGTTCACACTACAAAGGGAAAATTTGCGAGATTGCTTCTGATAGCAAATCCTATTATCATGTTCTCCAAGTGAAATTGTACGAATGTGAAGTTTCTAAATGTCATCCATTGACCCAATAGTAAGCATGTCTTCCTTTGCAATGGCAAGACTACCTGGAAAAGCCTCTAAACTGAATGAACATATGTGATTAACTTCAACGAGATTCACATTACTATAGAGCAATTTTCTTTTGCTACTGTAAATAATTATCAACTTTTTTGATGCTTCGAAAACATGTGTTGAATTTTTAGAGAGAAAAGTCTGAAGATTAAAAGCTTTGGTACCCAACTGAATCTTCTTCTTCTCAGATAATTCTCCACTACTCATATTTAATATAAAGTTAAATATGTGCCCATCCCTATGACCACATATCAAGTATGAAATACCTTCCAATATACAGATAAGAACAGACCGAGGTGGGACATTTTCTTCAAATTGAAGCCTTGTAATCAAGCCCAAATAAGGAAGAGAGTATAGCCTAATACTATAGTCTTTCTAGATTCCAACGACTGCCCACTCACTCTGCAATGGATTATCACCAATATGATTTATATCGAGGCAAGAAACATCAAACTCAATGGCCAAATGTTTCACCTTAGTGAGGGATCCCTCTCCAATTTCCAAGTAGACAAGACTCACCTGAATGAGATGGTCATGAATAACATAATGGAAAAATAATGACTGAGCATTAGAGACAAATCCTTCAATTTATGTTTCTTCTAGCTCATCCTTCGAGTTCATTTCAAGTATACGGGTATCGGTAACGAAGCTGACGACGAGAAAAGTATCAAATATATCAAAAGTTGAAGATCGTAACGATCAAATTCCCTTAATGCCTGTAATATATACAGATTCCTTCTCGTTGATTCCAATGCCACTTCGGACTATGCAGAGAGATCCATCCTTAAATGCTCCAAAATAGGTAACAATTTGACTCTGGGCTTGTCCCTCATCTGCAACACGGAAGTCTGTTATGGGACCAATGTTTGTATATCTTTCCAAAACTTTGATGTGTGAGTCTCTAGCATTTGGTTGCCGATGTAGTTGAATAAGTTGTGGATCCCCATAGTTGGACCCAATGTACACGAATCCACTATCCAAATAAGAAATTGTTGAAGCAATAGATGTTTCTCCCAGAAGTTCTAACTTGAGACCAATAACCCTTTCCCTTTCATGTGTGATGACAAGAAAATGAAGCGGCCTTGCAAGGTATCCCAGAAGGTAACGAGAACCATCTGCATCAATTCTTCCAAAAGCATTGGTGATACTCATAGAGTTGGATCTGACAGGTATTTCTTTGTACATAGATGCACTACAATAAGTAATTGTCTACATTGGTTTTGTTGCCATTCATTTATCATTGTTATATTGTAGATACTAACCAAACATATTGTTAACTTCTTATTCGAAGGATATTCAAGGTCATTACACTTCTCCCACTACTACAAGGTTTGTGGACATTATAGGATCCTATGTAATAACTCGTTGGTATGGTGACTATGACACTCTTTTCTTATTTGTTTCATTGAAACCTTTGCATGGTTATTTATTTGGATCCATGCTTATAAGTATTGATTTTTCATGTTCAATTCGGCATGTCATAGGTGCTTTAGATACATGTGGAAGATGGCTCTTAGTTTGAAATGGTGGACATTGTTTAGGAATATTTCAAATCATTAGGAAGTTAATTTGTCAAAACTACCAAAAGTAAGACCTAGTCATACTCCTACTCTACTTGTTGAAAAGGGTAAAATGTTTCATTTTGATCACTTCTATGATTTGATAAGTTTTTTTTTGTTTTTGTTTCAGTTTGATCACTTATATGATTTGATATGCTCTTGTTTTCAAACAATGTGCATTGCTTGCATAAATGGGAGGTGCATTGACAATAGTCGCATCATCATGATAGAAATCATTGTTCCACCCTCTATAAGAAAGCTAGTCTAGTATATGTTGCCCATTTTGAACCAAGATAGCCCTCCATTCATCTGAATTCAAAATGAGATATTTCCTATTGGACATGGTATTAAATGTGTTTTCATTTCTGGGTCCTCCATGCTCAATCTATTCTCCATTTTTCTAACTTTTGTTTTCATCTTCACCTTGGTAACAAACTTGACACTTATTTTTAAGGATAATTTCTTTTAGATTTAGTGTTAGAATTGCTTTGTTCCACAAAACGTTTGGGAAAATGTTTAGTTTTATGTAGTGTTTTATGCAGAGAGAGAGAGAGAGAGTTTTACAAGTTTGAATGTTCCTGAACAAATGTGACTTCTACTCATAATGATCAAGCACGCCATATTCCTTGTCTTATATGACATAGCTTCATTGATTTATTTTTGGAGCTTAGAAACATTAACATGTTTTGGAACATATATTTTACTTTTGTTCATCTATGACTTGAAGTACTGCATCTTTAGTTTATCATCATATGACAACACACATGTCAATCTCTCCACACCTTTAACAGGTTCGCCTATTTTTTAAATATTCCTACATTCTAAAGGGGCAACAATTGATTCTGGCATTGTTGACGAAAGATAAGTATCTAGTAAATCCTGAAGTCTTCCATATCTTTTTGGTGTAGCAAACCATGTGTAAATCTTGTCATATGGTATTGTTGTGTGCTCCAGGACAAAATCCGATATGCATGTATCAATTATTTCTTTTGTATCTTCTTTAATCTTATCTTCAGTGTCCACATACAAAGCAAAAACAATAAAACTAGGGTTTTGTATATTTTTATTTGTGTCCTCTTGTTTTTCATGATTCAAATTTTATGTTTCCAATTCAATGCTTGTAACTGTGAAAGCACTTTGTTTTTTACAACCAGTTCTTCCAAATATTTGGACAATAAAATGGGATTTTCCATAATGCTTAAAAACAAAAAAATCACCAAGTTCTATGGCATGATCAAAGACAAAGTTTTTCAAGCCATGTTCAATAGTCATTCCCGTGCCCGTGTGACACAATTTAACATGCCAAAGCTGGCCACTAGGCCCTTCAACAATAATATCTGGACCCATCCAATCTCTGACTTGATCCGCAAACTTGTGAGCAATTTTCATGAGTCCTATAACAACGTTGTGTACACCATAGACACACCAAATATCTAGCCCCACCTTTATGTTCCCCTTCTTCCCCTGCCATTGCCACTGTAATGAATAAATTCTTGTGCTTGAACTCAATTCAATTCTCTCCAATTTAGGTTATGACTAGCTAGTACTGCATAAAAATTATAATATATTATAAAATCATAGAATTATAATTTATTGTAATTTAAATGTATTATCAATTTATAATTAAAATGATACAGTAAAAGTGATTATGAGATTTTATATTTACATCCTCCTCCGACACCACAACCAAGAACCCTTGTAACCTTGAAATAAACGCACTTCACTACTTTGTAATTTTATTTGTACTCCACTCTTTAGAGTGAACACATACTAACTAGGTCTATTCTTTATCTTAGGAGTGACCTTTTGTTTTGTGCTTGGGGAAATGAAAGGTTTCTATGAATATTGATGGTTTCCTAAAACCACAATAATTATTTACAAGTGATATTACATGTCTGTACTACCTATTTGTATTCTTGATACTCAATAGTTTCCTCATGCACTTTGAATTCATGCCGATTATTTGTTACTTTCTTGTTTCCTGTGATTTTAATGGGACTTTTTCTGTTTACCATACATTTTTTTAATTTTATGAATGTGGAAATGTTATGACATTCTTCATAACTTAAGTTTGAATATAGTTTTGTGGCCCTTTTGTTTCTCATGGGTCCTTTTTATTATGTGTTCTGTTTGATTTTGAGATGTGATCATTAAGTTGGTTTAAGTTCTCCCCTAACTAAGTATTTTTATATGTTATAATTAAATTTTTTATCCCTCTCCTATATAGATGAGCAACCTCTTTTAGCAGCTAGAGGTTCCTCTAGGGTGATAAGTATAAGGAACCTTGAAAAGAAAAGGTTGCAGTCTATAATGAAATATGCCCATGATTCTTTAGTATGTTCTCTTCATTTTTTTGTAAATGAGCCTATCCTCATGAGTTCTGCAACATATAATTCAATCAAGGTAAAGAATAGTCTCAGCAATATGTATTGTGTGTTTTGGTGGAGGTGTTGTTCCATTTGAAGAGTTACTTGTATTTTCTTCAATTTTATATTGGGTTAACATTTTTCCTACTCCAATGCATGGTATTTTTTTTTTACTTTGGTTTTCTTTTGCTTAAAATAATTTTCCCTTCTCATGTTGTATATGAATTCATTTTTAGCTAGTTAAAAGTTTATTTAGATCTAGAATTTAGCTTCTATGGAGGGTCAAGTAGGATTATTTCCCTGAATACACCTCTTGATCTTGTGTGATAGAGTGATTTTTAGTCAATTTTTTCTTTGTTCCGAAAGAAAAATAGAACCTTATATTAACATATACAATATGACTTGTTTTCCTGCAAGTTTCTCTTGGAGTTAGGTTCCATCCTTAGTCAAATAGAGTGATCCCTTGCCTTTGCTGTGACCATAGAACCTTTTAAATGAGGCAATGCTTGTGTCTTAGATCACTGATGTAAAATTATATAATATATTCTATTTAAGGGTGCTAGCTCAATGGAAGAGCACATGCCTTATAGGCAGAAGGCTGGTGGTTCGATTCCTCTATATATATATATATATATATATATATATATATATATATATTTATATATATATTGAAACCATTAAAAAGAGATAAATGACCCAAAATACGCATATAAACAACCACTGGTGGCAAATTAGCGGTCATTGATCACGCAACAAAAAATGTGGTCATATTTAGTTTGGTCGTTTATAGCTTATCTTGTCATCATATATTTGGTCGTATATTTGGTAATTGATTATGAAAATTAATGACCAAATATATGACCACAAGATAAGCTATAAATGACCAAGTTAAATATGGCCACTTTTTTGGTTGCGTGATCAATGACCACTAATTTTCCACCAGTGGTCGCCAAATCAAAAGTGGTCATTTATATGCGGATTTTGGTCATTTATCTCTCATTTTGTACTAATGACTTGAACAAGTTTTGAATGAGAGTTGCAACTCACTATAAAATGAAAAATAGGACTTTGATGGATGAACGATCAAGCCCGTTTGATTCGTGACATAGGAATCAAGCTAGTGGCACCTCTATCTCATGGATACACTAATAGGAACTTCTTCTATTCACATTTTTTCCAACAACGGTTTTTCTCAATAGAGGAAATGCAACTTTTGGATTTTGGAGTCAAATTTTGAAAACAATACCTTGAGGTCAAGTGGAGAGTGTTTCCACATATTCCTTGCCTAAAAAAACACGTGCAAGCTTACAAATTTCAAAAAAATTTCCTGGTCTAGTTTTTATGTCATGGGACAAATTCGAAAAATGTCCTTGAATGAATTTTGGATCCGAGTTGCAACTCGTGATAAAATGAACACTAGGAATCTGATGGACGAATGATCAATTCCATTGGATTCATGACATGAATCCATCTATGGGTACTCTTATCCCATAGGGTCATGGACACAAACTTGATGTACTTGAAAATTTATTAAACTAGGGTTTTGCTCATTAACAGGAAATGCAAGTTTTTGATCCAAGGGGGGGGGATTTTGAAAACCTTGCTTTGATGTCCCATGGATTGTGAAAATTGTTATATCCAAAAAGAATTATTTACACGCTAGTATCAACACAAGGATTAGGATCCATTTTCTTCCATATCACATCAAATATTGTTCCTGAGTTGAATGATGTTTTTTGTTCCTAATTTAAAGAAAAATCTTCTTTCAATTTATTGTATGGAAAAGCTTCAATATAGAGTTGCATTTGTAGGACAATAATGCACTATCGGTTATTGTAGTCTAGAAAGTCCAAAGAATTTGGATAAAGGTGCACTATATAGTGGCCTTTACATGTTTCTTTTTTACCTGATAGTACTTGTACATTCAAGTGGGAAGTTGGATGGACCTTCTTGTCTTAAGAAGGAATATACAAGGCATATTTGGTGGGATTCCCTTGAGATATTCCAAAATTTGTTGTCTAATTAGTGACTAATTCCATGCTTATAGTTGGTGGGAGTGTTAGAGTGTATATGGACAGGGTTGTTTTTTTTTGTAAGTTGCAGACTAAAATTTAATTAACAGCGCCAAAGATGGTGGCAAGAAATACATAGAGAGCCAAAGAGTCTGTAGCAGACTGGGGAGGCCCCAGATGTTGAAGCCACCACCCCAGTCACTCAAAAATAATGAAAGTACTGTCATTATACAAAATTAAGACCCCTTGGGTGAGGTCTGCCCATAAAAAAGACTGGGATTTTTTCCAAAAAAATATTACATGATGTCTAGGAGTGCTATATATCAGAGTGTAAAGAAAATAAAAGCAAAAAATATGGAAGTCACAAAGATAACCCGAAGCAGTGGTAGTCCATCTAACGGCTTGCAGGCGATGTGTCTGGTTCCTCATCAAGGATGGGGAGGCAGCATAAAAGTCTTCAAAAGTCCCCAAAGGGGGGAGAGTAGGGGAAGAAGAACCTGGGGCTCTAGGACCCTCGTACATCGTGCTGTTGGCTAGCGTTGTAGGATCAAAATCCTTGTCTTTTCTAACCATGGATTTTTTCTTTGCAGACCCTTCATTCGGCACAATCGGTTCATCAGCTTTCGCAGCGTTTCCTTATGTCGCCTATTCAGAATTGCCGCCTAGGGAGAAGATATCCCAGTTCATGTTGGCATCCACGGTGTTCATTCATTCATAAGCCTCTGTCAGGATAAATTTGATATTCTGCACTATGCTGGTGCTAGCATCCCAACTGGCTTCCATTTCTTCGACCAAGGTACTCATCATGTTTTTCAGCATCCAATAGTGATTTATGGCTCCTCCATTACTGCCCAAGGCCAGGAGAGCCGCCACCCTATGAGCTTCCAAACCATCAATGAGATTGCAAGACCGCACAGAGATGCGCTCTGCATATCCATCCATAATAGTCCAGTCCATGGCCACCTTAGACCATCTACCAGATCCTTTTCTACCACCGCTGCGACAAGGGGTGCCTCTGGTGCGAGTCATGGAGATGAGAGAGTTCTAGAGTCGAGCAGAAGGAGCCATAGGGAAAAACTAGAACTCAACAGTCGAAATGTAATGCCTATCGACAAATGGATTTAAAGAGCGGATCCAAGCCATTTCCCTCCCATGGAGGTAATAAATTTTGCAGGTTGTCATCCTTGAAAAAGGTGGCAGAATTAATGGTGCCTTGCACCAGCAGAGAATGATCATCGTCATGAACTTGCGCGAATGAGTTTGGGATCCAGGGGCTCGTCCTCTTGCCTTAAATAAATGTCGTCACCCTAGTTGGAGTGTTGTCCAGTGGAGCAAGCAGACATATGGCCAGTACTAGCCATCACTTGGCCAGGAGCATGCAGGATGGGGCCGGTGCCACGTGAGGGTGGTTCCGTGCATGCGGGAATCAATGTTGAGGGCACATTTACACCCACATCCAGGGTATATGGACAGAGTTGTTGGATTCTATCTAGAGAGGGATTTGATCTTGAAGACACTTTTTATTTGGGATTCTATTAGATAATGAGAGGTAAACCTATTGAGGTTGATGATTCAATATCAAAATTTTTGAGCAACATGGGAGAGTTACCTATGATTAAAGGTTGTTGGAATTTTTGGTCCATGATGTTAACTTGAGAGATTATTGAGGTAGGAAGGTGTCTTATGATAAAAGGTAATATGCTCCTTGAAATTAATAGGTGGTCAACAATCCTTGAATGCTTGAGTTGTTGTGGTAGCATATTTTTTGTTGCATTTAGTGATACTTCTATATCTTATAGGATTAATATTCCAACACAATGGAATATTGTGATGAACCAAGACACTATATTTATTGGTAGTAAAATAGGAAAAACCAAATATCTATTAATCAACATTAAAAGATGCAAACATTGAAATTCTTGATACATTATGATGCTTTACATTTATTGGTAGTATGGAACCAAGACTCATCATTCATAGGAATTATGAATGGAAACTGTACATGTTATGGGAATATGAAAATATGGTTAAACATTTATGGTAGTGCACAATTGTGACCTATATTCACTAGCTTGCATGGCCCATAGTGTAGATGGTGTTTTGACACTAGCTTGTGCAAAAATGCACATACTAAGCATTGTGCCAATCTTAGTAGAGTTTTAAATAAAAGACAAAAGTGAACGAATTGCAAAAAGTAAAAGTAATCTAACGTGCAGTAAAACTAGACTAAATAAAATTAAAACAAATCTAATCTAACATTTTAGTGCATTCTTTGACACGCAACAAACAAAACATAAGCATTTCAAGGAACCCAAGAATTGCATTTTCCATTAAAATGTGTGTAAAGGAGTTAGAATCACCTCATAATATGCAGTAGGATGGGCTTTTGTAGCTATCTGAGGGAGGGTCCACTAGGTGCAGTCTGCAATCCTTTGGCCACATGTCATGGTTGCGATATCTGGCAAGGCGAGACAGAAACAAGATAGGCAAGCTCTGATATTAGGGATTTTTTTGTAGATTAATGGCTTGAGCAATGAATGAAGTATTCTTGTTTAATGGAGGACCTTAGGGGTGCATCTATAGGTTTGGTGAATGGATTTGGGGATAAGGATCATGGAGAATTTTTTCGTCTAGAATCCTCTCCATGATTTGTTTTGAGTTAGATTCCAAGCCCAGGTTTCCTCCTTTTGCTTGAGAAAAGCCGAAAACAACCAAAATTCATGTCGGGAGTCAAGTTGCACTATTTATGAGATTTTGTGCAACTTGGGTCACTCTTTTCAAGGGATTTGGTGGGACATGCATCGCTCATTATGTAGGGATATGAATGACTTGAAGTTAAAATGTTCCCTTTTGTTTTTTGCTTTAATTTTTTTGCTTTTACAATGTTTTGTCAAGGTCCAATGGGTGTAATGGAGTGGAAATGAGGTGAAATGATGGTGTATGTAGGTGACTGAGCTAACGACATAGCTAGTGTAATTTTTTTAGGTGTTAACAGATTGCCCCTGATGTGTGAGTTCAAGAGCTCACACATCATAGAATCTTCTTTTCCATAGAATATTATGGTCGACATACATAATAGAATCTTGTTTTCCAGAAGATAAGTGTGATAGTGGCATAGAGGATGGAGATTGCGTTGGAGGTGAATCGCCATCCTAAGGGACTATAGGGGCCCATACCTACAAATACAATACTTGAATATGGATGAGATGCATATAATCTCAAATATATGGATGAGGTGGGCATTCCCATACTCGTATCAATGTATCAAAAATAAAAAGTGGATCTATTCCCAAAAGGGGACTTGATAAACACATGGATAACTACTATGTACATTAGTAGTGTCCAAGATGGACTCAAAACCAAGCTATCATGAATCATGGTCCAACCATGGATGATATGAAGAAATGATGTTGGAACAATGAAATTCCCATGGAATGTTGAATATGAATAATTGATGCACTACTAGATCTCAAGGGTTCCAACATTTGTAGTGACTCAAACAATTGAGAGTTTGAATCTAATAGGTCCAAGGAACTACATATGAATTGGATACAATAGGAAGCATGTAATAGGAGGGATTCTAATCATTATCTCCAACGTAAACCATATATATTTGGAAACATACTGTAGATGGGTTTCCATAAAGACTCACCAATGGACTAGATTCAATGCATATCCGAGGTTTTCGACCAAATAATGAGAGAAGCATCAACTTGTGCGAATCTCATCGGTGTGATAATTTAGTTGACGTCGAGCACGTGAGAAACAAACAATCCTAGGGGAAGTGAGGTCTCCCCTTAGTTGGTCTAAGGGGCTCATCAATGGTGTTTATGACACCAAGGTACCAGGTACCTCTAGGTCTATCCTCTAGAATAGATGTGCTGATGTCAACAGAGGGATACCTGCGACTGGAAAGGAAATGGTTCTTCCTTGATGGGAGCACGAGGGATACAAACAAGAAATGAAGGGTACTAGACAAGTAATTGAGGAATTGTTGGGGGATATAAGGGTAAATGAGTAATTAGGATCAAACTTCCTTTGTTAAGAGTGTGAAGGCATCGTTGACCTGGAAGCATGTGTGAAACTAATCTCATGGGAGGTACACGACTTGGGATACTAGGGATTATAACTGTAATGGGGGATGCTCAGAGAGGGGAGGGGTACTGATACATGACTTGGGGAGAAAATGATATCATGATGACTCCAAGGGTGACCCATCGCAAAATACTCTAAACAAAGGTGACCTAGATGCTTCAAAAAAAGAGATTATACGCGATTTACAAGGGTGTTGAGGAGGACCATTTAGTAAATGGTTTCTCCAATGCGAGAGTGCCAAAGAGAGATTGTGGAGTAGTACCTCACAATCGTATCTTCCCATATACGTGAACATACGGAAAAAGGGGGTGCTTAAAAGCACATTTGTGTAATGTTGTGGAGGTGGGAGGCCACCTCGAGATAAAGTGATAGTCAAGGAGGTTAGTGTCCAATGAATTGATTAGATGATTTAAATCGATGGGTGACAAAAGATTAAAGTTTTGATGGTGGGGTAGGACATTGATGGTAACCTCCTTACAAGATGATGAATGGCAAAACAATAATGTAACTTTTTGAAGTATGGATGGAGTGGTGGGATCATGAGTGTGTAATGTGGAATATCATAATGTCTGTACACCCATAAATTTGGGAGTCCGTAGGGTAGGAAAATGAGTGATGATGAAAGATTAATATGCGGATTTGTGCAAAATAACAGACTAAATGGACTCCCAATCCTATGGGAATTTCAATGGCATGGGGGGCAAATGGAAAGGGGTACTAAAGTGGCACCCATGTGAGGTAGGTTCTACTGTTGAGAAAGGGAGAATGCAAGAGTGGCTAGGCTAGGCCACTTACTCGGGCAAAGGTATTCCTACAGGAATAAAGGGGGGTGAAAAGATTTGATGCATACGATATTCTATAGAGGGAGAGTACCTATATGACATTTTGAAGTGTTATACATGTAGGGACTGGTCACTGATTATAAGTAATGATTATCGTTGTGGCTTGGACCTATACACATAGAAATGATACCTGAGTGTAAACATGATTTTGGAAATCAAATGTAGTGTACAAGTATATAAAAAATTTGGTGAATTATGTGATTCCACACAAATCTAGGCAAGCTAAAAAAGGCTCAATTTTTTTTTTGGTCATGGAAAACAAATCTCATCATCAAGAAGAGTGCAGAATGCTAATTCTAAAGGTGCAAATGGCACATTAAATAGACACTATATGAGTTTTTAATTCTCAAAAGAATATTGGGGCCCAAATGTCCTTAAATAGAGTGGGACCCACCATGCCATGTGTCATTTTCACTGTTCAATTTTGAAGTTGTGTGGAGGGCCCCAATTTCAGATGTTGATTTCTCCTGATCTGATCTTTGGTTTTAGTTTCTGCGAACTTCAGGTTAGTGGTATCAAACTCCTCATCATGTTTATCTATTTATTTTTTTCATTTGGTCATTTGAGGGACCCTGACAAACCCCACAAGGGGTTTTGGGCTGAGTTTCTCATTTCAATATATTTTGAGCAACCTAGGTTTCAATTTTTAGATGGAGAGGTGCGACTTAGGTGTATCCTATCCAAGAGATAGGTGTGACCTAGGTTGTACCTGTTTAGAGAAAAGGTGCGACCTATGTCATTCTTTTCTGCCAAACAGGTGCAAACTAGGTCACTTGAATATCCCCAAAATGACCAACCTGGAGCCAATGATACTTTTTTTTTTTACTTTTTACTGATCCCGAATGACTATTGGGCTTGTAAGATGTCGAGGGTCAACTAGAGGGAGAGGGATGTAATAAAAATCCTTGGAGTTATTCGTGATGAACCTATGAGGGATAGTCTAGTGAGGTGCGTGTTACTCAAGTTCCTTGAAAATCCATTGATGTGTAGTACACCACTATTTCTAAACAAGATTGTTGAGTTTTTGGATTGGGAGGCAGGGGTTTTCATGGGTCAAGGTGAGTGGATGCAGCTCACCTTACATGACGTATATTTAATTATTGGTCTTCCTTGTTTGGGGGTTATCAGAGATACCAAACCCAAACATCCACGTGATGTGGACATGAGGGAGATCATGGATCGCCACTGTGTGGTAGGCGCAAACCTTCATGGTTCATCTATATTCCTAGATGACATTGATATCCTGGAGACATGAGCTATCATGACGAAGGTAGTGAGGGTCCTGGGATCAAGTGGTACACACAAGATATTAGGATGATAAATTCTCCTGGTGGAGTGAGTACTAACTAGGACCTACTTTAGCTTGTCCTATATGTTACTTGTTGTAGTTTGGAGAGAGCCGAACCAAGTCACCCGAAACATAGGGGATTTCGTCTTCGATTCCTTTATCTATGCCTTCTTTTTCAAGAAGGTATCCACACTACGACTATACTTTATTGTACGATATAGCGGGCCTATGGAGCCCAAGATGAGGCAGTGTGGAGAGATGATCATCCAAGAGGGTAGAGGCATGATCAATAGAGTGTTCAACCAATATTTCTTCCCATAGTGGTGTCAGCTCCCAGTGGTAGTCGAGGACTATTCGTACAAATGCATGGATTACTACAAAGACAAGGAGTTACCTCACCCCCTCTCGAACAGACCTGGGGACCGGATGGTATGTATGCATGATGATTACAGTTGTGTTTACAGTACTAGTGTAGTTGATAGGTAGTTTTTTATGATATTGGTACTAATGTATTGTCATATGTGTGTGCATATGTAGGGCCACTGCCCCCAACAGATTACCAAAGATGTCATGGTCAGATTGAGGGAGTCAACCTGAATTCCAAATCAAAGAGACGATGGAGGGGTGGAGAGGCAATCCTCTATGGATTGTGCAGTGACATTAATCATTTGATGGAGGGAGCATTGGATGACATGTGGCAAAAATTAGATGATGATCTTATTGCAATTTGATAATGTTCTCTTGTTGAGTTGTGTTTGATGATGCATCCAGTTGTAGTGACTACTAAGTCTATTCGAGATTTGATGCGGAGTGGTGTACCTTGCATAGGTCTTGGTAGTGACACCAAGGAATCTAAGGATGATGCATCAAAGTATTTTGATGACTAGCTGGCAGTGTGCTGAGCTTCCCCCCATTCTATGAGCATGGGTATATTTTGACCAATGTATTTATTTTTATGGATATGTTGGAGCTCCTTGCTATAGACACAACTATATTTTTGACATATGACTTCATATATACATATGCACATGGATGCAAACTTTATATATATATATATATTAGTCTCTTTATTATGTCATATTATGTATGTGATATTTTTTTAAGATATGGATGCAAAATGATATGAAATGCATGTGAATGGTTTATTTCCTTAATATTGATAATTAACACTCCAATCTAGAATATTGTTAGCCATTTGGTTTTCTATGCTATTGAAAATTCTAGGGACATGAATGAGTGTATTGGATTCAAATAGTCTCACCAGTTGTTTAGTGTGTAGGAACTTTCTAAAGAGGCAAGGATCGCATACCCAATAATAGTTATTCAACTGTGCGACAAGCGACCAGGAATCAAGATAAACACAAAAGTGACGAATGCTCATGTGTAAGGCATTAGTCAAAAGACCAATCACACCATCATATTCTTCCTAGTTATTGGTGGCTACGCCATTGGTGTGAACTAGGATGAGTGACGGGGAATAAAGTACCCATGCAGCCGAGGTGAGATTCAGGTAGTATCTACTTGTGCTGACAGCGTAGCTGACGTATATGATAGGATAAGGATCCATCTAATAAGATAAAGGAAAAATCCATGATTCTCTTCTTTTAAGAATGGAGAAAAGACAAAAAAGGGAAAAATCTATAATACAATGAACAAAGGGTTTGTTCATATTAAGCGTAAAATACCTTGAGGTACAACTAGTTGCGGGGGTTCTTCAAGGGTTAAAATTTTGAGTCAGCAAGGAGGTATGCCCCCTTGCTAAGGCAGTGCGTGATGACATATGGTTCTTGCCACATGGACTTGAACTTTTATTTCCCAAGTTCATCATGAGCTTGGTTGTAGACAAGGATAAGGTCTCCCTCTTTGAAAGAGAGGTTGCAGACATGAATTTCGTAATTGGATTTCAAATGATGCTTTGCAAATTCAATCATTTGGATCTCCACTTGGTGATCCTCATCCACTTGTTCAAGCATGATTAAGTCTTGTTCCAGAGTGGTGGTTTCTAGTAGCAATTCTATGGCAATGTGTAGGGATGGGATTTGACACTCGATCGGGAGAAATGATTCCACTCCATGCATGAGGTGGAAAAGGGTGAATCCCATCATGGTTTTAGTTGATGTACAATACAACCATACGTTGTCAAAAATAATATGGTGCTAGTTGGACTTGTGCTTGTCCACCGTCCATTGGAGCATCGTTTTGAGGATCTTGTTGACAACCTCAACTTGAACATAGCTCTGATGGTAATAGGAGGAAGAGAATTAGTGCTCAAATTTAAATAGGCATGAGAGATCCTTCCAAACAGTCTCCTTAAAGTGAGAATTATGATAAAAAACCAATTAGTGAGGGACACCGAATCGAGCGATAACATGGTTGAGAAAGAAACACACCACAGTTTTGCGGGTGCAATTGAAGGTTGGCATGGCCTCAACCCATTTAGTGAAATAATCGACAACCACAATTATGAATTTATGTCCAATGGAAAACAAAGGATTTCATTCCATATAGTTGATGGACTGCTTGCAAAAGGGACCAACGGTGACCGCTGGATGCAGTGGTGTCGGAGGGGTTGTTGCTTTTGGAGAAAAACATTAGTAATTGCAATAGTGATTTGACTGTCGTAATGCAATTAGATAAAAGGGTTTGATAGAAATAATCAACATGAATAATTTTCTGAGTGGTGGCCATCCCTAAGAGATGATCGATGAGGTCTTCACTAACGGAGTCATTTATGACATGTTCAGCCTCTTATGAGTGAGGCATCATCACAAAATGGTGTCAACACCTCATCGATAGAGGATATCACCGATGAGTAGGTAGTGATGATCTCGGTTCCAAAGAATAATGTGAGGATCAAAATTTTGGGTTCGCAAATACATGAGAATGTCCCCATACCAAGGATTGTTAGAAGCTATGGTCAACATATGTTCATTCGACAAATGGTTAGTGATAGGGGATGATACAAACTTAGAAGGTAAGTATGTGATAAGATGTGTCAAGGCTAATGCCTCGGTGCTCTAGGGAGTCACAAAATCAAGGTCATGCTCTTGAAGGATTACAATCCATTTGGAAAAGCATCCTTGAATAAGTCAATATTCAGGAGATACAACATAGGGTTCAAGTTTGCAACTACTTTGGTTCGACTTAGAAGAATGTAATGGTGTAGCTTCTAAACTGAAAAAATGATGGATAAAACAAACTTCTCCTCATGAGTATATTTTAAGGGTGGATCATATAGGTTATGAATCACATAATAAATAACATGATCTTGTCGAGAAACATACTCTTGGACTATCACTCCAGCGATGGCATATTCAGATGCCAAAATATAAAGGATAAAATACTTTGTGAAGTTCGGGGAGAAATTAAGGGAGTGGAAGTCATACTTTGTTTTAGTGCATTGAAGGAAGCTTGTGCTTGTTCACTCCAGATGAAGGGGACATTGGTTGGTAGCAAATACAAGAATATGTGTATCATCGTGGCATAGTTCGGTATAAAACAATGTAATAAATTGGCTTTACCTTGGAGACTTTGAAGCTGATGCAAATTTCACGAAGGGGGAAGGTTTATAATGGCTTGAACCTTCAAAGGATAAACAATCATCCCTTTTTGGGAAACAATGAATACCAATAATTGGCTCATAGGAACACAAAGATTCACTTGAGAGGGTTAAAGTATATATTGTATTTACGACATTGAAGGAATACCTGGTGCAAGTCCTCTATATGTTGTGAGTATTTCTTGGATCATGGAGTGAGGTAATCCAAGTAAGTGAGGATAATGTGAACTAAGTCATGGAAACAATATGACGTGGAGTGCTAAAAGGTGGATCCAACATTTTGAGCCCAAATGACATCACTTAGTATGAGAAAGTTCCCCATGGGGTAGTGAAGGAAGTCTTATACTGATCCTCTTTGTGAATATGGATCTAGTTGTACCCCAAGAATTTGTCCATAAAGGAGAGAATCTCATGTCCAGTGCAATCATCGATGATCTGATCGATGGAAGGGATAGGGTAGTTATCTTTTGGACATGCCAAATTCAGATCAGGGAAGTTAGTGCAAATGTGAATGGTGCCTTTATTTTTGTTCACAGGGATGGGATTGGATACCCATTTGGTATACACAATCAGATAGATGAGACTAACTTTTCCTAACTTTTCAATCTCGACCTTTTACCAAAAAAAATATAAAAGAAAAAACATAACATTCTTCTCTTTTTGGCCTAACAAAGAGATATGATACCACTTGTAGTGATATAGAACCCTTAAACTTCATAATAAACCCTTAACTTTATAAATACCAATATGAATCCACACAATAATAGACACACAAATATAGAGAGAACCCTTAACACCATCAAATACTCAGTATTGAAAGAATAACTCCACAAGCCATGCTTGCTACAATACAATACATATGAAATCTAACATATCTCAATATAATGATACTCAAGTATATTTATACTTTCTCATGAATATTTTTAGGGGATCTATGCCAAATACCCCTTATTATTATATTATTTTCTCTAACTACCTAGTGGGAATATTCATTACCCATCAACTACCAAGTGGGCATGTTCCATGATTATGGACACATTACATACATTCCCCTTGGGTACCTCCCTAGGTACTCCATATTATCTTTCCTAGTTGAATTATAGTTTAGGGGATACATGCAATATTAACTTCACCAAAATTAAATTGGGAACGCCAAGTAGACAATTTTGTATATAAATTAACACAATGAATAAAATATTATGGGTGATTTATAAGCCTTAGAATACATTCCCTTTGATATGCATCCTTGGGGTATAAAATTTTGTATCATTTCTTACAATTTTAGGTTTGATTTATGTTTCTCTAGATGAAGTGTTGATAATTCTTCTTTATGTACAAAATCCAAACTACCACTTTCTTTTTGTTTCCTTTTAATTTTTAATTTTTTTGTTAATGGGTATTTTACCAAGAGAATAAATTTAAAACCACAAAGACAAAGAACTTATTTTTTTTAAGATTACTTAACCCCTTTCAATATATTCTTCAATGCAATCAAAGCCCTATTTTTTGGATGGTACAAAACTAGGTTTATAGATCTACTTACATTTACATGTGTTTCTTGTCTTACTCTTTGCCTATGATTTAGAAGAACAATCATTTTTTGGATTTTATACATTTGGAATGAGTAGATATTGAAGGAACATTGCCACACAATATTTATATATATTCTTCCTTTTGACTAGTACAATAAGATTCACTTCAATGTTTTATAAATCCTTACCAATTAGGTACTTGAAAGAACAATCACTTGGAAATAACACTTTTTTTGCCACTACAACAAAACATGCTATTAGTGCCTATTTTAACTTCAAATTTTAGTCTTATTTTTTTTTCAATTTGGCATGGCTTCCTGTATCTAAATTTGATGTTAAACAACAATTCAAAATAACAACGAGTCTAGCTTCCTTTTTAGCATTGAGTTTAGCTTCATTTTTAGCATTGAGTTTAGTTTCCTTTTTATCGTCGACTTTTGCTTCCTTTTTAGTGTTGGGTTTAGCTTCCTTTTTAGAACCAACTTTAGCTTCCTTTTTAGCACTGACTTTAGTTCCCTTTTTAACACTAATTTTAGCACCAAATATTTGTAACTTAAAATTTACAGAAGAAAAACAAATATTTTATTTAAATTGAAAAAACAGTAAAGGAATGTTGGGATTTTAACCCATATCACTTTCCAAAGGATAGGAGTTGTACTGCATCTACATTCCCACAAAAAATTGCCATTAAAAGTGGAGATTTGAACTGGCACTAGGTTAACCTAGTGCAAATTATAATTGGTAGGAATGGAAATGTAAAATAGTAAAAAAAGAAAACATAAATGGAAAATGGTAAGAGAATGTTGGGATTTGAAACTAGATCACTTGTGAAAAGGGAATAACTATCCTTGAGATACACTCCCACAAAAATATACCATTAAAATTGAACATCTAAATTGAAACTATCCTAACATATGCATGCAAACATGTGAATAATGCAAATCATAAATAAATATTAACATTTAATACAAAGGGGAAAATAAGTGATAAAATATATATGGGTACCAACATTTGAACTAAGATATTATTGAAGAATGTAACTTCAGAATATATTCTAATTTGGTTTATTTGTATTGTACTTCCTTTGGGAATTATTGATATTCTATTTGATCATGTAAAAATCATTGAAGGTGTCAACGTAAACCCTAATAGTTATGTCGGCCTAGAAGAATCCATAAAAGAATATTTTATTGTGAACTCGATAAGTCAGACCTGTTTGAAAGGTCAAGTCGGCCATGATAGGAAAAAGGTCAAGTCAAATTATTAGTATAAATAAGAGGCTCTCCCTCCTCATTTGGTCACCTCACTCACTCATCAAGTTCACATGAGTAGAGATATAGAGTCAAGGAGAGTAACTATTATTGAAGACTTCTTGTTTTGGGTTATTGCATGAGGATTGACATTGTACTTCCAACGAATCTATATTGAAGAATTTTTGTTGGGTTTTATGCCCCATGAGGGCTTCCCAAGATAAATTGTTATGTTCTATTGTCTATGTTGTGTTTTTTTATCTTGCAATGATCCTTTATGTTACTGCATTTAAAATTATAACATGGTTTCAGAGCTAGCCTGAAAGAAAACATTGTGCAACTGCAACTACAGGAAGTGAAAACTAGGATTTCTCTTTCAGGAGGATTTTCTCCATAGATTGGATGAAAAAGGGGGTCAAGGAA
The DNA here is from genome assembly GCA_027924585.1 of Larix kaempferi. Taxonomy (NCBI): domain Eukaryota; kingdom Viridiplantae; phylum Streptophyta; class Pinopsida; order Pinales; family Pinaceae; genus Larix; species Larix kaempferi. The sequence goes on along the minus strand of BSBM01000532.1, from coordinate 7,730,737 downwards.
ACTCACCCAAGGAGGGTGCATTTTTCTGTGGAAGCAAAATTCAGATAGGAGAAATTTTATTTTTGGGCCTACCATTACTGCTCGGGAAAACTTGGGCATCAATTTTTTGGCAAATATGTCCATAGTTTCAAAAGAAAAGTACCTTTTTCTCAACTCGCCTTAGGGATGCACATCTTTTCCTCCATTCAGTTTTTCAAGATCCCAAAGTTGAAAAATTAGGGTTTCTTTGACAAACCCTAAGTCATCATGAAGTCATATCTCAGAAGGCATTGAAGCAAGCACTTGATTGGAGCATCTCAATTGGTAAGTTCTACTATCTCTATTTCCATTTGAGGTTCTCATTTTATCAAGATGACAAACCATACCAAGCTTGAGGATAATATTGAAGGAGTAGATAATTTTTTTGCTTAGAAGTATAGAGTGATGCTCATTCTAGAAGAGAATGAATTGGACAATTATATCAAAGAAGACGTTGCAGGGCCAAGGGGATATGAAGACAAATCCAAGCACACGAAGAACTTGATTAAGGCCAAGAGGATCATTGTTGATTCCATCAAGGATCACTTGATCCCACACATCTCATCTCTACAAAATATGAAAGAGATGTTTGATGCACTAAAGAGATTATTTGAAGGAAATAACATTAATAGAAAGATGACCTTGAGAACTCAACTCTCAAGGGTGTGAAGATGAAAAGCTTCGAAAGAATTCAATCTTACTTCACAAGGGTCTCCCATATCAGAGATAATCTGGAAGCTATTGGATACCATGTTGAGAATGTAGAACTAGTAATGACCACCTTGAATGGTCTTTCAAGATCATGGGGGTCATTTATCCAAGGAATATGTTCTAGAAATAAACTTATCAGATTCATTGCACTTTGGGAAACTTTCACTCAGGAAGAATCAAGGATTGAAGCCAGAGAAGAGAAGTTAGTTGAAGAAGATAACCAAGCCATGACATCTCATACAAAGAGGAACAACAAAGAAGACCATTCTCACAAGTCTAGAAGATTCCACAAGAATCAAAGACGTCCCAGAGACTACTCAAACTTCAAATGCTACAATTGTGATGAGATGGGACACATTGCAAGAAATTGTCCCAAGAAGAAAGGAAACAAAAACAAAGTAAATCGGAGGAGGCATCATGCTCATGCTACGGAGGATGATGAACCGGTAAAGAAGAAAGCAAGGGAATATTCTTCAAGCGATGAAGAATACGTTCTGATTTCAACACTTACATGTATAGTTTATATTGGAAGGAATGATTGGCTTGTTGATAGTGGTGCTTCCAAGTGCATCACAAGTTTCAAGGATGCCCTCAAAAACTTAGCAGAAAAGGACTCACCTCATAAGGTGAAACTCGGAGACGATTACCAATATCCCATAAAAGGGGTAGGAGAATCTTCTTACAAGCTTGAATCGGGAAAGCCTATCAAGATGAAAGATGTCCTATAAGTACCGAGACTAAAGAAGAATCTACTTTCCATTTCAGCTTTATATGAGAAAGGGTTCTGAGTGACATTTGTGATGGCCAAGTACTTATGTGTCCTAAATGTAAAACCTTTGATGATGCAGTAGCGATTGGAGTACAAAAGGGAGGACTGTACAAACTCAAGGGACAACGAGAAAAAGCATTGGTTCACGAAACTATGGAACTAAGTGAACTATGGCATATAATGCTTGCACATATAAACTACAAGGAATTACTAATCATGAGAAAGATGGTGACTGGTCTACCTGAGATCCATACAAAACATTAAGGTGTATGAAACAGATGTGCAAAAGAGAAGAATGTGAAGAAACCATTTCCAAGCAATGATATCAATTCAAAGGAGATCTTGGAGATTATACACTTGGATGTATGTGGACCTATGTCTTCCAAATAACTAAGTGGGTATGCATACTATGTATCTTTTATTGATGATTATTCTCGCAAAACCTGGATCTACTTCTTGAAAACTAAATATGAAGTATTTAAAAAATTCAAAAAATTCAAAAAATTCAAATCCCTTGTATAAAATCACACTGAAAAGAAGATAAAGACCTTAAGATTAGATAATGGAGGTGAATTTAATTCAGGGGACTTCAAAACATTATGTAAAGAATCAGAGATTAAAAGGCAGATGAGCACTCCCTACAATCCACAACATAATGGTGTTGCAGAAAGAAAGACTAGAACAATAATGGAAGTTGTGAAGGCCATGATCCATGATCACGACATTCCAATGCACTTATGGGTGGAAGCAAAAAGAAAAACAATTTATGTACATAACAGAACTCCACATCATGTACTTGAGAAGAAGAAACATGTAGATATTTTTACATGTGAGAAGCCAAAAGTTATCCATCTCAGAATATTCGGTTTTCTTGTATATATACATGTTCCAAAATAGAAAAGAACCAAGTTGGATCCTTTAGGGAAGAAGGGCATCTTCGTCAGATATAGTGACTCATAAAAGGCTTACATAGTCTATATACCAATCTTTAAGAAGGTTGAGACCAGCAGAGATGTTACATTTGATGAAGATACAACTTTCAACAAATCGAGGTAGATTCACTCCGATGAAGCACATGAAGATGAAACTAAAGCTCCTAGAGTTAGAGATACAATTATGGAAGAGATGATTCCAGAAGAACCTGAAGACCATGATATGGCAGAGCCTCGGATACCTATAGACCCACCTTGATAAGTGAACAGTCACAAGAGAATACCAACCTGGGAACGAGAGATTGTTCAATATGTAGATAAGTATGGTTCTCCAGAAGGGACTTCCAGAGAAAGTAAGAGACCTCGACCATATTACAGCTATGTAGCATTATTGTGTGATATCATTGATGCGGAGCCTTCCTATTATGAAGAGGGAACCAAAAAGAAAGTATGGCAGGATGATATGATCAAGGAGTATAATTCGATCATGAAGAATGATGTATGGGATGTGGTTCCAAGACCAAAAGAGAAGTCGATAGTGTCTTCCAAATGGATCTACAAGATAAATCATGCAACATATGGAAGTTTCGAGAAATACAAGGAAAGATTTGTGGCTCGAGGATTCTCCCAGAAAGAAGGTATATATTATGAGGATACATTTACTCTTGTGGATAGATACACTTCGATCAGATCTATACTTGCTATAGCCACAATAATGAAGTGGAAGGTACATAAGATGGATGTGAAGAATTCCTTCTTGAATGGTGTAGTAGAAGAGGAAGTGTATGTGGAAAGACCACTAGGATTTGAGACACATGACAGGTAGAATCGTGTGTGCAGATTGAAAAAGGCCTTGTATCGATTGGAGCAGGAACCCAAGACATGGTGTGGCAGGATTGATGGATTTTTGATGAGCTTGGGATTTACCAAGAGTAAAGGGGATTCCAACCTTTACTACAAGGTTGAGAATGGGAAACCTATGATTCTATATTATATGTAGATGATCTATTTTTGACAAGTGATGAGAAGCTCATAGCAGAAACAAAGAGGAATATTTCCACAGAATTTAAAATTAAAGACCTAGGTACGATGCACTATTTCTTAGGTCTTAAGGTGTGGCAGAATCCAGAGGAAATTTTCCTGATTCAAGGAAAATATGCAATATAGATCCTGAATAGATTATGGATGCTGGATTGCAAGGCCATGGCCACACCTATGGCATCGAATATGAATTTGTTGTGTGATACTTCTTCAGAATTAGTGAATGCAACGGTTTACAAGAAAATGATTGGTTCATTGATTTATTTGACGAACATGAGGCTGGATTTATGCTTTATGGTGAACACACTGAGTCAGTACATGGTAGAGACGATACATGTTCACTTGGTTGCGGTAAAGGATGTGTCAGATATAATATGTATTTATATAATTTTTAAAAACTCTTATGATACCCTTAATGATGATCCAACTACTGGACCTACTCAACATCAAGAGATTTAGATTGCATAACTATACAATATTTCACTTTAACCACAGCTTGATTGAAATCATAGTGAGGGAATTTTAACATTGTCTCAAGATCTACAAGGTAGCATCTATAACAATACTCCTTTTTTTTTTTTAAATTCGATAGTTGTTGATCATGTTAGTTAATTAGAATGTGCATTAAATCAAGGAAGAATACATGCTCTTGGACAACACGATATAACAATAAACTCTCTACATTGTAAATGCATATAGATTATTAATATTTAACCATTCATGTCACCATAATCATCCCTTTGAACACTTTGAACCACAAGGATCAAACCAATCCATAGAGAAATATGTTTTCTATATTTGCAAATTTTACACGAACCAATTGGCGTTTAAATGTACTAATTAACTTTTCTGAGATTGAAAACATCCAAATCAGTGAAAAAATCACGCAACAGTGCCAAACTCATAATCAAATTATACAATAAAGACACGATTTAATACTCTAACCAAAAGGGGATCTAACCATGCTCTGATACCAAATGTAGGGAATCTCCAAGGACCTTGCTAAACCCACTAAATAACATGCACATATGTACAATAGTAGATGTATAATTTAATCAACAATTTTTTTTCTTCTTTTGAATCAACCACATAAAACAATAGCATCTTAAATATATCAACATATCTAACATAGAACAACTGTATAATAAATATTAACCAACCAAAATGGATGAAATCATAAAGAAAATTGTGTTGACCTATACCCTTGTCGCATGATGCCAAAGGCTGAGGAAGGATATCAAATTTCCACCGCAGTTTTGCTCCTCGAATTCCAATCATCAGATGTCCACCAGAAACCACCCTATTGCTCCCAAAAGTTACTCTTCTTCCCTTGGGATTCCTGCATTGTAATGGAGCTTAATGAAAGAAAACATTAGCATAGCCAGGGTATGTAGATTGATACTAAGAGGATATCAACCTCGTTCGTACAATAACGAGCTAAACCCTCCAAAAGTCACCGTGTAAACTCAACATAATCTATGCCATCCAACAATAGGGTAAAAGAGATGAGAGCCTCATGCGCTCTACTTCTCTTTATAGCCATCCGAACTTTCCATGCATCTCATCCATGAATAATTCCGAATTATTTTAATTACTTTTTTCTTTTATTATTCACCCACCAAGTGTCACTTCTCTCTTCATTCATATTTTTCTAATTTTTATTTTGATATTTACTCTCACCTAATCTCCTATCTTTTCTCTCCGATTCCTTCAATTTCTCCTAATTGTGTGTGTGCATGGTTTTACTAATTTTTGAAATAAATTTCTTTCTTTATTTCCTTTAATCACAATTTAATTCCTATTTGCATTTAGTAATTTATCCTAGCTTTGTGTCTACATGATGGTTACTAAATTTGCAATAATCTAGTTCTTTTTAAACACACATTCTTACCCCCCATTTAGTGTTTTATTTTTACTGTTGTGTTCTCATTGCGACGAGCATATTAAGGGTGCCATGCTCCATGCATGCCCTTCATTTATATCCCTTCTATGGTGCATTCCATTATTGTGAAACCCCCAGTCTAATCCTTGTAAGTGACCGAATCCATGGCCTACCCTTACGACAACATGCATCTGATTTGCAAAATCCTCTCTCACTTTTGAACTCGCCACTTGGAGTAATCACTAGTCTTAGATCTTCTTCCCATTCATCCCCATTACCTGATGTGGATCGATTGACAATCACAATCTAGTACCTGCATGTAAAACACTACACGCATCAAATCCATCTAAATAAAGCATAAAATATCAATTTATATTAGGTCAGCATCACCTGTCATGGATACCCTGACTCAATCTAGAGTTCACGCGGTATTGAAACCACCTGAAATCACATGTACCTATATTTTCCTTTCACACTCAACAACCCATCAAAAGCACATGATATACATAAACATATATGTATTCATTTAATCATCATTCCATAACCTCATGGCATCATCAAATCATCATTACATAATTTTATGGCAATATAAAGATCAAATCATCATTTCTCAATTTCATAATAAATAACTTTAAAACACTTTTAACTCAATCATCCAAGTACTAGTTTCCACACAAGCTAGCTCATTTGAAACTGAATTCCCTCAAAATAACATAGCATAATAATCCAAGTATGAATTCACACACTATCGTGTCATTCCTCACTGAACTCACCCAAGTTATAGGTTCGTAATAATAATAAAAGTCGTAAAGTAAAAACATGGCACTACAAAGGGAAGGGAGAATTCATTACCTTTGTCATGGAGGTTCTTCTAGGAAACCTTATACTCCATGCATGAAATGCTAAAATTGCAACAAAAAACAAAGTAAAAGATAACAAATTAATAAAGGAAAATCAAAATAAAAGAGGAAGGGAGAATCCATTACCTTTCACGTGGAGGTTCCTCCATCAAACTAAAACCTAAGCCTCAATGAGGATGAAACCCTAAGGGAGAAAGGAGAAGGGGGGATAAGATAAGAGATAAAGAGAGTAAATGAGAAAATAATGAAAGAGTAGACCTGTATTGAGGGGTTTTTATGTAGGAAAATATGAAATTACAATTAAAATAATAGAAATTCCCTCACACTCATGAGGATTTAGACAAGCAGCTTATTTTTAGCCCTGAATCATTTTTAAATTTCATTTTGAAAATCCCCTCCCTGCTTTTATTTCATTACTCAAGAAACCTGATGCTAAAATATAAGCTAATTTAAGTAGGCACCAAAAATGAATCTAACCTCGATGCTAAAAAGGAAGCTAAACTTGAAACTAAAAAGGAAGCAAAAGTCTATTCTAAAAAGAAAACTATTCCTAGTGCTAAAGCACTATTAGCACCAAATTTAGCATTTATTTTAGATAAATTGGGTGCTAAAAAAAAAGCTAAACCCGATGCTAAAAATGGATCTAAAATCAACGCTAAAAGGGAAGTTATTTCTAACACTAAAGATTGTTAGGATATTCCTATACTCCATCCTAGTCCTCCTAGCTTTTCTGTCATTTTAATTTTCATTCATGCATGCAAAATTAGGGTTTGCATGCATCCTAGTCATCAACACCAGCACCTAGCCCTCAGCAAACTAGCCCCCGGAGCTTCTTTCAGATCAATTTCAGCTCTCCTAGAGTTTAGTGCGCCCTCCTTTCACCTACTACATGAGAAGGGCGCCTTTCTTCACCTACCAGTCCAGTTTAGTTCAGTTATCTTCAGTTCTTTCCTTGATTTATGGATTAACTGACTCCTAACTGACCTTACCACTCCGATGGACCTCCAGTGTGACTAGACAGCCTGTTCTGACTTCAGTTAGCTCCATCTGCGCCCTCCACTGAGCCTCCTTCACTACATTAGTGCTTCCATGCACCAATTACACCAACCACACTCAGTTAGACTTAGTTTGACTCCCGGTTGACCATTACTTGTGCATTGATGACTTCACTGATGAGAAGGTGGACTCCTAGTTAGGCATTGATGACTCTCCATTGATTATGGATATGTGCATGAAGGCCAATTCGAATTCAACCTAGTGAATTCGAATCCTCATACTCATCATTGTATATTTACCAGTTTATTATTCTGTTTAATGTAACATGTGTAATTATTTTGCCTCAATCAGAGTTTCTTTGGATCTAAGTTCTATTGCTTGTCTCTTCTTCTATTATTCCTAAATTCTTTCATTGTGAGGTTTACATCATCTCTTTGGATCTTATGTGGGCAATTTCACAAAGATGACACTAATAGTGCCAACGTTAGCACCAATTTTAGTGCCAACCCATGAAATAAAACCAATTTTTCTTTAAAACTGTTAGATTTTCAGAATTTAATACATTCTGATATAGGATCTTGACTAAAGCAACAACATGTACAGCATATCAATCATAAGAGACAAGAGACAAGAGACACAAAACATTTCACTGGGGAAAACCAAGAAGGTGAAAAACCCCGCAACTTCCTCAGAGATAGAATAAACATCAATACAATGATCACCATGATCAAACCCAAGAGATAGATATCTACAGCAGCATGCTCCTCCTCCACTTGTGCGCACCCTTCTCTTCTCTCACTAATGCGAAGTGAGACAATGAGACAATGTGTAAAATGAGGGAGACACACTCTCTATTTATACACTACATCACTTGACCTTTACACAACTAGGTCGGTCCCAACTTAAACACATAACATAATGTTGACTGGGCCGACCCCCAATAGGGTGTTCTAATAACCCTTTGACCCACATGACTCATACAGGGCCGACCCCAACAAGGTGGTCTAATAACCCATCAATTATAAGTTACGACACTTACAATATAACTTGTGACACATGCAAGTACAACTGACGACACTTCCAATCGGAGGAATAATAAATCTCCGTTGGGGATACAATAAAGTACAAATACAATATACAAGTGAATATCTTCCAAAGTTACAAATACATTAACACTCCCTCTTAACTAGGAAGGTATTCTCTTGACACAATGCATCAATACATATAGGCACAAGTCTTCAATTCTGGAGTTGGATCATCATCACTGGATCACGAAGCATCATCATCATCACTACTACTGTACTCGACATCTCGATCACTGGGCTATCTCTGAATTCTTCTCATCATAGGAAGTTCTACAGAGCTAGCCCTTTTTCATGCTGGATGTAGGCCCACCACCTATAGGTCTTCATCATCACTGGCCATACTGTGGAATCCTCAGGACTTATTACGTGCATCAACAAAACCTCGAAAGAGCATCCCAGGACTTTTACGAGATCACTACTCAACCTATCGGATCTCCTAGGGAAATATTATATGTGGCCTCCACAAAACCTCGAAAGAGCATCCCGGGACTGATTATGAGCACATAGCTCAACTTATCGGATCTCCCAGGATATTTTACATGCAACTGCACAACCTCTCCACAGCCATAGAGTATCATCTTGATACTTATCATAACATCGTTCACGAAGCATAACCAAGATGCACATCACACAACACTTACAATCACCAGCATGGGAAGACACACTTCAACCATACGTGAAAGGATCAACACTTATATCTACGCCATGGGAAGACACACTTCAACCATGCGAGAATGGCACAGCACTTATCTTGCAACCATGGGAGAACACATCTACAACCATGCTCAAATGGCACAACACTTATATCGTAGCCATGGGAGAACACATCTACAACCATGCTCGAATGGCACAAAACTTATATCGCAGCCATGGGAGAACACATCTACAACCATGCTTGAATGGCACAGCACTTATATCGCAGCCATGGGAGAACACATCTACAACCATGGCTCGAATAGCACAACACTTATATTGCAGCCATGGGAGAACACATCTACAACCATGCTCGAATGGCACAACACTTATATCGCAACCATGGGAGAACACATCTACAACCATGCTCGAATGGCATCATCCCTTACATCTGCACCATGTGAGAACACATCTAACACCATGTGAGATTGGCTCCAGCAATTACATCATGACCATGGGAGAACACATCTACCACCATGTCTGAAAATCCCATAAATTACATCGCGACCATGGGAGAACACATCTACAACCATGTCCGAAAAGCCCATGTGCATTTGTGTCTTCGGAACTCATCACACATAATCCAACTGATTATGTAATGTATCCACCTAATACATGTCATCACATATGATCATCCTGATCATCATCATAGCATCATCCTGATGCATATCATCCAGAGTATCATCCTGATACTCTACTCACATGATCATCCTGATCACGGTCACTGCATCGTCTTGATGCATATACATATACATGATCCAACTGATCATACCGAATGGTAACTGGAGCATCATCTTGATGCTCATCACACAACTCTTACATCCATAGCCATGGGAAGGATCCTCCTCTCACCATGCTTGGAATGGCTCCTACAAATGTGTCCCATCACTTCTTCCTCGAAGTATCTTCAATCTGAAGAACACTAAGCCTCCCTATGAAGTAATCAAACTTCACTTTGGCTAGTGGTTTCGTCAACACATCAGCAACCTACTCATCTGTCGCAACATATAGGAGCTTCACTACTCCTCTCTACACCATAGCCCTGATATAGTGATATTTGATCTCAATATGCTTCGACCTATCATGAAACACTAGGTTCTCAGACAGCTTCACACAACTATGGTTGTCACAGAAGATATAGGTAGCATCCAACGGGAGATCAAATAACTCAGACAGTAGCTTCCTAAGCCATACTGCCTCACAAATAGCTGAACAATCTGCAACATACTCTGCTTCGGCTGTACTCAGTGTTGCGCAGGACTGCTTCTTGCTAAACCAAGAGATCACACCTGATCCCATACTGAAGCAACACCTAGAAGTGCTCTTCCTATCTGCAGCACTGCCTACCCAATCTGAATCAACATAACCATGCAGGTTAAAATTTTGATTCGCATCATACTTGAGCCCATAATCAACAGTACCCTTCAGGTACCTCAGAATATGCTTTACAACAACCAGGTGAACACCTCTCGGATCCATTAGGATCTGGCTCAATGTGTTCACCGCAAAGCAAATATCTGGTCTCGTATTCGTCAAGTACATCAAGGACCCAATCACCTGACGATACATCGTGGCATCAACCAGCTCATATGAAGCATCACACAGAAGCTTCAGGTTCGATACCATAGGTGTGGCCATGGCTTTGCAGTCCATCATCACGAACCTCTTCAGGATCTCTACTGCATACTTTCCTTGTCCAAGGAAGATTCCATCCGCACTCTGCCACACCTCCATGCCTAGAAAGTAGTGCATCATACCCAAGTCCTTCATCTCGAACTCGACAGCAAGCTTCCTCCTCGTATCAGCAATCAACCTTGTAGTAAAGGTTGGAATCTGCTTTACTCTTGGTAAAGCCCAAACTAGACAGGAAGCTGTCTATCCTTCCGTAGCATGTCTTGGGTGCTTGCTTCAAGCCATACAAGGCTTTCTTCAATTTGCACACATATGACTCCCTGTCATGTGTCTCAAATCCAAGTGGCTACTCCACTTTCTCTTTGACTACACCATTCAAGAAAGCTGTCTTGACATCCATATGGTGTATCTTCCACTTCAATATCTTCAATAGATAGTTTTCTTGATCTTCGTTGCTAGAACAAATGTTATTTTCCTTCTTTTGTAGGTGATTGCACATGATCTTTCTTACAAGTCAAGTTCAATTGCATGATTAGAAACTTCTCATAGTTTCATAACAAAATCTTACACATAAGAATATATGTCATACAGTCATGCAATTATTTTAGCCAATGTTTCAATACATCATTTATCCATATCCTGTAACTTTCCAAATGCCTTCCATCTCTACCAGAACATTGTTAAGAGTGTGCACAACTCCCAACATGTTAGCAAAGAGGTTTCATTCTAGATAAGTAGCAATGGAATGTTGTATAGTACCATTGGAATGTTGTATAGTACCATAGGCCACTTACCCATCACATGCATATTAGTAGTATATTGTTCAATAATGCAAATATCTTAATATGCATAATACACACCCTAAATTTAGAAACATAAGTATGTACATAACTGAACAACATCATTTAAGTAATCATATATATAATAAATGACAATTCAAATACTTATCTTTGTTTGATTGTTGGGTGGACTCTCTCTTGATATTTGTCTTCTGGAGTGCTCCCTGTTGATCTTTGCTTCCTTGCAAGAACTTTTGGAGTGTGCTCCCTCTTGATCTTTGCTTCCTGGATTACCTGTCCTTGAACTTATATTCATCCTGGACCACTATGCATGCTTAAGTGTGCATTAATGTCATCATTGTGTTATCCTCAAGATCTCATGCATAACCATACATATATTAGTATAATCTCAATACTATCAAAACATTATGATTCTAAATACTCTTAACATCTATGGTCATGATCATTTCACACATAGGCATTAGTATTAAAGGTCTCAGAGAGGAATTCTATTACTCAGGCATATTCTTATTGACCATAGGACTCTTCTGGTTAGTCATATCATCAATCAAAGTAAGAAACATAATATGCATAAACTGTTGATTACTTAAACTTCTAACTTCAAGAATAATCATTCATACAAAAGTATAAGATCCTAACACAAAGTAGGATTCTAACTTGATATAGGAAAAACACACCTGGTTATCATGTTTCCTAGTTATGTCTAACATACCCGCATAATGTCTTCTTGTTCTTCTTCAAAGACTTGTGCTAGTAACCTGCATAACTCATAAGTTAACCATTGTAGAACCAAAATTATACATACCTCATAAGTGGAGCTTCTATGTGATCCATGACTATGGATGAGTCTTTGTCTTCATGTCACCATGGTCATATGTTCTTGAACTAGAGCTTTCTTGATGTACCTTTCATGTTAGCGGATAACATCAACCTCATACAACATCATAGTGCATTAGTACAATCATAAGTGTCATAACCCTAATCAATGAATGTCTTCTATCATTCACATGCATTCATACTTTTACTAGGGTAATAAGACAAGTCTAAAATTAATCAAGATTGTACTAACCTCAATAATATGAATACAAACATATCATAAACTTAATCATGAACATATTTCACAAACATACCTGTATATCTTCAAGTCATACCTGTCGGGATTGCTTGTAGACTTTTTGTGTAATGCCTTAGCCTCATCTCCCTCTGGAACTGGAATCTCTTCACTTATGTAGGTGTCCAATTCATCATCTTCTAGGATTAACCCAATCCACTTTGATTTGCTGAAATTGGATCTGGAGCTGGATCAAGGTTTGTTAGAGAAACCCTAAAAATTCAAACTTTGAATTTCAAACTTCTGGTTGGATGAAAAGATGTGCCTTGCTGAGCTGATCAAGCTAGTATACTTCAATTTTGAAATCTCCAAATTTGACCCCTCAAAATTGCCTTTGAAACTTACGGATCTTCTGGACAGGATCCCGAACTAGGGTTTGATAAAGCCCAGTATTCTTCCCATCCAAAAGGTTCGATCTTGTGTTCTAAACTTTGATTTTTCTGAGGATCTTCCATCCGTGGTCACAGATTTCAAAAATTCAAACTTTTGTAAAAGCCCTAATTTTCCACCTTTCCGATCAAAATCCCGAACTAGGGTTTGATCAAGCCCGACTTTCTGCCCAACCAAAAAATTCGATCTTGGTCTCTAAATTTTGATTTTGATGAGGAGCATCCAGCCATGGTCTCCGATTCCAATAATTCCAACTTTCTACGAAACCCTAAATTCCCACAGTAGAGACAAACCAAGAATGAAGGTGCTCAGAATGCAATTCTGTTTTAACAGAAATATGCACCTGATTGTTTCTGGTGTAACTCAGAAATTTCGGATCCACAAGGTCTGCAACTTTGGCTTGTGGTAGCCTGACCTGTCTTCTTTCCAACCCCATGGGAATTACCTCAATTGGATTCTCTTAGAGAGATTTATTCCAAGTGTCGCAATGTGACCTGTCTATGGGATAAAACAGGAGAGCGAACTTGTACGGAGTGCCACGTGTCACTGGTTCAACTTCGACCTCTGAAAAACTTACCTATGAAAGTACAGTCCATTACCTACCTGTAATTTTTTACGAAATTTCATTTGGAGCTTCCTAGCCCAAGTTGTGACCTTTTTGGCTAGGTCACCTGTTTATGACTAAGATCTGGAAGAGGCAGAAACCCTAGATTGTACAGATCATAAATCACAAAGTACAGCAAATTAGAAGTTTTTCTTTGGAAACAAGATACATGGGGATGTTATCTACAACATTTAGAAGTTTCAAAACCTGAAGCTTCGCCAAAATGGATTTATAGCAAAAGTGCCACGATGACTGGTTTTTGCTATATCAAGCCCTAGCTTCCGATTTCTCGCAAGTGCAACAAGTCTCATAAATGCCATAGCATGCTTTCCTTCAGGATAGCTCTGATACCATGTTAGATTTTCAGAATTTAATACATTCTGATCTAGGATATTAACTGAATCAACAACATGCACAGCATATCAAGCATAAGAGACAAGAGACAATAGACACAAAACATTTCACCGGGGAAAACCAAGAAGGTGAAAAACCCCGCAACTTCCTCAGACATAGAATAAGCATCAATACAATGATCACCATGATCAAAACCAAGAGATAGATATCTACAGAAGCATTCTCCTCCTCCACTTGTGCACACCCTTCTCTTCTCTCACTAATGCGAAGTGAGACAATGAGACAATGTGTAAAATGAGAGATACATACTCTCTATTTATACACTACATCACTTGACCTTTACACAACTAGGTCGGCCCCAACTTAACCACATAACATAATGCTGACTGGGACGAACCCCAATAGGGTGGTCTAATAACCCTTTGACCCACATGACTCATACAGGGCCGACCCCAACAAGGTGGTCTAATAACCCATCAAGTATAAGTTACGACACTTACAATATAACTTGCAACACATGCAAGTACAACTGACGACACTTCCAATCGGAGGAATAATACATCTCCGTTGGGGATACAATAAAGTACAAATACAATATACAAGTGAATATCTTCCGAATTTACAAATACATCAACAAAAACTATTAAAAGATCACTAAAAGGTTAATAAAAAGAAAAAAATAAAGATAAAAAGGATGCTAATCACATGGTTTTATTGTAATGTGCTATGCTTCTAGCAACTATAAATGGCATTCCCACCTGCACATCAATGTGGGATTTCAAGAAGATGTACATTCAACATGAAGAAAGGCATCATGTGTTATGATACATGGTGTACCCATGAATGTAAGAAATGATTTTACATTGGTAGACAAAAATGATCAATCTAAAAATATTTATAGACCTTTATTGTAATCCTCACTTTCACCCATCCCAATCATGTGCTTTCTTTTATTGCATACTAGCCTTGTGATAATTAGATATTGGCTTGGTTACATAGATTCATAGTTCACCAAGATCAAATGCATTGATTCAAATATAAATGTCCAATAATGTTGAGGTTTCTTGATCTTGAATAAGAGTACAACCCCACCAATCACTTGGTGGGTACATAATGTTAGACTTTCAAGTTACTCTAAAAATGTTAACACCATGTTTGGAGGTACTCCATGAGATTTGGGGTACATGGTGTATGACTAGCCCTTGGATGGTCCAATATGGGTTGCATTATGAGAGATGGTCCATGATGGATATGCATAGTTGAGAGTGGATGCTTGACCTTGGGATGGTGTTGGATTGGCTACCTTCCCTTAGGCATTTGAGATATTCGCATAGTATGGTGGATGCTCTTCATTGAGGCCTTTTGGAGGAGCCTCTTACTTGGAGAGCACCTTTCAGGGAATGTGGAGAGTTTTTCATCATGGATGAGGGATTCAATCCCTAGTTGGCATGTGGCATCTTGGTTTCATATTCAAAGGATTGGAGATGGCTCCAGGACTATTGGGGTTCTTATAGTGTTCTTTTAGGGGGTAGCTAGCTCAGTGGATTACTTTGATTTGGATGATAAATGGATTCTATGGAGGCTCATGATGGAGGGGTGTGGAATTACCTTGCATAGATACATCTCCTTGGAGTCATTTTTGTGCATAGAATCACCATTGGAGCATGACACTTGTACTCTTGAATGGATGTATCACTTGTCCTCTGGCCATGACCGTACAAATTCCTAGTGCATAATTTAAGCTTTCTGCTTTCGGTCAAACCTCATATGAATTGGTACTATGGTCGCGCCCTGGTCTTCACTTCGTGTTTTCTTACTTAGATACCTTTCATGTTGATTTCCAAACAAATGGATGGACATCTCTCGTCATTATTGCAATGGAATTCTCTTCTCACACCGTGAATCTCTTCTGATGTGGGTAGGATTCTTCACTTGATTTGAAAGCAAGTTTCTCTCCTATCTTCGAAGAGTCTTACACTCAAACTATTCTCCTTTCTTTGAAGAGTCTGAAGCCTTCTCTAATACCATGCATTACTTCATGAACTGTTTAAATGCATACAAGGATACTTCTCGAGAAATATCTAGCTACCAACAAACTATTTAGATGCAATGTAACGATTTTGACACTATCAATCTTGGGACTCACAAAGAACTAAACACTATTTGACTTGTCAACAACTAACAGCTAACAATGGGAGCAATTACCATACTCTAACAATAAATACTATAGTTAAACATTTGCTCATCGTCTTTGAGAATATTCTTCAAGGCATACATAAATGTCATTTTTAACATGCATATGGACAGAGTGATCCATTGAGGTTCATATTGGGTAATTTTGGGTATTATGTAGAGTTATAATTACATATGAATTAACTTGAATCAATGAAATACATGAAATATGTGGATGGTCATCCATAACCTTCAATATATTTGCTTCAGGGTTGATGAGTTCAATTCAACCAATGAACATATATAATATTTTATTACTATAGAGCATTCATTATCCAATATTCACAAATTTTGTTGGGAATGACACGTAAGGTAAATTTGAACCATGTAATTTATTTCTATGTCATGAGTAGATAATTTTTTCCAACTAGTTATGTGTGAGATCATTTCTTCTAGATTTTTATGAGCAATATCTAGAAAACATAAACTCTTAATTTGCATGTAATTGCACAGAACATGTGTGATCCAATTGTCTAGAATAGAACCATTAAAAAAAATATGCATGTGAGAAGAACCTGCAGCAATTAATTGATGAATACACAATATATCAGATCACCAAATATTTTTATTGATCGCAGGACACTTCGAGGGGGAAACCTCCTTTGAGAAATCTCAATACAAAATAAATTCACGGTAACTTCATTGGCCTCAACAAAAACTTATATACTAAGTCTAGGAGCCAATACTATGGGTCAAAACCATGGGCCAATACAAACTATGGATCAACAAATACTACAAGACGACTTATAAAGCATATGCGTCCAACAATAATAATACAAACTATGGATCAACATACGGGATGACTTACAAAGCATATGCATCCAACAAAAATATACTAACAAAGTAAAGAGAAGGGTTGACATGGGTTCCTAACATCCCCTCCCCCTTAGAAAAAGATTTGTCCTCAAAGCTTTAGATGTGGAAATTGTTGTTGAATCTGAAGGAGTGGTTCCCATGTAGCATCCTCTAGTTGCATTCTGTGCCACTGAATTAAGACCTCTGTGATAGAGCGAGAGCGAAGCTGATGAGTGCGCTTATTGAGGACAGCCTCCGGCTCCAAAAGGATGGATCGTTCATTATCCAGTTCTGGTAAAATAGTTTGTCCTCTGATGTTGGTGCCAAGAACTTTCTTCATACAAGAGACATGAAATACTGGATGAATGCAGGAAGAAGGAGGAAGTTCCAATTTATAAGCAACAGACCCAATCTTCTGAAGAATCCTATATGGCCCATAGAACTTTGGAGCGAGCTTATGACGCCCTTTGAGTTTCAGGGAGGATTTCTTGTAAGGATGGAGATGAAGAAAAACCATATCACCTGCTTCAAAAGTGCGCTCAGAACGGTGTTGATCGGCTTGTTGCTTCATGCAATTTCTTGCCATGTGAAGATTTTCCCGCAAAATGTGAAGAATCTGATCGCAATTTCGAAGGACCATGTCAACTGCCTGAACTGGTGAACTGCTGGGGGTGTACGGAAGAAGAAATGGCGATGCCTGACCATAAACTGCTTCATATGGAGTCATTTTAGAGGCAGTGTGGTAAGAGGTATTGTACCACCATTCAACGAGAGGGAGCCACTTTTCTCACTGATGTTGTTGTTTAGATGTGAAGCAACGAAGATAAGTTTCCAAGAATTTATTGATAATTTCAGTCTGACCATCTGTTTGTAGGTGATACCCTGAACTCATCTTCAGTTTGGTGCTAGTGTGGCGAAATAGTTCTGTCCAAAAATGACTGGTGAAAGTCGCATCACGATCCGAGACAATGGAAGAAGGGATTCCATGAAGACGAAAGATTTGGTCCAAGAAAATTTGAGCGACTGAGGAGGCTACATAGGGATGGATGAGAGCACAAAAATGACTATATTTGGAGAGGCAATCAACCACAACCAAAATCACTGTCTTCCCTCCAGATTTAGGGATCCCTTCAATGAAATCCATAGAAATATATTTCCAAATCTATGTAGGTATGGGAAAGGGTTCGAGAAATCCAGGAAGGAGTGTCGTTTCACCCTTATTGCGCTGGGAGGTATCACATTCATCCACTATTTGTTGAATTGCCCTTTTCATGCCCTGCCAACAGAAGTTACGCCATGCCCGCTCAACGTTTTTAGGAACCCATAGTGCCCTGTTGATGGAGAAGCATGGAGTTCATAGAAGACAACCTGTTGAATATCTATGCTCTGGGGAAGCACCAGACGACCCTTGTATCTCAAGGAAGCACCATCCCAAGAGTAATGTGGTACATCAAAAGGTTTGTTGGCTAAGCATTGGATGATTTGAAATAATGAAGAGTCATAGCCCTATTGAACAGATTGCAACCAATTTGGAACAAGCATAGAAATAGCTGAAAGAGAACCTTAGTCATCAAATGTGCAAGAAAGAGAATCCGCCACAATATTTTCCTTACCCTTCTTGTAAGTGATCTCATAGTCATAACCCATGAGTTTGCTAACCCATTTCTGTTGTGTTGGGGAGGATACACGTTGTTCCAAGAAATATTTCAGACTCTAGTGATCAGTCTTGATGCAGAAATGATTCCCTAATAGGCATGGTCGCCACTTCTGTACTGCATGCAAAATAGCCATCATTTCCTTCTCATATGTAGAGGAAGCTAAATTCTTACCTGAAAGGGCTTTGCTGGTGAACGCAATGGGGTGTTTATCTTGAAGGAGAACAACACCAAGTCCATTTCCACAAGCATCACTCTCAATAGTGAAGGGCTTGGAAAAATCAAGCATAGCTAGAACGGGTGTAGTACACATAGCTTGTTTCAGTTTTTCAAATGCACACTTAGTAGCATGTGTCCATGTAAAAGCATCATTTTTCAATAGAGCAGTTAATGGAGCTGCAATATTCCCATAATCCTTGAAAAACTTGCGGTAGTAGCCAGTCAACCCCAAAAAACCATGAAGGCTCTTGAGTGTTTGAGGATGTGACCAATTGTTCATGGTAAGGATTTTGGCAGGATCCACGCGAACCCCTTGTGCTGAGATAATGTGCCTGAGATACTCGACTTAATTCTATCCAAAAACACATTTAGACTATTTGGCATGGAGATGATGGTCAAAGAAAAGTTGCATTACAAGATCCAGATGCTGGAGATGTTCAGCCCATGTTTTACTGTAGATGAGGATATCATCGAAGAATACCAAAATGAATTTCCGCAAGTAGGGTCGGAATATTTTATTCATCAAGGCTTGGAATGTGGAAGGAGCATTAGTGAGGCAAAAGGGCATGACCAAAAACTCATAGTGGCCATCATGTGTGCGGAAAGCTGTTTTAGGGATATGATCCTCATGAACCCAAATTTGATGATACCCAGAACGAAGATCCAACTTGGAGAAAAATTGAGCACCATGAAGCTCATCAAGAAGCTCATCAACAATAGGAATTGGAAACTTATCCTTGATGATGAGGCGATTGAGTGCTCAGAAGTCAATGCAGAGGCGTCGTGACCCATATATTTTGCAGACAAGAAGAACTGGTGAAGAAAAGCAACTAGTGCTTGGGCGAATAATACCTTGCTTCAGTAAGTCCCAAACGAGCATTTCAGTCTTTGTTTTTTGGTGAAATGGGTAGCGATAGGGCCTGATGTTGGGAGGAACGATTCCAGGAAGGAGCTGAATACGATGGTCCTCTGTCCGTGAAGGTGGAAATCCCACTGGTTCAACAAAGACAGATGTATATTGATCCAGAATTTGTTGTAGATCCAAAGGAGTAGTGGAGACCACTGATGGTTGCATCTGAATGGAATGGATCTGAGCGATGACACCATGTGAATTCTTCTTAAGGATTTTTTGCATGCGATGTGAAATGATGATGCCGAGAGACCCTGGTTGTAAGCCTGTCAATGTGTGTTTTTTTCCATTGGGGGAAAACTGCACCCAAAGTTCAGCAAAATCCCATAATATGGGGCCAAGTGTGCGTAGTCATTGAGCGCCCAAAACCACATCACACCCTCCTAAGGTCAAGGAAAACATGTCAGAGTGCAGGTTATAATCTCCCATAGAGATACGCACATTAAGACACTTCCCTTTTGCAAGGTAAGGTTCCCCCATTGGCAACCATGAATTCAAAGTTGGAGCAAGGATGGATAAAACAATCAGCCTATTTGGAAATCTGAGGGTCAATGAAATTATGAGTGCTACCAGAATCAATGAGTATTGTAAGAGGAAGCTTCTTGAAGTAACCCCTAACCTGCATTGTTTGGAGGGTGGTGATTCCAGCTAAAGCATGGAGATATATCTCTGGTTGGTCGTCCTGAGACGGAGGGTCAATAGGCGGCTCCTGAATGTCGACCTGAGCATCCATTGTATCTGGAGATTCTTCACCAATTTCAGAGGCAGACGGAGAATCCACATCCAAGAGATAGAGCTTTTGTTGAACACATTTATGTCCTCGAGTGAATTTCTCATCACAATTATAACAAAGCCATTTTTCTCTGCGTGCCTGCATCTCTATTTCAGACAAATGCTTGATAGGAGTAGGTTGAGGAGCTGGTGGGATGGGAGGTCGTTGAGAACCCATATTTCAGAAGGGAACAAAAGTGGGTTTGGAGCATTGTTGGGCTACAATCTTGTCTTCTGCCAACTTAGCCAACCCCAGGGCTTCCATCATTGTATTGGGACATAACATTTTGACCTCAAAGCAGATTGCATCCTTTAGACCACTAATAAAACAACTCCGGTAGAATTCATCAGGCAATCCTTCGGTGTGGTTGGCTAGTTTCTCAAATTCACTTTGATACTCTCTCACAGTTCCAATTTGGCGAAGTTGAGTGAGGGCTCTGGTGAAGTCATCAAAAGCACTAGGACCAAATCGTTGCAAAAGGAGCTCGCAAAAATTTGGCCATTTTGGCTCTTCATGAGCCTTGATGTACCAACGGTACCATTGAAGAGCTTCTTGTTCCAAATGAAAGGATGCAAGTGGAACTTTGTTGACATCAAAAATATTATGCAAACTGAAATATTGTTCTGCACAATATATCCATCCAATCGGATCAGTAACATTGAAGTGAGGAAAATCAAGCTTTGGACCACGGAAATTGCTGGAAGAAGAGAACCCATTGTCTGATGAAGACTTGGACTGTTGTTTGTCGTTCATGGATGAATGCTCAAGATGGAGGCTGAGAAATTTTTCATCCAGATCTTGGAATTTGGTTTGGATGGCTGCGAGTGCTTCTTCCATGGTTTTTGCTCCTACGCGGGTGACAACCATAACCAGGAGAGAGTTGTTCTTTTTTTTTGGGTTGAGTGGGTAGAAAAACAAAAACATAAACTGTTTCAGTAAGGAAAATCTGGATTTGGGAAAAAAATTGAAGGGTAATTTGGGTTTGACTAGGTTTTGGACACTGCCGAATGGACATGGAAGCAGAAAAGGAGGGTTTCAAAAGCGGGGTGAAAGAATGAGAAAATTTGGCAAAGGACAAAGAAACAGAATTAGGAAAGGAACTCTATGGTAAAATTTGAAGGTGATTGGGTGAAAGCCGAAGAAGTTATGGCAAACCCTAAAAATAGACAAATGTGAGATTTCTGGCTCTAGGAAGTGGAAATTGGGATAAGGTCCTCAGGAATGAAATATGCAAAATGGGATTACAGGGGTGTCAGGGAAGTTTCAAGGGAAACAGAGTGAAAACAAGGGAAATATGGCGAAAAAACTTTTTTTTTTCTAGGAATGGATCTGCAACAGTGCAAAAGGGATCAGAAATAGATAGATCTGCAATGACATGGAAGTGATTGGAAACAGAGGGATATGCAATGGAGTGGAAGTGATCGGCAACAAGTTTGGATAGAGGAAATATGCGATTTGGTAGCTGAAAATAGATATGGACCCCAGGTATGCTCGACTTCCTAAAGGTTCGGGGGATTCACTTGGCCACCAATATTTTCTGATGGCTTGCGTATTGAGGCAGTACCCCTCACTCCACGGCTCAGGTAAAATTGATAACCGCTTTGCCACAAATGAAAACTCTTAGTTTACCTCACAAGTGGGAACTAGTCAATCAGGTAGGGGTCATTGCCCTTTTCGCTGGCAGGTCCTCTCAATGGGCCAGCTACTTCGGGGTTCTTATGGTACTCCTCACAATGAGTTTTAGGGCTTATGCCCAAGTACTTCCCATATTTAAGCGGGTAGGGATTATTCCGAGATCTGAACGTGCAACAGATGCAATTTTTTTTTTTGCATAAATTTCACCCAACGAGCCCAAGAAAGTGCTTTGATACCAGATGAGAAGAACCTGCAACAATTAATTGATGAATACACGATATATCATATCAAAAAATATTTGTATTGATCGCAGGCCACTTCGAGGGGAAAACCTCCTTTGAGCAAGCTCAATACAAAATAACTTCACGGTACCTTCATTGGCCTCAACACAAACTTATATACTAAGTCTAGGTGCCAATACTATGGGTCAAAACCATGGGTCAGTACAAACTATGGATTAACAAATACTATGGGACGACTTACAAAGCATATGCGTCCAACAACAATAATACAAACTATGGATCAACATACTACGGGACGACTTACAAAGCGTATGCGTCCAACAACAATATACTAACAAAGTAAAGAGAAGGGTTGACATGGGTTCCTAACAGCGTGAATTGGTGTATGAATCATTATGCCTACTTAATCTATTATAGCTTTTTAATACTTCTCAACATGTTTTAATCTCATAACAATCTAGAAGAAATGATCTCACACATTACTAGTTGGGAAAAATTATCTACTCATGACATAGAAATAAATTACATGGTTCAAATTTACCTTACATGTCATTCCCAACAAAATTTGTCAATATTGGATAATGAATGCTCTATAGTAAACATATTATATATGTTCATTGGTTGAATTGAAGTCATCAACCCTGAAGCAAATATATTGAAGGTTATGGATGACCATCCACACATTTCACGTATTTCATTGATTCAAGTTAATTCATATGTAATGATAACTCTACATAATACCCAACCTTACCCAATATGAACCTCAATGGATCACAATGTCCATATGCATGTTAAAAATGACATTTATGTATGCCTTAAGAATATTCTCGAAGAGGATGAGTAAATAAATAAAGGAAATATCAATAAAATGTTTATTGTCATGGAATATCGGTTTATAACAATCAACATAAACAGTTTTTGATATTTCCTTTATTTATATATTAATATTTAACTTATAAAATAACATAATCATTAAACTCAATGTATATAATTTATATACACAAGGTATATTTAACTCCACATAATGTGTATAATTATATTAGTCTTTAACTTATAAAATAACATAATTATTAAACTAAATGTATATAATTTACATACACAAGGTATACTTAACTCCACATAATGTGTATAATACATTTTAACTTGCCTATATACAACTTTATAGCCATATCAAAATCTAGACATAACATCCAAAGATTCAAATAAATATAAAGATAACCATGAATGTAAACATAACATCCATGAATTCAAATAAATATAAAAACAAGAATGATGTAGATGAAAGATTCAAATACACATACTTGTTTCTTTCAAAGTGAGAACCATCTTAGAATTTGGATGTGGATTAAAGGTTTAAATAAATAAGGATATATAAAGCAATTGATTTAAGTAAAAAAAAGTATTATTATGTTAATGTGTTTTAATGGTGAAATCTGTATTTTATGATTTATGAAAACTTTTAAAAAATATTTTTTTTCACATATTATAAAATTAAAGAAAGTGTGTATAAGATTTATAAATGTTAGTATTTTGAAATAATTTTTATTAATTAACAGTTTTGAAATTTCTTTAAAAGTTCTAGAAGTTAATTATCAAAAATTGATTACTAATAAGAAGGAAAATGTAAAAATATAATATTCTTTATAAACTGAAAAGTAAATTCTATCTTTAAGTTAGAAAAGAAAATCTAAGTTTTATTTTTAAAAATTCAAATAATAAAGAATTAAAAATCTAATATTTGTTTTTAAGATTACAAAACTTACCATTATGAAGATGGTCATTAAAATTGAAAAGTTTCAAAATTTATAAAATTTAATAATTTAAATTTTCTATTTATATATTTAAAAATGAAATTTTTTAATTTAATTAAAAAACTAAGAAACAAATAATAATAATAATTCCAAATCTTATAAAACTTAGTAATTTAGAATCTTGTTAAATTAGGAAAAAACAAAAACCTAACAGACATATTTTTCTCACCATTTTAACAAAGTATATCAAGAAGAAACCATCACGAAAAGCTTCAATCAAAATTAGGTATATCAAGCAAAACCTGGTTTATAGAGTCCCACATCAGTACCAATGAGTGGAAATCACTTTATTAAATAGCAATGGAATTTGGTAAGTCAAGAAAGTCAGAGATTGATATATAATTTTGATCTATTTTCAAAATTACTTGAAAAAAATTGATTAAGGTTTTATGTATTTTCAAGTAGTTATTAATAATTATTTTAATAAGATAGTTTTAAATTGAATAGTGTTTTTGTTTTATAATGTTTAAATAATTAAAGTTTGTTTTTTCTAAATTGGTTTTAAAAATTTAATGGTTCACTACTAAAACTCTGTATCAGTATTACACTTAGGTCGAATATTCAACAAATTCTCGGAATTTCCGTACACAAACTACAAATACAACCTAATTATGCTACTATGAGTTACTCCATTCTTCCAATGCAAATAAAAATATGCTCAACTTACAGTTAAATACATGTCCAAAATTAAAATACGCGTGATAAATGGCCTCCCTTAATGTTCCATCATTGTAGACATTATAGAAAATGTTTTGAATGTTTTTAAACACGATATATATATACTATCACAACCACAAGTAAAGTGGTCAGTGAACACCAATAGGTGTAGCCAACCACTTAGTTTTGTGGAGATGATTGGTTGTTAAACAAAGGCTAAAAATTGAACTAATTAATATAAACATAAAACAAATACTATTTATTAATAAACATACCCATTTTCTTAACCACCACTTAACAACGACCATGAAATGAATCCCCATTATACACTTGTTATACTTATGTTAATCTTGTTGATCCACTCAAGGAAGTCCAAAATCTCAGATAATATCTAAACACCTATCAGTGTAACTATGGATGTAAATATAATAATAATAATTAAATATAATACTATTTTTTTAAGCAAAAAATCATCATTCTATTAAGGTAGGATCAACAGTACATTTTGCATCTTTACAAAAACCTGGGTGCTTAAGTTGCCACCACAGATATCAGACCGGAACTTATCAGCATAATCCCAAAACCACAACCAAAGATCAGCAGCATTATCAGCATAATCCCATACCCACAACCATAGAGCAACATTATTACAAACCTTACCAGTGGTAAAAGGCCGGATCCACTTACAATTCATCATTGGAAAACTATTAGTAAACAGGCAACTAAAAGGTTTACCCCAAACCCCCGTTACAAAAAGGATGTCGAGAAGACAGACATCATACTGAGAAAAAACCCAACACCAGATAACCATAAACAGGAAATACCGTAAAAACAGAAGCAAGCTACAACAGAGAAGAGCCGAAGCCGGAGCTAGTCGAGAGTCACCAAGCCAAAATAGCAAAACCCATGCAAGGAACCAGGCACAGAAAAAAGGAAATTAAACAGATGGACCCACCTCATCCTCAATAATCACCACCGGAGGCATGTCAGCAACCTCCCCTTTACCACAGAGGTTGATCTCCCGCGGGTTCTCCACTATTTTAGGTCGGGTAAGAAACAAAATCCCAATGTCAGCCTCCATCGCGTCCAATTTCATATGTATCTGCTTTGATTCTTCAACATGGTCCTTGCAAAGATCCTCCAGTTGGGTCATCCTTAGAGAGCCAAACAAAATATCAGCATGAGTTTCCATAACTTGGGCAATGAGAGTTTTCGTCACCCACAACATCACAATGACCCAATTATAAAGAGCCATACGACCCCTAGTATTACCAGGGTCGTGAATCCACTCGGACATTGCAACCGCCTCCGTCGGTAGTTCCTGCTCTCCCATCCTGCGCCACAGAGTCTCTTCCAAATTCTCCACCACCGTCTGCATGTCCTGAGGAAAATAATGATGGAAAAAAAAGAGCAGTCGCGGCATCGTTCCACTGATCCCGACTGGGACTGGCCTGGGATCCATTCCCCCTTTCCCCATTATCTGGCTCCCCATGAGCTCGTCTACCCATCCTGGTAGGTCTCCCTCTCGGCGGCATAATCTTGAGACCCTTACTATCACTCGTCACCCCACCACTAGAAACAAAACAACTCCACTAAACACCAACAGAACAAGGATTATCGCCACAGTTACTATTTCCATCCCGAAACTCAGAATTTAAAGGAAAGCCACCACCTCTGTACATTAAGCCCATCATAATTAACCACACTCTGTAATAATTCATCCTGTCCTACGCTCTCGTCATCTTAGCAAAAACCAACTCCAAATGACCCATCAGAAACGTGAGAGGCCGAGTGCCTTAACCTTCTCACGCACTGTATCTCCTATCATAACAATTACAGACAATGGGAGATATACGGAAGTCCAATCCATGGCACAGTTAATAAAGTTACCTAAAAACCACCTGTCCTTACCACCCTGCGGAGGGTACTAACTGTTAAATCCCATCGGGTTTAGGGATTCTTCTGCCGCCACCTAAAGGCACCACACCACCCCTATCACTTTCAACAATCATTAAGTATTGCTGATGACACATGCCCGACGATATTTCCAGGGCAACCCCTTCCCACCCGTCATTATGGTTGCTAGCGCCATGGTTAGCCAATACGTCAACCAGATAGTTGGCACTCCTCCTTACATGCTAGAAGGTGACAGAGTTGAATGAAGTGATGAGTTTTCCAAGACACATCAAACACCACACAAATCTCCACGAATATGCCAGCTTAGTAGCTCGAGTCCCGTTTTTAATCTTTATGGCAATCTCTATCAGCATATTAGAATCCCCTTCAACAATCAATCAACTAAAGCCATGTCGAGATGCCATGCATAAGCCTTTCAACATGGCTTGACATTCTACAACGTTGTTAGTTTCATGTCCCAGGTGCCCATAGTAATAGAACATAACCCTACCATGATTGTCATGAAGAACACCGCCATACCCAGCCTGCCTTGGGTTACCCTTTGACGCACCGTCGAAGTTCAGCTTAATCCACCCCTTTAATGGCGAAGACCATACCGCCGAACTTTCAAGGGAGCTACAACCAGAATGGATATGACCAATATGACGAGGAAGCGCAGTAATACCCCTAGTATGAAGAATATTTAACTCAATTGCAGGGATTTTCATATCTTTTTTGGTCCACAAAGTTAAATGTAGAGTCTTAGTGATGCCACGCTGAATATGCCCCCACACCGTCTTCCAGGTATTGAGATTTCCAATGAAAATTCATTTATTTCGTTCCTTCCAAACTTCCCATAGGAGAAATCCAGGAAAGAGTTTCCATACCCGATTTAGAAGTCGCCCTTGAAAGGGGTCTTCCCTCCACTGTTTCACTGTTTCTCCCGGTGCATTCCTGACTCTATTCGACATGCAAAATCTCGTTGCTCCTTCATCCCATAAAGCCGGCGTGAAACTACAACCATCCAACAGGTGCGCTATCGTTTCGTCGTTGCTACCTCAGAGAACACATATAGAAGGTCCTTCAAAACCCCGCTTTACGATATTATCCCAAGTTAAAAAATTTCCTTTCAGGACCAGCCAGAGGAAAAGGGTGATTTTGGGCCAGAGTGTAGCTCCCCATAGTTGTTTCCAAGTATTTTCCCCCTGTTGATTCGTCGAGTAAGTTAGTAGGCTATAAGCTTCCTTTATAGTGAACATACCTTTAGGGCAATGACCCCATCACAGAATATCCTTACCCCTCTGAGTTTTAATAATTCGGGTTGTCAAAATGTCATGGATTTTCCTTCCAGTATCATCCCCATAGGTATCCGTCCACCATGTCAGCGGGAACCAGACACGAAAACCTCTGGTATTGGAGTCCTCCTGCCAATACTGATTCACTACCCTCCAATTATGGTGCAGAATAGGGGAATCAACGGGGATACCAGTCACCAGAGAGGAAAGAGAGGGTTCTTGTTGCCATGCATCCAGCCAAAGATTCACTGAAGCATCGTCACATATCTCCCAGAAGCTGTGTTTCCGGATTAGCTCACCACCAACCCGCGCCATATTCCAGATATGAGAACCATTCTCCAGTCCATTTTCCCGAACCCAATCTTGTTGATCAGTTGTCGAAGCATACTTCTTTCCCCAGAAACTAGCCCATTGTTAATTAGAGTGAGTAAGCCATCTCCACCAAATTTTGGCTCCACACATAGTACTGAGTTTCTCCGGATCACGAAGACCTAACCCCTCATCCTGTTTAGGTTTACACAGTGTTTCCCAATCAACCAGAGGCCACTTCCTATGATCCACCGTGCCCCCCACAAAAAGGTACGTTGAATCTTCTTGGTCACCTTCATAATAGACTTAGGAGCCGCCAGAACAGAGAACAAGTACAGGGGCATATCTTGTAACACAGATTTCACAAGAACCACTCTTCCAGGGAGGTTCAAATATTGGAGCATCCAATTAGAGAGTCTTTCCTTCATTCTATTTAAGAGATATTCCAAAGATGCCTTTTTTAAAACTCCCTCCGATAAAGGAGCCCCGAGATATTTGGTTGGAAGGGAGCTCTTTTGGAACCCTAAAATTTGTATGATATTCCTCTGACTGATAATAGGCGTGTTGAAGAAAAAAACCAGAGACTTATCCATATTGATATTAAGTCCCGAGGCTCATAAAAAAGTGTTCAAGGCTTTCTTGATCTGTCTAGCTTCCTGGACTTAAGAGTGACCCATAAGCAGGGTGTCATCAACAAATTACTGGTGGGTTATGGCCTTCTCATAGGGTGGAAACTGAAGACCTTTAATGTTACCCTGTTCAACTAAATGGGAGATGAGTCTGCCAAGTCCTTCCGTCATAATCACAAAGAGGAAAGGAGAGGGGGGGTCACCTTGTCGAATACCCCGGCAGGGTTTAAATATAGTAGAAGGGTGCCCATTGATCAAAATGGAGAAGAACGCCGAGGATGTAATATTTTCAATCCATTGTATCCAAACATTGTTGAAGCCAAAAGAGTTCATAATTTCTTTCATATACACCCAATTAAGGTTATCATAGGCTTTGGAGAAATCCAATTTGAGCAGCATCATAGCTTTTTTAGTACTCTTCAAAGAGTGAAGAACCTCTTGAGACAAGATAATACCATCCATAATTTGACGGCCTTCCACAAATCCATACTATTCCACAGAGATCAGGGAGGGAAGCAGGGGTTTTAACTGATTGGAAAGGACTTTAGTTAAGAGTTTTTAAATGATATTGCAGAGGGAAATCGGTCTAAATAACCTAGCTTTCTCATCCATCGGAGTTTTAGGGATTAAGGTTAGAAAGGTAGAGTTTAAAGCTAGGAGAACCCCTCTCATTCTCTGGGATTCTTCCACCACCTGCCACACTTCATTTTTTATTAAATCCCAGAAGGCATGGAAAAAATTGGCAATAAAATCATCCGACCCAGCGTATTTCCCATCCTCCATTTGATT
The DNA here is from genome assembly GCA_027924585.1 of Larix kaempferi. Lineage (NCBI taxonomy): Eukaryota > Viridiplantae > Streptophyta > Pinopsida > Pinales > Pinaceae > Larix > Larix kaempferi. The sequence goes on along the minus strand of BSBM01000532.1, from coordinate 7,701,013 downwards.
GATGGCCATCTCAACTTCTAGAAATTCAATAGGTCGGAGAAGCATATCATTATGCTCTGCAATGATAAGCCTAGGAATAACAGCTTTGATTTCCCTACAAACCTCGGTCCGGTCCACAGGAGGTTCCGTTACCACCTCCTTGAAGTGATTAACCAGTTCCTATTCAATTTCCACATGAGACTCCACTACCACCCCATCACACCTCCGCAGGTTACAGATCTGGTTATTTTGTCTATGCTGAATGGTAGCTCTGTGAAAAAACTTAGTATTCTGATCACCATCTTTCAACTAGAGGTTAGGGGATTTTTGTTTCCACAGGATCTCCTCTTGTCTCTGTCGTTGGGAGAGTTGTTTAGCTAGATGCTTTTCCTCCAAGGCTAGCTTCGGGGTCACACCTGTCTGCATAATACAATCCTGGACATGCTCCATCTCAAACTCCAGCTTGGCTTTTCCAGCCTGAATGTTCCCAAAGACATCAGTATTCCATCGCTTGATTTTCTATTTGAGAACCTTCAGTTTTTGTTGAAAGCAATACATCTTCGTTCCTGTGGGCGGGGTAATAGAATGCCACCATTCTTTCACACGGGCTGAAAAATCATCATGAGTTAACCAAAAATTCGCAAACCTAAAAGGCTTGGTCATTTTCGTTCCTATATTTCTCCACAGCAGGGATACCGGCCAGTGGTCAAATCCCGAGGATGCAAGTGGGTGTGAGGTCAGAGTGCCTCCCAGGAGCATGATGCTTTTAGACAGAAGAAACCTATCTAGCCTGGCTGCCACCAAATGCTCCCCTCCATGTCTATTGTTCCAGGTGAACACCAAACTTCCAAGATCAACATCAATCAAATTACTAGCCTCAATGAATTCATCAAACATATTATTTTCCGGAGTAAGGACTCTTCTGCCACCTTTTTTCTCAGATAGATACCTGATCATATTGAAATCCCCACCCAATATCTAATGGGTTCCGTCAAACATCCTCCTCAGATTGGTCAGAATTTTAATGAAATTTCATTTTTCAGGGTAGCTTCTAGGTCCATAAACATTAGTAAGCATACCTCTCACTTTGGATCCAATGACTTGAAATTCAGCAGAAAGGCTGAAAGGAGTAGAAAGAAAGTTGTAGAGAGACACTTTCCTAGGGTCCCATAAAACAACCATCCCTCTCGAGTGACCGGTAGTGTCAAGTGCCATACATTTACAATGTTTCCAAATATTCGAAGCTTTAGCTTCCAATTGGGATCCATAAACATTTGTTTCTTGTAGCATAACCACAGTTGGTTGTTCCTTCATGATCTTATTCTTAAGGGTTCTAATTTTGTGAGGCCCATTGGTACCTCGAATATTCCACGATAAGAATTTCATCAAGCACTATATCTTGCTGAGAGGAGAGCTTCCTAGATGGTAGGATATTGCCTAGAGTCGACCAATCTTCCTCCAATATCCCCGATCCTATCCCTATTCGATCGCCTCCCATGTTTAGAACTTCCTTCTTTAAATTTCCTTCTATTTTCCTTTAGTTTCAAGGGGCCAATCCCCAGACTAGGAGTAGGCTTAGTTTTTAGAATGGCTTCCTTCAATAATTGCAACTGATTATCCGGAATGGAATGAACCTCAATTTTTTTATAGGCCTCTTCAATGCTATCCAAATCCAGGTCCCCGAGTTCCATTTCTTCCAAATCCTCCTCCATACGCTCAGAATCCACACGGTTCTTACTAGCAAATTTGTTTGTTTGACTTGTCTCTATAGCCAGTGCAGTAGGTACACCTTCAAGCTTAGTGGATTCCTCTATAACTAGAGGAGAAGGGTTTTCTGTCGGATCATGATCAAGAACAACAAAGCTATTGGGGTTCACATCCTTCTTCCCTACCTCGGGGCCAGTGTGTCTTCGCCCTATTCTTCTGCGGTTAGTGACTTTAACAAAACCATCCTTATCATTATGCTCTTGAGTACTACTACTAGGGATAGCCGTTGGGAGATTAAGGTGACAATCCCTAGCCAGATGGCCATGAGTGTGACACCGCCGACAGCAGAAAGGGATATGTTCGTAATCAAGAGTTTGAAACCATTCAAATTCTTCCCAGTTTAAAGTGATCCCCTCAGGGAGGGTTTTGGAAATATTCATATAGACACAGATGCAAGCATATGAAACATACCTTCCTTGCTTGGTCTAATCAGAGATCTTGACAAAATGCCATAGATTTCCTCCAATAGCTTTTAAAATGTCTGGATCCCAATACTCCATTGGAAGTGAGTAGAGTCTAATCCAGACCGAAGCAATTGAGAGATCCTCCTTGTCAAGATTGAAATGGTCCTTCCAAATTCGTAAGAATAGACCTGCAGAGTAGTAAAAATAGGGGCCTCCCTCAAAGATCTGATCCTTGTCGTCCACATTCAGGAAAACCACAGTAAAGAAACCCTTTGAGCCCAACAGTAGGTCAAAATGTCCTTTCGGTTTCCATGTCAAGTGACTCCACCAGGTCAAGGCTTTCTCCATAGGCCATATACCCATAAATTTCTCGATCAGTGCATGGTCCATCATATGCTGTATTATTTCCTTAACTCGTGTGGGTTTTACTGAAATGGCTGGGATGCCTTTTTGATTTAGGTATACAGATCCCCTGTCCCGCTTCCCCTCTGCCCACCTCTGAAGTCTCCGTTCGAGGAATCCGACCCTCTCCTCTGATTCCTTCCTATTGCACTTGTAATGGCGTATACACAGTCTGCTATGTAGTTTCCTTCATCGGAGGAGGGGAGAGGCCCCTCCCCTGCAGTCTCACCATCCCGCCGAAGATCAAATAGACAACCCAGTGCCCAGCGTGACCCTGACAGAGAGAAAAAAGAGCCAAAGCTCAGCCATTGAACTCAATCACTTCTTGGAGCCCCAATTTCATCTCTTCTCCAATACCTTCGTATAGAACCATAATTTCAAATACTATTATATAACATTAATATTTAATATTTTTATAAAATGTTTTGCATGCTTCCAAATAAGATTTATTTTAATTTTATATTTATCTAATGTTTAGAAATTATTTTTTTCTTAAATACAAATTTATTTATATAAAAGAATAAAGGAAGAAATATCATCCCTTTTTATTATATATATATATATATATATATATATATAACAATTCTCAAATTGGATATAAGATATTATAAATAGGAGTAGTTTTTTTTTTTACATTTTGGACTTTCTAGTCGTTTTTTGTTGGAACGGGTAATTTTTGTTTTGATAAAATACAAATTTGGAAGCTTTTAAATTGTGTTTTTGAATGCATAAATGGATTCAACACCCTCAAATACCCCTATGGCACTCAATTTATGCAATTTCCATAACTAATATATGTGACTCTTAAGATTTTTTAAAGATTTCCAACCAAAATTAGAACAAACAAACCAGAAAATATAGAGAACATAGAATATTTAGACTACTCCTTGTGTAATTTTTTTCTTGATGTGTAAAAAATTTAAGATTAAAAAAAATTACACCTCAAGAAATTAGATCGATCTAGGTCCTTAATAGATCCGGGTTTAAGATAAATTTATGCTAGTTTTAATTTTTTTATTTGATGAGAAGACACTAATTTTGTTAATTACTTTTTTTTTACATGAATTTTTTTAATTACATTTAACTTGACAGCATCTCCACCATGTCGAGTTAAGAGCACCTCGCTACCTCTAGTGCAACAAATACAAAAAGTGTTTTCACATCTACATCTAAGGTTCTTCTATAGTTTCTAATGCATATTCGTAAACTTGCCAAAATACTATAGAATTGTTATTTTTTCTTATGTATGCAAAAATGCCAAAAAATCCATGTTCATCAGTGCAATACTTCAACTATTTGTCATATTAACACAGAGATATGAAATCTAAATTTGATCAATTTCTATCTACCGCTCTTGGCACAATCCCTCCTGATGATGAGAGAAAATGAGGATACCAACCATAAGTAGAAGTCCTTCCTTTGAGAGAATATCAACCTAATAATTGTGCTCCTTATACATATGACATATCCGGAAATAATTAAATCCCCTAGTTATCTCTTTGAGGTGAGAGCCAAGATTAAGTATGTGGATATTGTTCAATTGTGTTGACCCTTGCATCCAATTTATCACAAATGTTGTCACCAAAAACTTGTAAATATCTTACTCCTTCTCGCCAAGCTATCCTAAGTAATATCCAGAAAGCCTACATAACTCCACTAGATTGTTCATTCCCTATATAAAAAAGTGAGCTTTAAATGAGATGAAATTAGTATCAAAGAAAAGCAACAGGCCTCCTAGTCCACATACTCGATATGAACTTTGGCACATGCCATAAAAAAAGATCCAACACCAGGCTTTGTCCACCTATAATCCCTCAATCACATGAGGAATCAATGTCCTGGAGTCTTTCCTAAAAGGTTGAATAAGAGATAATACATGATATATCGTTTGAAAGGTTTGAACATTGCACTCCTCAAATAATCTTGCGTTGCACACTATCCAAATTCCCATAGGACGAGAAACAATGAACACCAGTATACCTTAAGTTATGGCCATGTGAACCACGTTTTGTAGCAGTTTTCAATGTTCGACACTTCCCATATTTGACAAATATTTAAACCTAAACTCACATCCCTCCATACTATGCAATCTGTGAGAGGAAGTGAAGGTTCTATGCCCATATAATATTGAGAAGCCCGAGAGAGAGAAATGTCATATTTATAGATCTACTAAACTAGCTTACCTATCTAAGTAACCAATAACATATCAACATAAATAAAGAACATGAAGAGAACAAGGGAAAAGAATACACCAGATATACGTGGTTCACCCAACTGGGCTACGTCCACGGGAAGGTTTTCTTCTATTATCTCCAAAAATCTCCTTCAATCTTACAAAGAGAGCAACTACAAATAACCTGATACAATAGCAGAAAGCTTGTTAGCACAGTACAAGATCACTGATGGTGTTGTATGTTGTTGTTCATGTTGTATTTTGAAGAGACTCCCTTGACCCTATTATATACCTAGAGATGTGGAGGAATTACTCTCACATATTGCATGTGGGATAATATAATTCTCCACAATAACAACTCTTTATATAACAATGGATATCAAGAGTATACTTTACCATATTAAATATGGGATATAATGTATTAATCTTTTACATAAGATTGTGGACAACTTCCGACATAATACAAAGACATTATTACCTTCCAAGGAATATAATATATTCCAACACTCCCCCTTAATAATGGTTGGGATAAAGGCCCACACTAACACTAAGGAAGGAAGGAGTCATTATTTCTCCCCCTTGATGACAACTTCCCTCATCCCAAGCAAGGATTGAAGATGCACATACTTCGCTTCTGTTAAGGATTTGGTGAATATATCGGCTTCCTAATGCTTGGTAGGACAATACTCAAGAGAAATAATACCATCTGCTACGAGACCTCAAATATAATGAGCATCAAGGTCGAGATGCTTTTTCTTGGAGTGATATGCTAGATTATAATCAAGATGAATTGCACCCTGATTGTCACATTTCAAAACAATGGACGATCTCATAACCATACCAAGCGCAGTAAGAACATGTCATAACCAAACTACTTCTTTAGCTGCTTCTTTGGATGCTCAATACTCTGCTTCACACGAATATAAAGAAAGAGTCTTCACCTTCTTCCTGGACCAAGAAATCAGACCTAAACCAAGTTGAAATATATAACCAGCAGTGGACCGTCGATCAGAACTGTCACCTTCCCAATCAGAATCTGTATATCCAAAATGTGAAACTGTAGAACTACTTGAATAAAAGACACCATAGTACAATGTCCCCTGTAAATATCTCATAATTCTCTTGGCTTTCTTCCAATGACTTTCATGAGGTTGCTGCATGAACTGAGAAACCATACCGACGACAAAAGAGAGATATGGTCTACAGTGAGTTAAATATATCAAACTGCCCATGAGATTATGATAAAGAGTAGCATCAACAAGAGGGGTGGTACACTCAACAGTTAAGTTTACATCGAGCTGAAGTAGCGCAGGAGCAGGTTTACAATCACTCATATGGAAACAAGCCAATAAATCTGTAGCATACTTCAGATGAGAGAGAAAAATAACATCTACCATATGCCAGATCTGAAGACCAAAGAAATAGTGCAATATACCGAGATCAGTCATTTCAAACTGTTTTTGAAGATCACTTTTCATGCTTTGAATTAATACAAGTTGGATGCCAATGATGATAAGATCATCCACATATAACACAATAATTAGGATACTATCACCAAAGTTCTTAACATACATATTTGGATCATATATACAACGCTTAAAACCATTGTTCAAGAAATATGCATCAATTTTATCATACCAAGCCCTAAGTGCTTGTTTGAGATCATATAAATACTTGTGTAATTTGCATACTAAACTTGATGATTTAGCATAAATAAAACCAGGAGGTTGTTGCATATAAATGTCTTCATGAGGATCACCATTTAAAAATGCACTTTTAACATCCATTTGGTGTATTTCCCATTTATAAGATGCAACAAGAGATACAATGGTTCTTATTGTATTCATTTTAGCAACAAGAGAAAAAGTTTCATTATAATCAAAACCTTCAAGTTGATTAAAACCTTTTGCAACTAATCTAGCTTTATATTTTTTAATCTGTCCTTCTGCAGTGAACTTAGTTTTATAAACCCATTTGCAACAAACTAAATTATTTCCTGAAGGAAGAGGAACAAAATACCAAGTCTTGTTCTTCATAAGAGATTAATACTCAACAGACCTAGCTTGTTCCCAATGAGGTTTACCCTTATCTTGAGCATAAGAAGTAGGATCATCTGTGGCCAAAACTTTGGTCATAAGAGCAAAGTTAGATCTAGTTCTACGAGTATCAGAAGGATGACCGATCTCACTACTTGCAGATTCAAGAGTTTTCTGGGCCCAAACAGGAAGATTAGAAGGAACATAAGTCACTTCAGGAGATTCAGGACAATCAAGTGGAACACTTGAAGAAGAGGGTGAACTAAGATCAACAACAGGCACATACCTAGAAGAAGGAGTAAGAGATACAGGAGTAACATGGGACAATGGAATATTTAGGGTAACATGAGGTTCTACAGACTCAGGTGGTGGAGAGACTTCAGTAAATTGAACATCTCTTCCGATAATGACACTCTGATTAGAAGGATAAAATAACTTGTAAGCCTTGGAATCCTCAGTATAACCAATGAATATATACTTGTGAGACTTGGGTTCTAACTTTTTCCGTTTGTCATCAGGAATATGAGCCCAACATTCACAACCAAACACCTTAAAGTTACTAATATCTGGTTTTCTGCCATTCCATTTTTCCTTAGGGGTAACATGCTTAACAACTTTTGTAGGAACTCTATTTAAATAAAATTAGCACAACTGATGGATTCAACCCAAAATTTCTTGTGTAATCCTTTAGAATAAAGCATGCATCTAGCCATTTCAACTAAAGTTCTGTTTTTCCTTTCAGCAACACCAATTTGTTGAGGTGTGTAAGGAACAATATTTTGACGTTGAATTCCATGTTTAGATAAAAAATCTTCAAATTATTTCTTAACAAATTCCCCCCCATTATCATATCTCAAAGTCTTAATCCTTTTAGCAGAATCATTCTCAACCAAGGATTTAAATTCTTGAAACTTAGGAAATGTGTCACTTTTATTTTTCAAAAAATAAACCCATGATTTTGTACTAAAGTCATCAATAAAAGTAAGAAAATAGACTACATGATATATAGAGGGAACTTCAAGAGGAACACAAATGTCACTATGAATTAATTGCAAAGGTTCTTTAGCACGCCAAGATTTACCCATATCAAACATTTCTCTATGATGTTTACCAAGGACACAACCTTCACAAACACCTTTAGTAGACAAAACATTATGCAAGCTATGTGCCATTTTAGTTAGCATTTGCATTTTACCACAATTCAAATGACCCAATATTTAACGCCACAATTTACTTAGTCCATAAGCATGAGCAACATAGGAATAAAAGGGTTGTCTCTTAGTTGAATTAAAACCGAAAAATTTATATAAACCAATGGTATGATCAACACGACCAGAAGAAACTACTTTAAAATTATGGTTGATATATTTAAGAACATATTTATCAGGCCAAGCTTCAAATTTATATCCTTTTTGACATGCACGATAAATAGAAAGCAAGTTGATGGGCATGTGTTCAACATAAAACAAATATTCCAATTGACCATTAGCAACATTAACATTACCAGAACCAATTATTACGGAAAGTTGTTTTATATCACCTATAGATACTTTCTAATATGTTTGCTTATTATTGTCATAATATGTAAATAAAGAAGCATTACCAGTCATATGTTTAGAAGCACCAAAATCCATTATTCGTTCCACATTAGAAGAAGAACTACTAGACAAAATAACAGATGCACATAAAGCTACTTGTGATTCATCAGAACCTTTCTTTTTATCCTTAGACATTAAACGTTTTGCTTTAAAGCAATTCTTTTCAGGATAGTTAGTTTCATCACAATGCTTACAAAGATCATACACTTTCTTCTTCTTACTAGTTTCATGATGTGCATTAGAAGCATGACCAAAATTATTAGTATGATTTGAAGTGTGTGAAAAAAGAACCTTTAGCTTTTTTTTATTTTTTTTAGGATTCTTATTGTGTTCCATAAAATATTTATTAGGTGAGACTTGTACTGAAACAATCAAACTTTCTTGCTCATTTATCAACCTTTTACAAAAATCATCAAAAGTAGTTTTAGTGGTAATTTGAGACAATTCAAGAGCCCTATTCCTAGTTTGGATGAACATGTCAAAACAATATGGCAAATTTTGTTCTACAAGAATTATAAGAGCTGTGTCAGTCTTCTTGTAATCTTTACGACAATTATTTAATTTTTCATTTAAAGTTTTCACTTCAGCAAGATATAATTCTACTCTTTCAAAGTTAGTAGGATGTAGCTCAAAAATATTCTTTTCAAGGTAATAAGCAGATACATCATTAGATTTATCAAATAAAGAAGCAAGAATTTTCCATACCTCAACTAGGCTGCCTTCTGCCTCAATACTTACCTGAAGACTATCTGAAACCGTTTGACCAATGGGCCCTCTTCCTTGATCACATTTTTCTTCCGATATATCCATATCTTTAGCATCAACAAGTTTCTTGTGTTCACCATTAACAATCCTCCATAGATTCTTACTCTTGAGAACATCAATCATTTTTCTTTTCCATTCAAGATAGTTAGGAGCAACAAATTCAAGAACAAAATCTAGTTCTAAAGTCATAATGATAGAAAATTTTGACAAGAAAATTAAACCCAAATGCTAGAAATGACAAGAGAAAAAAGCTAATAACGGAAAATTGATAAACTGTACCGATATGATCTCAAAAAAAAGTAACAAAATGACAGATAATTTACTTACAACCCTTAAAAAATTGCCAAATAAAGTCACACATGGGTCTGTCACAGGAAACTCGCATGTAGATCTGATACACACGGGTTCTGCATAGGAAAGTCACACATTACACGCAGATTTACAATAGAGCAAGCCGCGGATATGCCGAAGCACGTGCAGGTCTGTAAAATAAAATCCGCGTGTCTACAAATTTATATGTGGGCTCGCAGTAGGAAAGTCGCGTGTGCACACATTGTCTATGAAGAAAAGTCACGAGTGTCCTGTTTTAGGCTGAAACTAGTGTCGGCTAATACCCTGACGGAAACCTGCAAAAATTCTACCAAACTTGGATGGAAATGACATATATTACAAATGGAAGAAATATCTCCTTGAGAAGAATCCAAAAAACATATAGATCTACAAAAAAAATCAAGAGACCCTTGAAAATTTTCTGCAAAAATCTACACAACAAAGTTAGGGTTATGAGAAAAAAAATCTCAAATATGCATAATCATGCCCAAATTTGAAGAGAAGCCTAATGGATACTAGATAGAAAGCAAATATACAAAAAATAAAGAGTGCCCAGATGAAGATAATACTTATTGGTTGAAAGCTATAGAAGGTGCTAGACCATAACAACCAGCGCTGATACCATGTCAGAGTTATATATCTACTAACCTAGATTACCTATCTAAGCAACCAATAACATATCAACATAAATAAAGAACATAAAGAGAACAAGGGAAAATAATACACCAGATATACGTGGTTCACCCAACTAGGCTACGTCCACGGGAAGGTTGTCTTCTATTATCTCCAGAAATCTCCTTCAATCTTACAAAGAGAGCAACTACAAATAACCCGATACAATAACAGAAAGCTTGTGAGCACAGTACAAGATCACTGATGGTGTTGTATGTTGTTGTTCATGTTGTATTTTGAAGAGACTCCCTTGAACCTATTATATACCCAGAGATGTAGAGGAATTACTCCACATATTGCATGTGGGATAATATAATTCTCCATAATAACACCTCTTTATATAACAATGGATATCGAGAGTATAATTTACCATATTAAATATGGGATATAATGTATTACTCTTTTACATAATATTGTGGACAACTTCCGACATAATACAAAGACATTATTACCTTCCAAGGAATACAATATATTCCAACAATAAATACATCATGAAAACATCCCATCAATGCATCAACTCCCAACCTAACCAATTTACCGCCGCCCACACACAAAGCCAAATACGCTCCAACAATCGAGAAATCGTTCACCATAGCTTTCCAATGTATAAAGCCTCATTTATACTTCTTCTCTTCACACCGAATCCAATAATAACCAAATCCAACTCCACATACTTCTTTAAAATGATCTACTACCAAATTCCATCTTTTGTAATCATGTTCCACATGCATTTAGCTACCAATGCTTTACCAAAAACATGTATATATTTCAATCTTCACCCCCCTTCACCCTTAGGATTTTCTATAGAATGCCAATTTTTCTGCTGTAAACCATTAATTTCTTTACCATGTTATAAAAAATTGAAACATAGGCAACGAATCTTCTCAACCAACCCCTTTCGAGATGTGGGCCAAAGTATGCCAATAGATTGGCATTCCCTCTAAAACAAATTTGGCGAGTGTGAGTCTCTCTCCCCTAAAGAGCTAATGGTTGATTTTATTTTTTACCCGGACTATTAACCAGTCTCAATCATGCTTTTGATAACCATTTGGCTTGAGACAAAATCCCAAATACTTCATTCCCTGGTTAATATCATGAAAATGGAACCGAAATGTCTCTAGTAGGGACTGATAAACTACTTCATTGAGGAAATAGAAATAAAGTGTTGACTTATCGATATTTGCCTCCATCCCAATAGCAGTGGAATAAAGATCCAATATTTCTACTAGTGCTCTACCTTCTATACTCGATCCATTGGTGGTGAGTAGCACATCATCTACAAATAGTATATTGTAACTTTTAATCCCTCTCCAAAAAATATACCTTGGATTTGATGACATGAATGAGCCATATGATAGTCCTTCTGAATCCTTCAACCACCAAAATAAAAGGTAGGGTGACATCAGGAAGCCTTGGTGGACCCTCATTGAAGGCATAAAAAGTGGATATGTTGAGTCATTAATTAAAACCAAGAATGACCCAAAGGTAATACAACCCATAATCCAATTGAGTAACTCTAATGTGAAACTCACCTGTATCAAGAGTAATCTTAAATAGAGCCAACATGTCATGTCATAAGATTTAAAAAAAATCAAGCTCGATGACCATATAAGAGATATTAATTATCTTTATCAAGTGAAGACATTCCTAAGATTCCATGATCGCTTCATGAATTTGTCGTCCTTGTAAAAAACCAAATTTCTCAGGGGACATCACCTCTTATATTAATTACTGCATTCGAATGGCCAATACCTTAGTAATAACCTAGTATATTGCAATACATAAAGTGATCATCCCAAAATCATGAAATATGACCGGTTTATCCACCTTAGGGATAAGTGTAATATAGGTGGATCTAAAATAAGTTAAAATTGAGCCAGAAACTTTGACCTCCTCCACAACACGAAGTAGGTCTCCCCCCCAACAAATTAAAAAACCCAAGAAAAAATCATTTTTCCACCCATCCAAACCCAATATTTTATCCTCGTGAAAAGTATTCATAAATCCCTCCATTTCTTATATAGTTACCATTGCAAACATCTGCTCATTGTCCTATGGAGAAACCAACTAAGGGAAACAAGAGCATAATTAACATTTTTTGCTATGTTATCCTTATCAAGTTCTTGGCATATCCCTGAGAAATGATGTACCCCCTCATCAACCACATTTTGAAAGCCTCTAGAATTTTTCCCATCCTGAGAGTGAATCTCCTAAATAGTGTTTTGCTTTTTCCAATGATTTGCGAATTTTGAAAAAAAAATCGTATTATCAACACCGAAGCCAACCACACCACCCAACTCTTCATATGCCATGATTACTCCTCACGATCTCAAAGGAGTTTAGGCCTCAATCCCTCCAAATTAGTAAGTGACCTGAGATCCTCCTCCTCATAGAATAAACCCAATATATTTTCTTCATATAATATTTGAATTTTCATCTTAGCTTCCTTTAGTAATCCATCCCGAGCTTTAAAATGACTAGCTTCCCAATCCACCACCAATTGTTTTATGTGTTGTAAATTGTTTACAAATTGGTGAATAAGGGACAAATCAAACATTGGATTCAAAACTATCCACCCTAATCGGACTAGGGATTGAAAATCCATCTCCTTCATCCAACTTCATTTGAATTTGAAATGGGAAGGAGGTTTCTCTTCAACCATAGCTAGTTGTATAAATATTGGATTATGATAATAAATCCCACTGGATGAGACCCATGATCTTAATCTCTCGATCTTGTTGTATAAAATCTCAGAGACAATAAAACTATCTAATATTTTGAAAACTGCCTCTACACTTGACCTCTTATTCTACCATGTAGGTCCCTTATTCATTGCTTCCACATCAATCGATCCCAAGTTGTCCAAACTATGCTGAAGATATCTAAAAATTGGATTTGAAATAGAAGTGGAACCCCACACTTCATCCCTATTAAGGGTGGAGTTTAAATCCCCTCCAATATTTAAATATTGATCTTGAACCACATATAAATTAATAAATCACTCCCAAAAAGTATGCTTGTGGACAACCCTGAAACCATAGAAAAGCAGTTGATTAGTGACATATGCAATCTCTATCTAGTAAGAAGACCTCCTGATAGACCACAAGCGTCAATACATAAAAACTCCCAATTTTTAAACAAATGTTTTAAACCATCTATCATGAAGGATCTTCAATACGAATAATGTTCGACTGCTCCCTTTCTACTATTGTAAATAGGGGAAATCTCTTGGCGGGGATGGCAATTCCCGTAATGTTCGACTAACACAAGATGCTTCCAAAAGATAGAACACCTTGAGCAGCTTCTCACACAAACAAATCACATATCAACACATCAATGTTTTGATGTGGTTTAAACCCTCAAAGAGGAAAACACCCCACAACCCCATCCAATAGCTACTTGAGGAAATATTATTATTCAAAAGAAATAATGTTACAAATTATGAGCTTCTCATAATCAATCAACTAGAAAATGAACCTCCATGCTCTCTAAATAGAGATCATGGACCAATCAGGTGTGAAGCCATAGATCAATGGTTGTTAATATTGAGGAGAATATGAACTGATATATCACTCTATGTCAAGAACATATCATGGCCATTGGATTACATATTTACAAATGAACACTACTGCATACTAAAGAAATACACTTTACCTAACATATATATTATAACAAGTTGATATTAAGTAACTCCTAAGTGTCTAAATATCCTAACATCCCCCCTTAAGAACAACTTGGGATAGGATTGAAGGATTTACAAAAGTGATACTATAGGAGAAGCAAGGAGGCATTAGATTTTATCTCCCCTTAATGACAAATTCTTGAACTCCTAACATAGATTGAAGTTTAGACAACTTCGCTTTTGTAAGAGACTTTGTGAAGATGTATGCAACTTGATCATCCATAGGGAAAAATAACACTTCGAGAATGCGATCATGGACAAGCTTTCTGATGAAGTGCATATGTAGCTCAATGTGTTTGTTGCATTGATGTTGAATTGGATATTTGGAAAGCTCAATGGCACTCTGATTATCACACCAAAGGGTAGTCGGATGCTACTGCTTGAATCCAAACTCTGAAAGGATTTATTGAAGCCACAAAGCTTCCTCATTGACATTAATTGTGGCTCAATACTCTACTTTTGCTGAAGAAAGAGCAAGAGCTTATTGTTTCTTACAAGCTCAAGAGATAGGTCTAGAACCAAGACTGAAAACATAACCTACAATAGAATTATGATCATTAGGATCGTCGACCCATTCTGAATCAGTGAAACCAACCAACAAAGGATCCCCCCTTGAATTGTTATGAATCCCAAACTAAATTGTACCCCGAATATATCGAAGTATCATTTTTTATGCTTTCCAATGGATTTCATGGGGTGTTTTCATATAGTGGGAAACAAGACCAATGGAAAAGGAAAGATCAAGACAAGTATGTGTCAAGCATAAGACACTACCAACAATTAGTTGATGATACAAGGTGGCATCCACTTCGGGTTAAGTGCAAGTGATAGAAAGTTTGACTCCAGACTGGAAGGGAGATGGGGATGGTTTACAATCTTCCATGTTAAGGTGATAGATCATCAACTATAGCTTTCATTTCTAAAAATTTATTAGGAAACAGATCTTGGAACTCATGCAACAAGTCAGTAATTTTTCCCACAGTTTCATCATCCCAGTAATCACCTATATTTGAAAACTTTGGGTTCTCAGTAGAGCCAATATTTACCTTTTTAATCTTCAATGGGTGCAGGAATTTGTCTAATGATATGTATGGCCCCTTTAAATCACGACTTCCTTCACTTTCTGGAATATGGATATCCCTTGAGTCGTCATCTTCTAGTCCACCACTGATATTGTAACACTCCATAATTTTCTTGACTGTCGCAGTCCACTGCAGGAGGTTAAACGTTGGTCTTGGAATTTCTTCAAAAAATGTATCCTTAATTCTCTACAAAGCCGCATCTATTGTAGGAATTTCATCCTCATAGTTAAATGTGTGTTTAAAATTGGTAGCTAGAGTGTCCCATTCTACTATTCCTTGTTGCAGCTCCAACGACATATACCAATTTCTTGAAATAAGGTCAAGTGTATGGATGAACATGTGTACCCACTCTTTCCTAGGTATATTCTTCCAGATTGTACTACAGGTAGCCAGATGATCAACAGGACTAGTAAGTCCTATATATTTCTCTCCAATATATGGTATCCCTTCTCCAAACCAAATTTCTAAGTATCTTCTGCACTACAACCAACCAGTTATAGATTGCTTATGTGTAACCCACCATCTCATCGGTGTTGCTTTCAAGGCAACATCTAGGGCTAATAAGCATCGTTTCTCAAGTACCGTTCCTTCAAATTCATTGATAAATTGATCCACATTGGGTAAATCTTCATAAGTAGGAAGACTACATACATTTGTTCCTACCCAACGTAGTGACTTTGTCACATGAGCACATCTTCGCATAGAAACTTCATGTAACCTATTCTACCAATTTTCAAGAGATTCACCAGAATCAAGTGAACAAAAACTAATAGTTCACCAAATGAGCATACCATCTGCTATATGATTGATATATTCATTGATCCCAAAGGATACATTAGAAATGTTGACTAGATATTGATTGTCATAATCTCCTTTGATTGGTTCTACATATCTCTTCCCTTCCAGTGGATTTAGAGGTGTGATAACTCTAATATCCTCGTTTTCAAATGTCAGAACTCTCTTCTTAAAGTTTATGGTAGTCTGATTCTGAATTTCCCAATCAATCCCCAATAATGCAGGATATGGATTTGTGTCGTCGAAAATATCTATCACTTCAAAGTATGCATACGTGTGTAGCCCTTCCACTTCGATAGGAACCCCAACCATTCGACCAAATGGTATTACTTTTTGATGATTAACTAGTTGTAAATGGATAAGTGACCATAATAAATTTGGCTTACCCATATTCTCCCATGTCTGCTTGGTCAGTATGTTGACATCTGATCCCAAATCTAGAATAATAAAATCCATGTCGTAATCACCAATCTGCGCATTAAGTCACAGTTCTCGACCAGTCTTGAGTTTCCTCTGAACATGATTAACAATCCTCTTGGATCCTAGTTCTTCCTCAGATTCCCCAATTAACCTTTGCAATTCCCTTAGGAAATTCTCATATTTGACCATAGCTAAACAAATTTTTAGGAAAGAATGAAGAGCACTTACCTTTCCTAAATTCTTCTTGGGCGCAGACTTGTCAAAGCGAGGGTGGCATGTCGTACACAAGTTCTTCTTCAATATTAGGCTGCGGGGAGGATGTCGATGCACCCTTCAGAAATTCATTTTTGCTTCAAAGAGTATTATCTCTCCTTCTGGACATGAAATTGTGGTGTTTTCTAGGCTACTAGCCTAACCCTTGGTTCCCTTATATTATTAGTACTATTCTTATCTCCGCCCGTCGCAGCACCACCTCTCATTACGACAACGACATTATGCTGGATTGGTCATGGTTCTGCCGAAATATTCTACACATTTTGATTATGATTCTGGTTATGATTCTGATTCTTCTTTGCTTTCCACTTCTCTATAAGTTGTGGACAATATTCAATGGTATGATCTAGCGCTCTGCAATACATACAAGATGTAGCAGGATGTGGGAAATCTCTAGCATAATTTCCAGGGGTGCCACAATTATAGCATATGAGCTATATTTTACCTTGACCAAATCCTCCTCTTCCACAGCCTCTAAATCCACCTCATGGTTGATTAAATGGTGCTTTACTTCTTTCAACTTGACCTTCTCCCTTCATCAGAAATGTGTTTGTAGTCTGCTCAGTGAGAAACTAGTATGCTCTGCAGTGTTTCTCGTCATGTCCAATGGAGCTACAAAACTTATACCATAACTTCTGGGGAGCACTTACCATCTTCTATAATAATTATCATTCTTCTGGTCGATGTCCTTTGGATTGACAAATTCGACACCAAACAATAGGATTTAATGGACTCGAATTACCAACATTAAGGTAATCATGAAACATTGTACATTGATATTTGGAATGTCCATCTTATTTACATCTAGTGCACCAAACATATTCACACTTTTATTTTCCCTTCTTGATATCTTGGATTTGAATAGACAAGTTTGCTAACTGCGACTGGATTTGAGCCATAGTAGCTCCAGTCTCTCCAATAGGTGATGCTTATAACTTCATAGCGAGTTCCAAGGGCCTCCATCTGTGTCGGTATCTTCTGTTGCATAAGTGGAATTATGATGTGAGGCAGTAATGCATCAATAAACCATTCCTTATGTTGTAGATCATTCATTGGAAATCTCATATTAGCCATCAATGTTTTAAATTGTTGGTCAAAGTCCCAAACAGACTCATTCGGTGCTTGCTTAATTTCCTTCAATTTCATAATACATTGAGATTCAGATTTTGGCTTCTTAAATTCAATCTTCAATCCCTCCTTGAATTCTACCAAGGTATTCGTAGGTTGGTTACCAATAACTTCAGAAAATTTCATAAACCAGTCTAAGGCATGACCCATGAAGGTTGTGATCAACTATGCCAGCTTTACATTGTCATCTTGAATTGTTTTACAGTCCATACTGCATTACATAGGAACTAGTGTTTTTCTGGATCTTCTAATATGTTCCCATTAAATATAGGCAACTTCATGTCATCCACGGCCATTCTGGACCTTTGGGGCTTTGATTGATTCACTACTAATTGACCACTACTTGGATCCTTCCCACCTGGTGAAGTACTCTTCAGACTACCCCCCACTACTTTGACTAGATGGAACAAAATGGAAAGAAATGTTAGGTCTTACCTTAGTCTCTAGAGATGTACGCGGGGTCATGGGTATGTTGCAGCCTTGGGTCTGGAACTGTCCTTCAGAGCCTTCTTCCTCCTCAGAAATGAGTTGGTACTCTTCCTCTTTTTCACTATAATCCTCATCGAGTTGTGGTACTAGTTCATAGTTTCTCCTACCAGTCACACTGCAACCCCTCTTTTCTATCGTAGTTCTCCTCCTCTTGTCGACCAAAACTATCTTTCGCTCCACACGAATCCACACTCTTTTTATGATTCAGTTTTTTCTCCTCTAATCATCTCATCTCATCCCATTAATCCTCCTAGACCGTCATCTGTACAATACCCATGGCCACCGTGCACAATCACTCTACTCGTCGGACTCCATTCACATTACACCTTTTTCACAAAGGAGATTTTTGATCAACAAGTTCAACATCTTGAGGTACTTACCATGTATAAATTCAAAGAACTTGCATTCTTCTGCACTCTCAAACATGATAGTGTCAACAACAAATTCGGTAATGCATCCCTCCAACACACTGTATAGCCAGAAATCCATTGTGCGAGAAATTTTATTGTTCACACCTTTCAGCTACAGTATCAACTCATGTGTCCAAGATCTAGGTTTGCCTCCTAACCAGTCTTCCTTGC
This sequence comes from Larix kaempferi, assembly GCA_027924585.1. Taxonomy (NCBI): domain Eukaryota; kingdom Viridiplantae; phylum Streptophyta; class Pinopsida; order Pinales; family Pinaceae; genus Larix; species Larix kaempferi. The sequence goes on along the minus strand of BSBM01000532.1, from coordinate 7,682,437 downwards.
AAATTCTTCCAGTTGAAAATCTACCCAATCCTGAATCTCCAGCTTAGTCGGATGCCACAACATTCCACTTCTCCTCAAATTTCCAGTCTCGGCAACAGAACCATTTATTGGCGCACTTTTACTTTGACCAGGGTTCAACACTTAACATTTCACCAAAAAACAACCTATCCATATACACCGGCTCAAAAGGGAGCGAATCCCTTCCAGAAACACATGTAGAGAAGATGAAGTCTCACCCGAAGTATCTATTGTGATTGTAGGAACTAGACTTCATGCAGTACAGAATGCGAATACTCGACGAGCATTATATCATCATTATATTTTACTAGAGAACAACAATAGATCAGATCTTCGATAGGTTCATAACATCGACATAATTCATAACTTAACCAGATTATTAGGTTGCATTCAATGTTCCTACAACTATACCCATCATACATTCATTTGATTATTCAATAGAGGAAAGAAACACAACACTACATGTATGATCACAACACTACATGCAAAACAACATGTTTAATGTGGAAACCCGTCTGGGAAAAACCACGAAAGCGCTTGTATTTTATTATGAGTCGCACCCAAATAAGCACTTCAGACAAAACTTAATTTCTTCATGTATTACAATGGATCTACGCACACAGACTGTAGATCAATAACTCGACTTCCCCAAAATATCTCTGACAAGCATAGAAGTTATCTTCATTACAGAGTACAAAAAATCAACTATCTCTACTACCTATATGTATGTAACCACAAAACTTCCTTCTTATTACATATTTATAGGGCGCACTAAGATTTCCCCGCTCCCACTACCCCACTAGATTCCTAACCGACTAATTATTATAATGTGGAACAATCCTAACTAACTTACTCAACTTTGACCATTGACTCAATCAATATGACCATTTTCCTGTTTTCTTGGCCGCTTCGTCAGAGTTGACCAATTCACTGACCCACTTCCACTTCACCTTTGTCCAAACCAAAACTGTTTTGTCAAAAATGGTACCTCACAAAAAGCTAGGCCCAACATAGCTTCTTTACAAAAGAAATGTAGAAAGTTTGATTGGACATCTAAATGTGAAACGAGTTTTCGGAAGCTTAAAGAGATGCTTACTAGTGCACGGGTTTTGAAAATTGTGAATCCAGATGAAAGTTTTGTGGTATGTACAGATGCATGTCAGCAGGGTATAGTTGGTGTGTTAACTCATAATGGACAGGTTATTTGTTATGAGTCTAGGAAGTTAAAGGAGCGTGAACAAATTTATGCTACACATGAATTGGAATTAGCAGCAGTAGTACATGCTTTAAATATATGGAGACACTATTTAATGGAAAAAAAAAATTAATTAAGAACTGATCACCATGGACTAAAATACTTGTTCGAACAACCAATCTAAATGCAAGACAAAGAATATGGATGGAACTACTATGTGAGTACGATTTTGACATTAAACATATAAAATGAAAAGAAAATAAAGTGGCGGATGCACTCAATAGGAAAATGCATGTGATGCACGTAGCTATCAATACTAGCACTTCATATTTAAAGGATAGAATAAAAGAGGAAAGCAATACAGATGAACCATTTCAATAGGTAAAAGCAGGTTTGCAGCAACAGGGAATAGCACATAAGTTTGAACACTATAAACTGGAAGATGGAATACTTAAGTATAAGAACAGGGTCTACATTCCTAACTCATAAAATGTAAAGAAATTGGTTTTAAAAGAAATGCATGATGTACTATATGCATGTCACTATGGTTATCAAGAGACAGTAGCGACAATTAAGAAGAATTATTACTTACCAGGAATGAAAAAGAAAATTGCATATTACATAGCTAAATGCTTAGAATGCCAGAAAGTAAAATTTGAACATAGACACCTTGCAGGTTTTTTACAACCTTTACATATACCAGAATGGAAATGGGATGTAGTCAGTATTGATTTTATCACAAAATTATCTAAGACAAGGTCACAACATGATGATATTATGGTAGTGGTAGACAAATTAACTAAATAAGTTCACTTTATACAAGTTAATACTACAGATAAAGCAACTAAAATCGTAGATATTTATATGAAAGAGGTAGCAAGATTGCATGGTATTCTAAAAGCAATTGTGTCAGACAAGGATTCAAAATTCACAGGTCATTTTTGGAAAGGTTTGTTTAAAGTTTTTGGAACATATTTGAATTTGAGGACTTCACATCATCCTCAGATAGATGGAGAGACATAAACGGTTAATTAGGTTATTGAAGACAATTGTTAAGAATGTATGTAATGGATCATCCTACTAAATGGGAAAATTATTTTCATCTTGTGGAATTTGCTTATAACAATGGTTATCACTCTTCTTTGAAACTAAGTCCTTTTGAAGCAATGTATGGAAGAAAATGCAACACACCTATTAGTTGGGACAATCCAACAGATAGAGTTATCATTGGGATAAAATTATTAAAGGAAATGGAAGATCAGATGGTCAGGATTAAACAGAATTTGAAAACAACACGGGACAAACAGAAAATTTATGCATATTAGAATAGGATCGACAAACAATTTCAAGTTAGCGATCATATGTTTTTGAAAGTGAAACCGAAAAAGAGTACTTTAAACTTGAGGAATTGTCCTAAACTTGTGGCTAGATATTGTGGACCCTTTGAGATTTTGGAAAAGATAGGACCGGTTTCTTATGAACTAGCTTTGCCACATAGCATAAAAGTGCATAATGTGTTTCATGTCTCTTTGTTGAAAAAGTATGTGCATGATCCTAGGCATATAATTGACTGGAATATGATACAGGTAAATTGTAGGGTAGATGCTTTTGTTTTACATTAGATGATGATGCATATGATATGATATATTGTTGCTTAGATTATTTTGATACTGACATATGATCCTTGTTAGCTTGTTGGTATATATATGATTTCATGCCGACGGGTATACATGATGTTGATTAAGTTTTGTATATTTTTTTTTTACTAGGTGAATCCGGAAGGGTACTTTCCGGTAGGGCCCGTTGCCATTGTAGTAAAGAAGACCAAGATGCTTAGGAACATAGAAATATGTCAGGTTAAGGTTCAGTGGAGCCACTATAGTCTTGAGGACACAACTTGGGAATTGGAATATGTTATGAGGGGGACATACCCTCATTTGTTTTGAGATTTTGTCGCATGTATGTGTATGCATCGAGGACGATGCATGATTTAAGGGGGGGGGGGGGGCTGCAATACCCTATGGTTTAGCCCATGGGCATATTATTATTGTTGTTATGTTGGACAAAGTGGCACAAGGATCCTGGACTATGGTTTGCACATTATTATTATTTTTATTATGTTGAACTTATAAAATAATTAATAAAATAAAAACAACCCGACGACTGATGCCACAAAAGAGAGTATGAGGAACCATCATGTTACGAGAAAGGGGTTGTGGAAAAGTGTTTACCTATGTTTTTTGAGCCTATGTTTATGTTGTACACCCTTCTTATGTACTTAATGGACCCTCTTGGTTATGCACCCCCGATGTGTTATGTCACTTCTTGGTTTTATTTACCCTGAGATTTATTTATTTTTTAGGATTGGTGTCCCTCTCTCACCTAGTGCACCCTCATGAGTTGGATTAGTGTGTCTCTTGGTGTAGCCACCTGATGTGTAACTCCAGTTTACTATTCTGGGAATGTAACTCTCATGCTTGTGTCCCTCTCTCTCCCAATTCAAATTTCTCATGAAGGATTTTGATTTGCTTGTGTTGGCTAGTCACACTTGTGAGTTGGTTCATGCTTTTACTCTTGTGCTTGTGTTTGGACCTTGTGGATCTATTTTTCTGCTCTTGGTATGAGATCCTTTCTGGTCATTCCTCCCTTGTGGATCATGTTCCCAAGCTCAATTACTCTGGAGCCATTGGTGTATGTCCTGGAATTTCCTCTGGAGATCCTGTAATGGTCGCAGGGATGAGGTCCACTGCCATTGGATTTGAGGTTGGACAGAGTTGTGTATTTCCTCTGGAGATATTGGTTTGGCAACAGGGTCGAGGTTCACTAACTTGTATTTGAGGTTGTCCTGGAGCCACTAGAATTTCCTTGGATTGGAAGTGCTACTTGCCATTGGGTTGTGGTCGAATTGTTGTCCTGGAGCCGCTGGAATTGCCCTGGAGTGGAAGTAGACGCCACACTTACCATTGGGTTGTGGTTGTATTGATTTCTTGAGAGAATTTGTGGTTTAGTGCGCTCTTTCTTGTGTCATAATGGTTCTGGATCGGGGGTAATCATTGCAAAGTGAGATTTGGCTTGCATTGTGTCTACGACCAGGTGGAACATGGCACAGTCGATTCTGGTTGCGTATTTTGAAAATATAAGTGATTTATCTCATGTTTATTTAATTTATTTGGCTCTAATATGATTTATTTATGGATTCACATGAAATTTTTGATGAAACTTACGAGCTATTTGTGGAATAAATTTTTCATGGACTTCAATCTATTTATGCAAGTAAATTTTGTGAAGAAATTGGAAACTAGTTTTTGGGATTTTGTGCACAAATTGTTTGAGGAAATGTTTCTTTGGCGCTTCTTATAGAGAACTAATATTTATTCCCCTATTCATTATATAATGTATATTTTATGGTACAATATCCTCAGAATGGTTTAACATACTTCCTTTGATGCTTCTACCTTTTATTCGAAAACTAGTTCTTTGATTGGAATGTTTTGCATAGTTTCGAGACTTGGCACATGAAGTGTTTGTAAAAATTCCTAAGTGTTATTTTTATGCTTACTTATGATAAAAACACTTTAAATTTGTGTCATAATGTGATGATAAATCATCTTGATAATGTTTGGGAAATGTCCACCGAAATTCTAGATCAATTTCCAATTTCTAGCTCCTTCAATGGAATTGTTTTGAGTAGATTTGTGACTTTGCATATGAAGTGTTTGAAGAAATGTTCAAAGAATATATATCTCTGTTATGAATTTATAATATTTTTTATTTATAGTTTTAATGTCATTTTAATTATTCTATGAGCTATGGATTTAATTATTCTAGCGATTCTTAGAATTACTAGTCAATTTGGATAAGTAGAATTAGCTAGTTTTGTGAATTATTTAATGGACTGTATATGGGAGGAAAGATACAGTCATATGATTGTAGGTGAACCCTTATATGATTTCCATGATCTAAATTATTCATATATTTTTCTTTATTTGGCATTTGGAGAGTTAAATTGGAAACTAGGTACATTCTGGTGAAAATTGATAACTAGTTGTGGATTGAAATCTTTGTTTTCATAAAAATGGAATGTTACATCCATGTGATCTGTTTCTAACATGTTATTGTGATATAGGTATCTAATTATCAGGTTTTACCCTTTATTTATGTATTCATTTAATTTTGCTTCAGATATTTAGACTCAATTCCTTGCAGTGGATGTTAACTAGTTTCATTGGAATTGATGGTAAAGATCACCTTATGTGCAATTGGAATGATCTGCAAATAAACATTTAATTGGATGCAGGTGCATGCTTAAATATGTTTTTAATGGATTTAGGATTTCTTTTGGTTTTAATTTCATGGTTACAAGTTAATTTTGTGCAAGACTACCTGCTTATATTGGAAAACTAGTTAACTACTCTTATGGACTCTCTTTCGTAATTACCATGATTAATTATTGTAATTTTGTAATTAGGAATTATTTACATGTAATTATATTTTATTAATACATTGGTATTGATAATATATTTTTATTTGTTAAAAATTTGGATTTGTGATAAGTGTCATCATTTGCGCACTAATTGTCATTAAGTGTCATAATTAACACCTTAATTACTAGTTAATTGTGATTAAGAATAATTAGCATTTAGAAGTGGTTATCATCTCTTATATGGGTTGTATTGAAGGTTTTATGATGTTATATGATGTTAATAATCCTTCCCAACCCTTATATCATATGGTGGATGTGTTATCAAATTTTATATTAAATTATTGTTAATTATTGGATTTTGTGTCGCAATTAATTTTGGAAGAATATAAATTAAATGTTTATGGTTTATTTGTTGCATTAAAAATAAAGTAATTAGCCTCATATAGCTAATTATGTGGTCCCATAGACACTCTTATATCCCCGGGGTACATTACACTACACCTTTCTCTCCCTCTCTCTCTCTCTCTCTCACCCTCCTTCACTCACTCTCTCTCTCCCTTCTTCTCCTCCTCTATCTATCCCTCTTTCTCTCTTTATATTTACATGTATCATTCTCTCCCTCTTTATCTATGTATATATACCTTTATCACTCTCTCCCTCTCACTCTCCATATCTCTCTCTAAACCTTATCTCTCGCACTATCCCCCTCTTTACCTCTCCCTCTCCCTCTCCCTCTCCCTCTCCCTCTCCCTCTCTCTCCTCTCCCTCTCCCTCTCTCTCCTATCTCTCTCCCTCTTCTTTCTCCCTACCTAACTCTCTGTCTCCCTCTCTAAATATCTCTACCACCATCACTCTCTCATTGTCTCTCTCCTATCACTCTCCAATACCTCTCTTTCTCCTTCTCTCTCCCCCCCTCCCTATCTCTCACCCTTTATCCCTCACTCTCTCCCTCCATATGCCCCTATATCCTTCCCCATATCTCTCTACACCTACTCATTATCTCCCTCTCACTCTCTACCAATCTCTCTCTCTCTACCTTTATATCCTTCTTACCCTCTATCCTACCCCCTCTTCTTTCTCTCTCCCTCACTCCTCCTCTCTTTCCCTTTCCTCTATCACCATCACTCTAAACCTTTCTATCCCTCATTGTATCTCTCTCTCCCTCCCTCCCATCCTCCCTCTCTCTCTCTCTCACCCTCTTTGTTTCTCTCCACCTCACACTCTCTCCATATCACTCTCTGCCTCTCTCTCTAAACCTTCTCTCTCCCACTATCCTCCCTATTTACCTATACCCATGTCTCTCTCTCTCTCGCATATTCATTCTCCCTACCTCCCTCTCCCTCTCTAACTCTTACCACCATCACTCTCTCATGTTCTGTCAGCATATTACTCTCCACCTCCCTCTCCCGCTCTATCCCCCATACATCCACTCCTCTCTCTGCCCCTCTATGTTACCTATGTACTTCCTCCCTCTCTCTTCCTCTCTCATCACCTTATTCTCCCTCCAACTCTTTCTTCCTCCCTCCCTCATTTCCACCCCTCTCTGATCTCATATCCCTCCCTCTCTCTCTTTTCCCCTCTCTCTCTCTTCCCCCCTCTCTCTATACCCCTTGCTCTCTTCCTCTCCCTCCCTCATTAACTTGCTACTACCCCCCTCCTCTCTCTCTCTCTCTCTCTCTCTTTCTCTCTCACACACACACACATACACACACTCACACTCAAACTCACACCCTCCCTCTCTCTCCTCAACCTCTCACTCACTCTCTATATATTTCTCACTCTCTACATATCACTCACTCACTCCCTCTCCCCCTTGACCTATCACTCCCCACCACCCCCCCCCCACTCTCTCTCTCTCTCTCTCTCTCTCTCTCCATTTATAAGTCCCTCCCTCTTTGCCTTTACTCACTCACTCTCTCCCTCCCCCTTGACCTATCACATTTCCCCATCCCATGTTCTCATTCTCTTTCTCCATTTACAAGTCCCTCATTACATTAGGAGTGCACACACATTATAAAATAATATTGTTTACTATTTTTAATATATTTTCCACTTGACATATACCAGAATCTCAAAAAAAATACCTCCTTTGTTTCTGCTATAATTTGTTTTCGCTGAGACCTACTATCTAAAAATAAAATAATATTAAGAATACAAATTTTGAAAAATAGTTGTGCACTAGATCAATGTGTTCTCTACAACTCTACAATTTTTTGTAGTGAAATTCCATCATTTCGATACTACAAGGTTGCACTAAGAAACACATACATTATATTTTGCATGAAACTTAACATACCAATGTTGGGAAAACACACATTTCATCTAGTTATACATAATTTCTATAAATAAAAATTATATATTTCGAAGCTAATTCATTAAATTCCTACATTTCATGTTATTACACCATATTCAAATTCATTGTGGAAGTATCCCAATCATCCCTCCAAGTTAACATATTGTTGTTTTTTGAGGTTTGCATTGCCACTAAAATGTTATGAGAGAGAAACATTATCTTGCACCAGCTCGATAAAGTTCTAACAAGGTGAAACTTCAACTAAGTGATGCGAAAAGGTCAAACAATGACATTTTTTGTTAAACAAAGTATAGGCACGATTGTCACTTTGATGCGGGCACACTGACATTGAAAATATTGCATGACGATGCGAGTGATGAGGACTGACTAGCCTCCAAACTTGACTCAAGATGGCATGACAACACACATGGCACAACTCTGCAGGGCTGCCGAAAGTGTCATATGAGATCATAAATGGAAAAATGAGATATGGACACGATGAGAGTTTTGCCTTGGACTCTATGGTATACCAATTGTAACATGATGACCCACATCACAAGAAACGACAAAACCCCAAATATTGACACAAATTCACCATGATGACACTTTGCACGATCGACCCGGGGACCAAATAGTGACACAAATGGTAAAACTAAGTACGGGAGAGAAGAGCACGTCACTTTAGACATCATGGTGTGATCATAATGACTATGCAACAAAATTTAATATGTCCATCACCGTCGCTATGTTCCAACACATTGGAATCATGTCGATGTTGAGAATCAACATATTGGTGTGCATGTATTTGCATAAATAGAACATAGTAACCATACATTTAATGTGACATTTATAGATATTGTTACTTTTTGTAATAAGTATATTTATTAATATTTTCTATGTGACAAGATTTCATATGGTTAATGAGATCTTATTTTTTATATTTAGTTGTGTTCAATAAATTCAATAGTGCTTTCAATATTTTAGTTTTATTATGCTAGAATAATTTTATGTCATAAATAAAGTAAGTTCAAAAAAAACCAGACTAATGAGAATTTAAATTATGGAATTGTGCTTAATATTAAATAATTTGGTAAAATGTTTTGAAATATTATATTTAATGGTAGTTGTGATTGTAAAATCACAATTCCATGGAAAGTACTATATGGGATGATGAAAATATCTATATAATTACAAAGATGTGTAATTATGTAGAAATACAATTCTTGTAGATGACTCCATGGAAAGTAATATATGGAACAATGAAGAGATATTTATAATTAAAAAGACATGAATCATCAGTACATTTAGGTGATAATCCATTTTAAAATATTCGAACAATATGTATTCAATGTGATTTCAAAATTACTCCATGGGTACGATCCTTACAAAAAAAATATGATTTCAAAATTGTTAAATCAAATTCTAAAAGAGCTAATATCTGATTCCAAAAGTGCAAAATCATATTCCTATAGTGCCAATATCGATTTTCGAAATTGCAAACTTGAGTTTTAAAATTGTCAATTAAAGTTTCACAATTGAAGCTCCCATCAATCAAGGGGAGGTACCACTTTTGATACAATTCCTATTGAATTTGGGGGATAATTTCCCATTAAAAAGGGTGGGTTTGTTCACTTGAATTTGAACTTTGTCTACCCTTCAAAGGGGTTCAATCCTATCCTAGAATTATATATATATATATATATGATGATGATGATTATGATGATGATGATGATGATAGTGGTGGCGATGGCTACCCTTGATTCCCAAGGAGAATAGAAAAGTACCATTAAATTTATTTATTTTTAATTATTAAAAAAAATTGAAAGAAAATAACCTCTAATAAAGGAAAGACATCTTATTATTTCACCTTCTCTGTAGTGCTCTTCCTTCAGGAATACCACTAAACTAATCACTTGGTCAAATTTGATGTACACGGCTCATTTAGAGCTTGGTTTAAATAAAATTCAAGTTCCGTATTTGCATATGAACCACCCTGCCGAGCAGCACTTATCATGTTGGCCTTAGGAAACCAATGGGTTTCCTAGCCCCCTGAGGCCACAACCGATAATCCCGATAACAACTTCCCTCTTGTTCAACAATGCAGTGTTTCCTTTTGATTTTTCCACCTCCTCCTTGGAGTTAACCCCCTCCTCTAAGCCTTGAGTTATCCCCTTCCTCGACTTCACTTCCAAATCACAATTCTACTACCTGGTCACTCCCAAAAGAACCAACCCCCCTCAAATCCCCCAAACTCTTCCCTATATACCATTTTCCACCTTCATTAGCCTTCCGACTTACTCCATCGTCCCCGTTCAAAACCCTTGAAACCCCAAAAAAAATATTTCCTTTCTTGTTTAGAATTCCCAATCATAATAAACTAGTATATCCTTATGTACTTATTTTCTCGAGCAGTTCAATGGAATTAAGTTCAATTAAATTAAATTAAGTGAGTTGACTGCATATTCATTATTAGTTTCTTGATATGTTAAAAATGGGTTCTTTACGAGACGATGGTTTATTTACCGATCCACTCACCGTTTCCAATATTAATTAAGTGGAATAAAATATTAATTTAAGGTTTATGATTGTTGACCCTTTCAAGATTGGAAGTGGTGGTTTGTTTTAATTATTCACCCAAATTCAAACCTTATATCTTACATGGCAGTAATTTAAGAATATTAATACAATGAACCTTATCTTATCTTCCTTGGTTTTATTAAATGATAAATTAATTCTTTTAACTTTTCATGAGATGGTTCAGTAAAGCAAGAGTTATTTAATTAATTCATTTATTTTGTTAGTGCATTCGAAAATGTTTATGACAATGGACATTGTGCTTATTGATATTGATTAATCATAATAATAACAATAAATGATGATCTAATAGCAACACATGTATCCATTTGTTTAATAATTAAGTGCCCTAATACCAACCTAGTACCCTTATTTTTATAACATAGTACCTTCGAAGGTCTAAACAATCATGTTAGACAATTAAACAATATAATTATATTACAAATGACAATCCCCGTGCGGCAATTCTTAACTAACGATACCTGTTCCTTCAATTATTATAGTGATCAATTATACTTAATGAACACTTAACGATTTATTTAACACACATTTTAATAACTTAACGTTCATTATATGTCTAGGATCAATGTATAATTAACTTACTCATTCACAACAATTTACACAATAATTTGACATGAAAGTATTTGTATAATGATACTAGTGTACATATACAAAATGTGCATGCGTGGCCAACGATGCGTGGCCAACGCATGCACAGGTCGGACATGTACTATAAACATACATCATCTTTCCTACGCATAACTTCTAACTAATACTAATAACCCTTCATGCAAACAAAAAACGTATACATACAACATAACATTACTAAAACATCATCGGTTATTTTATGAGTTAACCTTATAATATTTTATATCATTATTTTTTTGTTTACATTAGTTTAATCAATCAAGTACAAGGAAGGGTACCTACTACCACTAACTCAGTATCAAGGAATCCCCAACCCTCAATAGTACTATCTAACAATATCCTCCCATCCTAACCTACGTCCACATCCTCCCTATCCTTCCTCTACTAGTAATGATGTGGATGCCGAATTTACCGAATTGACCACATATAACATGAGAGTGGTAGCGTCGATTGAATATTGGACCTAGCCTCTCCTAGCAAGCATCCGACCATAATCATGACAACAACATTGGGAGCGTGTCTTAGCACAACCCTCCCATGACCCCCGGGGTATTATAGTAACATAGGGTGGGAACTGCATCTATCCCTCTCAACATACCAGGTCTATACCCTATCGAATCATAATCTATTACTATCAAGGTTATCGGACTGTGTCATTGTATCATCAATTTTGGTTTCTAAGGTTTACCGCATGAACAAGTTCATATCCCATATATCAGATCAAGTATCTGACTATCCCATAGTCGTTGTGTCTTGTAGGTTAAAGTATTTCACAAAATACACATTTTATATAAATCATTTCCCATCTATCACCAATTGATCCATATTATCAATGTCATTTTATTCCATGTAACAATTTTAGTTCATCACATATGCAAATGACATATAATAATTCAATCGATCACATCATAAGGTAGTATCCTCATACCGCATCATATATTTCACATTTCATTAATGAAAGACATTTAAACATACATTGCCATCATAAAGTAAAGGAATCTCATGATAACCACAACCTACCACATAAACATAGTAACATCATAAGCACGGTAACATCATAACACCGTAATCATAGTATCAACATAGTCACAGTAATGTCATAAACATAGTAGCAACATATAATCAGGTCCAACATGCCGAAAATATAGTTTACTCACTCTATCTGAGTCCAACAGATAATAAGCAAAATAAAGTGTCGTATGTATGACAGGTAAACTGTTACGAATATAAATTAAAATACAATTAATAATAATTAATATTCATTAATAGGTATTATATTAAAAATACATGACCTTTCAAGCCAATGCCTAAGTTGTATATAAGAGGCGACAATCATTTGTAATAATCATCTCTCATATATTATTCATTTTATATTTTCCAATATGGATTATTCTTACTTATCCTTCGGGTAATTGTTGGTAATTGTTGTGAAATGGATATGTTCACTCCATTTGGTATCAGAGTTGCGGTGCTGATCCAAGATTGTAGCCATCATTTTTGGGTTTCCCTAAAATCTAGGACCTTGTCCAAAAATTAGGCCCTTGGCCCACAAAATTAAAAAAAAAAAGGAAGAAACAAAAAAAGATTAAAAAAAAAAGAGAAGAAGAAAGAAGACCCCATAAAAAAGGGAAGAAAAAAAAACACAACATAGGTTTTATTTAACCAACCCTTGGTTTTATAAAACCACACATGCCCGTGGTTTTATAAAACTATCCCATCCCTTGGTTTTATAAAGAAACCAACTCATGCCTTAATTAAGTTATTTATTTATAGAAATATCATGTTCGAAAGTTCACAATCAAAACCCTGAAGAAAAAATTAAAAAACTCGAAAAATATCGAAGAATCACCTTATAGAAGCATTAATGATTTAGAAGAAGAAATAAAACATTTAAACAAAATCACCAAGGAGAAAGATGATGAAATCAAGCACATTCAGACTAAAGTAAGATGCCTAGAAGCAGAGAATTACCGCCTTTAAAAACATATTAGTGAACTCCAAAAGAAAGAGGACGACACTAAAAAGACGCACAGGTTGGAGATTACAACTATCAAAATCACGTTATCAAATAAAACCAAAGAAATTTTCAGATTAAAGAACCATAACAAGACGTTAGTCACAAAAATTAAGAAGTTGAAAAATAGTCGGAAGGTAGAACACTCTACTGAAGACATTGAAGGAAATTTTTTAGACAAGCAAGAAGAAAATAACTGCATCATAAATCATAATGAAGATCTTAAGGAGCAAATTAAGAAGACCGAAGATGACAAAAAATCACAAGTAAAATTGATTAAAAGGTTTAAAAATAATAACATACAATTAGAAAACAAGTTGGAAAAGATACATAACGAAACATTAAAAAATCAAGGAATGAAAATACAACGTCCAACTCAGATCAATGCTCAAAAGACGATGTTCTTAAAAGAAAATAACATTGTGAAAATTCCCTATCAACACCCCAACCATATAAACCGGTATCCTAAAAAGTGGGAATTGTCGAAAGATAATGGTACTAATGTGATCAAAACTCCTGACGAAAAATTAGTAGGGAATCCCAACAGTCAGCAACAAATCAATGTGGGATGGATTGATCCGTGAACATATCAAAAGTTATGCTCTACACTTAGAAGTTCGTATCGACATGTTTCGTCAGCTACGACGTCACAAGGAACGATGCAACAACATTATAAGGCTTTGAGGACAAAGCCTTTCTCAGAGAGAGGCAATGTTACGAATATAAATTAAAATACAATTAATAATAATTAATAGTCATTAATATGTATAATATTAAAAAATACATTACCTTTCAAACCAATACCTAAGTTGTATATAAGAGGCGACAATCATTTGTAATAATCATCTCTCATATATTATTCATTTTATATTTTCCAATATGGATTATTCTTACTTATCCTTCGGGTAATTGTTGGTAATTGTTGTGAAATGGATACGTTCACTCCATAAAAATGCCTAGTCAAAATATGGGGCATTACATACACCCACCCTTTGGGAAACTTCATCCCGAATTTATGGTCAAAATAATGTGGGAAAATCTCAACACATAGTCTCTACATTTTCGCAAGTAGCAGGTCCTGGCCATACGTGTCCTTGCTTTAACTTAACCAAATATGTTGATGTTATCTTATGGTTTTACTTCTATTATCCCCTCATATGTGTTCTAATATTTAAATTATCCTTTATGTAGAATCTCAATATTATATCTAGAATTCTTAAAGGGTATAATCAAGTGCTATCAACCTTAGCATCATACTTTTAACCTGTAACCATATCCCTTAAGTTACATCATCCATATCGGTTTATTCGTCACACAACCAAGTCTTAATCGTAAGTGTATATTGATCCAACTTAGCATAGAATAATCAATGATTAAAATGGAGGGTTGGGAGCTCATAATCTATAATTATTCAACAAGCAACTACAAAGGATATTTAAGGTTTGCGTACCTCTCCTAAGAAGATCCTTGTTGTTCCATCCTAAGGTCAAACATTATTATTACCTTAGTGTTAATAAGCAATCAATATCCTTGATAACCAAAATTTCTGTAACAAATATTAATTTAGGAGAATTGTTATTCATTAGAATGTTTTTAGTAACTATATCTTATCAGAATGAAAATGTTCTCAAGTTCATTTATTGTACCCTCCTTTTCAATCTAATATAATTCGAAGGGAAACCATTACTTATTCAATTACTTAAGAAATTTATAGCTAATTTTGTTCTTACTCTCCAGATCGTAATGGTATTTACTAAAATTTATCGTATTATACCATTGTATTTGTACATCACCTCTCATACTTACACTCGCTTCCTAATGGTTGTACTCTAAGCTTCCTATACATATACCTATTATTCTACATGGATCTCATAGATACTTACACACATTATGCACTACAATCACCTCGCAAGATACTAATATGAACCCAACACACTCACATGGCATCAAGCATTGTTCTTGCTTTACGAGAAGTTGGTGTGAACATATACATATTAGCCTTTCTACATAATATTCCACTTCTTCTTTTGCTTACTCTCTGTAAAGTAAAACCAATTTTATCTCTGAGGTGACGATCGATTTCCTCCATCCTATAATAGGGATTTAAACATCATAACTTTACTCATTGCGATGCACATCGGTTCCTGTTTTGCCTCCATTATTATTCCATTTATTTGTATTATTATTTCACTTAACCTTATTGATATTTAATGCATGTTCATTCAGGGTAACTTCATTAGTTCCTTAGTAATCTACATACTTTTATATTTTATTGCTTGTTTGTTTCATAATTATTAAAGCCTAGTTGTTTCTCAATAATATTTTCCTTCAAACCATGACAATTTTGCATAAGCAAGACTAGCAACATATAACCCCTAACCCTTTTTCGCACATACATAGTTCCTTCAATCTCTTTCCACTTACTATATTGAAACACGACTATTTGCACACAATGTGGCAAAATACATCATACAAATCAATAGCCCTTATCAAGCATCAATCCCCAACACTTGTGCACATATATTATTTGCCAATTTGATGCCTAGATTCAAACTATGATAGCTCAAACTATGGTGTTTTCTAATAGAGATAAACTAATTAACATCTTCTCATAGATGAAGGTATTATAAGGCGTAATGTAACATATTTATTAAACGTAAGTTATGGGTTTATAGAATAGCCTTTCCTTACCACATTGTATCATTGCAACACTTGAACATAAACAATGATTATATTACCATAAAATATACGTTTTCATACAAACCACAATGAGGTAAGAACCTATCACATTCCTATTTCCAACTATAGAAGGATCAACACTATACCCCTACTAGATCGAGGATCATACCTATTCCTATACTTAAGTACAAAGGTAGTGCAACTGCTTAGCTACTCTTCCCAACGAACTCTTAATGAACAATATGTCACACCAAAATTGTATAATCTTGGCGATGTGTCGCTAGAGAATAGTATTTTGTTATTGGAAAACCCTTTTCTATTGATTAAGTATTGTCCTATAATAATTGATGGTAACTTATGAACTCAACACTCCTAAAGGGAGATGGGTACAAATTGTCACCAGATTTTGTTCCTAAAACTCAACACTACTGGGTCTTTGGAAATGTATCAACATTCTCACAAAGTTATCTCCATGATAGCTCACAAGTTGTCGTTCCTACACCCTCAATATTGATGCTCCATTTATCTCCACAAACTCCAAGGGTCGGTATTCGTAGTGGTGCTAACTACACCATTCACACAATGCACTCATCGACTAGCCATTTCATATTTGTGAGTATTCTTTCTCTCACTAAATAGGTGCAACACAGAAGGCTAACCTTTAACTAATATATCAATTCTCATTACAATGTGTCACAACATATTCATTTTTTTCTTCTTCTTATACATTTAGCTTATTATTAATTTCAACAAAATGCATGTAACATATGTAATAAATAGTTGATCAAAATTCCTTATTTGGTTAAACTTTAATATTTTTACCCTCATGGAGCAAATTCAATAGTACTTATTCAATAATGTCCTACCTTTAAATTAAATATTGAACTACCTATTGAGTTTTTAAAGTTTTTCCCGCGAAAAAAAGCATACTATTGTTATTCAATGCTGAATCAAATAGTACATGATGTGAACATTCATATGTTGTCTTCTCAAAATTCAAGAGCATAGTTTACCGAATAATCCCCCCATAAACAAAAAACAGACTAATTACAATATCCAAGAGCCAAGAGTCTCTAATCTAGAAAGTAAATAGTGCCTGAGTCTATCAGCAAGTTCTCACAGAATTCATCCCAATGTAAGTAGCCCTCCTCTCCCTCTAATGCCAACTTAGACAACTGATCAGCCTAAGAATTGAATTCTCTGTATATATGTTCCAGGGACAAGGAGCTAAAAGATCTTAATTGAAGCTTAATTCTATTACACCAATTTACCAAATTCAGCACCTTCAGATCAAATTCACCCCTCGCCCATTTTATAGTGACTCTCGAGTCACCGAAGATTTTTACCTTCGCCAATCCAAAGAGATTAGCCACACGAGTGACACACCATAGTGCAAGTAACTCTACCTTCATGTTTGTCCCTCTGCCACATTTCAGACGAAGAGTATAATAATGATCTGAATTGAGGAAGATGACCCCACCTGCACCACAATTCCCCAAATTTGTTGCCCCATCAAATAATAGAGCTGGATCATTAAAGGTAAGGTGAAAATTCCCAATATTACGCCGAACAAGTTCAACCTTGTCATTCAGGAATTTTAGATAGTGACACAATGCTAAATTGTAAGTATTATCCAAATTTGGGAAAAGGTCCTCAAAAGTAGCCTTATTCCTCATCCACCAAATAGCCCAGCAAATGAAGACCGACAGAGTAGAATGTGTTTTACAAATTTTAATCCACAAATGTAAACATGATTCCACATTACTACCACTCCATTCCACAGTTATGCCCAAAATATTATAGAACTTCTCCCACAAACGCTTTTTGAAGGAACATTCCAAGAAAAGATGTAATGTGGATTCCGATCCATTCTTACAAATTATGCACTGGCTTGGCCCGATCCACCCCATCAATGAAAGATTATCCCACATTTTTAGCCTGTCCTGAAGCACAAACCAGATGAAACATTTAAGTAAATTTTAAAGTTATTGAGTCAATAAGTTCAATAGTGATTATTTAATATAGAATTTAGTGTCAGCTCAAATTCTATATTTTTCAAAAATAAAAATTAAAAAAAATCTAATTTTAAAATTTATGTAACTTTTAATTTAAAAAAAAAAAATTAACATCAAAATTCAAAACATAAAGCAATTATTGAAAATAAATTTAAATACATTAAAATTTATATATACTTTAATATTTCAGATTTCTCTTTTATATATATATATATATATATATATATATATATATATATATTCCATCAGAAAAAAATATCGTACTATTGCTATTCCATTGAATCAAATAGTACAAAGCTAGTGTGAGTATCAAAGATACAAGATATCAAGACCGGATCTTGTTCTCAAAAAGTTTGACAGTTTAGCTGCTATACAAAATTATAATCGCATATCAAAAGGATTTTACAAAAAACTGATCGTCAAACCAAAAGGACAAAATAACCTAAAAGAAAAATAATTTACCCCTGTCAAGCAGACAGGCATCCATCCATTCTTCCCAGAATAATATTCCTTCAGGACCAGCAAAGGCATCTTTTGAAAGTTGATCAACATGAGAATTGTGTGACCTGGAAATATGCTCGAAAGAAATCTGGTCCTGCTTTGCAATCTCATAGCGAGTGCGAACACACCAATTTTTTAGATCAATAACATTGAGATTGTATTCATTTGAGGCCCATTTGATTGTTACTCGGGAGTCCCCAAAGACTTTAAGATTAACCAGACCAAAGGAATTTGCCACCTTAAGAACAGCCCAAAGAGCCAATAACTCTGCTTTCATATTGGTACCTCTACCACCATTAAGACGAAGAGAAAAGTAGTGGTCTTCATTGATATAGATAACACCACCAGATGCACACATACCATCCTGAGCAGCCCCGTCAAAGAATAATATCGGCTGCGATACAACAAAGGAGAAAGAACTTTCACTCACAAATTTCTTACCATGATCCTCCTCAGGATAAGTCTGTAACAAATAACTAACAGACCTCACACACTGCACCGCATCAGGCTTCTTATTCTGAAAAATAACTTCATTCCTTGTAAACCAGATAATCCAAGATATAAAAATAGGAAGGAAAAGTGGTTTTTTATTATCCCTAACCCAATTGAGCAGACCTGTGCCAAAGTCCAAATCTTCCCAAACAAAAAACAAGTTGATTTCTTTACAACACAGTGACCAGATTTCTTGCATAAAAGAGCACTTCACAAATAGATGACCAGCAGATTCAGAACTTAAATTACATAAACAGCACCAACCATGACCATTCTAGCCACGTTTAAGGAGGTTATCCCATGTCTTTAGACTACCATTGAGAACATGCCATAAGAAACATTTCACCTTCAAAGGGATAGACCATTTCCAAATTTTTGAATACCACCACTGTCTAGGATAAATACAATGATCCGGAATAATCCTGTCATAAGTAGACTTCGTAGAAACAGAACCTTCTTTTGGATTTCCTGCCCAAATTAACTTATCAGGGGTCCCCGAAAGAGAAATACCAGCCGATCTCAGAGCCATAATAAAACGTTCCCATTCCTGCGCGTGATCCGGGATCTCCCACTCTAATGCACTTAACCAACCATTACCATTTCAATGAAACTGATTGGTAATATGAACATCATTTAAAGTTCTATACCCCATAAAATTTAACCGAGAAATCAAACTATCTGACAGTCTAAAATTTTCCTCCATACCAAGCACAGGATCCACCCCGATTAGAATACTGCAGCCATTACCTACCTGCCAGCAAATATATTTGGCAATCCATTCATAGACTTTAAGAAAACCTCACCAAACTGGAGACATCAAACCAGAGACCCTCTTGGGCTTCCTCAACCAGTTAATAAAATCAGATTTAATATATTTGAGATGGAGAACCTTCGACCAAAGAGAATTACTAAACAAACCATGCCATAAGCTCTTCAATCTAAGAGCTTTGCTGAAAATATTGATATCTTTAATACCCCAGCCACCGAACTTCATCGGTCGTGCAAGAACCTTCCATTTAACCATCACCAGTTTAGTGCCATCACTATTACGAGACCAGAGAAATTTGAAAATAAGCATCCTAAGCCTATTAAGAATGTAGACCGGAATCTCTAACAGAGATAACCAAAAAAACGGAATACTAGAAAGCACTGCTTTAACTAAAACAAGTCTGCCACCCGTAGAGAGCAATTGGAAAGTCCAATGATCAATTCTCTGTTCAAACTTGCTAATAATCCACCGCCAATCATTTGCTTTATAAGAATTAGGTTTTAAAATAAAGCCTAAATATTTCAAACCATCAACCAAATCTTGACAATTATATGGTAAGATGGATTCAATTTCACCTCTTCTCCCAGCATCCACATTATGTTGATAAAAACATGACTTCGAAATGCTAACCTTCATCCCAGAAACCTTGCAGAAAAAATTAATGATATTTGAGAAAACCTTCCATTCAGTGATAGAGTCAATGCCAGCAAGAAGAACGTCATCAACAAAAAGGAGATGTGACAGGAAGCATCCATCACCCATCTTGATACCTATAATCAACCCCATTTCTTTGGCTTGTTGAACGAGCCTACTGAGACCATCAATGATCAAGAGAAATAGAAGGGGTGACAGAGGGCAACCCTATCTGATCCCTCTAGAACATTGAAAAAAAGAGGTGGGATTACCATTTACCAAAACAGCAATACATGGCGTTGAAACACAGGCCATTATCCAATTTAACACAAGAGGAGGAGTACCAATTTGAATCAGAATCAACCTGAGGAAAGACCAATTGACACGGTCATAGGCTTTTTCTAAATCCATCATTAAAATCAGAGCCTTTAACTTCTTGGATTTGATAGTGTGAAGCAGTTCTTGAGTAAGACCAATCGAATCATGAATTTGTCTATCCTTTAAGAACCCAAACTGTTCAGGAGTAATAACAACAAAAAGAACATCCTTCAATCTCTGTGCAATAATTTTGGAAACAAGTTTATAGATGAGATTACAAAGAGAAATGGGCCGATATTCCCCAAAAGAAACAGGTTTGTTACTTTTAGGAATTAGGGTAAGGAATGTAGAATTTAAAGCTCCAGAAATGAACCCATGAACCCTAGTAAATTCCACAAGACGTTGAATGTCTTTCCCCATAATATCAAAGAAATGCACATAAACTTCCATAGGCCATCCATCAGGACCAGGGCTTTTGTCTCTGGCAAAATTTTTTAAAGTATGCTCAATTTCATCTAAAGAAACCTCCTTTCCGACCACTTCAGCTTCACTTTCATCAAAACATCTAGGATATAGTTTTGCCAGTCTGATTTGATCCAAAAGATCACAACCACCTTCCTCTTTGTAAATATTGCCAAAAAACCTCACGGCTTCAGAGCTCAAAGAGTCCAAACCCTTTAAAGAATTTCCATCTTCATCATTGATATCCCAAATCAGTTTCAAATTCCTCCTTGCAGATGCATAAGCATGAAAAAATTTTGCATTCCTGTCCCCATGACTGATCCACACCGCTCTGCTCTTCAATCTCCACTCCTTTTCTTCCATCAAGAGGATTTCCTCCTTTTTTTCTCAAATAACTTCAGAACTTCAAAATCACCCTGATTTAAAGAACCATCAAAATTCTGCATACAAGCATTTTGAATACTATATTCCAAATTCTTCAGTTCTGCAGCATCAGTCTTCTTTCTAACATTTATCCATTTAATAACTTCTTCTTTGAGCTTCAACATTTTATGACAGAAATAATCAACAGGATTTAAATTCTCAATATCTGAAGTTAACCAGAAAGATTTCACCATCTCACAAAAATCATTCTCCAAAAGCCAAGAACTATTAAACTTAAACGGGTAACAAACCTTTTGACCATAATCTTCAAACTAAAAAACAATAGGCCAGTGATCAGAGAATTTCACCTCATGAACCCATGTACGAGACTGCTGGATGATACTTAAAAATGAGGACTTCACCAAAAAACGATCAAGTCTCTTATGTACACCAGCATCCCCCTGCCTACCATTTGTCTCGGTTGGAATTAACTTAGCTAGAACCATATCCACTAGGTCAAACCGACCTAGATAATCCATAAAATAATCTGCCAACGGATCCAATCTAGCCCCAGAACCCCAGATCTCAGAAGCAGATTTAGTAAAATTCAAATCACCAGCAATCACTAAATGTGATAAGTTAAGTACCCCAGAGACAGCCAAAGCATCCCAGAAATTCCTACGGCTATCATAAGGAGCATAAAAATTGAGGATATGAAACTGAATGTTCAAACCTAAACAATTTCCTTTCATCAGAAGACCCCACGGAGTAGAAAAAACTTTGAAGGCAAACAGAGTAGGGTTCCAAGCCACCACCAAACCACCAGAAAGACCATTGGAGCAACAAGCCGCAACTTCCCAGCTAGGAAGAAGGTCGCCTAACTTAGTGATCGCCACCGAACTTAAACACATAGTTTCCTGAAGTAACACAATACCTGGACAAATAGCTGCAAAAAGTTTGGAAAAGGCCTTTGCCCTAGCAACCTTCCCCAACCCCCAAACATTCAATGATAAAATGGACATTAAGAACTAGAGGCACAGGGTATCTTTGCTCTAAGACCCTCATCTAACGAATTAATAGAAACCCTAGACATCAAACTACCAGAATCCTGAGGAAGGATTGAATCAACACAATCAGAATCCCGACACCCCTCTTTCTTCTTTTTACCCCTACGAATGGTAATATTTTGAAATTTAACAACATGAAGCGGAAAAGCATCAGAACCGGCAAGAGGAGATTTGGAAAAAGAAGGAACTCGGGTAAGGGTTTTTAAAACCCCATCAACTTTTAGTTCACAATTTCCACCAATCCCAGAATCGTCAAGATCATAGGTGATAGGTTCCGTATCCTTATGACTCACAGAACCGAAAACCTTTGCAAAAGGGGACAAAGGCATAACATAATCCCGAGCTTCATCACATAACACAAGACTCCCAGAATTATCCACACCCACATCAACCCTATCACCAACAGAGGCTAATTCAGAATAAAGATTGCGAACAACAGAAGATTTCTTCAAATCAACAGACACAGGAAGACTCCCGACAGAAGGCACATGAAGACCATGTCTCAAAATAACATCCCCAGCAGCAATACGAGCATCTAAATCCTTCTCCGTGACTTCCAACAAAGCAATATCCTATTTTGAAACTTCTGAATAAACAGTATCAGGAACAGGAACAGACTTACCAGGTTCAACAGAGGGAGCACACAGATCCAGAGTACCTTTCATTTCCGACCCAGTCTTCAAAATATTAGGGCATTTTGCAAGAATGTGTCCAATTTCCTTGCACGCGAAACAACGAAATGGGATTCTAAAAAAATCAAGCCTTTGCTTCCAGCATCTACGTCCCCAAACAACCTCAACTTCAGCCGAAAGACCAGCATCCATTTCAATTTCCACCATTACCTTGGTGTATCTTCTATCCATTCCAAATAGGGATTTCCTATCAATATGAAAGAAACACCCAACTTAATTTGCCAAGCCGACAATAATCTCCTCCATCCAAAGTTCTATCGGCAACCCTGGAATCATCATCCAAAGGTGTCGAATTCTCTGTTTCTCCGTTAAAGGATCGAAGGCAATATGCCATCGCTTCAGAATGATTGAGCCTTCTTTGAAAAGCCAGGTACCCTCCAAAACCCTAGACATCATGGCAGCATCTGGAAAGATGAAGAGTATCCAACGGTTCAGCAGTAAATTGACCCTTGGAGCCATACCAAAAACCGGCACCCAATTAACCCTAACCCACTCCAGGATCTCGTCCTTCGTACCGGATGTATATTCCAGGCGCCCAACTAAAGCACGCTCTGCAAGCATTGCTACCCTATCAAGATTGGCGTCTTCAGCAATAACAAACCTGGAGAGTGAAGACCTAGCTTTGTGAGCTTTTAGCCTGCGTCGAACCCTCGCCTTAGCCCCATAGTAATTAGGGTTACCAGACTCCAACGAATGCAGCACCGATGAAGCCGGCGCACCACAGTTATTTTCCAAAGGAGGAAATGTAAATGCCCCTCGAAGGTGTTGATGAGAGGCCATATAGACCCGTGACCGGTTCAGTAGGTGAAACCCACACCTGTCCCTCTCAAAATGTACAATGACGGGACACTCAGACACCTGGATCCCTCTACTATAGCAGCACAAACCAAACAACTAACCCTAGTTGGAGTGCATAGAACCACAAAAAACAGAAGTTAGCCCATGAAGACCACCACCAAAAAGACCTAGGGCATAAGCTCAAAAGGGCCCTCCATCAGCATGACAATCCCATCCCAGAACTGTAGAAACCTCACCATATATATATATATATATATATATATACTTTTATATACAAATTTTTATAATTAATTATTCCCAATATTTAATTATCGGCTTAGGTGCTTTCCAACAAAGGTTTTTTTCTTTTGAAGATTGTTTTGGCATCAAGCTCTAATCTCCAATTAGCCATCTCTTTTTAATAAGAAAAATTCTCAGCATTCGGGAGTGGGGCTGTGCGTTGAGCCATGAAATTTAAGTATATCTTTTCAGTTTTTCTCAAATTCTTTTCATATCTTACATATTGAGTATCTTTGAAGACCATGTCTCTCTGTTATTTTATTGGCAATGAATGAATTATCTCTCTGGATAAGCAGTCAACGAATACAGTCTTCGAGGATACTACCTGAGGCTTGGGGTTTGTTCAATGCAAGGTGGAGTTTATTTCAGATTGGTTTTTTTTTATAATCTTATTTACATTGTAAAAACTTATTCAAAACTTATATGAAATAATTATAATTCTTAATTCATTTGCATAAAATAAAACTTAATAAATACTTTACTCCCA
The DNA here is from genome assembly GCA_027924585.1 of Larix kaempferi. Taxonomy (NCBI): domain Eukaryota; kingdom Viridiplantae; phylum Streptophyta; class Pinopsida; order Pinales; family Pinaceae; genus Larix; species Larix kaempferi. Next base: position 7,657,717 of record BSBM01000532.1, on the reverse strand, counting down.
ATATATATTTCGATTTCCAGTTACTTTGAAAATAGTTCATATATATTTCGATTTCCAATTACTATGAAAATAGTTCATATATATTTATATTCACAAAGTTACTTTTAATGAAGTTATAGTTATATATATATATATATATAAACAACTGTAAATAGATTATAAAGCTTTCTAATGGTGTCTATGGTTTATAATGATTATAGAAAGTCTACTTGTCTGTGTTTATTTAAGTCTATGTATATGTCTTGGTTTAAATTGAAAGTTCAGTTCTTCAATATTAAATATAAGTTTTCTAACAAGTCCCTATTTCTTGCCAATAGTGTATTTAGGAAAAGTTTTGGTTTGGTATTGTTCGTTGTTGTTAAGTTTACCTATTGTAATGATAGATCTCAACATAGGTTCCTAGTTAATCCTGTTTTGGTTTATGCATGAAAAAGGCCCTTATGGTCCTGGTGTTTGAGCCAGTGGCTCTGATACCAAATTGTAGTGTTCTTCCTTCAGGAAGAGCACTAAACTAATCACTTGGTCAAATTCGATGTACACAACTCATTTAGAGCTTGGTTTAAATAAAATTCAAGTTCTGTATTTGCACCAGATTTATATTTTGTTTCTGCCTATTTTGTATTCACATCCTTATCATAGTAATCTAGAATTTTATATATATATATATATATTTCTACAAAAGACTTAGAAATTTTGGGTAATTCAACTATTCCTTTCACATTTATCCCTGCATAGGTTAGCATATAAATAATGGACTATGAATACCAGTAGAATACCTATCACCGTAGGTTGTAGCAGATCCCTTAGTTCCTGCAGCGCCTTTGGACCAAGACTTAGTAACCAAACAGATGAACCACCCTACTGACTAGCTCTTATCATGATGTCCCACCGTAGGTTGTAGCAGATCCCTTAGTTCCTGCAGTGCTTTTGGACCAAGACTTAGTAACCAAACAGATGAACCACCCTACCGACCAGCTCTTATCATGATGTCCATGGGAAACCAACGGGTTTCCTAGCCCCCGATCGCATAGCCGATAATGTTGATAGAAACTTCCCCCTTGTTCAACAATGCAATGTTTCCTTTTGAGTTTTCCACCTCCTCCTTGGAGTTAACCCCCTCCTCCAAGCCTTGATTTATCCACTTCCTCGGCTTCACTTCCAAATCACAGATCTCCTCCTTGCTCACTCCCAAAAGAACCAACCCCCCTCAAATCCCCCAAACTCTTCCCTATATACCATTTTCCACCTTCATTAGCCTTCTGACATACTCCACCCCCTCGATTAAATCCCTCGGTGGGTTAGTTACCCATCCACTCACCGTTTCCAATATTAATTAAGTGGAATAAAATATTAATGTAAGGTTTATGATTGTTGACCCTTTCAATATTGGAAGTGGTGGTTTGTTGTAATTATTCACCCAAATTCGAACTTTCTATCTTACAAGGAAGTTATTTAAGTATATTAATACAATGAACCTTATCTTATCTTCCTTGGTTTTATTAAATGATTAATTAATTCTTTTAACTTTTCATGAGATGGTTCAGCAAAGAAAGAGTTATTTAATTAATTCATTTATTATGCTAATGTATTCGATTTTTTTATGACAAAGGGCATTGTGCTTATCATATAATAATAATAATAATAAATGATGGTCTAATAGCAACACGTATATTCATTTGTTTAATAATTAAGTGCCCTAATACCAACCTAGTACCCTTATTTTGATAACATGGTACCTTCGAAGGTCTAAACAATCATGTTAGACAATTAAACAATATAATTATATTACAAATGACAATCCCCGTGCAACATTTCTTAACTAATGATACTTGTTCCTTCACTTATTATAGTGCTCGATTATACTTAATGAACACTTAACGATTTGTTTAACACACATTTTAATAACTTTAACGTTCATTATCTGTCTAAGATCAATGTATAATTAACTTACTCATCCACAACAATTTACACAATAATTTGACATGAAAGTATTTGTATAATGATACTAGCATACATATACAAAGTGTGCATGTGTGGCCAGCACATGCACAGGTAGGACATGTACTATAAACATACATCATCTTTCCTACGCATGACTGCTAACTAATACTAATATCCCTTCATGCAAATAGAACAAGTATACATACAAAATAACATTACTAAAACATCATCAGTTATATTATGAGTTAACCTTATAAGATTTAATATCATTATTTTTATGTTTACATTAGTTTAATCAATCAAGTACAAGGAAGGGTACCTACTACCAATAAATCAGTATCAAGGAATACCCAACCCTCAATAGTACTAGCTAACAATATCCTCCCATCCTAACCTACGCCCACATCCTCCCTATCCTTCCTCTGCTAGTAATGATGTGGATGTCGGATTTATCGACCTGACCACATATAAACAAGAGTGGTAGCGTCGATTGAATATTGGACCTAGCCTCTCCTAGCAGGAATCCGACCATCATCATCACAACAACATGGGGATTGTGTCTCAGCACGACCCTACCACGACCTCAGATATTATAGTAACATAGGGTGGGAAATACATCCATCCCTCTCAACATACCAGGTCTATACCCTTTCGAATCATACTATGTTGTTATCAAGGTTATCGGACTGTGTCATCGTATCATCAATTTTGGTTGCTAAGGTTTAACGCCGCATGAACAAGTTCTTATCCCATATATCAAATCAAGTATCCAACTATCCCATAGCCCTTGTGTCTTGTAGGTTAGTATTTCGCAAAATACACATTTTATAGAAAGCATTTCCCATCGATCACCAATTGATCCATATTATCAACGTCATTTTATTTCATGTAACAATTTTAGTTCATCACATATGCACATGACATATAATAATTCAATCGATCACATCATAAGGTGGTATCCTCATACCGCATCATATATTTCACATTTCATTAATGAAATACATTTAAACATACATTGTCATCATAAAGTAAAGGAATCTCATGATAACCACAACCTAGCAAATGCATAAACATAGTAACATCATAATCATAGTATCAACATAAGCATAGTAACACCATAAACATATTAGCAACATATAATCAGGTCTAACGTGCCGAAAATATAGTTTACTCACTCTAATTGAGTCCAACAGATAATAAGCAAAATAAAGTGTCGTATATATGACAAGTAAACATGCCTAGTCAAAATATGAGACAATACATTCTCTCAATGTTCAACGTCTTCTTTTCACTTGTTATGAAATCACACATATGCAATTAAAATAAAGCTTACTAAGTTGTCAATACTATTATTTATATCGAGTGGATATGACTAATTATTTTGAGATTTTCCAAAGTCAAAATAAAAAAGCATTATCAAAACTAAGTTGTCAATACTATTATAATTTCTATAACGAGTGGATATGACTAATTATCTTGAGATTTGGCAAAGTCAAAATAAAAAAATAAAAACATTATCACAAAGTGAGGGAGATGCTAGTTGCATCCATAATCCTTGTAGCATATAAATCCAAGTGGAAATTGGAGATATAAGTTGTCCAAGCTTCTTTAATCGTCCTGGGCCTTTAGACATTGTAATGGTCGAGTTCTCCCCCACCTGCCTTTACTATTGGTAGCGAAGCTTAGGGAAGAGATGTTCTATAAAATCGGAGGTTTAGAAAGCATAACAACTCATTTGTAATGGCTGGCAGGTGTGCTCATAGGCGGCAGAGGCATAAGCATAGACAAAAAAAGCAGAAGCATAGGTAGTGGTAGAGGCAGGAGAAAAGGAGGGAAGAGGCATAAGCATAGGTAGAGATAGAGGCAGGAGAAAAGGAGGGATCAACGCATGTAAAAATAAAGGTCGTATTATGGTGGTTTTGGGGTTTCCAGAATAAGAGTTATGGTTGGTAGGACGAGGAATTAAAAAGAAAAACAAAAGTGGAGCGGACGAGAGCAAAGTTTGCCCATTAGTTTGACGGTCTACACTGCGATGTGACGTTGGTTAGGTTTTGATTCCCGTAAGGCTGAACTTAACCAACGGGAAAACGAACTTTTACAAAAATGATAATCATGTAAAAAATATTCATTGATCTATTATTTTTTAATGACTTTTCCTTCTTTGTATGTCATGGAAATTTTTTTATACATATAATTCTTTTGATTATATTTGGATGACTATCCTACAGTTTACATCGCCGAAATCCAGAGATTCAATTTCTGCTAAAAGAACCCAATTAAAAAACGCAGTATCCATGATTATGGGATCACAACACCTAAACTTTGCAATCTTATTATGAAAAACTATATTTAAAGTTCCAACGGAGTTTTAGAATGAAGCCAAATTGGTGATAAAGGAGCTTTGCGATGTTTTATTTTCTTTCAAAAAAATTATATATTTAAATTTTTTTTGAATCATTTAAATATTAAATATTGATATTTTAAGTTTGAAAATGTTTTGAAAAAATAAAATAATGTAATAACCAATCATGTAAAAGGTTAACAAACATTTGAACAAAATGCATGACTTGAATTCTTCAATTATAATTTACAATATTTTTCATTTTATATGATTTTTTTCCAGCGAAAAAATCTACTATTGATATTCATGTGAATCAAATAGTACAAAGATAGTCTTGATTCTATGTCCGAATCAATCAAAAAAACTTCCAAGTAAGGTCTGAAATACATAAATACCACCAAGACCTTACAATTCCAAAAATCTCAAAAAGACAAACCTCCCAAACTAACCATATAACAAAAAAGTGCAGAACATATATAGCTACAGCCAATTGAAGCATGAAAGAAAGATACCCTCCAAGTCCTTAATCAAAGAAATAAGTGACTCCACTATCCAGAATGGTATTATCACACCATTCCTCCCATAAAAGATGACCTTCCGAGCCTGCTAGAGCCTGTTTAGATAACTTATCCGCCAGCGAGTTATGAACTCTATAAATATGTTCAAACATGATATTATGTTGCAGAGATATTTCTTTTTGTGCTCGAAGACACCAATGTCTCAAATTTGTAACATTCAGTTTGAAATCTCCAGCAGCCCACTTGATTGTAACATGGGAATCCCCATACACTTTGATGTTAACTAAACCAAAAATATTTGCCACTTTTAATACACACCAAAGAGCCATAAGCTCTGCTTTCATGTTGCTGCCAACTCCACAATTGAGCCTAACTGTGAAATAATGCGTTTCATTCAGATAAAGGACACCTCCCACTGCACAAATCTCATTTTGAGCAGCCCCATCGAAGAATATAACAGGCTGCTCCACCTTAAGAGAAAAGTGACTAATTTTGGCAATCTTCTGTCTTTGATCATCAGCCTTATATGTTGAAAACATCTTCAATGTTGTCAAGCTACACTTCATTACATCAGGGAGCAAGTTCTGAAAGATTGCAGAATTTCTTGTATACCAAATTGCCCATGTAGTGCAGATAGCAATTTAGTAAAAAATTGCTTGCAATTCCTGTACCAATTCAAGAGGCAAAACTTGAACTCACCAACATCCCATTGATAAGTAATATTCAAGTTTGCAGAAACAAATTCCCAGACTTTTTGGGTGAAGTTGCAATTTACATGATTACTGGAGGTGACTACATTGGTTGGGACGTGTAATAATAGATGTGACCGATTTTCTTCCTTTGCGTTGAGAACTTGACAGTTATGTTTAAACGATAAAATATGAAGCTTTTAATATATAATATATTTTATTGGTTGCCACCCTAGATTCTCATCACCTGATAAATTTCAATTTGGTAAAAGTCAAAGTATTGATTGTCTCAAAATTATAATAGCAACTGCAAGCGAATTGAGCCGTCTCTGTCGGAGTATAGAACTGGGCAAGCAACCGTCTCCGTTGGATTAATATTTCTGAATAATATATTCATTTTCATGAAATTCGAGAAGCAACCATATCAATCAAACATTAAATTTTGTGAAAAACTTTAATTTAACTTTTTTAAGTTTTATATATTTTTTATAATATATAGTTTTTTTTTTGTTTGGCATCGATATATATTCTCTTTGGAGAATGATATTTTGTTAATTTTTTTTTTAACTTGATAATAATAAAAAATTGATATCAATATATTTGATATTAAAAATATATATAAAATAATTAATTAAAAAAATAAATAATTTTATAAAAAATAATGTAGTGTAAATGTGTTTAAATGGTCTAATGTAATAGTGTTTAAATTTTGAATATTTTTTTTACCATAAACCATAAATCAGCTGAGGCTCCCTAGGGCATCATGTAACGTGTCCTTTCAATTAATAGAACAAAATTTGTATAAGTTTAAACAAGCTCTTGTTTATACATATTAATAGAACAAAATTTGTATATTTATACATATTAATAGAACAAAATTTGTATAGGTTTAAACTAGCCAAGCCCCCTAGGGCATCATGTAACGTGTCTTTTCAATTAATAAAACAAAATTTGTATAAGTTTAAACAAGCTCTTGTTTGTTTATACATATTAATAGAACAAAATTTGTTTAGGTTTAAACCAGCTCTAGTTTATAGTTTATACATATTTATATTATGAAGTTTACAAGGCACTAGCAACCGCATACTCATACTCAGTTCAATGTTCAATAATAATAATAATAATAATATAGAAAAGTATGTAATCATTTTAAAGATTTCAAAATTCATCATTTCCCTCTCTAGCAAACATTTGCAAAATTCAAAACACAACATATTATATAAATAAATTAAAGAACATTTAATAGCCAACCCAACGTACTATTAAATAAATTAAAGAATATTCAATAGCCAAAGAGGTTTTTCAAGACATTCTTACATATCATGAATTCAAAGACACTTTACATATATACGAGAAATAATTAAAAAAAGAAACGAGTAGGAACGCGTCGTCTAAGTAAGAAATAATAATAAAATGCCTTGTCATAAAAGTATGATAGAATGAAAAAAAATTACTACTGGATCTCACTTTTTTTTCACTTTTTTTAATTAAATTACAAAAACACCATCAAATCAATTCAATTGACAAGTAAACTTACTTTACATAAAAAATGACATTCCATAACAACATAATTATTATTATTCTATGTATACATAGATTTCCAATTGTCATAAAGATTTGTTCAACTACTCAAAATTTAATACTTAAAAGTTAAAAGTCACCAACAATGTTACATCATAAGGCATTAAATAGAATGGTGTTGCATATGAAGGGGAGGTCTATGTTCTACCTCCATTTCAAGTGCCTATAACATTAAGGGTCACTCATTATCTATTTAGTTAAAATAGTTTAGAGCTTCATTATGATGAGGTTATATTATTTATATATTTTTATTGGTGAGGTTGTATTGATAAACTCAATTTGATCATTCCCTCCACCCAATAAGTAATTTCGGAATTTTGATCGATAAAGAAAGACAAATGCATTATGATCCTTATTATATGATGTGATCTCGATCATACTAATACCAATAACGCATGGTGAATCTAAATATATCATATATTTTGTCTTCCTCTATCTACTTTTCTTATAATTGTTCTTGTACCTAAAGTATATAGTTGTATTGAGAGCACAGTAAGGATTGGTAAAAGTCTATTCCTTTAGTTATGAATCTTTATCTCTTACTAAGAGTAAAGCGTTCTCGAAATTAGTTGGCTTTTATTTGAGAGCTGAGTTAGTAAGAGTTATAGTAGCTATTACTCTCTGGTAATAGGTTGGTTCAAAGCATGTAGTTATGGCTAAGTGAGTTCTATAAGAATTATAGGTTATGTTCCTTAAAAACAAGACTTTCTATATCAACTTATCCAATCTTAATTATTTTTCTATCTTATATATACTTTACATAGCTGCAACATTGTTGACAAACAATAAAGTCAATGCAATGCAGATGCATTATCAGGGACATTGCCACGTGGGTCTTGTTATAGATATGCAACAGATGGAATGTTTTCTCCTCATTACATGATATGACATCCTCCCGATTAATATTATTATGGTATTTGTCCTCCTTTGATCGTTTGGTTCTTGATTGGATCTGATACCGTGAATTGCTTTCCTGGTTTTTCATGTACAATTTTCTAGTCCATTTCTTAGTCATAGAAACAGTTCCTTGTTGAACCTTGCTTGGATACAGTGTTGTTCTGTAGTGTTTTCCTGGACAGGTATTCTACAGAGATGTGAAAGACAAGTGGAAAATTACACAGGTTTGAACCTCAGACTACAGTGACCATGGTCAGAGACACTACCTGAATGTGCTCAAAGGATCAGGGAAGCAGGATGGTACTCTTTGTGTGAAGAAATATGAGGATATAACATTGAGGTTACACAGAGGTTTGCCTTGAAATTCGATGGCTTAACAATTGATTTAGGAGCTTGAAGTTTCAAATCTCGGAGGAGTTCATTGCAGCTGCAACCGGTTTACCTGTCGACGGGGAAAGATGGTTCAAAAAACAAATAATCAGAGCTGATTACAATCAATTCCTCAAGCCCGAGCATCAAAATTCTGACTTGAGCAAGGATATCCATAGGAATTTCCTGAAGGAGGAATGGAGAGATATATTGGGCATCAGACAACGCTACATCACATGCCAGGGAAGATTTGCAACTGTCTACATCTACCACATGAGATTCCTGGTTCATATTTCTGGTATTAAGAGAATCAATCTCCCTTTTTACCTTCTTAAAAGTTTGAAACATATGGCGACCAGGGTGCAGAGCCATCCGGAACACACTAGTCTCAGTTTTTTCCACCATGGTCTAGTAAAATTGCTCATTCTGGAAGAATTGGGAAGGCAAAGCAAGACCTAGTCTCACTTTTGTTTTGGTCGGGATTCAAGCTTGAATAACAAGAAACTTCAGAGAATGGAAAAGAAACCCTTGACGCAAAGACGACATCTCCTAGGGTTTCTAGAAATGCATCAGAGAAGCCTGTTAACACAGAGCAAGTGAAGAAGAGTTCAAAAGAGATAGTTAAAGGTAAAGGAAGAAAGCTACATTTTGAACAGGATTCTATAACATAGGATAGCCTGAAGCCTGTTCAAAATCAGGAAACCGTGGTTTCTGCAACCAGAGTTGTAATTACAAAAATAAGAAACAGCGATATCCTTGAAGAAGCAAAATCAAAAGAGCCTGGAGTAGGGTATATCTAAAAATTTTAATGTTACTCCTGAAAAAGATAAAGAGGTCATTACGCCCAACGATAATGGTAGAAAACCACATACCAGAGCTACCAACAAGTTAAGGTTCAATTTTAAAGCTGCCATGGATCCTAGCATCAAGAAGGACGTTGTGATTGATATTGAGGAAATATCTGATGAAGAAGATAAACAATCTCTTAATATCGAAAATCAAATGTTTAAGATTTTAAATGGCATATAAAGAGGATTGCATGCATTTTCGGAGCTACTTGGAGATGATTATAAAGATAATGAAGATTCTGAGCCAGAATGGTTAGCAAAGAAGATATCTCTGGATTCTTCTAATACTAAGAACAAAGATGAAATAGGGGATGTTTTAGAGAATATTAAAACTCTAGGAGAAAATGAATTTATACCGGAGATTAATAAATCTATGGATGACCCTGTCAAAGAAGTTCAAGATGAAAGTATGCAAAGGAGCGAAGAGCTCCACAAAAAGCTTCAATATTATAGAGAAAGGTATAAATGTTTAAAAGATGCAAATATAACAATTTCACAGGAGAATGAAAAATAAAAACAGAATTGCAAGAGCTAAGCACCAATTATGACCAGTTATGCAATCTAACACAAGAAGTTGTAAGAAAGGGGAAACTATTTCAACAAAAAAACAAGGAAATTTCCAAATTAAATAATGAGCTGCACAGGTGCAACAGAGCATCTAAAATGGAATGTCAGCGATTGCGAAGGAAATCTCAAGCCTTAGATGGTTTGGTAATGTTAGCAGATGTTACCCGCCATGTTTGATCAGTTAGCATATATTTAAGGGAATATTTACATGGTTTACCTCAATTCAAGGAATATAGGCCTGTATCCCAAATCTATTTCTTGCAGTGCTATTACATTAAGGTTGAGATTCGCTACAGGAATTTCTGGAGGTAACGAATTGTTGTTTTGGAAATCAACAAGTGTGTTCGTAAATCTACAATAGAAGCTTCAACAAATAAACACCTGTAGGTTCAACATGATTCATCTAGATAGGTTAGAAACATGGATCGATAGGAAGTTAATGTTCATAAATGTTTAATTTAATTTTGTAACTGTAAATTGTTCTATCTTATCCGATCCATGATGCTTGGATCAGGTTATTAGAGGTTTTCTTATTTTTATACCTGAGTACCAAGTTTAATCCTGAGACAGAAAGTGATACCTATAGGGTTTTTACTAATCCTCTAGCATCAAAGGAAATCAAAAAAGAGCTTCATAAATTCGAAGAATTTGATTTTATGAAATCTTTAGTACCTACATTAACTCCTTATACTCCTTCTTCTAGTCAATCTCAACCCTTAGTCTCACCTGCAATGGAAAATCAAGCTCCTAATAGGATGAATGCCATAGTGGCTGCTAGGTATGCACCTTTAGTTTTTCCTCATAACCACCATGATTTTCCTGCGGGTGATTATCAGAAATACTTGTCTAGGTTTAATGGAGAGGGAGAAGCCACAACAGAAGAGCATTTAGCAGCTTTGTATAGTTTTGCAGGCAACCAAAACATTGCACATACAGACGTATGGACGGGATTGTTTGTTCAATGTTTAGATGGAGATGTTATAAAATATTTCCGAGAGCTTCCTTGAAATTCTATCCCAAACATTGATGAGCTTGATCAAGTTTTCTTAAGACAATGGGGTGATAACAAGGATTAATTATATTATATCACTGAATTTGGATCTTTAAGGAGAAAGTCTGGAAATTTAGTTTCATACTTTACCAAGAGGTTTAACAATATGTATAAGAAGATCCCTACAGAAATTTAACCAACTGAGACTTCTGCTAAATTGACATATGCAAATGCTTTTGATGTTGATTTTTCTCTCTTTTTAAGAGAAAGGAGATCAATTACTTTGATGAAAATGCAGCAGGCAACATTAGAGGTGGATTCAAATATTTTAGCAGTAGAAAAACTTAAAGCTAAAGTTGATGATGAGGGTAGCAGAAACAAAAAGAAACCAAAGGAAGAGAAAAAGACCGTGCTTTCTAGATCACAATCATCTGATGAAAAAATTGAAGACAAATCTAAAATGTTTAAGAATTTAACTTTAAAATTGACCAAATTAGAGATGAAAAACAAGAATCAGAACCGACTTGTCCAGGAAGGAGCTAATAGAAATCAAAATCAATTCAGACGATTCTTCAATCCTCAGTTTATACAAAGGGAGATAAGAAATAATGAAGATCAAATAATTCAACCACCCTTCATGAATAACATTGTTGATGAAATTGAACAATCTGATGAACCTGAGATATATGATCTTGATCAGGAATTAAATAATTTGGAAGGTGAACAGTATTTAAGTCAATATCTGACTAGATCTGATTATGAAGATGCTTTGAATCAAGGGTATGAAAATATGGTAGAATCATATGCATTTGGTTTCACATATTCAGTAGGTATTTTTCAAGCTAAGCCTTAGAACATGTATGATTTAAGGTCAAGCTCAAGGCAATATCCTCAGGTGTAGAATAAAAATGCAATCCCTCTAGTAAAACGGATATTATTGAATGGACCGGAGAAAAAGCAGGGTCAACAGAATAACAAAGACAGGTTAGCAGAGGTCAAAGAGGTTGACAAAATTTCTTCTCCTTTCAGCTTAGAAAATGAGATAAGAAAAATCAAGATATCTTTTCCTTTGGAAAAACTTACGAAACACCACTTAAAGAGATGTTTCCCTTAAACTTTTAAAACCTTCTGCCAATACAATTCCTTCTGACACTGTTAATCTTCAAGATGAGAATCCTACTATTGTTTTTTGTCCAAAAATGGAAGGAAAGACTGAGTTTCCCCACCTTTCTTTATTACTCTTACAGTATATGACAATATGTTGCATAATTTCCTTTTGGATTCAGGTGCATCTCACAATCTTATGCCGAGAATAGTGATGAAGGCATTGGGATTGAATGTTACAAAGCCTTATCATGATTTATATTCATTTGATTCCAAGGCAGTCAAATGTTTGAGTAATTAATGATATGGTTGTTGGTTTATATCAGCTCCCAATGAAGAGTATTCTTATGGATGTGGTTTTTGTTGACATTCCTCCCAAGTTTTGCATGCTCTTATCCAGGTCATGGAAAAAGAAACTAGGAGGAACATTGCAGATGTACCTTATCTATGCTACAATCCCTATGTTTGGAGGAGAACAGGGAAGGCTATATTGAGAAGTACAACTTGCTTACATAATCAGTGATCATGAAAATCCAACCAATTATCACATTTATATTGTTCAGGAGGACATTGGATCATGTATTTTCCATTTTAATGATCAGTTTACCGGTTCTGTGCAAGTAGAAAAGGAGGTTCCAGAGCAGCAATGCAGAGAAATTAATACGCTCTCTGGAGAATGTATTTTAATGGCTCATCATCTAATGAAGGGGATGGTGCAGGAATTCTCTTGGTTTATCCATCCGATGAGGTAATCACTTTGATGTATAAATTGGAATTTCAAACCACCAATAATATAGCAGAATACAAAGCTCTTGTGCTTGGTTTGAGAGCTGTAAAGAATTTGAATATTCATCAATTGGTTGTTTTTGGCGACTCCGAATTAATTGTTCAGCAGGTAAGGAATATATATCAGACCAAACAGCAGTTGTCAAAGCTTTACCGGAATGAGGTTTGGATCTTATTGAAAACTTTTTCTCAGCATTTAATATCTCATACATTGCAAGAATTTTTAATCAGACAGTGGACTCCTTAGCCCTGGAAGCTAGTAATTTTAGAGTCCCTACAGAGCCTCAACTCAAATATGCAGTCGAAATCATACATAGACCATCGGTTCCTGATAATATCAAACATTGGGGAGTTTTCATGATGATGAGGAAATCAAAATATTTATGGAAATGACAAAAGAATTTTCTATTTCTCAAATAGATCTACATGAAGAATTGGAGGTAAGCCAAGAAGTGTCTTCTTTCCAAAATTCAATTGCTAATCATGATATTATTGAGCTTATGGAAAATTTCATTCCAAAATGTCTTGTACCTTTAGAAAGGTTGTTCTCCAACAATGACACATTGCGAAAGCCCGCAGTACAATCTTCAGAAGACAATATTGTGAGCTGCAATATTGGAACTACTGCAGAACCAAAGATGATCAAGCTGTCGAAAGAAATTTCTGATGAGCAGAGGAGAAGGTATGTAGATCTCATAAAGGAGTTTGTAGACTTTTTTGCATGGTCATACGAGGATTTTAGGACTTATGAAACCAGTATATTTCATCATAAGGTCCCTTTGAATTCAAGCACTAATCCTTTAAGGCAGAAGTTAAAGCATTTTAATCCATCTCTTCTACTAGTAATCGAAAAATAGGTAAAGAAGCTTTTAGATGCTAAAATTATAGTTCCTCTTTGATATATTAGACACAATGGCTCACTGAAAGGGAGGGGGGTGAATCAGTGAGCTTGGACTTATTAACAATTTCAACTTCTTCTTTGAATCTTATATCATCATTTACAAATTCTCTTCAATATCATATTCATCAATAAACTATATTTCAGTAATCAACTAAGCACATGTCAATCATTAAGTAAAACACATTACAAGAGACACAAGATATAGTTTCGTAATCTTTGTATTTCTTCAATTGGCTACAACCGGGGGGTTAATCAGCTACAACTGAATCAGAAGCACCAACTTCTATTCCAAGACTCAGCTTGGTCTTTTCTTAGATCCAACTAAGAAAATATGTACAAGACCCAACTTGTATTTAACATACACACATTTATCACATTACATCATCATTATATTATCATTACATCAATCACTCATACATTACATCATTTCAGCTCTGTCCACAATTGCATTATCCTACTGTCATCATTATGCCTGTAGGTTCATCTTAATTTTGTCCATACACTTTACACTGTCCACATGCACATCAAATAATCATCACAATTAGTCTGTCCAAGCTTCATCATGGCCAGCATCTTCTCATTCTTTCCATTCATATTATGCACATCAAACTGCCCTTACTGCTGCCCAGAAATCAGAGATAAAAAGTCTTCATCATGCTGCTGCTATATCATCGACCAAGCAGCCTGTCTTCAGCAATCAGCCAACCCAGAAATAAGAGATAAAGATAAAAAGTAAAGTGGTTTTATTGTTGCACCACTACTCCTACTGCTTCTCCCACCGAACCTGTGCTCATCTCCTCAGACCTGAAATCAGAGCTCCCTTTTACCTCTGAATTCACACCAAAATAATGATTTTGAACCAACGAATTGATCTTAATTTATACTTGACTTATCCATGTTTTTAGGGGCCGACATGTCAAAGTTTATTCATCATTTAATAATTAAATGGTATTTTTTATTTCCACAATATCCTCATCAAAAATATATTTATATTTTATTTTGCCACATCATTATGGGTTCCTTTCTCATGCCATGTCATGGCCTTCACTAATGCCCGCAAGGGTCATTAAATATGCCCACATGACCCCACAAGAATGCCTATAATCATGCCCGCGGGCTCCTTTTAATATGCCCGCTAGGGCCTTCAACCATGCCCACATATGTCTCTTTTCTCATCCTTGTTATTGCCTGCAAGGGCCTATTCTATATGCCCGCGGGGGCTACTTCAGATGCCCGCAATGGCTCCTTTGAAGATGCCCGCAGGACCTTTGGAAGCTCCTCAAATTATGCCTACAATGGGATTTTCAAATGCCCGCATGACCTTCAAAAATATGCCCACGAGCCTCCATGAAAATGGCCGCATCAATCAAAGGATGCCCGCCATGCCATGTCATCAACATTGTTCATCATTGTCCTCCATGTCAAGTCTAGTGCCATGTCATTGCCTTGTCATATTTTTCCATGTCAGGAAGCTTGCTTGTCTTTATGCTTTGCCTTGTCCTTGTCCTTGTCATCATGCATACTTTCTATGTCCTCATGCTTACTTTCTTTCCTTCAGCCATGTGTGTTCTACCATGTCATACCATTGTACCATGTCCATTTTCCATGTCAACAACCTCTTGACCTTTGTCATGTCATCATGTTTAACCTTTGTCATTAATGGCTTGTCATCAATGACAACCATATTCAACAAACTCCCCCTTTGTCATTGATGGAAACCAACCAAACTTATTCTCCCCCTTTGACATTAATGACAAAGGGCCAATTAGCCATTAAAGACTTATCAATACCAAAAAAAAAAAAATCATAAAATTATATGCTGAGTCTTGATCTTTCATCATTTACCATCTTCAATTTTTGTATATACGCCGCCTTCAAGTAGACTTTCCCTCTCCCTTATTAAGTATGTTGATGTACCTTTGAATCAGCTCCCCCTAAGCTTGAACACTTC
The DNA here is from genome assembly GCA_027924585.1 of Larix kaempferi. Taxonomy (NCBI): domain Eukaryota; kingdom Viridiplantae; phylum Streptophyta; class Pinopsida; order Pinales; family Pinaceae; genus Larix; species Larix kaempferi. The sequence continues at coordinate 7,642,233 of BSBM01000532.1, read as the reverse complement.
AAAGATCTTAGCTAGTCTCCTCAAATGCACCAAACATGGTTGCTTCTTGCTTCAATTTTGCAATATTTTCCTCAAATTTTGGTAGTGCCTTATGGAAAGAATCCTTGATGCAATATTCAGAATCAAATTTGTCCCTCAGATTTTTCAAACCGTCCTGCTCATATCATGATCAAGATGTCAAGTCAACTCTGTCCAACTTAATTCCAATTCTTAGAAGATCACATACTTGATGTCTTAACAAAAACACAGATAAAATCAAGCACTGTTTATTCCAATCACCAAGGAGTATCCTCATGTTGAGTTGGATTATAACCAACTATGTTCAAACTAAGTCATGCAATCAGATACCAACAACAGGTGTTACTTGAAGACAGTTTTCCAATCCTTGGTGCACTTGTATGGATGAATAAATTCATAAAAGGTAAGCATACATCAATGACAACTTGTCACATCACTTGATTTATTCAATAGGTTTCTTGCTCCCCCTATCATTATTCCACTTCTATGGATCACCTCACATAGTTCAGACTTCATCCCATTTCTCAATTTGTTATCAAACAAAAATTCTTTTAAAAAATGTCATTAATGTTTTTCATAACATTCCCAAGATATAGCTTCTTCAAATGCTCTGCTATGTTCTTCATGGTGCACATCAGAATGATGTCTTCACTTCATTATTTAGACTGCTAAGTATCTCTTCTTTGTCATGGTCACTTCTTGCTGTAGGATTTTACTTCTTGTTTGTTGTATATGTCTCTTGACTACTCCTTGAATTTGTCTTAGTCCAACCTTGGTTACTATGTATTCCACCAATGCTTCACACATACACTCGTATTCTTTCAATCTGGTTCAAGATATCATATTCTAAGTCATGGAGTCACTGTTTTGTTAGTCTCAGATCAGAACTCATAATTTTTTTAAGATCATGTTGTAGTATGCCCGAGATTTTTAACTTGCTTCTTTCACTATGTTACATGAACCCTTGCCCATAATTGTCTTCTTCTTGAACTCATTGATCATTATTCCTTTTATATGAAGTCTTTCTTAACTTGTAACCTTGGTCTCGTGAATAATCTTCTACTGCTTCCAGACCACCGAATACAGGACACCTGTAGCTATCTTCTTGCTTCATGAGGTTTGTACTTCTGAGGTCTTCTTCTTTCAATGTCCTTCATTGCCAATAACACAGATTGTCATTATCATCAAACTCCTTTTTATTTTAATTCTTACTTCTGCTCACCAAGCTTAACCAATCACTTCAAGATTCGAAGCTTGAGTTTGGACCACTGAGAATTAGGAGATAATCCTTCGAGATGCTCTAGCGTACATACTTCTGATTTACCAAACTTCATACCAATTGTTAATGTCTGCAATCCGATCCTAGGACCTGTTTGGAGCAACTTTCACTTACCTTTGAGTTCATCCTCCAAAACACCATGAACTCAAGGTGTAATTAAGGTCTTCAAGAGACCTCAAGTATGGCTTGCCACATGGAAGCCATCTCCATTTGTGCACTTATCATCTACTTCATTTAGATCTAGCAAAATATTTTTCCTTACCCATACCTTAGGATGTCCTTGGCTGTGATTATTGATCCCTTGGTATTCAAATCTGTCGGTGTCATTCTTCTTCCAAGATTCATTGACCTTCCTTGTTGATGGGTATGAGAAGCTTCTCAAGAATTGTCTTCTTGAACTTGTGCATACTTGGGATTTATGACCAAATCCATGGCAGTTATAACACTTCATAGTGTGACAGTTTGCAGCAGTGTTCCCAATACGATCACAAGTCCAGCATCTTCTTCCATAGGATCTGCAATCCATAACTTTGTGACCAAAATCAGAACAAGAAAAACAATAGCCATTAAATATATTTTCATACCTGGGACTTTGGTTCCATCTTGGAGTTGTTTCTTTTCTTAGATTTCTTTGAAGACTGGGCTTAGCTTCTTGATGCCTACTTGATCTTTCAAACGTTTTTTTGCCTTGTGCAGGTGCATGGGGATCTTTGCTTTATCCTTTGAGAGATGTGGATCCAACTTCAGGAGTCTTGGGGGACCACATGTCTTCTTCAAGTTTGTCTTCTACCTTTTTGTACCCAAGGCCAGATTTGTCAAATGGAACCTTTGACAATCTAATATCTCATCTAGGATGGTTGAGCTGTGTTTGAACTTGCCATATGCATCAAACTTTTCATTTTTCCTCTTGAGTCCAACCACTTCCATTTCAAGGTGCTCACAAATCTTATCATTTTCATCCAAGTGATTTTTCAAGACCTCTTCCATCCTTTTGGATTCTTCAAGTTGATTCTTAAGATTAACATTGTCCTTTCTTCTTTCTTCAAGCTCTTTTGAGTCAGCCACTCTTTGATTGATAAGTTCATACTTTAGTCTTTCAAATTCATTATTCTTGTCTTCTAGCTCTAATTGTAATCTTGTCTTGAGTAGTTCCATAGTCTTTTCTTTTTCTTCTAGTTGGATCTTCATAGTTTCTTCTCTTCTTTTAGCTTCCTCCAACTAGATTTTTAGATCAATATTAGCCCATCTTGTTTCTTCAAGTTCTTTAGGATCTACACCAATCTCTTCTTGCTCTCTTGCTAAGCCAATCTTCAATTCTTTGATTTCATCATTTTGATCTTCCAACTTATCTTGCAAGTCTTTGTTCATGAGTTTCAATTTCATGAACAAGGCCTTTGTCTCCTTTTGGTATTTTTCAAATGCTCCCATAATCTTCTTTCTAAGCCTTAAGTTGGATTCGACATCCCTATCCAATAGGGTACATGCAAATGCCTCTTTGACTTTCAATAAGTTTTCCTTCTCATTTTCTGTAAGTAGAACCTCAACATCATCAATTTCATAATTATTGCTAACAGAGGAGTTCTTACCTTCACTTGCATTTGAATCTTGTGCCTCCTTTTCTTGCTTTTCATCTTCATAGGTCTTGAAATTTGTTTCCTCGTCTATGTATTGAACTTTTCTTCCTTGGTATTCTTCTTCTAGCTTGACCCAAAGATCTTTGGCTGAAGTGTACTTACCAGTATTTAGTCTTTCCTTCTCTGATTGAGACAAGCCCCTCATGATCAAGCTTAGTTCCTTTACATTTATTTCATGTGGCTTCTTAATTGCTGCTCCCTTTGATCTGCCTTCAATTGATTCCCATATATCATACCCTTGTGCCTGTATATAAACCCTCATTTTGATGCTCCAGAATTCATAATTTGATCCATTAAATAATGGAACTCCATCTTCCGAATAAGCATAAATTATCTGCCTTCCACTTGTGTCTATGGATCCTTTCAAGCTTCCTAGGCTTATGATGAAGTCCTACTCTGAGACCAATTGTTAGACACAATGGCTCACTGAGAGGTGGGGGTGAATCAGTGAGCTTGGGCTTATTAACCATTTCAACTTCTTCTTTGAATCTTATATCATCATTTACAAATTCACTTCAATATCATATTCATCAATGAACTATATTTCAGTAATCAACTAAGCACATGTCAATCATTAAGTAAAACACATTATCATCAACACATTGCAAGAGACACAAGATATAGTTTTGTAATCTTTTGTATTTCTTCAATTGGCTACAACCGGGAGGTTAATCAGCTACAACTGAATCAGAAGCACCAACTTCTATTCCAAGACTCAGCTTGGTCTTTTCTTAGATCCAACTAAGAAAATATGTACAAGACCCATCTTGTATTTAACATACACACATTTATCACGTTACATCATCATTCTATTATCATTACATCAATCACTCAAACATTACATCATTTCAGCTCTGTCCACAATTGCATTATCCTATTGTCATCATTCTGCCTATAAGTTCATCTTAATTCTTTCCATACACTTTACACTGTTCACATGCACATCAAATAATCATCACAATCAGTCTGTCCAAGCTTCATCATGGCCAGCATCTTCTCATTCTTTCCATTCATATTATGCACATCAAACTGCCCTTACTGCTGCCCAAAAATCAGAGATAAAAAGTCTTCATCATGTTGCTTCTATATCATCAACCATGCATCATGTCTTCAACAATCAACCAACCCAGAAATAAGAGATAAAGATCAAAAGTAAAATGGTTTTACTGCTGCACCACTGCTCCTATTGCTTCTCCCACCGAACCTCTCCTCATCTCCTCAGACCCGACATCAGAGCTCCCTTTTACCTCTGAATTCACACCCGAATAATGATTTTGAACCAACGAATTGATCTTAATTTATACTTGACTTATCCATGTTTTTAGGGGCCGACTTGTCAAAGTTTATTTATCATTTAATAATTAAATGGTATTTTTTATTTCCACAATATCCTCATCAAAAATATATTTATATTTTATTTTTCCACATCATTATGGGTTCCTTTTTCATGCCATGTCATGGCCTTCACTAATGCCCACAAGGGTCATTAAATATTCCCACATGACCCCACAAGAATGCCTATAATCATGCCTGCAGGCTCCTTTTAATATGCCCACAAGGGCCTTCAACCATGCCCGCATGGGCCTTCAACCATGCCCGCATATGTATATTTTCTCATCCTTGTTATTTCCCGCAAGGGCCTATTATATATGCCCGCAAGGGCTACTTCAGATGCCCGCAATGGCTCCTTTGAAGATGCCCGCAGGACCTTTGGAAGCTCCTCAAATTATGCCTGCAGTGGGATTTTCAAATGCCCACATGACCTTCAAAAATATGCCCACAGGCCTCCATGAAAATGCCCGTAGCAATCAAAGGATGCCCGCCATGCCATGTCATCAACATTGTTCATCATTCTCCTCCATGTCAAGTATAGTGCCATGTCATTGCCTTGTCATCAAGCTTGCTTGTCTTTATGCTTTGCCTTGTCCTTGTCCTTGTCATCATGCATACTTGCCATGTCCTCATGCTTACTTGCTTTCCTTCAACCATGTGTGGTCTACCATGCACCATGTCCATTTGCCGTGTAAACAACCTCTTGACCTTTGTCATGTCATCATGCTTAACCTTTGTCATTAATGGCTTGTCATTAATGACAACCATATTCAACACAATATTCTACATGGGTGGCTAATTTAGTGTTGGTTCGAAAGAAAAACTGAGAGATAAGATTATGCATAGATTTCATAAATTTGAATAAATGTTCTCTCAAAGACAACTATCCATTTCTCAAGATTGATCAGATCTTGCAGAAAGTAGTTGGTGCATTAAGAATCTACATGATCGATGTTTTTTCTAGTTGCAACCAGATAGTTATGCATGAGAGTAATAGAGAAAAGACAACCTTTACTACACCATGGGGTACGTTTGAGTACGATAAGATGCCCTATGGTCTCATGAATGCAGGGAAACTTTTCATAGGGCTATGGATATAGCATTTGTGAGTGAAAAAGATAAGCTTGTTGTTATTTACATGGATGATATTAATATATTTTCCAATCTGATGAAGAACATCTCAAACACTTGAAATAAAATTTCTTGAAGTGCAGAAGGTATGGTCTATCCTTGAATCCTAAAAAATCTAATGTTTACATGCAGGAAGGAAAACTTTTTGGAAATATTGTCTCTTATGAAGGCATTAAAATTGATGCTACTTGAGTAGAAGCAATTATGAAAATTTCTATTCACATAAATAAAAAATAAATTCAGTCCTTTCTTCGGAAGATTAATTTTCTAAGATGGTTTATTCCAAACTTTGCAGAGATCATAAAACAGATTACAAACATGCTAAAGAAATATAGTGAAGAGAAGTGGACAGTGGAATCCAAAGCATATTTTGAAAGAATCAAACAAGCCATAACCGAAGCTCCAGATTTGGTTGTGTGTAGAAATTCTTCCTATGGATAGGTAGAATCTCTCATGGGATTAGAAATGCCCCTAGTTACCTGAACCAAGATAGAAATCAAACAAATGGACACTAATGTCCTCCTAGATCTAACCTTTTATGCAAACAAGAGGAGGGAAGAGTAGGGAATAAAGTAGATCCTTTACCTTGTTCCGGATGGTTGTCCTCGTTGCTCCGGCCTTTAGCTTGATCTTCCAAAGCTCATAAGCCCGATGCCACCTGCGTAAGACAATACAAACTACCTTTATCCAAGTGTATTGAGCATAAACTAGATCTATACTACTTTGAATGGCACAAAGTAAACATACATTTCATAGAAATAAGATATGGAGGAATAGGCCAAGTTATATTGATTGAAAATCCATGAGGAAATACAAGAGCTATACTCGATTTTGTTGCAGCACTTCCTTCAAGCTCCTCTTCCAACACCCTTTAAGAATCCCGGGATCATAAGGTCCACCTCTTCAATATTTTTCCACTTGTTTGAGCCAAGGTATGAGGTCCAATATATAGGTTAGAGAATCCAAACTACTTAGGAGAGGATTTGGGATCAAGTGAGGATTGTTTGGATTAAGGGATATGGAGACCAACTTGAATAGTAAGAAGATGAATTCGAAGGATAGGTCATCCCTTGAAAATATCATGAGAATCTTGATCCAAAAAACAAGGAGAGATCAACAAACAGTATTTTCGCTCCCTTATAGGAGGCCAAAGAGCAAAATTGAGAGATATTTTTGCTCCCCTAACACTAGAAAACTAGAATTTTTGCTCCCCTAACACTAGGCAAGGAGCGACACTCTCACAAAAGGACTCAAATCAAGGTTGGTTAAGGTGAGTTCGACCTCCAAGTGGCATGGAAGCTTCCTAATGATGACTAGGAAGTGGGTGAGCCACATGATAGTAGGTCCTAACACCTCTAGAGAACACAAAATTCATGTTTATCATGGTGATAAAACATAAAGATACTCAAAGGTGACAATTTGAGGTATAAAAGGTTCCCCCTAAAGTGTGAGGTCGAAAGGAATCTGATGGATGAAACACTAAATACCAACATATAGGTACAAAGGGTATCTGCAAGAGAGCCAGAAGAAATCTGCAGAGCAAAGACCAAGCAATATATCAACAACATCATGGTACTGAACATAGGATACGGCCACCGACATACATTGTGGATTTGCACCTAACAATGACTGAAGATAGATCATGGCTACAAAAATACAAACGTAGATCCATGGACCATGATACAACAACAACACAACCATGACCAATACAAAAGTGGATCTCTGTGACAGTACATTAGTGATGTCGCCAACAAGATGTCTATGTGGGAACCTACTAAAAACACCTCCATCGTAACCTAGGTAAAGTACATAACAAGATTCCTGGGGGTCTTCAATCCGAACCTGAAATGATACGATGCTATCCATGTGAATAAAGGACTTGACGTTGAACATGGTGGAAACCACTTGATTATCGGCCAATGATGTGAACCATTAACAAGTGTGAGGGAAATCATCAATGATGGCAATGACTCCCAAGGTATCCTAGTACATTCCAGCAAATGTGAATAGATGAGATAGAGTCGAACACTCGTGGAATCATCCAATTAGAGGTCAATGATTTAAACATGTTTTCGGATGCGAGGAAACCCACCATTGAGTCATGCAGGACCCAAGGTGTTGAATGGTTTCTAAGTCTAATTCTCAGATGATGTGTTGGAGTCGACAAGAATAGACTTATCGAAGGAGGGCCATGATGTATCCCACATCATCGACATGAAACCAACACAGGAAAGTGACGTAAAATGATAGGTCAAATGAGTATATACTGACTCAAGGATGAAGTCCAATAATACTGCAGAGAGGCTGACTTAAGTAAACTTCCCTTGAACATTGGATGGCACGACAAGTGACTTGGTATCATTGACTCAATGAGGCAGAGACCAAAACATAATGCGATGATGATCGGGGCATTCTTCAGATGGACCAAAGGAGTAAGATGACTCATGAATTTGGTACGACTTAGAGCCCAAGTAGATTACCCAACTATAATGCAAGAAGCAAACAGGTGCCATGTTCAAGGGTGACAACAAGCTGCCATAAAGCTTTTCTCAGTCATACTTAACCCACTCTTCCCAATTTTCCCCCATCATGATCAATGAGTACCTATTTTTTTTAATGAGCTTGAGGAGGGTAACAAATGCTCGATATAGCTCATCTTAGATGAGTCCCTCATCATATATTTGACGAACTTGAAGAAGTAGAGGTTCGGTCCCATATGGGTTCTTCAATACATGTTTCACGAATCCAAAGAAGGTAAAATCAAAGATCTTTTCACATTTACAGAGTCTGAAAAGGATCAAAAGAAGACTCCAAATGGTTCTTTTTCGTAAAAATTAGTTTGCTCACCCGAAAAAGGATAAAACAACACGAGAGAGAAATATTCTAGTCAAGGTTGACTAGAGTATTCCTTTTTCGTAATTAGTCCAAATGGTCTGAAAAAGTGGTAAACTATCACCAAACGGATGTCCTTTCAAGTACTTTTATGAGCATGAAAGAGACAAGTTCACTCGGCAAACTTTTCACGTTTAAGGAGTTTGAAAAGTGCTTAAAGGAAAACCCCATAAAGTTTCTTTTTTGTAAATAGTCTTAATGAGAACGAAAAATAGGTAAACTGCCGCTCAAAAAGATGACCATTTCATGCTTTGATGTGCTTGAAAAATTCAACCTATGCACATGTGAACAAAGTCTTCAAACTAGGGAGGTCCTTCCTTCCACTTTTCCTGCAAAAATAGTGGTTTCTTGGGATAATAGGTGTGAGAATTCCTTTCAAAAGGTTGAAAAATATTTTAAAAAATTCTAATGTGAACATAGATCAAATCTAACCCATGTGAAAGTAAAAATAGAAAAAATAGAAATAGTAAATTCATTTTTACCTCACAATTTACTAAAATAGGAGATTTTTACCCTCTTTTGAAGCTGATTTTCAACTGACGATTGTGGAGGATTCGGGACACCAATCGAGCTTCCATCTGAACCGGGTAATAGATTGGGACTTTCTCTTTTATTTGATGGCTTTATTTATAGGTGTGAGAATTCCTTTCAAAAGGTTGAAAAATATTTTAAAAAATTATAATGTGAACATAGATCAAATCTAACCCGTGTGAAAGTAAAAATAGAAAAAATAGAAATAGTAAATTCATTTTTACCTCACAATTTACTAAAATAGGAGATTTTTACCCTCTTTTGAAGCTGATTTTCAACTGACGATTGCAGAGGATTCGGGACACCAATCGAGCTTCCATTTGAACCGGGTAATAGATTGGGACTTTCTCTTTTATTTGATGGATTTATTTATTCATTTCATGCAATTTTCATGGGATCTTGGGGATCTTGGCCCCATCCCATTTTTGCCCCACAGAAATTATCGCACCCTCTTTGTGTCGAAAGGAGCGAAAATCTCTTGATTTTTTCACTTTGGTATGCCGATAGGACGCGAAAATATAAGATTTTCTCTCTGGTATGTACTAGAGGGGAATGACACTGCACAAAATGACAATTTTTTTGCTTTGAAACTTCATCTGCCTGTAAATGCTTGGATCCAAATTTTGACCAAGTGTCTCTTTGGTGATTTGCAAGAATTTACAAGTCTCAAAAGCAACCATGATCCAGTCGAAAGAGAGAGAGCATGAAGCTAAAGATGCGGTCGCCCTCCATCACCAAAATAGACTAGATTCCCTAAGAAACTGTGGCTTATTCAAATATTTAAAAACTCAAGGAATGAGAAAACAATGGGCTCCTTCTAAATCACTTGATAGGGATGTGGGATGTGGACAATCAAGCATTCAATGTAGGCCCCCTTGTCCTTGAAATAGAGTTAGAAGACATTTATTTTCTGACCAGTCTCTCCAAGAAGGGAGCTCCAGTGAGTTTAACTGGCCATCGAGACTCAAAGGAGAGTACAGAGGATCTCATAGCACGGTTTTGCACAGCGGGAACTCATAAGGCTAGTGAGAAAATTACAATCAAGGAGGTAATTGATCGGCCTCTAAGCACCAGTTTTTTTACTATTGCCAAAGTTTCTGGGAGTGTGGGGGATTACCATGCTACCAAGGCCCAAATGTTGTATTTTATTGAATGCCTTGAACCTAGACTCTTCAACTAGTGTGAAGGAATGATAACAAACCTGAAAGATCAACTCACTAAGTGCAGGAGGGGAAGGCAGAAAAAATTTGGGTATGGAACCCTCTTAGTTACATTCTTCTTAGAGTGGGTACCTTTTCTATGCTCACAAATTGATGTGCAATTTCATCCTCCATCCGAGCCACAGATGGAAACTTGGACTAGCCACGCGGGTCGATTGGGGGGTCCCCAACTACTCAATTGCGATGTCGGTTTCTTTGTGTGGTGGAGACAGCAAATCCCTATGATCGAGGATTACCCATATGTTGGGATGCATTTTCGCAGGGACCCTGATTTAGTGCTTCCCTAGGGAGAACATTGGGATGCTCCTGGTACGTCTCATAGAAAAACATGACTTTATATGTGTTTTCTGAATTTTTTAAATATTTCTATTTTTCTTGTACAAGGGGATCTAACATATGTATATGTTATGTCACATATGTTGGAACAATTCGACCAATCCCAAAGAGTCCAAAAAAGCATCAAATTCCAATTGGATTGTGTGTCCCCGCCATGCGTTGAATCATGGTTTTAAGACATTATTAATGGCCTCTACTTGTCCATTATCTTAGGGATAGTAAGGGATGATTTTTCATGGAGAAAACCTAACTTAGCACTTAATTCAGCCATCATTTGATTCCTAAAATGGGAACCGTGACCAATAACAATGGCTTGAGGAACTCCAAACCTAGCGATAATGTGGTTAAAAACAAAAAGTGTCGCAGTATCAACATTGTCAGCATATGTAGGCATAGCCTAATCCCACTTAGTAAAATAGTCAACAGCGATGATGACATACCCATGCCCCTGGCTGAGGTAGGATTGCAATGCATGAAATAGATGCCCCATTTTTCAAAAGGGCCAACAGTGATGACAAGATGTAACTGAGTAGGATGAGAGAACTTTTTGAGATAATAATCTTTGCAAGGAGGACACTTCTTAACGGCTTCCATACAATTTGAAAATAGAATACCAGAAGTATCCAATGCATAAGAAATTTTGGGTTGTATCAATGCCTGAACGATGACCACCACATGCTCCAGAATGGAAATAGTTTAAAGCACGTTCAACCTCTTCATGATTCAAACAATGTCGCAGAATAAAATCGATACCACGATGATATAGGGTGTCATAAACAAAGAGGTAGTATTTTTTGTGATGGTGAATGCGACGAGGATCATCACGAGATAAATAAATCCGAAATCATTGGGTTTGGAGATATAAAATAATATGTCCATATCAAGGTTCAGATGTACTAATGAGGAACACAAACTCATTAGGAAGAGAGTCAATGGGATTGGATTCATTGGTACAGGGAAGGGAACATATAAGCTCTGCGAGAACCAAATATTTCTTGGATTTAGATTTAGAAAATTCCAAATCATATTCTTGAAGAATGACAATCTAATGAGATTACTTGCCCCCCAGTACTTGACGGGTAAGGATATGGTACATGGGGTTATCATTGGTGTTAATCGTTGTCTTGCGAAGAAAAATGTAGTGGAGAAACCTTTAGACAAACAAAATTGCTCCCAAAACCAACTTCTCTACATGGGAGTAACAGATTTCAGGGCCAGCTAGGCTCTTACTCAAGTAATATACCACATGTTCTTGGTCGTCATCATACTCTTGAACTAACACCATACCAATGGTGGAAGTAGATGCGACAAGGTAGAAGATATAATCTCTAGCATAATTGGGGGGATTCAACATTGGTGCATGTGTTAATGCATTTTTGAGATTATCAAATGAACATTGAGCTTCATTGTCCCATATGGAAGGGACATATTTCTTCAACAATCGCATGTAGCCTTGTGTCATTGCCTCAAAATTATAAACGAAACTGTGCAAAAGGTTTGCCTTCCATTGCAAACTTTGAATTTGGGGGATATTCGTGGGTGGAGGTAAAGTTACAATGGATTCAACCTTTAAAGGATCAATCCTAATCCCGTATTTAGAGATTATGAATTTGAGTAGGCGTCCTACTTCGACACAAAAGATGCACTTGTGAGGATTCAAGCAGATATTGTTGTGGAGACATCTAAGAAAGATAGCTCTAGGATGTTCACTATGATCATCTCAATAAGCCGAATGAGAAGGTGGGTCATCGAGGTAAGGATCCACTATGTGTGTTAAGTTTAAACCAAATAGACAAGCAAGATCACTGAAAGAAACACAATCACAAGATAGACACACAATATACCCTGGGAAACCCTCATGGGGTAGAAAACCCAGCAAAGCTTTCCTCAATAAGATGATCAACCAAAATACAAGATGTGCTCCTTCCTTCTTTGTCTCCTTAGCAGATCTCCCAGACAAGTGCGCACTCTTCCACAAGTGAGTGAGTGATCTAATGAGGAGTTCACCTCCTCTATTTATACTTGACTCTCAACTGACTAAAAGACCTTATGGGGCCGACCTCACCTGGAGATGTCTAATAACCCCTAAAATATAACTACAGGGCCGACCCACACATGGTGGGTCTAATAACCCTAGTTAATACTAACCCTCGGAGGAATAAACATCTCCAGATACATAATAGGGTTACCTCGGAGGGATGAAACATCTCCGGAATAATAAAGTAAAAATATAATATTCTTTGAAGTTACAATATTCAACACTCCCCCTTAACGAGAAGGATATTATAACAGCATCTGCAGGAGCAAGGAGTCACTACACATGATACATCTATAAATCATCGGAAGCTTTCTTCAATTTGTCTTCATCAGTAACTCAAACAGTTACTGGTACATCAATGTCAACATCAACATCACGATCTTTAGCATCGTCTTCACACGATCAGCAGCATCGTCATCACACGATCAGTAGCATCGTCATCACACGATCAGCAGCATCGTCATCACACGATCAGCAGCATCGTCATCACACGATCAGCAGCATCGTCATCACACGATCAGCAGCATCGTTATCACACGATCAGCAGCATCGTCATCACACGATCAGCAGCATCGTCATCACACGATCAGCAGCATCGTCATCACACGATCAGCAGTACAAGTATCCTACCGATACATCATCAATACAAGTATCCTACCAATACGAGTAATCACATCATCAATACAAGTATCCTACCGATACGAGTAATCACATCATCAATACAAGTATCCTACCGATACAAGTAATCACATCATCAATACAAGTATCCTACCGATACAAGTAACCACATCATCAATACAAGTAACCACATCATCAATACAAGTATCCTACCGATACAAGTAACCACATCATCAATACAAGTAACCACATCATCAATACAAGTATCCTACCGATACAAGTAACCACATCATCAATACAAGTATCCTACCGATACAAGTAACCACATCATCAATACAAGTATCCTACCGATACAAGTAACCACATCATCAATACAAGTATCCTACCGATACAAGTAACCACATCATCAATACCATCACTTTCTCGGAGACCATTCGTCTACGGATCAATTCAGGGACCGAAGTCCGGGGATGATACAATCCCCATCACGTACATTTTGAACTAGCAGTTCCGGGATGATGCAATCCCTATCACGTACATTTTGAACTATCAGTTCCGGGATGATGCAATCCCTATCACGTACATTTTGAACTATCAGTTCCGGGATGATGCAATCCCCATCACGTACATTTTGAACTATCAGTTCCGGGATGATGAAATCCCCATCACGTACATTTTGAACTATCAGTTCCGGGATGATGCAATCCCCATCACATACATTTTGAACTATCAGTTCTGGGATGATGCAATCCCCATCACGTACATTTTGAACTATCAGTTCCGGGATGATGCAATCCCCATCACGTACATTTTGAACTAGCAGTTCCGGGATGATGCAATCCCCATCACGTACATTTTGAACTAGCAGTTCCGGGATGATGCAATCCCCTCAACTGTCCTCTAAGGACTTCATTCTCGGAGACCTCACGTCTACGGCTCTCTTTAGGACTGAGAGTCCAGGGATGATCCAATCCCCTCAACTGTCCACTAAGGACTTCATTCTCGGAGACCTCACGTCTACGGCTCTCTTTAGGACTGAGAGTCCAGGGATGATCCAATCCCCTCAACTGTCCACTAAGGACTTCATTCTCGGAGACCTCACGTCTACGGCTCTCTTTAGGACTGAGAGTCCAGGGATGATCCAATCCCCTCAACTGTCCACTAAGGACTTCATTCTCGGAGACCTCACGTCTACGGCTCTCTTTAGGACTGAGAGTCCAGGGATGATCCAATCCCCTTCTGTATTCTCATCTATACAAGTACAAATATCCAAGAGCATGTATCACATTTAGCATGTATTCTCACTAATACATCTAATCATCAAGATATGTATACATCACAACTAGCATGTATTCTTACTAATACATCTAACATCAAAACATGTATACATCACACCAAAACATGTATACATCACAACTAGCATGTATTCTTACTAATACATCTAACATCAAAACATGTATACATCACACCAAAACATGTATACATCACAACTAGCATGTATTCTTACTAATACATCTAACATCAAAACATGTATACATCACACCAAAACATGTATACATCACAACTAGCATGTATTCTTACTAATACATCTAAACATGTATACATCACACTAAAACATGTATACATCTAGCATCAAAACATTTATTTAAAAAAAATAAAAGATATATAAGAGTTCTAAATCTAAATAATTTGTAAGTAGCTAAGAGCAACAAAACAAAAATGCTATCAAATACTATACTACTCCCCCTTTCGAGGAGGGTCCTTCTGGACTAAACCAAGCATGTCTCGGAAGTGTTCAAACTTTACTCGAGACAAAGGTTTAGTCAGGATATCGGCAATATGATCCTCAGTTCTTATGTACTCGAGCTTGATGGCTCCCTTCTGCACCATGTCTCGTATATAGAAGTAACGGATCTCAATGTGTTTTGACTTATCATGGAACACAGGATTTTCAGTCATCTTAATGCAGCTTTGATTATCACACATAATCACCGTGGGATCCATTTCTAAGTCAAAAATTCCAGATAAGAGTTTCCGAAGCCACACTGCTTCACAGCTGGCAGAGCAAGCAGCTATATATTCTGCTTCGGCAGTACTGAGGGCCACACTAGATTGTTTCTTGCTGAACCAAGAGATCATGGCAGATCCAAGGCCATAACATCCGCCTGAAGTACTTTTCCTGTATGAGATACTTCCCGCCCAATCAGAATCTGAGTAACCATGTAACTTGATTTCATTACCTCCAAGATAGTATAGGCCAAAGTCCACTGTACCTTTTAGGTACCTCATTATATGCTTTGCAGCTATAAGGTGAACTTTTCGAGGTTCTACTAAATACTGACTTAGGGTATTTACAGCAAAGCATATATCCGGCCTAGTATTTGTCAAATACATTAATGATCCAATGATTTGTCTATATAGGGTTATGTCCACTAGTTCTGATGAATCATTAACTAATAGTTTCAGGTTGGAGTCCATGGGAGTGGCCATGGTTTTACACTCCAACATATCAAATCTTTTGAGAATCTCCACAGTATACTTACCTTGATTTAGAAAGATTCCTTTTGGCTCTTGCCACACTTCTAGGCCTAAGAAGTAGTGCATTAGTCCGAGATCTTTCATTTCAAATTCTGAAGAAAGCTTCTTCTTGCTTTCAATGATTTGATTCTCATTTCCGGTTAGAAATAGATCATCTACATACAACAGCAATATAACAGGTTCATCATTCATCACTTTAAGATAAAGGTTGGGGTCAGCTTTACTTTTGGTAAAGCCCATGCTTGTTAAGAAACTGTCAATCCTTCCGTACCAAGCCCCGGGAGCTTGCTTCAATCCATATAATGCCTTTTTCAGTTTGCATACATGTGTCCTTCCGTCTTTGACCTCAAAGCCTTGAGGTTGTTCTATGTATACTTCTTCTTCAATTACACCATTCAGAAAAGCTGTCTTAACATCCATTTGATGCAATTTCCATTTCATCATGGATGCAAGTGCCATGATAGTTCTAATTGAAGTATACCTAGCAACAGGTGCAAATGTTTCTTCATAGTCAATTCCCTCCTTTTGAGAGAATCCTCTGGCTACAAACCTTGCCTTGTATTTTTCAATGCTACCATCTGCAGCATGTTTTATTTTGAAAATCCATTTGGAAGAAACCACACTTTTATCTCTTGGTTTGGGGACTATATCCCAAACATCATTTTTCATTATCGACTGATATTCTTCTGTCATTGCTTCTACCCATTCTTTCTTTTGAGCTGCTTCTTCATAGCTAGTAGGCAGTTGATCCACAAGATCACACATCAAGGCCATATAGTTGGACACTAGCTTTGGTTTCTTCCTTTCTCTAGTGGAGCCTTCAGGAGCACCATATCTTTCAGCTCCTTGAATAATATCTCTAGCCCATGCTGGTCTTCTTTTCCTAGATAATTCTTCAACAGGAGGTTCTTGTGGTTTCAGCATGTCATGATCCTCTGGTATGTCCTCTTCAGGGATGTGAACAGTATCTGAGATTCTGGGAGATGTATCTTCTTCATAAACTTCTTCAAGTTGACACTTTCTAGATTTCTTGAGAGCTGCTTCCTCATCGAAGGTTACATCTCTACTTATTTCTATATGATGAAAGCCTAGTATGTAAATCCTGAAAGCTTTGGATGATTCACAGTAGCCAACAAATATTCCTTTCTTACCAGAAGGATCCAACTTGGTTCTCTTTTCCTTTGGAATGTGGATGTACACAGGACACCCAAATATTTTAAGATGGTTTACCTCGGGCTTCTTTCCAGAAAACACTTCTTCTGGAGTTTTGAAATCAAGAGCACTATGAGATAATCTGTTTTGAACATATACTGCTGTTCTGGCTGCTTCAGCCCACAGATACATGGGAAGATCCTGATCATGTATCATAGTCTTCACAGCTTCCATGATGGTTCTATTTTTCCTTTCTGCAACCCCATTTTGTTGGGGATTGTAGGGAGTGGTTAGTTCTCTCTTGATTCCAGCTTCTTTACAGAATTCTTCAAACTCTTTTGAAGTATATTCTCCACCATTGTCTGTTCTGAGAATCTTGATTTTCTTTTCTGAGAGATTTTCTATTACAGCCTTGAACTCTTTGAACTTTCCAAAAACTTCATTCTTACCCTTTAGAAAGTAAATCCAAGTTTTCCTTGAATGATCATCAATGAATGAAAGATAGTATTCAAACCCACTTAGAGAGGTGGTGGGCATTGGACCACATACATCTGAGTGTATTAACTCCAAGATACCTTTGGTCTTTGTTTCACTCTTTGGAAAGGGGTTCTTGACATTCTTGCCTTTCTTACATCCTTTACATGAGCCATCATGATCAACCTTTAAATCTGGTAGTCCTATGACCACCTTGCTTACATAAGGTAAGGCTTTGTAGTTAATGTGAGCTAGTCTTCTATGCCATAGCTCACTGGGGCTAGAGGTTTCATGAACAAGAGCAGCTTCCGGATGACCCTTGAGTTTATATAAACCTCCTTCCTCTTCACCAATAACAATTGCATCCTTAATGGATTTGCCTTTGGACCACATTAACACTTGTCCATCAATGAATGCAACTCTGTAGCCTTTCTTGTCTAAAGCTGAGATTGAAAGCAAATTCTTCTTTAATCCTGGAACATATAGAACTTCCTTCATCTTCATGGGAGTTCCAGAATCGAGTTTGTAGTTTGCTTCACCAATTCCCTTAATGGGATATTGATAGTCATCTCCTAGAGATACCTTTTGGGGAGAATTCTTTTCTTCAAGATTTGAGAGAGTCCTTTTCTGTCCTATCATGTGCTTTGAAGCACCACTGTCAATAAGCCATGTACCTTCTCCAGGGGTTATGGATCCAGAGAGTGCGGAGAAGAGAACATATTCTTCTGCATCTTCTTCTGTATTTCTTCTTGACCTTCTTTTGAAGAAGGTCCTTTCTTCTTCTTCCTCTTCATCTCTAGGCCTTTTATTGTGAGACCTTTCTTCCTCTACTTCTTCTTCTTCACTATCATCTTCTGCAAGATGTGCTTGGTGTCTTTTGTAGTGAGTACCCTTTTTCTTCTGTAGAGGGCAATCTTTAGCAATGTGTCCTAATTTGTGGCAAGAATAGCACTGGAAAGAAGAGTAATCCCTTCTTTGAGTAGATCCTCTTTTCTTATGAAATCTGTGAGGAGGATGAGACTCCTTGTGACTACCCTTCTTGGAGTAGGATTAACTCCTTCTTCTTTTGGTGTTGGTAGCCAAAGCTTGGTCATCTTCTTTGAGCAAGGCTTCTCTATTTGCAACCCTAGCCTCCTCTTGTACACAATCCTCCCAAACTACATCAAACTTCATACTTTCTTTTCTGGCACACATAGTTTGAATGAATGACTCCCAAGGTCTAGTGAGACCATTTAGAGCTGTCATCACAAGTTCATCTTCATCAAGAGTATCACCAATGGCATCTAGTTGCTCTTTGATTAGATAGACTCTTGAGAAGTAGTCTTGAATGGATTCTCCTTTGTGCATCTTGGTACTCTTCAACTGAGTCCTTAGATTCATCTTCCTATTGATGTTCTTTCCTTCATACATTCTTCCTAGGGCATCATACATTTCCTTTGGAGTCTTCTTGGAAGACACTTGGGGAATCAAGTGGTCTTTAATAGAATCAGCTATGATTCTCTTTGCCCTAATCAGATCCTTCCTGTTTTTTTCTTTGGCTTCATCTTCTTCTGGTTCTGCAACTTCCTCCTTGATATAATGAGCAAGATCATTCTCCTCAAGAATTAGACCAATTCTGTATTTCCATGCCCGGAAATTCTCTATGCCTTCTAGCTTGTCTTCAAGCTTAGTATTTGGAGCCATCTTCTCTTGGGGGATTCCAAGAGACAGAGTAGACTTACCTGGAAAGTTACTTTTTACTTTTCCGGAATCTGGAACAGAATTTTATCGCACTTTTGGTAGAATTAGGGTTTGACTTTCCCGGAGTTCTACCCAACCAAAAAGTTCGATCTATAGCTCAAAAGAATGCTCTTGAGAAGGGCTATCCAGCCATGTAATCAGAATTCAAAAATTACAACTTTTTTCTGAAACAAAAATCTGACGTATCGCACTTTTGGTAGAATTAGGGTTTGGATTTCCCGGAGTTCTACCCAACCAAAAAGTTCGATCTATAGCTCAAAAGAAAGGTATTGAAAAGAGATATCCAGCCATGCAACCAAAAATCAATAATACCAACTTTGGGCTGAAACCCTAACTTCACCAAAGAGAGAGAAAGAGGTATTCTTACCTTGTGAAAGATGTCCTATTCAGTCTAGCTCTGATACCATGTTAAGTTTAAACCAAATAGACAAGCAAGATCACTGAAAGAAACACAATCACAAGATAGACACACAATATACCCTGGGAAACCCTCATGGGGTAGAAAACCCAGCAAAGCTTTCCTCAATAAGATGATCAACCAAAATACAAGATGTGCTCCTTCCTTCTTTGTCTCCTTAGCAGATCTCCCAGACAAGTGCGCACTCTTCCACAAGTGAGTGAGTGATCTAATGAGGAGTTCACCTCCTCTATTTATACTTGACTCTCAACTGACTAAAAGACCTTATGGGGCCGACCTCACCTGGAGATGTCTAATAACCCCTAAAATATAACTACAGGGCCGACCCACACATGGTGGGTCTAATAACCCTAGTTAATACTAACCCTCGGAGGAATAAACATCTTCGGATACATAATAGGGTTACCTCGGAGGGATGAAACATCTCCGGAATAATAAAGTACAAATATAATATTCTTTGAAGTTACAATATTCAACAATGTGATTGATATCATGGAAAGCATACGACATATCTCGCTAGAAAGTGGATCCAGCATTTTTGAGGCCAAAGGGGAGATTACAATAAGCGAAGTTCCTCAAGGGAAGATGAAAGCAGTTTTTTTTTGGTCAGGTGGGAGTATCTCTATCTGATTATAGCCAGAAAATCCATCCATAAATGAAAAGATGATGCTTCCAGCGCAATTATCGATAATTTGATCGATTAAGGGAGTAGGGTAATTGTCCTTTGGACAAGCCTTATTCAAATCCCTATAATAAACGAAAACCCTAATACTTCCTTGTGTTTTTTCAATAGGAACAATGTTAGACACCCATTCTGTCAAAGGTATAGGATAGATAAAACCATCCTTTAGAATATTTTCAACTTCCGCCTTAATAGCCACAATTTTTCGATGGTGCACAGGTCGAAATTTTTGCCGAATAGGTTTTGCACCAGGATAAATTTTGATCTCTTGAACTACAATAGAAGGATCAATACTTGGGATTTCCTCATTGATCCAAGCGAATACTTCGCGGAACTCTTTGAACAAGGCGGTATATGTTTCAATCTCCTTAGGAGAGCAATTTTCGCCTATTTGAATGTGTTCCACGACACCAGGTTTCATTGATATGTCAATGGAAATAGTTTTAGTGTTATTTCCTAAGTTTCCCTCTGATAAATCATTTTGAGTCGGGATGGGGGTTTGAGGATCTTTGACAATATCAAATGAGACGATGGATTTGATGCCATGTTCTATCGTTTGGATGTTAGGAAGGAAATATGATCAATGATTATAGTCTTTCCAAGGGGGCTCGTCTAATCTCATAACTTCCATAATAGACACATCTAATGGAAAAGTCTATAGGTGGTAATATGAAGATGGTGAAGAAGATTATATCCAAGACGGAAGTGTATAAGGGTTTGATGCCACAAGATGGTGGTCATCAGAGTCTGAATTGTCTGAAACGGATTGGAATAGGTGGTATGTTTCCTCATTCAAATTAAAATTCATTCGATCACCAATGGATTCATGCACAAATGGAATGGGTACTACCAAGGATCAATTTATTCGAGGGATCGTTGTACTAATGATGAGATCATGTTAACCGTGGAAACTAGCTGTGGAATTTCTGGAAAAAAACTCCTATGATGGGGGAATCTTTGAGGATTCCTACACCCACATCCTCATATTGAGGCTTAGAATGTCCGAATAATGGAACATTGTTAGTATTATTGGAATGGATATCGGGAGTGAAAAAGTCGAGTTTGTCTATAGTAAAAATTTTACCGTGATGAGGAAATTGTACTAAGCAAAAAACTGAAGATGTGAGTGCAATCATCGCATAAAACCAGTTTCGACCAGGCAAAATGTTGTAATCTAAAGGAGCATCTACTATTTCAACATGAATAGAAATATTTTTTCCCCCCAATTCCACGGCTAAAGAAGGTAATATCCCATAGGGTTGAAAACCGCAACCATCAAAGGCCTTAAGTGTGGTAAGAGATTGGTTAACTTCGGGACAGCCAATATCTCTCTAATAGGACAAAGACATGATTGAGGTGGAGGCACCTTCATCCAATAAATTTCGAAGGATATTTTTCCTACGAATTGTCATATGAATTTGTAACGCAAGTTGATGGGAAAGCCTTGACTTGAAATATTCCACATTGAACATGATGGTGTTGGAATTTTCAAGATCCATGACTCCAAGGGATGACAACGAAGTTCTACGCTGACTAGGGAAGTGCTATAGAACTTCGAGAGTAGACATCGCACAAGGTGCTTCAGCTAAGTCCTCAACTACATTATAGTTTTGAGCAGCATGAGCACTTGGATTATGTGTCGCCTTCTGAATTGTGCTTTTTGGGAGGCACAATACTATGTCAGAAACATGCATGTCTATTTGAAGAGGGTCAGAAGGAGGAGGGGTGGTGTAGGGATCTTCAATTGAATTTTTATCCTTAGAAATTCCATTAGAGTCCTGGTTTAGAATAGCATCATATGGCTTTGACCTAGTGGTAAGAATAACAATCTCATTGCACATGAGCACTTGGGTAGTGGAGGAAGATTATGCATGATGGGAATGACTTCCATTGCCCCCTTGTCGAGGGTTGACATTATGTGTAACCATTTGTTGATTTTTTGGTGGGAAAGGATCTATTAACACTGCAGGATGGGAGGGGCCTTTCAAAAACTTATTGACTTCCTCATGATGAGGACAATCTTTGGTGCAGTGGTCACCTTCACATATCAAGCAAGGAAACTTAGCTTTTCTCTTAGTCTTGGTATCATCATGGGTTTCTTGAGGTTTTGGGTTCTCCAGTTGGTTAGAATATTTTTTAGATTTACCCTTATTTTACTTATTACCTTGAGATGAAGAGGATTGGACCACAATTTGTAACTCAATTCCCAAACAGCACCAAGAGGTTCTAAATATTCCCAAACAAGGTTTGGGGGTGTCTAATTCAAAGTTACAGAGGTCTAGAGACTTCTGAACAAAAAGAACAAGCTCCGGAAATCAAGAATTTAGTCAAGGGATCAAGTTTACCCAAGATTATCCCAAGCTTCCAAGAAAGGACCCAAAAATCAAAATGGATGCACTAAGGATTCAAAAAGATATCAAATGCTAAAACTAAAAGCATGCACACCATTTAATGGATAAAAAAATCACACACAAAGATTCTTGAAGCAACAGACCTAGCATAACCAAGCAAACCAACCCTACAAATAGCAAGAACAAAGGATTTTCACCCCTTTCCTTCACTGATAGAGTGAAATGTCAGTCCTAAATACACTACAGGGGAGTGAAAACATCCATCTTTTCGCTCTGTAAGCAATCTTGGCGGAGCAAAAAATTTCTGGGAAGGTCCAAAAAGGGAGAACCTTGCCTAATTTTTGACAAAGAATCAAGTCTGATGATGCAAGATGCTTCTCAATAGTAAGATAAAAATACCAAAACTCAAAATTAAACAAGCTTTTGAAGAGATCAAAGGATTCAAGCAATCAATCAAAGGGATTAATACCTAAGGCAGCCCCAAGTATGGTCGCCATTTTATATGTGTAGAAATTTTTCCTACGGATAGGTAGAATCTCTCATTGGATTAGAAAGGCCCCTAGTTACCTAACCCAAGACAGAAAACAAGAAAATGGACACTAATGTCCTCCCAGATCTAACCTTTTATGCAAACAAGAGGAGAGAAGAGTAGGTAAGAAAGAAGATCCTTTACCTTGTCCCGGATAGTTGTCCTCGCTACTCTAGACTTTAGCTTCACCTTCCAAATCTCCTAAGCCTGATGCAACCTGCAAAAGACAATAAAAACTACCTTTCTCCAAGTGTATTGAGCATAAACTAGGATCTATTCTACTTTGAATGGCACAAAGTAAACATACATTTCATAGAAACAAGATATGGAGAAATATGCCAAGTTATATTGATTGAAAATCCATGAGGAAATACAAGAGCTATACCTGACTTTATTGCAGCACTTCCTTCAAGCTCCTCTTCCAACATGCTTTGAGAATCCCAGGATCATAAGGTCCACCTATTCAAGCTTTTTCCACTTGTTTTATCCAAGGTATGACGTCCAATATATAGGTTAGAGAACCCAAACTACTTAGGAACAAATTTGGTATAAAGTGAGGATTGTTTGGATCAAGGGATATGGAGACCAAATCGAATAGTAAGAAGATGGATTCGAAGGATAGGGACATCCCTTGGAAATATCATGAGAATCTTGATCCAGAAAACAAGGAAATATCAACAAACAGGACTTTTGCTCCCTTATAGGAGTCCAAAGAGTGAAAATGAGGGATATTTTCGCTCCCCTAACACTGCCAAAGTGGAATTTTCACCCCCATAACACTAGGAAAGGGGATACACTCTCACAAAAGGGCTCAAATAAAGGTTGGTTAAGGTGATTTTGACCTCCAAGTGGCATGGAAGCTTCCCAATGATGACTAGGAAGTGTATGAGCCACATTATAGTAAGTCCTAACACCTCTAGAGAACACAAACTTCATATTTCTCATGGTGATAAAACATGAAGACACTCAAAGGTGACAATTTGAGGTATAACATTGGTAAGCCCATATTTCTCTAAAGAGTTTCTAAATTTTTCATTTGCATCTGAAGACACTATTGTTGTTGTGCTCTTGCAAAAGAATGCAGATGGACTTGAGCAGCCAATTTCCTTCTTTAGTAAAGCCTTAAGGGATTCAAAACTGAAATATAGTATCATTGAAAAACAATCATATGCCCTTGTTAAGGCATTGAAGTTCTTTAGGATTTATATTCTCCATTCAAATAGTATAGCCTAATTGTGCCTAGTTCTGTAGTAAAAGAGGTCCTCATGCATCTTGATGTAGTGAGGGAAAAAGAGGGATATGGATTGCAAAGATATTGGAATACGATTTGGAGATCATACCTGCCAAATTGATTAAAGAATAGAGATTTGAAAAGTTGTTAACTAAATCAAATTGTAAGGCCCTTAGAATGAGTTTTTTCTTAAATCAATCAGTTTATGAAAATTCACATGATGTTTAGGATCAATCACAAATTTATGAAAGGTATTCCTCTTCTCCTTAGTATAAGGATGTGGTATATTTTCTTTTGAACTTACAATTCCCACCGGATCTAGAT
Source organism: Larix kaempferi (assembly GCA_027924585.1). Lineage (NCBI taxonomy): Eukaryota > Viridiplantae > Streptophyta > Pinopsida > Pinales > Pinaceae > Larix > Larix kaempferi. The sequence continues at coordinate 7,617,765 of BSBM01000532.1, read as the reverse complement.
AAGAAGAAGATTATATAATTGAAATTAAGAGATTTGAAGTATTGTATCAAAGATTAATCTTTGTTCAAAAGAAATCCAGGTGGTATGTTGTTAAGGTGTGTCAATCAAGATGAAGCTCAGATGATTATGGTAGATTTGCACAGTGGGGTTTGTGGTGGACACCGTTACTGTAAGGAGACAAATTTTAAGATCCTGGGAGCGGGATACTATTGGCCTTCATTGTTCTCTAATGTGTTTTCCAAAGTTAGAGCCTGCCTGAAATGTCAAAAATGAAACTGGAAAGCAAAAGATGTTGTCTTTTCCATTAAATCCAATCATGGTAGACACCCTTTTTCAGCAATGGCAATAAGATTTCATTGGCAAAATTCATCATCCCTCAAGCATGCAACACAAATGGATTCTGACAGCTACAAATTTCTTCACCAAATGGGTGGAGTCTATTCCAACCAGGAATGAAACCAATAAGGTGATTATAAAATTTCTGGAGGATTATATCTTAGCAAGGTTTTTTTTCCCTTGTAAAACTCTAACTGATAATGATGTTGCTTTCAAATATGCCCCTATGGTTCAGTTTTTTGAAAGACATAATATCATTCTCAATCATTCCACACCTTATTAACCACAGGGTAATGGGATTTCAGAGTCAACTAATAAGAGCCTTGTCAATAGAATTAAGAAGTTGTTATCTGAGCACAAGAGAGCATGGGACACAAAGTTGAAATTGTTCTTTGGGAAAACAAAATAACTACTAAAAAGGCCATTGGCACATCTCCTTTTCAATTGGTTTATGGAGTAGACACAATTTTTTCGGTTCATCTTGGCCTTCCAGTAATGAAATGCATGCAGTATTACATGGAGGAACCATTGAAATTCAAAAAAGGATTTATCAGCAAGTCAAAGTGCAACAAGCAAGGGCGTTGTTAGCAGAAAAGGCTCAAGCACACATGTATAAGGTTAAATCAATTTTTGACAAAAAAACTAAAGAAAACAATTTCTTTCCTAGTGACTTAGTTTTAAGATGGGATGCTAGAAGGGAAGAAAAATCTAAGCATGGAAAATTTGACAATATTTGGTTTAGTCCTTTTAAAGTTCCTAAGGTCTTGAGAAATAATATTTGTGTTCTACAGAATTTAGAAGGTGGAGAACTTTCAGCCCCAATCAATGGGAATTTCCTGAAGAATTTTTATATTTACTAAGGTTGTAGATGGCCTAATGCAATTGTAAATACCAGTGAGTTTGGATTTTGTTCAATAAAGACTCCAGCCCAATGGAATTCTCATTTATTTTATTAATTTCCAGCTTTGATAAGCAGTTACAATTTTCTTAGCAGGAATAAAGTTCAATTTTGGGAAGGCACTTGGTCTACTATTCTTGGTTTCTCACAAGGATAAAGCCATCTCCATACGGAGCCAGATGTTATTCATAGGACTGTCACACACAAAAACTTCCATTCTTTCTCTTTTTAAGTCTAGGAAACCAATGTTAATTCCATGTTGACAGTTGGATTGTTTATCTTTTGAGTAATTTTTTGTTTGATTGCAATGTGTTTTTTTGTTAATAGATAGTTTAATCCTAGCTCTAAAATTATCAAATAATCCCTCCTAGCAGGTTTATCTTTTTAATCATTTATGTCGTTTTTAGAATCAACTCAAAGGCTAAGTTTCGAGTGTTGGGAAACAAATTGGGTTCTAGCAGCGTTTTGTATACATTTTCCTGTTTGAAGCACTACCAGAAGTTTTGAAGTTCCAGTAACGAAGCTTAAAACTTTCTTGTTATGTGCGCTGCCAGAAAACCTGAAGGTTACGACGGTCGAAATCCACATCAACTGCAAAATGATGAATGTAAATCATGTTTTAAAATGTGTTATCATTATTATAGATATGCAACAGATGGAATATTTTCTCCTCATTACATGATATGACATCCTACCAATTCATATTATTATGGCATTTGTCCTCATTGAATCATTTTGTTCCTGATTGGCTCTCAGATCGTCAATCAGTGTCCCGGTTTTTCATGTACAATTTTCCAGCCCATTTCTCAGTAATAGAAATAGTTTCTTGTTAAACCCTGTTTGGCTATGGTATTGCTTGGTTTTTTTTTCCTGGACATGTCTTCCACAAACATGGGAAAGACAAGTGGAAAATAACAAAGGTTTGAACCTCAGACTACAGAGTGGTCAGAGACGCTACATGAATGTGCTCAAAGGATAAGGGAAGCGGGATGGTACTCTTTGTGTGAAAAAATACAAAGATATAACATTGAGATTACACAGACGTTTGTCGAAACTATATACCTAGCTAAACTAGCTTACCTATCATAGCAATCAATAACATATCAAAGTAAATAAGAACAGAAAGAGAACAAGGAAAAGAATACACCAGATATACGTGGTTCACTCAATTGGGCTACATCCACGGGAAGGTTGTCTTCTATTATCTCCAGAAATATCCTCCAATCTTACAAGAGAGAAACTACAAATAACCTCAATACAATATAGCAGAGCTTGTGATCACAATACCATATTTTGATACTATCTATGAGCGTATACCACTATACCATCATGTTGTTATGATGTGACTCCCTTGACCCTATTATATACCAAGATATGTGGAGGAATTAATCTCACATATTGCATGTAGGATAATATAATTCGCCATAATAACATCTATTTTTATAATGATGGATATCAAGAGTATACTTTACCATAATGAATATGGGATATAATGTATTACTCTTTTACATAACATTGTGGATAAATTTTGACATAATACAAAGACATTATTACCTTCCAAGGAATATAATTAATATATTCCAACACTCCCCCCTTAATAATGGCTGGGAGAAAATCCCTCACTAACACTAAGGAAGGAAGCAGTCATTATTGCTCCCCCTTGATGACAACTTCCCTCATCCCAAGTAAAGAACGAAGATGCACATACTTTTTTGCTGTTATGGATTTGATGAAGATATCGGTTTCCTGTTGCTCGGTAGGACAATACTCAAGAGAAAGAATACAATTTGCGACGAGACCTCGAATGTAATGAGCATCAAGGTTGAGATGCTTTGTCTTGGAGTGATATATCGGATTATAAGCAAGCTGAATTGCACCTTGATTATCACATTTCAACATAGTGGACGATTTCGGAACCAGACCAAGATCAGTGAGAACATGATGTAACTAAAATGCTTCTTTAGCTGCTTCTTTTCCTGCTCTATACTCTGCTTCACACAAAGATAAAGAAAGAGTCTTCACCTTCTTGTTGGACCAAGAAATTGGACCTGAACCAAGTTGAAATATATAACTAGCATTTGACCATTGATCAAAACTGTCACCTACCCAGTCAGAATCTGTATATCCAAAAAGTGAAACTGTAGCATTGCTCGAATAAAAGACACCATAGTGCAATGTCCCCTGTAAATATCTCATAATTCTCTTTGCTTCTTGCCAATGAATTTCATGAGGTTGTTGCATGAACCAAGAAACCATCTGACGGCAAAAGAGAGATCTAGTCTGTCGTGAGTTAAATATATCAAACTTCCCATGAGCTGACGATAAAGAGTAGCATCAATAAGAGGATTAGTATAGTCAACAGTTAACTTTACACCGAACTGGAATGGCGTAGGAGTAGGTTTACAATCACTCATATGGAAACGAGCCAATAAGTCTATATCATACTTCGACTGAGAGAAAAAAAATACCATCTTCCATATGCCATATTTGAAGACCCAAGAAATAGTGCAATATACCGAGATCAGTCATTTCAAACTGCTTTTGAAGATCACTTTTCATACTTTGAATTAAAACAAGTTGGATTCCAATGATAATAAGATCATCCACATATAACACAATAACAAGGATATTATCACCAAAGTTCTTAACATACAGATTTGGATCATATATACAACGATTAAAACCATTATTCAAGAAATAAGTATCATTTTTTTCATACCAAGCCCTAGGTGGTTGTTTGAGACCATATAAAGACTTGTGTGATTTGCATACAAAACTTGATGATTCAGCATTAATCATAAACCAGGAGGTTGTTGCATATAAATTTCTTCATTAATATTACCATTTAAAAATGCACTTTTAACATCCATTTGGTGTATTTCCCATTTATAAGATGTAGCAAGAGATAAGATGGTTCTTATTGTATTCATTTTAGCAACAGGAGAAAAAGTTTCATTATAATCAATACCTTCAAGTTGATTAAAACCTTTTGCAACTAATCTAGCTTTATATTTTTCAACTTGTCCTTCTGCAGTAAACTTAGTTTTATAAATCCATTTGCAACCAGGCTAAATTCTTTCCCGAAGGAAGAGGAACAAGAGACCAAGTCTTGTTCTTCAGAAGAGAATCATACTCAGCAGACATAGCTTGTTCTCAATGAGGCTTACCCTTAGGTTGAGCATAAGAAGTAGAATCGTTTGTGGCCAAAACTTTGGTCATAAGAGAAAATTTAGATCTAGTTCTACGAGTATCGGAAGGGTTACCGATCTCACTACCTGCAGATTCAAGACTTTTTCGGGCCCAAACAGGAAGGTTAAAAGGAATAGAAGTCACTTCAGGAGCTTCGAGACTTTCAGATGGAACACTTGAAGAAGAGGGTGAACTAAGATCAACAACAGGCACAGTATTGGAAGGAGTAACAAATATAGGAGTAACATGAGACAATGGAATATTCAGGGTAACGTGAGGTTCTACTGACTCAGGTGGTGGAGAGACTTCAGTAAATTGAACATCTCTTCGGATGATGACACTCTGATTAGAAGGATCAAATAACCTATAATCCTTGGAATCCTCAACATAACCAATGAATATACATTTGTGAGACTTGGGTTCTAAATTTTTCCATTTTTCATTAGGAATATGAGCCCAACATTCACAACCAAAAACCTTAAAGTTACTAATATTTGGTTTTCTACCATTCCATTTTTCCTCAAGGGTAACATGCTTGACAACTTTTGTAGGAACTCTATTTAAAATAAAGTTAGCACAACTTATGGCTTCGGCCCAAAATTTCTTGTGTAATCCTTTAGAATAAAGCATACATTTATCCATTTCAACTAAAGTTTTGTTTTTTCCTTTCAGCAACACCATTTTGTTGATGTTTGTAAGGAACAGTCTTTTGATGTTGAATTCCATGTTTAGATAAAAATACTTCAAATTCTTTCTTCCAATTGACCATTACATTAAGAGTACCAGAACCAATTACGGAAAGTTGTTTACCATCACCTATAGATACTTTCTGAGATGTGTTTTTATTATTGTCATAAGATGTAAATAAAAAAGCATTACCAGTCATATGTTTAAAATCACTAGAATCCATTATCCATTCCACATTAGAAGAAGAACTACTAGACGAAACAACAGATGCACATAAATCTACTTGTGATTCATCAGTACCTTTCTTTTTAGCTTTAGCCATTAAACGTTTCGCTTTAAAGCAACTCTTTTCGGGATGGTTAGTTTTACCACAATGTTTACAAGGATCATACACATTCTTCTTCTTACTATTTTCGTGATGTGCATTAAAAGCATGACCAAAATTTATTAGTATGATTTGAAGTGTGTGAACTAGAACCTTTAACATTATTAAAACTTTTCTTAGGATTCCTATTATGTTCCATAAGATCCTTATCAGGTGAGACTTGTCCTGAAACAATCAATCTTTATTGCTCATATATCAACCCTTTACAAAACTCATCAAAACTAGGTTTCGTGGTGTTTTGAGACAATTCAAGAGCCCTATTCCTAGTTTGGATGAACATATCAAAACAAGATGGCAATTTTGTTCTACAAGAATTATAAGAGCAGTGTCTGTCTTCTTGTAATCTTCACCACAATTATTTAATTTTTCATTTGAATTTTTCACTTCAGCAAGATATAATTCTACTCTTCCAAAGTTAGTAGGATCTAGATCAAAAATATTATTTTCAAGGTAATAAACAGAAACATCATCAGATTTATCAAATAAGGAAGCAAGAATTTTCCATACCTCAACTGGGTTGTCTTCTGCCTCAATACTTACCTGAAGACTATCTGAAACCGTTTGACCAATGAGCCCTCTTGCTTGATCACATTTATCTTCCCATATAGCCACATCTTTAGCATCAACAGGTTTTTGGTGTTCACCATTAACAATCCTTCATAGATTCTTACTCCTAAGAACATCAATCATTTTTCTTTTCCATGCAAGATAGTTGGGACCAACAAGTTCAGGAACAGAAGCTACTTCTGAAGTCATAATGATAGAAACATTGACAAGAAACCCAAATTCTAGAAATGACAAGAGAAAAAAGTGAATAATAGAAAACTGATACACTTTACCGTGTGGATCTAAAGAAACACAGTAAAAAAAAAGAGAAACTTTGCTTACGGCCCTTTTGAAAAAGTGCCAAGAAAAGTCACTCGCGGATCTGCCACAGTAAACACTCGCGGGTTCTACATGGAATTAGTCGCGGTTACTCACGGTTTTACAGTAGAGCCAATCACGCGTGCGCGGGTCTGTAAAATCAAATGTCGCGGTTCTGATCTGAAATTCGCAAGCTTTTGTACAGTAAAGATGCGGTTATGCCGAAGCACTCGCGAGTCTGTGCACAGGAGGGTAGCGAGTATCATGAAGTAAGTGTGAGTTCACAGTAGAGCAGGTGCGTGTATGTCGTAGCACATGCAGGTCTATACACTTGAAGTCGCGGGTCTGCAGTATACTCGCGGGTTCGCAATAAGGAAAGTCACGATTACACACGCTGTCTGCGAAGCAAAAGTCGCGAATGTCCAGTTTTAGGCCGAAAACAGTGTCAATTAAGCCGCTGACAGAAAACCTACACAAAGTCTACCAAAATTGGACGAAAATTGTCGATCTATCAACCGAAAGATAGATCTCCTTGAGGAGAATCCAAAAAATCATATAGGTCTATAGAAAAACAATCAAGAACCATTGAAAAAATTCTGCAAAAAACTATACAACAAAGTTAGGGTTATATAAAAAAAAACTGCAGAATCATGCCCAGATCTGAAGAGAAGCCTAATAGCTACCAGATAGAAAGCAAATCTACAAGAATAAACAATAGTTAGATGATAATAGTTATTGATTGAAAGCTATAGAAGGTGCTAGATCATAGAAACCAGCTCTGATACCATGTCAGAACTATAGATCTAGCTAAACTAGCTTACCTATCTTAGAAATCAATAACATATCAAAGTAAATAAGAACAGAAAGAGAACAAGGAAAAGAATACACCAAATATGCGTAGTGCACCCAATTGGGCTACGTCCACGAGAAGGTTGTCTTCTATTATCTCCAGAAATATCCTCCAATCTTACAAGAGAGCAACTACAAATAACCCCAATACAATATAGTGGATCTTGTGATCACAATACCATGTGTTGATACTATCTATGAGCGTATACCACTATACCACCATGTTGTTATGATGTGAATCCCTTGACCCTATTATATACCAAGATATGTGGAGGAATTACTCTCACATATTGCATGTGGGATAATATAATTCTCCATAATAACATCTCTTTATATAATAATGGATATCAAGAGTATACTTTACCATAATGAATATGGGATATAATGTATTACTCTTTTACATAACATTGTGGATAAATTACGACATAATACAAAGACATTATTACCTTCCAAGGAATATAATTAATATATTCCAACAAGGTTTTCCTTGAAATTTGATGGCTTAACAATTGATTTCGGGAGTTTGAAGTTTCAAATATCGGAGGACTTCATTGTAGCTGCAACCGATTTACTTGTCGACGGGGAAAGATGGTTCAAAAAACAAACAATCAGAGCTTATTACAGTCAATTCCGGGCCTGAGCATCAAAACCCTGACTGGAGCAAGGGTATCCATAGGAATTTCCTAAAGGAGGAATGGAGAGATATATTAGGTATCATAGAACGTTACATCACGTGTGATGGAATATTTGCAACTGTCTACATCTACCACATGAGATTCTTGGTTCATATTTCTGGCATTAAGAGAATGAATCTCCCTTTTTACCTTCTTAAAAGTTTTACAAAGATGGCGACCATGGTGCAGAGCCATCTGAGACACACTAGTCATAGTTTTTCCACCATGGTCTAGTAAAATTGCTCGTTCAGAAAGAATTGGGAAGGAAAAACAAGACCTGGTCTCACTTTTTGTTTTGGTTGAGATTCAAGCTTGAATAACAAGAAACTTCAAAGAATAGAAAAGAAACCCCTACTACAAAGACAACATCTCCTAGGGTTTCTAGAAAGGCATTAGAGATTCATGTTAACACAGAGTAAGTGAAGAAGAGTTCAAAAGAGACAATTAAAGGTAAAGGAAGAAAGCTCCATTTTGAACAGGAGTTTATAAGAGAGGATAGCCCAAATCCTGTTCAGAATTAGGAAACCACAGTTTCTGCAACCAAAGCTATAATTATAATAAAAAAAAGAAACATAATCTGCTTTACCCTAGGTAACATCCTTGAAATGAGGGGAAGTAGTTGGCGGGGGGTTTCGACAAGATATGTATTCCAAGTAAAAAAAAACTAACAACTATATATCCAAACATACTGGCATGATAGAGAAATGCAAGTAAAAAACATTAAGCATCATATGACCATCTTGGCCATAAAAAACATTAGGAGAAAACATGGCCATTGTGACCATCTTCCATTTGCTACTCTTCTTTCCTTATTTCCTTGGAGCTAGAAATTTCCATGATAGCAATGGCGAGTTGTTGAATTGTGTCCTCATCCATCAGCCTAGAACCCACAAAGTGAACTTTTTGGGATTGTGCATCTTGAGATAGACCCAAAATAATGTTGAAATGCATCTATGTGCTACTTACCAGCTTAGTAATTTTCTCCCCATATTCCTTAACTTTGCTCTTAATGTCCTCCTTCCTGGCGTCATGTTGTTCCATGTGAGTGTTAATGCCATCAACTGACCGCTCTCAATCCATCCATCTACAAATTCAAATGTTGCATCATCCTCTTAATCTAATAGGTATCATTAAAAAAAATTCACTGTTGCTCCCCAACTCGAGGGGCTAGCCATTCTAGAGAATAGAAAATTTCTAGACATGTGATGGTTCCCCTCTTAGGGAATGAATTTCCCACCATACACAGAACCCGAGCCACAAAAGACGAGACCCAATAGAGAAACCATAGAAATCACCCTATAATCTACACCAAACGCAAATGGCTTGCTCTTATCATGTCCAAACAAAATGCAAAAGAGGCGAGTGCCCTTACCTTTTTGCTCTTCCCAGGAAGGAAAGGTCAAGCCGACACATTCAAAACTTGAGTCGTCATGCCTTCTTTGCATTCCAAGCCTTCCCATGCCTCTGATATCGCCCACTAGAGTTATACCATTGACACAAAAAAACACCTCGAAAGGACCATATACGAAACAACATATTAGAATAGAAACATGCGGAGGGAACCAAGAGCACGACGGAGTCATATGGCTCCCTCTCTTGTCATGACATTTGAGTGATTACACAGGGAAGGAATCGCTTGTTGTAATCCATGACGTCAATTACATCGATCATTGAATTTAGACTTGAAATGAAATATCTAACACCCACCATAAATTAAATTATAGGGGAGCCACCTATGATCAGGTTGGACCCCAATTGAAATAAAGACCCCCTTATCCATCTTATTCATGCCATTGACTAATTGATCAGCAATGGTTTTATTATACTTCAAACGCACAAGAGAATTGCTTCTTTTACCTGGTTAAGACACCAATGATCCTTTCAAATTTTCTTGATAGATTAGTGCCCTCCTTGACAATTTTCGTCCTTACATGCTTAATAACCAAAAGAGAATTGTTCAGTATGAAGATTTTTTGTATCTTAAAACTACAAATAATATTCAATACCATGTACAATGCATACAACTCGGCTTAATTATTATTTGCCCTGCCAATGCCCCAATAGAATGTCATAATTATTTTTCCATCGAAGTCTAATAGAAATCCCCTCCCACCTGCCACCCAAAACACAATTTTATTAATCGAGAAAATAAAGATTGCATAATAGGTGAGAGATATTGTATAATGATAACCTTTGTAGCCTTATCTCAACATGCCATGTGTCACTGACAAAAAATGCAAGGATAGTCACAATGACAAGGATGTGACAAGGACAATCTATCTCTTCGAAAGTACCCAGCTTCTAGAATAACTTTATGAATGGCTATTCTAGGAAAATAAACTTTAAGATTATTAAGCTGACAATTCACCATTAGTGTTTGGCCAAAGGGTCTTCATTGATAAGAGAAGACCACTCTTTGCACCCATCTGAAGTATTTTGACCTTCTTTTAGTGCTTGTTGCTCTAAGGGAGAGGATTTGATCTCATTTGTATATACTCTTATGTCATATTTTTTATACAATTTTTTGTAAATATTTTCAGTGAATATAGGACTTTTTCAAAATAATAAGAAGAAGAAGAAGAAGAAAGAGCCACCACGAATTGAATAAGCAAAACCTTCGGTATAAGAAGAATAAAACATTGCCACCAATCATACAGTAGTTGTTTTAATTAATTTCATTGTACACTTAACAAGCAGTTGTCAACAATCATACAAAATCGCTTAACTTGTGTACACTTGAGATGGGCATATCACAACTTGGGTGGGTACCTCGATGACTTGACAAATGGAGATATTTCCATTGGAATATTTGATGATTCAACCTTGTATCAACATTTTTTGATGTCATAAAGAAACCTATACCCATGTGCCTAGTCAAAATAAAGAACAATAAAAACAGAGGACACTTTCACTATTTAAGTGGCCCAAACTTATAAATCAAGAAAGAGATCATGCGTAGGTGATGCTCACCATGAATTCTTACCCAAATAGTTTAAGAGATTTGTGATTTGGGAGTTCAATAAACTTGAATCTGAGAGCTCGAGAGCTACATTATTATGAGGGTTAGGAAGCAACTTGATAGAGCCCTATTTGTTCTCGACATTGTTTATTAAAGAGAAGCATCTAAAAAATGTTTTAATTGATATTTTTAATTGTATCATAAACCTTAAGAGAGTGTGTTATAATATAAGGCTTACTTGATGTAATCACAAAGCAACTTAATAGAGCCCTATTTGGTCCAAGAATCATTTATTAAAGAGAAACATCGAAAGAATGGTTTAACGGATGCTCTTAATTATATCATAAACTTTAAGAAAAGGTTTTTATAATATAAAGCTTACTTTATGTAATCAAGTCACATTTTAGAATTGACTTATATCAATTAAATGTAAATTAATATTTATTAAAGAGAAACATCGAAAATTAATATTTATTAAAGAGAAACATCGAAAGAATGGTTTAACGGATGCTCTTAATTATATCATAAACTTTTCTATAATCAAGTCACATTTTAGAATTGACTTATATCAATTAAATGTAAATTAATATTTATTAAAGAGGAACATCGAAAATTAATATTTATTAAAGAGAAACATCGAAAGAATGGTTTAACGGATGGTCTTAATTATATCATAAACTTTAAGAAAAGGTTTTATAATATAAAGCTTACTTTATGTAATCAAGTTACATTTTAGAATTGACTTATATCAATTGAATGTCAATTAATATTTAGATTATAATTAACGTATAACTAAGTTACCTAAGCTCTCTAACAAAACTATTTGCTATTGTATTCAATGATTTGACTCTAATATTGAATGTTATTTTCGAGACCATCTTTCTTAATGTTTCACCCTTCCTAGGATTAAGGGCATGCTCTATTGCTCTATATGTTCATTAACGCCAAGTTTTCCCATTCATTCATTACCAAATCAAACATGCCATGGTTCCTCATTGCTAATTGTAACAAAAAGTATACATTGGGTGATATGTTGAATAAAATCTATGGCCTACCTAGAGTGCCTCATCATGATGGTGTGCATGGGATGTGTTTTCAGTGACAATCACACAAAAAGGTTGGGAAATGCAAGGCATACAAGGTAAAGAAGTTGGATATTATGCATAGTGGTCTTTGCACGATGAATAATCCTTCCCTAACAAGTGAAAGGTTTATTTCAATCTTCATTGAAACGTTTATTTCAACTTTCATTGATGATTTTTCCAAGGATTAAGGGTGCAGCTAACCATGCTGCATACATTTATTGAGTTCACAAAAAAGCAATGAAGTCGACCATCAATTTTTTGAGCTATGAACGAGGTGAATATGTGAGTAATGCACAAGGAAACTTGACTCAAAATGGGCACATACTTATCAACATAGTGGTGTTGCTTACTGCAAGAATAAAGCATTGCTTGATATGGTTGGGGATGTAGGCTCCAAGGTAAGGGATTGCCAAACAAGATTTGTGCAAAGGCTGTGGCTTGCTCAAATTATGGCTCCAGAATTTCCAAACACAATGAATAAAGTGTGGCATGCATCGAGAGAGGGGGAACAAATCCAAAGAAATCCAATGTTCTGCATTTCCAAGAGTCATCGATGTATCATGATGGGTTACTGTAGAAGTACAAAACTTATTCTATATGATTTTCACTTTCCTTCTTTATGATTTGCATAGGAAAACTTTAATGTGATGTGCATTGTTTGAAGTCATTGTTTTTAAAATAGAAGCTTAAGCTTATAGTGATTTTCATCATCCACTGTCCCTGTTCTTGGCTCATCGCTTCTACTTGGTGAGCAGATCAAGCATTATGAACATTTAATTTTAATGACATCCAATAATAATAGAAAATGAATTGATAACACAGAGCTCTTGAAATTTAAGGAAAAACAACCAACAAACCAATAAAAAGAACTTTACCAAGGAAAAACAACCAACAAACCAATAAAAAGAACTTTACCTCGCCTTTTTCTTTTGGGAAAATATTAATTACTCTCATATTAACTTGGCTTCAATGCTGACTTTAGTGTAAAGTCCATCGTTTGATAACACATAGCTCTTGAAATTTAAGGAAAAACAACCAAAAAACCAATAAAAAGAACTTTACCTAACCTTTTCCTTTTGGGGAAATATTAATTACTCTCATATTAACTTGGCTTCAATGCTGACTTTAGTGTAAAGTCCATCGTTTGCATTATCTGTTATTGAAATATTGCAGTATTTAGTGCCATTTTCATCCTCCACTGCTGCTAAAGTGTCACTCTTAAACATTTAATTCTATTGCTAAGTGCAATCAACTCGTAACATTGAATAAATTCAAATAATAAATAATATATTCCATAGCAAAAATCACTCATCGCCCCCCTTTTTTTAAGATGATTCTTTGCCTTCTCCTCATGGATTCAAATGGTAAGGTCTTTTCTATGATAAAATATTTTACTCAGACAAGTCTTGATGCCTTCTCCTCGTGGATTCAAATGGTAAGGTCTTTTCTATGATAAAATATTTTACTCAGACAAGTCTTGATGCCTTCTCCTCGTGGATTCAAATGGTAAGGTCTTTTCTATGAAAATTACAATCTCTCAATGAAGGCTTGGTTCATTGATTAATGCCGAGAGGTTATTTCTCACCAAGGTTCGCTTTGAGACAAACGTATGAGCAAGACATACTTAGTTCATTGCACTGCTCTCATGTTGAGAGCAACAATGTTACAAGTGTTGTCCGTAGAAGAAAACACAGGCAAAAACATTAAAAAAAATGCACATGAATATGCAATTTGTTTAAACTTTAATATGGGAGCCACAAATTAAATAGTTTTCTTATTTGTGAGTAACCATTCCTGTAGACAAACATAATTCAGATGGAACATTGTGCTGTTCCAACCATTGGATGGATAATAGGCATCTCATGACTGAAATAACACAAGAGATAAAGGGAACGCTCAACTTTACTAAGTTATTTTGGTAGGAAATATGAGGTTTATCAACTAATCTCAATAGTATAACTTCATTGATGTACAAATCATTAAAGCAATAAATATTGATACAATGTAACAGCAAATAAATCATCAAAAGCCAATACAAAAACTGTTATTGCTGGAAATATTCACATGCTATTTATATCTATGACAGCCTTCTCAGCTCCATAGAAGCTAAATAAGGTGTAATTCTCCATAGCCATACTCCATTATATCACGAGAATTTCTGCGCAACTTTACCAGTTGTGCAAGATGCCAAATATATCCCTACTACAACTGGTGTATTGAAACCTTTCTATTCCAGGCCACTAATAACCATGTCTCAATTTATACATAATAACATAAGGGAGTAGCGTCCATCATGGATTTCGACTGGAGTATACGTAGGCTATCCATGAATGTACTACCAGCTAAATCTCAATAAATAAAAAGCATCCTTTCCTCAAAGGGTAGCCAAACTAAGATGATAAAATCCTTGCCGCAAAGCACAATGAATGGCATGACAAAAATGAACGCACACAAGGCCTGTAGTATTCATTGCAAACTGTGCATCTTCCATATAATTATTACACATGAAAATGGCAATTGTCAGCATAATATTTAGCTAGCCTAATGGTACAAAATTTGAAGTCTGACCAGATATGATATTAACAATCAACTGCTCTAGGGTGATCTTCTCTGCAAAGGTGACCAACAATCCTCAAAGCAGACAGAGTGCCCAGTCCTCATTCTTACAAGAAAGCCAAGAACAGGCAGTACTGGCAGAAAGTAGACACGACATTGATTCCAACCACTCACCCGCCCAAATGTCATGTGTTGCTCCATGACATCTTGCAAAGATGTTTCCAATAAATTAACTAGTCCAGACTTCTGAACATTATAAAAAAGGCTTCGCCCCTATTGGTATTTTCCCAACTTGGTCAAGAAGATTGATCCTACTGCACAGGAACAACATTACAGTGCTTAAAACTGGAAGTAGGCAAGCCAGGCACATCACCTTGTATATACAATGAACATGGCTCGATATTGCTAAAACTAGAAGAACCCTCCCACCTCATCCATGGGAAAATCCTCAATCCAATCCTCAACACTACTTTGAGCTTTGTACTTCCTCAGCTGTTATTTGTTATCAACTGTTGAGACTGAATATGGTCCCCAGTGACTCCATTGTGCTGAGGGATTAATTTCTGGAGTGAGCGGTACTGAAGGCGAACACTCTCACCAGTATCAAGTACTCGAAGTAAGTACCTAGATCCAGCAATTTAATTAGGAATTTTCAGTTAAGAACCCTTAAATATTGGACATAAAATAACAAATTCAACTTACCATCCATTCAGGCAATGAGACGTTACATATGCCTCCCTACCAACAAATTTTTCAGGTGTACGCTTGTTCCCCTGCATAATTCAGCAGCCAAATCCCTCTATTATTAAACAAGTAGGTTGCTACAAACAATCCAAAACAAACAAGAACACAAACTAAATAAAAATTTCCAAGCGGCCTATATCCCACATCATCAGAAATTTGAAAGTTTCCAGGTTATTTCCTCATTTGGCTTCAAGTTTGTTTCCAATCCCTAACAACAGAAAATCTTGGTAAATTTCTACAAAGGAAGCATTTCAAAGTGACAGGTGAACAATCCACAAAAGGAAAAGATTGTCAAAAGAAAAACTCAGCATCCGCTGCAACTGTTTTACCATGTTAAAGATAAGGCTAGTAGTCTAGTAGTCTAGAACTACAAGGATAGGCCTTACAAAATTTCCAAGCAGCCTATATCCCACATCATCAGAAATTTGAAAGTTTCCAGGTTATTTCCTCATTTGGCTTCAAGTTTGTTTCCAATCCCTAACAACAGAAAATCTTGGTAAATTTCTACAAAGGAAGCATTTCAAAGTGACAGGTGAACAATCCACAAAAGGAAAAGATTGTCAAAAGAAAACTCAGCATCCGCTGCAACTGTTTTACCATGTTAAAGATAAGGCTAGTAGTCTAGTAGTCTAGAACTACAAGGATAGGCCTTGCAAAATTATTCAACCATCTGTCTTTGAACGTGTTTTGCAGCACATCTAATGATTTTAAATTAACTTGACACTCGTCTAATGAAGGAAATAATAAAATGCCTAAGGAAATAAATGAAATGTGCTGAAGTCCTGAAAGCAAAAGATAAAACCAATCATTTATCTAGCCACTGAAATCATCAAACTATCCAATCCAAAGATTACTTTTTGTCAATTCTTCAAATATGGAAAGAATCTATAAAAGAAATAAATAAGAAGTTAGAACATTAGTTCTAAATCACTTTTTGTATGTAAAATCCGTCATCTTAATGTGACTAGGAATCTATAATTCAATACTTGGTTGACAACACACCAGAACTGAGCACAAAAAAATAATAAAATTAACACTAACAAACAGATGAGAAGATATATAATAAGCTGTACAAGAGGTGTTAATTTTATAATAAAAAAAAAAGAAATTGTGATATAAATGTGTATAAAAAATGTAAACAAAAGAAATAATAACCTCCTTAATATAATCATTTATCTAGACATTGAAACTATCAAACTATCCAAGTCCAACGATTAAAAATTATGTCAATTCTCCAACTATGCGAAGAATCTACAAAATAAATAAAAACATCAATCGCAAATAACTTCTTGTCTGTGAAGGAGGTAAACTTAAATGTAGCTAGGAATCTATTATTCAACAGAAACGAGCACACACACATATCCACTAACAAAAAGATGAAAAGATATCTATTATGCTGTACAAGAGGCAGAAATTTTCTAGGAAAAACAGGAAATCATGATTGGTTTAAAAAATATGTAAACAAGAGAATTTAAGGTCCTCAGAAAAACAATAGAGGCAAAAGGAGAGGACAAATTGATGGTGAAAACTAAAAGAAGTCTGAGTATGCAATGTGAATTGCATTCAAGCAGTAGAGGCCAACTCATTATTCTCCCCATTATTAACCAGACTCCCAATGAGGCACAGATCCACTAAATAATAAAGATCTGTCAAGTTTCACGCATTTCCCAATAAACAAGGCCACATAAGCATGCTACATCTAAGTGAGACTTTAGAAAACATGAAGGGGAAAATAAATCTACGTTTATAATTTACCGTTATGAGGTTTAAAGATTAAGTTCAAATATATAACAACATATCTATGAAGGATCTAACACAAAACTCAAAGATTACCTTAATCATAACTTTCTCATTAACAGCAAATGGATACTGAACTCCCTTTGATTGCCGAGAAACATCCCTGTCCATGAAGAACCCCACATCATCCTGAAAACAAAAGACACCTTCTTTACATTGTTTAGCTTTTGAATTTAAAGATATATTCACTAAACTGCAAATTGTAGCAGAAAATAAATCCAACTATATGTTTACTCTCACTTACTCTTTTCATTCTATCTCCATGATCTCCTGCTTCTTTCCTACGTTTTCGCATCGCTGCATTATGTAATTGTCTCCGATCGTCCTCATTTTTCACAGCTAAAGCAGCAGCTCTGAGTGCTGCAGTTTCATTCAATTTAGAAAGCTCATTATGTATTGTCGCAATGCTTTGAAGGCAGTTTAAATGAGGCACTGCATTTTTAAATGGAGTTATATCCACTCACTAAGATTAGGAACCATTGATGTCACCTCTACTTCTGTCCCACATGTTGTACATCTTAACTGCAAACAGAAAACTCATTGGTTATGAGATATAAATCATTTCCAATAAAAGCTCTACTCCTAATCAATGAGATGAGAGAAATGCAGCAAACAAACAAAAGGCCATTCTACACTTACATTAGTTGTTTTACACATTTTAGTTCGTTCATAAAGCCTTCATTTTTCTTATAAATATCAATTAAATGCACATTGGCATTGAGACTCTCGACTTAGCACAGACTGCTATCTCTTTTCACATCATGTTTCAGCTTAGTGCTCAAACCAAGTTGAC
The DNA here is from genome assembly GCA_027924585.1 of Larix kaempferi. Taxonomy (NCBI): domain Eukaryota; kingdom Viridiplantae; phylum Streptophyta; class Pinopsida; order Pinales; family Pinaceae; genus Larix; species Larix kaempferi. The sequence continues at coordinate 7,599,949 of BSBM01000532.1, read as the reverse complement.
AAAAAGGGAAGAAAAAAATGGGAATCATTTGCAGTATCTGATGAAGCAGTAAGAAGGATTTGTCATTACAACATTTGTTTTGCTGTCCTTGAACTATTTGTCTCCACAAACCCCAATTCTTATCACATTATTTGGTAATTGAATCAACCTTTTTCATGCAAGATGTTGCCATGGTCTCTACAGAAACCAAAGGATCTATGAATATACTGGGTATATGATCCATTTGTTTTCAGAATCTAGTCAGACAAAACACAATATGTATAACTCATTTCAACTGTATAGAGTATGACCCTGACCTCGGAATTTCTTTCCAACAATCCAAAACTGTGGAACATGCAGGAAATGCGTTCGTTTGTTTTATTCCATTTATTAAAGATCACATGAGACATCAGACGAAAAGAAGGTGGGCACATAAGTTTCTCCCATCTATTAATTGTAATTGGCTAAGCAGCCCCATCAATGTTCCTGTTCATGCAGTCCCAAGAACTGCATCCTGGCTAGGGATCCCAGGGGTACATGTGGATAATATGGTTTGAACAGACAAGACTCCTAATTTAACAATGGTTGTCACCATAGCCTCCACTCCATGGTTATGGCTCCCAGGGGTATATAGAGAGAGATATTAATTGGGGATGCACAAGTCTCCTAATTCTAAAATGGTTGCCAAAAGCAACCTTTGATCCACACACATGGGACTTATAGCCCACCCATTTCACCAACACAGATCCTCTGCAAAAAGAAGCAGTGTAATTGTCTCTGCATTTACCAATGGGCTGAGTTCGTGCCTTTTCACTTGCTGTTTGTTAACTGGGATGAATGGCCTTGTGCCAATCTGGTTCTAAGATTGGATTACTGCATTCAACAGTTACACACACACACACAATCATAAAACAAGCAACAAATAAGGCAAATGGCACTCTGTTCTCAGCAGAGTATCATAGCCTGCAATCTGACTCTGCATACACAACAGTCATAAACCAGCTCTCTGTCCTTTGAAAATACAACCATAAAAACGATGACTCAAGCATAAAAAAGATTACTCTATGTGCAAACACAGCACTTATCTCTGCTCTGTTTTTCTTTCCCACATTTAATCTTGACGCAATTTCTGTGGTATGCCATCACACAGCAAATAAACAAAGGGAGGTGTGGACTGTGGTTCACGGAATAGAACGCCCAGCAACCCAACAAGATTCTCCATCGTAACAGGAATAAGGATGATTTGTTAGGCTGTAAGCAATACACAACGATCTAATTTAAGAGATTCACTGCCATCCAACAAGCAGTCTAGTGAAAAATAGTGTTTTTCTTCCAATCAACAGTTCCAACAAACATTTCAGTGAATCAAAAGCTTGTGAATGCTGCCCATGTACATATTCCACCACTTTAACTATACTAGCAACTTACAGAGGGCAAAGATCAAAACCAGCAATTCAAAAACACCTAAATTAGCTGTGGGTAATCGATTGAAGGTACCAAGATGCTGTATTAAGAGTGGGTGTATATTCTAAAAGCCAACCATCAAATTGAGAAGAGTAAACATGCTATAAGCAACCAGCAATTTAACCAACAACAACCACACAAATTAAATCACACAATAGACAACACATTACACTGGAAACCCAAAAGTGAAAACCAGAATTCAATGGGGGTTTTACGATGCTCAGAAAATTGTAACAAAGGGTGTGCTACAATATCTCGCACATAGATATTGAGTATTTTTACACACTATCCAAGTCGGCCCGAGTTGGAAAAGTCACCCAGAAAACATGTATAAATAGAGATGGCGTCCACCTCATTTGCACCATTCACTCAAGTTCGCTCAAACAAGGAGAAGTTCGCTCTGGGTTGTAGAAGACAAATTTTTGGGACTCTTTCTTTTGTATTTTCTCTATTTGTGATCTCTCTTGATATAGATCACTTTCATATATGGTTGTATTTGTATTGTGTACTGAATCTCTGAGTAAGAAAGGTTTGTTGGGTTTTTCCCGAGTTTGGGTTTTCCCGAGGTAAACTATTGTGTCTCTTATGTTTCTGTGTATATGATATGATTGAAAGAAATGAAAATTATACTGCTACATCATTAAAAATCTAACACTTTTAACATGTATCAAGCAATTTCCATTATTCTTTTGTTTTTCCTCTTTATAACATCATTTTGATGTGGTGTGTAAGAGGTTGTTTGCCTAAAAATTCCTCATTTATGGCAGAAGTGTACAAATTCAGTGCAATACATTTTCTCCTACCCTCCTTTCAGAAGTTGGACTAGAGAAGTAGTTTCCTCATTAAAACATTGGGGGATAATGGAGAAGGACACCCTCTAAGATATCAATATTCTTCAAAGCACTATCATAGCTAGCTTAAAAAGAAAATGTGGAACAATGGGTTCACCAAGAATAAGCAAAAGTTGAATACTACAACAAAATTATTAACCACAAGTTAGAAGATCTAAATTACATTTCCATTGTCACCAACTCAAGAAAGAAAATATATATAGCAAAGACAAAACAAATTCTCATGATCTTCATCATGAAACAAGTTGTCAAACAAGACCTAAAACATCTTCGTCAAAAAGGATCTCTAAAATTTGTAATGAATTTTGTAGATCATAGAAACAACTTGACAAATCAAAGTAGAAATTTAAGTTTGTAGGTCTTCTATACCAAAGAAGCTCTCGATGAACAGTAATTATCATCGCCACTCTCCACCTTTGTTGGTTTGAAGGTACACCCTATTTGTTCTTGAATAATCAGATATGAAAGTCGAAATATTTTCCTCCTAGAAATAATGTCTTCTTAGGAGAGCAAATATAATTGTGAATATGTTCAAGTACATAGTTAGCTTAAGTTGCGATGTCTACAAACATGATTGTGTTGCTTTCCTGCTTAGCAAGCTTCACATGCACCTTGTTCTTCTTCAATTTCTAGCAAACCTTGAACCATACTATTATTGTTCAATAGATTGAGATACTACACATATATGTCGTTCCATAGCTGAGTTTCAAACTTCTCACTTGAAAGGAAAGCATGTTATTTCTCTGTCATGCCTTTAAAACTGGTTAAATTAGTTGTTTTGATACCCATAGATATCAATTCGTTATGGTCATCTTGTATCAAACATTACTTGACATGGAAGGCAATTTTGTAATTTTCATTTATTGGTTAATCTTGAATATCTTGAATAGATTCTTTTATTTCTGGATTTTCTCTTCATAGAAAAATTATTAAATTTCAGAAATTTGATAATCGTTCCTTGGTAATAGCTTAGACAATTTATTTTGGAAAATTATATATAAATAAAAATCTCGATATTGCTGTTATTGCTCATCCTCTATTTTTCAAATTTATTTGACAAAAAATTATAAAAATAAATTTTGTGTTTCATGGAATATCATTTAGATTCAGAAATTTGGTATTTATCTCGTAATAACACAAGTTCACTAGTCTGTTGTTAAGGTATTTCTGAAATTTCTATAATCTGGAATTTTCCTAAAACCTAGAAAAAACTCCAAATTTAGTAATTCTAAAAAAAACCATTGTTTTATCATAAATTTAGGAAAATAACTTTGCTATAATTTTCTGCATTTTTAGCAAACATATTACTTACAATTGCAGCTATTAGTTCGGAAAAAACATATAAGTTCAAGTGTTAATTTTAGCATTTTTCCTAGCTTATTTAATTCTGGAATTTTCTGCATTTCAGCTATTTTTAGTAATTTCCAAAATTAGTTTTTCTTGTTTATATTAAAGAAATTAATAATAAAACACAAGGAGGAAATTTTAAATTTCTAGTGGTTCTAACCACTAAACCCTTCGAGCTCTAATCACTAAAAACTAATATTCTAAATGTTATTGTTTTTGTCTTGGCATCTGGATTTATCTAACACAAGTGGTTATTGTTATTCTTGCTAAGACAATGGTTATTGTGCTAGTTGATAGGATATAATTGATTAGGTTGGATAATTAAAACACACTGCTAAATCATATTCATATTTGTGGATTTGGTTATCAATCTTATTCATATTGCATTTAGTTCATATTGAATAACTTGTAAAGCTAAGAAACCGGATTCGTCCAAACCCCCCCGTGTCCCGTGGGGGTTGAATCGGACACGACACGCTGTCAAGACGTGTCTGATTTGACTTTTGGGCGTGTCCGAAATTGGTACATGCCTAAAAGTCGAATCGGACACATTTTGATAGCGTGTCCCCGACTGTCGGACACGAGTCCCGAAAACAGGACACGCAATCCATGGAAAAGTGGGGCTGGGTTGGCTTTAAAACCAAATTTTGAGTTTCTTTTTGTCATTTGCAAGGAAGGAATTGTTTGAGAGTGGCTTGTATGTGCAGGTGAAGAAGATTTGAAGGAGATTTGAAGGCTATCCAAGGGAATCCAAGTGCATTGGGGTGGATTTGTGGAGAGGATTGCAAGCTCAACCATCAAACAAGAAAGGGAATGTCTCAATCAACTAGGGCAGGAGTTAAGGGGCAAAGGAAAGGGAGAAATGCACCATCTAGTGCCTCCCCTCCTATTCCTCCAAGCACAAGCGGTTCTCCTCCTCCTTCAAGTGCTCCATCTGCTGCTAGTGGAGCTCATGCTATGGCTCCATTTAACCTTGTTTTAGCAAGACAACAAGCCCAAGAAAAAAAATACCCTTTGTGGAAGTATGTGACGAGGAAAGATGGGCCTAGGGCAAAGCTTGGTGGGGGAGGCAATGTGTCTTGGAGATGCAATTTTTGCAAGAACGAGTTCAAGAGCACATATTTCCAGGTTAAGGGTCATTTGTTGGCCCTTCCTTCTTGTGGGATTTCTTCATGCAAAGCGGTGAGTGTTAACCAAAGGAGGGGTATGGAAAGAGAGGATCATGTTGGCTTAGGGAAGGTGGCAGCAGCAAGCAAGAAAAAAGAGGATGATCCTCTTCCATTCTTGAGGAAATCCTCTAGCACCAAGCCTAAATTTCCACCTAGCATTCATGGGAGTGGGGATACTTATCAAACAAGAAAGAGGCAATCTACAAGTGGTCCAATGGATGGGATTTTCCAACAAGAGGCGCGAGAAGAGGTGGACCTTACCATTGCATTTTTCTTCTACCTCAACTTCATCTCATTCAATGTTGAACGGTCACCATTGTTTATTCAGATGTGTAAAAGCATCCTGGAACAAGCTCCAAGTGGTTATGTACCTCCTAGTTCAGAGAAGCTTAGAACCACATTGTTGGTTAAAGCAAAGAAGGAGGTAGATAAAATTCTTGAACCAATTAGAACAACATGGCCCTCATCCAGTGTGAGTATTGTTTCTGATGGATGGACGTATCCAGCACACCATCCACTCATCAATTTCATTGTATCTTCCCAAAATGGACCGGTGTTCTTGAAATCGGTGGATGCTCTTGGGAAATACAAGGATGCACAATATATGAGTGATTTATTCATCAAAACCATTGTAGAAGTAGGTGTTGATTCTTGTGTACAAATCATCACGGACAATGCACATGTTTGCAAGGTTGCTGGCATGATTGTGAAAGCTAAATATCCATAGGTATGTTCATTTTGGACACCTTTCATTTCTAATTTACTCATTGTTTGAATTTGGTCATTGCAATGTTAGTGTTGTAGAGTCATTTATACATGCTTTTATTGCTCTTACAAATTTTTTGGACACCTTGCATTGTCCAGTCCTTGAATTTAGCACTAAAATCCATTGCTTCAAATGTGACATGGATTGGCCATATCTATAACTTTGTACAAAACCACACAAATGCCCTCACCATCTACAAAGAGTACACACAGCTTTCATTGTTGAAGATTGCAGATACTCGATTTGCTTCCTCATTCATCATGCTCAAGAGGTTGAGGGAAGTCAAAACCGCTCTTGGGTCCATGGTGATTTCAGTGTTTTGGTCTTTTTGGAGAAAGACAGATCAGGTTGCTTCACAAAAGGTGAAAGACACGGTTTTAGATGATGGTTGGTGGGACACGGTAGATCTTAGAATTAAGATCATGGAGCCAATCATTTCTTTGTTGCGGTTTGTAGACACGGACCAGCCCATCCTAGCAGATGTTTATGAGGGGTGGAATTCCAGGATTGAGTCCATGAGGTCCATTGTCATGGAGAATGAGTGTCCCGAGTATGGGACATCGGCAGAGAACTTATGGACCATGATTCGGGATATTCTTATCTCCAGGTGGGATAAGAATTGCACACCTTTGCATTGCTTGGCCCACTCCTTGAACCCCAAGTTCTACACTCAGGAGTGGCTCACTGGTGGATCGGGGCCCTCACACAGAGTCCCTCCTCACATGGATGCAGAGATTGCACATGGAAGGAAGATAGCACTTAGACGGCTATTTCAGGATAGAGACCTACTTGAGGAGGTGGAGGAGGGCTTTGTAGATTTTTCCACTGGCACTGGTAGATTTGGAGGCTATGATGTGCTTAGAGACAAGGGGTTAAGAAACCCTATGTTTGGTGGGCAACTCATGGGGCAACATCCCCTATTCTACAGAAGTTAGCCTTGAGGGTCATCTCTCAAGTTAAATCGTCCTCTTGTTGTGAGAGGAATTGGAGCACATATGGGAACTTGTACAGTGTGAAGAAGAGCAGGCTTGAGCAGTCCAGGGCAGAGTCAATGGTATATGTGTACTCCAACCTTCATCTTATTTACAGGAAGAGGGAGGAGTGGGTGAAGGGAAAGACAAAGATGTGGGATGTCTTTCCTGATGATATGGGCTTGGACAGCAGTTCTGAGTTGGCATTAGCCAACATGGATCTTAATGATCCAGTGCTAGAGTCAGTCACTTTTGATGATGGTGACCGTATATAGGGGTCATCTGCCACAGCAGTAGATGCAGATCGTCAGATGGGCAGAGAGGAGGAGGAGGAGGAGGAGGATCAGAGTAGTGCCAGTGATGAGTATGTTGATCTAGGCATGGAGGAGGACTATTGACATATGGGATTCTTCCATCTTGATCCACCCCTTTTTGTATTTACTATTAGTCTATTTGGCATTTGCCAATGCCCAGTGGCATTCCGACATATATGTATACATTTTGATTATGATGATTAATGAGAAATATGGTTATGACATGCATCTATGTGTCTCATTGTGATTTGTGAATGACAAATGTGTTATGAATCGTGATTTGTGAATGAAAAATGCGTAATCATTAATGTGTTTTGATTCTAATTTCTATTGAATATTTGTAAATGTTCTAGTTTCTAAAGATTTTTGGATCTATATGTCTATATTTTTCAATTTTAATATATTTTTAAAAAAATATATATATATGTACATAAAACGTGTCGTGATTCTGGGGGTCACCGTGTCCGTGTCGGACACTCGTATTTTCGTGTCTTGTGTCCTTGTGCCAGGTGACTTAGTTGTAAAGCATTACTAATGAGTTTATCGTTGCTATTGCATATTATAAGTAAATCCATCGGATAAATTTGAACATCTATTGTTAATGATCATCTTACATGTTGTTCTATGTAGCACGGGAACCACTCCCAGCCTTTAGAAAACTAGTTCCCAAAGTTCCGACATTCCAAGGAACTTGGGAACTGATAGGGAATGTTCGAAATCCGGCAAGAACCATTCTATCAGAAAGTTGGGAACTTACTGGGAACTTTTACCCTCTAAAATTAGGAATCTGGGGACGTTTTCTTGCACATTTCCTTCACTAGGAGCTTCCACGCATTCATGATTGCCACCAATCGAAATTGAAATTTCCAATGAAAAGGAGAAGGAGATGCGAGGATACACCCAAGGTATTCTATAGACCAAGAGCGAACGTATGGAGGACTAAAGACAAAACAAATCGAAGTTACAATGTCATAAAACTTTTTTATGAATAGTTCTTGAATAAAATATATACCTAACCCACCCATCAACGTCTATGAGATCTTTTCATCATTATTGCTTTCTGGTTTATTTGATCATGTCTTTGAAAATAGGGGATCCTCTCCTTGGGGTGTTGTTAACAACACTCCTATTTCCTTGCGACAATACATATAAATGGTTGACTCAAAACATTTTCTCTAGAAAACTAAGTTGCAGTAAAAATCGATTGCATACTACCTTGTTGAGTTGGTGCATTGATCTCTGTCTACAGCGAGTGCAAGAGTATTCACTCACCCCTACGTTGAATTGCAATTACCACTAATCAATACTAAATGTAAATCTATTTTGACTTTATATATTAAATAGAAGAAAGTAAATCTATATATTTTACTATTTACTTTACAAATAAAATAAATAAATTTTTAACTAATTGAAAATAGCTTTAAATCTTACTTTAAAACTAAATTCATATATTACATTTAAATAAAAACCATCTTGATTTTTATTTTGTAATTATTTAAATTTGATTATTTATACACCTTTGCATATACCCTAGCATAGAATGTCTTGTAAACATCTAATATTCTAATCCATTTTAATCATAGTTAACACAATTGAAAACTTACTCTATATCTAATATTCTAATCCATTTTAATCATAGTTAACACAACTGAAAACTTACTCTATACTTATAGCCACAAATATAGGGACTAGAACTTCTAAAAGACCCCACTTTACAAAGAATCTACCTTATATAATCAATGATGTGGATGGTAATCTCAATTTTATTCCATTTCCATCTGCTAAGAGATTGTAGTTACAAATGTATTATAAGGGATAAAATAAGTCATCTAGTTCGTGTTAATGTTTCTTTTCTTCTCTATGTTTCTTCTCTTCTCATGTTTTATAATTATTTTATTTTAATTTTTTTAATATAAATTATTGTCATTCCCAACCTATCGTTTCTTGCAAATTTGGGGGAAACTTCTAGACATATCCGAAACTTGTACCCACGTTCCCAACATTCCCACATTTTGAAAACTTGTGCAACATAGATGTTGTTTAAGCTTTCTATAAATCATATTCCATATTGTGCTTAGTCTAGTCTAGATTAACTCAAATACTGCCATATATTTCATCTAGACTCAAATAAATAATCAATTAAATTGGGATGCAACCCTAAGCTTAGGTTTTAAAGCAAAGCCTGAAGTGAGAGGTTGTGAGCTGAAGTGACAGGGACGAGCAACCTTTGTTGCCACCTATAGGTTGTGCTAGTGGGTCAGGATCTTTTCTACTTACACATAAATTGGGGGGGTAACATTTTTGGCATCGTTGTCAAGGACAAGGTCCATGTTGCTTGGGTAAATTTATAAATTATAAGATATTCTTCCTTGAGAATTTTGGTCGACTTGTATGGTGATCAGCATATATTGAGTTCATCTAGTGACTCCACATAACAATAATCTTAAAAGATATTCCATAAAAAGAAATTATGAAGATTTTGTTGGGTCTAGAGGTGAGCACACTCAGCAAATTGAAGGTTTTGAAGCTTATGTTGGCAACCCCATTCACTTATTCTAGTATGAGGTATGATTTTTAGATTTAGAAGGGTTTTGAATTGAAGAAATGGGTTCTGATTATGGTTCTATGGTTAAAGATTGCTTTCCTCCACCTGACTTTTCAAGCATCCATGGTTTTCTTGATGAGTGCTATAACAAAGAGGAATTGTATGAGGTCGGTCCATCTTTCTATGGAAAAGGTGATTCAGCTACAAGTCACATTACATCTATCATCAAGTTGGTGGATGATTTCAATGTTTTTCATGAGGATGATTTGATGACCATATTTGCTAGCACTCTAGAGAATGATGTATTTGAATGGTATCATGGTCTTTGTAGCAAATCCATATCTTCCATTGCAGATTTCTTTGAGAGGTTTCTCATCAGTTGGCATGATGAAAAGGTGGGCAAGATTGAAGAACTTGATAAAGATTATGCTGCCCTCCTTGTAGCATATCTTGATTCCAAAGAAATCAATGAAGAAGCCCTTGAAGAATAGCTTAATGACGAAGCAAAAGACGAAATCCATGAAACCAATGAAGAAAATTTTGTCCAAGAAACCCATGAAGCCAATAAAGAAGATCAAGAAGATGAAGCCTTTGTTGAAGATTCCTTGCAAAAGGATTTTGTCAAAGAAGCCCATGAAGAAGAGCCTTTGGTTGAAGTCCTTATTGAAGAGCCATCTCACTAGCCCATTGAATATCATGGTGATGAAGGCATTGATGTATCTCCTTGTTCTCCTCATGGTGATGAGGGTTTGGTGATCCTTCCTTTTCTTCTGGCTCTTGAAGACAAGCATTTTGAGGATGATAGATTTAAAAGAGCCTTTTTTATCATAATGAAGATGGTAGCCATGGATATGATGATGTATGTTTTCACTATTTTGGTCATGATATGGTGAGGGTTATTGGAATTTGCTGGACAGCCCATTTATGATTCTTCTAATGATGGAAGTGTGAATTTTGAAGACCTTGAACAGCCAAATTTTGATGAGATCTCTCATGTTCTGCCATCAAGACAAATTGTTATCCAAAACTATATGTTAATGGTGATCACTTTCCAAGTTTTATTTAGTGGTGCTTTGATTTGCAACTTTTATTGTCAAAACTTGTGTCTTTGCCCCAGCCCATGAACTTTCAACTACAGAATGTTTCATAGTAATTTATACAGTATGAAGGTTTACTACAGAGTTTTGCAAGCCAAGTGAAGTGTATGAACTTATATTTGTGTGAAGTTTACGAAAGAGTTTTGCAAGCCAAGTGTATGAACTTATATTTGGATTCTTCTTTTTTATTCCATAATATAAATAAATTGTGCTTGCTATTTTTATAGAGATTATATTTATCCTGCTGGCATATAATCATAATTCAAATGCCACAAACAGCATTAACAACTACTCTTGCATCAAGCAGGATTAAGTAAAGTTTTAAAGTATCCTCCAGGCTTGTTTTTTGTCAATCTAGTAGTTGAAGAAGCCTACAGAATACCAGATCACATTCTTGGATTTGCTTTAAGAACATATCTGCAAATTTTCAAAACATAAATGTAACGTAAACAAGAATTAAAATCTTTCATCCACAGGCCATTATGGGTGATACTTTCAAGAGAAGATATCTTTGAAGTATTATTTGAAGAATTGATGCCCATATCTTTCATGGAAGTCTTTCACTTACTGTTTCATATACTTTCCGCAGCATAGCACCACCAAATGAATGTCCACACCGAGCAACAAGAGCATCCTCAAGATAAGCACCACTAAGAAAATAACAAAGAACAACAGCAGATCAATCAGCATGTGATCGAATCAATTAACTGGAACAAACAGTAGTGCTCATTCAAATAAAGTAGTAACGTCATCCAAACAGTAGTGACAATGATAACAAAATACATCAAAGCAATGTGTACCAACAAATTGTGACAAAATCAATAAAACAGTCAAGATGCATCAATCTTTTTCACAAATCCATCTTAAACTTGGATCTGTTAAGCAACAAGAGGAATCAAAAAATAGGAGATGCAAACCTCAAAAATTTTATACCCTTAACTACTATTCAAGAAAAATTGAAGTTTACACCTCGGGTTTTTATCCCTCTGGACCTATATTAAATCCAAGGTCAAGATGGATCTTGTTAAATATTGTCAGTTATATTATATGTCATCCTCTTTTCTTTAACCTTTAGAATATGTTAGTGTTTTTCTCTTTCATTTTTTGGAATTACACACGCACACACTAAGTAACATAAATCTTCCCCACCCCAAGCTGTAGAGCACATCTTTTCTCATGGCAAAATAATTATTCAGATATGCGTTCAGAAAACATGGGAAAATCAATCATTAGTAGATATTCAAGTTGCATTACAAATAATATTTTAGCTGAATCTTCTCATAATAATGCACTTTCTATTAAACTTCAAAGCAGCAATAGATGAAAGAAAAGGGGCATTACCTTGATGGTTTTTAAAATTGAATTGTCCGATTCCTTTATAAATAACATATGGCATATATACAACGTTATAAAATCAAATCTTATTTATTCTTATCTAATCTAATGCAAGTTAGGCTGCAACGAGAGTTGGAACATAGAATTTGATGAAGCCTTGCTTCAAAGAACTTTTACACTCACGGGGTTTAGGCAAGAAGAGCATTGCATTTTCAATTGTGATTGGTCAATTCTCAATCACCTATGAAAAACAATTGCAAGAAATTTCCTTTTAGGTATACACAATGTTGATGTTCTCCATGGTTGCAGCATCGAGCATCCATTCTGCAAATCATTCTCTTGGATGGGTTCGCGACCCAAAGATAATGGCCCTGTCGTAGCCCTTGACTGTGTGTCTTATGGCTCGGATGCTTAGCCTCGTTCAATCATGTGTTGACTGGACTATAGGAGGCCAGAGGTCACATTCCGTACTCCAGGTGGGAGTGCTCCTTAGCCAGAGTGATCTATTCTTGTAGAGTGAGATCACTAGTCTATGTTACAAGGAGATCTTATCTCCTTGTATGTTAGACAAGTCTAATCTAATGTTGAATTTGAAAATTGGCTCTAAGAAGTGTCTGGGACTTCTTAGAGTATGGTCAAACCAACATTAGAGCTCTACTTAAAGAATGTGACCGCATGCGATGACATATCAATGAGGAGAACTTTTCTATGATGAAGAAATAACCTGTGTTACCGGATCCACCACCCCAGTGTCTAGAATCCGCGGATCCGATACATGAACTCTGTTTTTTGGCAATAACTTATATTTCTATTCTTGAGTTTCATGAATAGTTTGATTCTTCACTCTATATTTTTATTTATTATATAAATATATTTTTTATTTTTTTGTACTTGTCGTTTCCCCACCGTATCCGGATCCTGGGTTTTAAAAAATCTGGCGAATCCGTATCCGAATCCGTATCCTGGTAACTTAGGAAATCCAAGGAGTCAAGAAGTCCTAGAGAAAGTGGAAGGCAAAAAAGAGCACAATTGACCCTAGAAGACAAATTGCAAGTCGGCTTGATAGATAAATAAAACATAAATAAAGAATAAAATTAAAGTACAGGTCAGCCTCAAGAGTAAAAATGAAGTCAACTGAAGAATATAAATAGAAGTGTTCTCACAATTCATTTCTCACATTCAAGAAAGCTCATCTCTCTCAATTGGTGTGCACTTTCCAAGGAGGACAAGTGAAGTTCACTAGAAGCATAAGTTTTGGGGTTTCTCTTATTCTCTTATTCTCTTGGAAGATTATCTACCCTTGCTAGGGTTTATTGTGAAGGAGGTCAAGACTCAAACCTATCTTGTGCTAGGGTTCAAATCCATGATTGGTATTGTTCTTGTACTGGATTAATTTCTTCTGAAAAAAGTTTGTTGGGTTTAATCCTGTTTGAGTTTCCAAGGAAAAATCTTTGTGTCTCTTGTGCACGGTTACCTTTCAGTGATCCTTGTTTTATTTTCCGCTACAAATGAATGATGCTATAATTGTGGGATGAAATGAATTATGAATTAAGTTGAAAGAGATGAAAATTATACTGCTAAGTTAAAAACATCAACAACACACAATGGTGTTCCTTCATGTGCCATTTTCCCTTGTCAATGTGCTTTCTTTGTCAGTTGAACCATATATGGTAGTCAAACATTTGAGAAGCAGGGCCTTCATCAATGTGCTATTTTTCTAGTAAAAACTATATATTAATTAAGTGTGATAGTAGGGACAATAGCTTATGTCTCGACTCTCAATCGGTAAACATAGAGAGTGGATCAGGTAGAATTCAAAATTACAGTAATTTTATGAAACAATAGTTTCCTTGGAGGAAAGATCAAAAGCAGTTATGAAGAATACAAGACTCAAAAAGGCCCATGATCATGACAATGGAGCAAGTACAAGCCTTCATAAAATTTCTATTCCCCTGAGCTTTTGTCTCTGGATAGGTTGATTCATCATTCAGAAGTGCATGACAAATGATACTTTAATCTCCAAATCAAGTGCACTTGGCGTAGTGATTAGATGACATACACCATCACCATTTCAATTCTCATACAGTCTACATAGAATGCCAATAGGAGTGGATTCACCCATTAGAGATAATGGACCCTCCATAAAGAAAGAATTTGAAAAAGCAACCATGTGACAAATTTTAAATTTTTAACTATTGATGGTAAAGTCAACTCACAGAGATCAAACCAATTTGAGCCCCAATGTATTGGTAAAGATTGCATGGAAACAAGTCAAAGGATTAATAGCTAGAGAGATTATCTTAACCAAGCCCACATTCTTTTAAATATCCAATAAAATTACTTCTACAAAGTACAAACATGTTCAATGTTTTCATCTCCTTCCAAATTGCCACCTCTAACAACCTTTCATAGCATAAGTTGTCTTTAATCTTCACACTAGTGTATGAAGACAGGTTACAATTTTTTGGGGGGAACACCAAGCTTGACAAAAGTAATGTAGGATCAAACAAGAGTTCGAGAACAACAAAGTCAGCTTGCTTTGTCAATCACAATGCCCATTGCCCAATACCAGCATAGATCCATCTTAAACCCGGATCTATTAAGCATTAAGAGGAATCCAATTTCTTGAGGACTGAGGTGTAAAAATTTTCTTGATGTGTAAAAAGTTTACGATAAAAAAATTTACACCTCAAAAAATTGGATCCCTCTCGATGCTTAATAGATCTGGGTTTAAGATGGATCTATGTTGGTTTTAATTTTTTTATTTTATGAGCCGAGATTATTTTTTTAATTATTTTTATTTTTGTTAAGTTTTGAGCCGACACGAAGTTTATTAGTTACTTGTTATTTTTGAGAACGTTACATTATGTAACATAATGTGACAACATCCGTAACGAAACGTGACAACATCTCCCCCATACTGGGCTGTAGAGAACTTGGAAATGCAGAATTGTGTCACTTTAGAGCTAAGTTGCACTGAAACGGATACGGAAACGGATGCGGATACGGGGGGGACACGGATACGGCAAATTTTCAAAAAATATGGATACGATACGGCAGGGAAACGGCATATATATATATATATATATATATATATATAATCTAACTAAAATTTAGCATTCATATGTCATAGATTAATGGCTTACAAAAAATTAAATATCTACACATATTTTGAATTAAAAGAAACATTTTACATAAATATTCAAAATAGCTATTTTCATATAATGCAAGTTATCAAAAGATATCCAAAAGAATCAAGATATTAAATCATATATAATATAATATCCTTAACTATATTTTATAGTTCATTCTTAATATATATTTAATATATACATTTTAACTTATTTTCTAATTATCGTTTAGAAACTTCCTATCCTAACTATCCTTTATCCAAACCAAAATATAATAAAACGTAATCCTATCCTTTATCTATCTTAACACTATTAAAGGCATCATATATTTATTTTTATCTAAACAATAAAGCTTTGAACTTGCCGCATCAAATACACGGTCGGGAGGTAAACCGTAAATGAATACAAGTTATGAACTTGAGCAGTGAATACACTGTCGGGAAGTAAACCGTAAATGAATACACCGTCACTAGGGCAATGATAGACATGAAACAACGCAACTGTGGTCACTGCCTCACGCGGCTGTGGTGATTCGTTCACTGCTCTACGCGAATGAGGGACACACCGGATGCAGAGAGTAAAACACCGAACAAAGAGAGGAAAACACCCGCGAATGAATGAGAGATAATGGAGGCAAAAATCCGGATTTTATTGAATTTTGGGCACGCGAACCTAAAAATCGTGACTCAAACTTGAGAGCAAGTTAAATCGCGAGTGCATTGACCAGGTCAAAATTGTTCTACGCGAGTAAAAGTCACCCGTGCTAACTGCTAACTGCAGGCCTGCTTTAGAAGTTTAATGTTTAACTAACTTGCAAAAAGCCACAAAATATCAGAATCGCGATTGATACTGATCACGGTTTTTCCGATCCGTTTCCAAATTTCACCCATTTGAATCCACTTTTAGCAGATCCGCTTCTGGTTTAGCAGATCCGTTTCCGGCTACGACTGATACGGATCCATTCAGTTTCAGTGCCGTTTCTACTCTGCTTCCGTTTCAGATACGGGGAACGGCGTTTCAGTGGTTTGAGATGACGTTTCCGGTAACTTAGCTTTAGAGGCAATAATGCAACAAAAGTTGTTTATGAAGCATATTCTAATTTCTCTCTCTATGGGAAATATGTTCATATTTCAGCTTTCGGCTGACCACCAGAATCCTACCATGTGAATGGCATATTTCACAAGCCAATGATTGGCTAAACCCATAGCAGCTTCTACATATTTGAAATGATCCACTAAGTTTCAATGACGTCAGCATGCAGGGACATGCAGACATGTCTTAGGGATCTGTGGAGAAATGCCCTAGATTTCAAGGGACACCACAAGAAATGGAATATGTTTATCTAGCATATTCTAATTTCTCTCTTGATGGCAATATGTTCATATTTCATCTTTCGGCTGACCACCAGAATCCTAACCATGTGAATGGCATATTTCACAGGCCAATGATTGGCTAAATCTATAGCAGCTTCTACATATTTGAAATGATCCACTAAGTTTCAATGACATCCGGATGCAGGGACATGCAGACATGTCTTAGGGATCACTGGAGAAATGCCCCAGATTCAAGGGACACCACAAGAAATGTCAGAGTGACCATCAAATGGTATGCCACCGCAAATTTTAAATATATAAAAAATTGAAGAAAAAAATTCATTCATAAATTTCTGCAATTAAAGAAGCAGCATACATCATCCAATTTGCAGTTACAAAATTTGGAAATCGATATTCAAAATAGGAGAGTCATTGCATCATATATTTTAATGTTCAAATAAAAATAAAATAGAGTGATGCATCATATATTTAGATCACTGTCACAGGAAACTATGTCGCACATTACTTGCGCCATACATGAAGCAGCTACGTTCACATATAATACATTGGAACTTAGAATGTTAAGAGTCAGGTACATATGGGATAGGCATAGTGAAGCCATATTATGCTACGATATTAGAATGATGTGCATATAGAATAGGCATGGGGAATCCATGTTACCCAGTTTTCTATCAAATATTATTAGAGTTACATTGATACTATTTCCATTGCCCTTGTTACATTAGTGATGTTGTTCCTCTAGGGATGACTGCAGCAACAATTTTACAAAGGTTTCATAAAAAATATTGATGTGAGATATTACCAATATAACAAAACATATTAGTTACCAAAGTACTTCAAATGAAAGAAAAGCAAATCAATGTGGAATATTCTACTC
This sequence comes from Larix kaempferi, assembly GCA_027924585.1. Lineage (NCBI taxonomy): Eukaryota > Viridiplantae > Streptophyta > Pinopsida > Pinales > Pinaceae > Larix > Larix kaempferi. Next base: position 7,582,769 of record BSBM01000532.1, on the reverse strand, counting down.
TCTCTACTAAGATAGAAAAACTCCCGCAAATCAAAAGGCTCACAAATCATTCAAGAAGGTAAAGACAAGAACACCAATACACTCTGAGTGAGAAATAGACAAGTCCAATTGTAAATTACAAGTTAAAGAGAAAATAGATCCATAGCATGTTGTGTAAGATAATTCAAAAGAGAACACAAGTTTTAGTTAATAAGCTAAAACAGAAGAGGCTACTTTAGGTTGGGTTAAGCAGTCGAAGAAAAAAAACCAAACAAATACAAATGAAGTGCCAAAGTTTTAGACATTACTGGCCTACTCCTTGCATATCATAGCCAGTTAGATATGACAATTTCATACAAAGTTATCAACTTTTGGTCGTGAGCATCATCTGGCAGTAACTATTATAGTCATAAGCAGGCAATAAGTATTGTTAAAACATTGCCGATAAGATTACCCTGAGTCCCCTTCAGATTGAAGATTCCATCCCCAACATTTTTTTCTTAAACAGTATCCAGATTTTTCTAGTTCTCCAGAGGCCAGATAATGTGAGGTCTGGAAACTTAAATATAGTTGTCGATTAGTACAATTGATTTGTGCATGGAAATATCTATGTTTATATCATGTTTTGAATCATATTGCCCTTAATTAACCAATACTAATAGGCAGTGAAACGTGACTTCACTACCATGAACTTTGCTAAAGGGTTTCATAGAAAACATATATATTCATGATTTGTAAAACAGTCTTTTTAATTAAGGACGTTAGAGAAAACCATATGTTTGCAAATGAATAATAATTAATAGCAAAGAATGAAGCGCTTGCACCAACCCAACACATCCTTGATATTAATATAAATACCAATGTTTCACCATAAACCTTAATATGTCTCACAAATATGGGTACTGCCTTATAAAGCAAAATACTTACGACAAAGGATCTGACAAAACAGTCCGCAATGATGGCTCCTGACTTTGACGACTCCTATTTTCCTGTATTAGAGAAAACAAATGTCCACGTTGACAAAAGTTAGAGCATGCATGATAGGTTCATCAGCCAACAACCTAAAATATGATTTCAAACTGTTAGTCCCCAGCAGCTTGAAATATAATTTCTATTCTCACAAGCATAAATCAATTATAATAAAATGCATTTTACTAGATGAATGCATAGAACAAGTAGCATCAAGCAAACCAACTTCATCTGGAGTCAAATTTACAAAATCCTGTATCTGAAAAGATAAAATTGGACCTCACAATCATAGTTACGATATACTATTTTGTATTGCATATGGATTCGGTATAACTAGAGCAAACAATGTATTACAAAAATTCAACTCGAAAAAAATACAGGAGCATACATCATATTAATACAAAAATACATACAAATTATTAAAAATTTTAGAAAATCCCATGCATCTTCTCTAAAATGATAATGTATAGTCCCTATCATAATATATTGCAGTTCGTATTGATATTTGCATTTTCGAGCGAGAAATGTGAATATTTAGTTGGAATAACATGTTCTTACGCACTATGGTTTCCATATGAATTGTCGGAAATTTCACTAGAATGACACTTCAATGCAATTCAGAAATTTCACCTTCTTTCTAGAAGGTTCCTCTGTCACATACCAATTTCCCCATGCAATAAATAAAATAAAAGTTCTTGAAAATGAGAACAAAATGTAAAAAGTTAAAAGTAATTAGTTATTTTGTGGTTGTGTAAATAACCAAAAGTTATGATGTAAAAGTAAAGGGTCATTACTTTTGGTAATGAAACCCTTCATATTCTATTTTAATTGGAATTTGGACATTGGTTTGGGGGAAGGGGAGGAAATCGGAAATAAAGGTGTTCATGACAAGAGAGACCAAGAATAAAGGTGCTTGTGACAAGTGCGTGAACCTAGCCAGATGGTTATATGTGGGGCAACTTAGTGCCCAGTATAATTCTCAGTTGCGAGCAAGGCAAATTCTAGCGCTCTGGTTGTGAGCAAGGCAAATTACCACAACGACCTCTCCGGAATCCAAGACAAGTGTTACCAAAGATAAGTCCTTGCACTTGTACTTCATTTTAAAAGAATAAATACAATATTATTTTCTATTGTTGCCTATGTTGAATGAATTTACTATAGAATGATAATTATGTAATGTGTTGAATTTCTTGGACAATACATGTATACGAATACTCACATCTATATTGAAAATAAAGTAGAATGATATTTTACACGTTCTCATTTTATAATATATGAATTTAATATGAAATCTTAGACTAGGGAAAAACCCTCACATCCTCAGATCTTAACCACAAAATTTTCTGCCATGGGACTACTATAAATTAATGTTCAAAACAGCAGTGGAAGAAGCACAATAATTTACTTTCAAACAGCCCTAAACTTCACGGCAATTAAGAAGAAAGGATACCAACCAATGTGATAAGTTTTCAGCCCTTCTAGGGCAACTTATCAGTCAATATTTAAATCTGAAATGTACTTTTACAGCAGAAATAACAGCGGTATTAGAGCATTAAAATCAACCCCTTTATCTTGTTATTTTCAATGTCTAATCACTGAACAATTTACCCTTTTACTTATGTCCAATCAACAAGATCATAAATAGATGTAAATTGCAAAATATGAAGAACACGTGTAGCCAAAAATCAAATCTGAAATCCACACAAGATATGTATAGCTGGAAACATCATAGATAAGCTCAATGATGAAGTACATACCTGTTATCACCTAATCTGTAGCTGCCACAGAGAGAGATCCTATTGTAATGTTCCCTTTTTAACATATAGTGGAATTGACTGAGGATTGATACCATTCAGACCAAAAGAAGATCTTAATCATGGTTATTAGATCATCAGTAGATAAAATAGGGCCACGGGAACTAGGGGCCACCTGCATGCATTACATGCGGGCCATATTTCATGATGCATGCACAGAAATACCTTTATTAAGCCTTCATGCACATAGAAAGCAATCCATGCAAGTCAACTGAGAATTAGAAGAGAAAAGCAACCAAGGCATTCAAAAGTTGGGTAATGCACTATCAAAGTTATAAAAGAAGGATAAAGTGAATGAATAGGTCTGCTTATTGATTATTGATTTGAGAAGTCGACTGGGAGAGCTCAGAGACCCAGTTTTGGGTTGAGGGCACACCACTCAACCATCAAGTGTATTTCGGCAGTGAAATCTATCTTCCCTAGTCACTATCAGGGTTGGATCATCCAGATTCAACATTACTACTACCATCATATAGTATTCTTCAGCATTCCACAAGGATCTAGCTACATTCTAGAGCAGGAGGACTCGCCATCTCTGCATGGGCGACTTGGACAAAGCAAGGCATCCTCATATCTCAGTATACAGTCACCTTTTTGTCTACATGCAGCTTCCATCCTTTTGAGACCATCGCTATTAGCCTAGTTAATCAATACAAGCTGCTCATTCACCTTCCAGATCAAGTTATCATCAAAATCAGTAAATGAGGGGCGCCCTTTCATGCATGGGCGACTTTCCTTGAGGATCTCCACATTTTGTGCCTCAAAGTTACTGCATGGCTTGCATGCCAATGCCATATTGTTCAAAGAGGGATTCTAACCCTAATACCTTCATCTAGGAGCATTCTGACATCAATTGATCTCTCATGCATCCATTCCTATACTGAAGAGTGTGCATTTATCAGAAGGGCACATTATTGGAGGAAGATCACCTCATATCTTGCCCGATACTTGGCACATATCTCGCATGCTGGTTCCATACTGATATGCATCGACTACTACTGCTATTGTTACGTACATGCATTATTTCTATCCCTACTTTATAGCATTTATTATTATTTGGGTTATTTAGGGGTTGGCAAACCCATGCATTTGCATGCATGCTCATGCAATCATAGTACGACACACGCATTCATCTTTTATTTGACTATTGGGTTATAAGACTTCAACTAAGCAAAATCTACGTCAGAAACACTATAAAAAGGCAACAAATATCAATTGGGATATTACAGTGGTATCAGAGCATGTTCCTCGCCAACTATGGGAGCATGCAGTTATAAACAGATAGATGAATACATAGAAATGTCAATGGATGGCAATACATACCAATATAGGTAAGGTGCATGCATGAAAGCACAGGTTTCTTGCCATCCAGTGAGATCATGAAGACACTGAGAAGGATCTTGGCAGCATTGTCCTTCCAAGACTATTACTCCATCCAGTTCGGGAGCCGCCCCAAGGATTTGGACGAGGATCTCCTTAAAAGCATAGTTGGGGGAGTAGAGAAAGATGAGCACGATGTACAGGTTGATGGTGAACTTAATATAGCGTTGAAAATACATGAGGAGGATAGTACATATGATGCAGTTATCCGATCATCGAACGTCGAGGATTCATCATCTCACCTTAGTAGTGATGCTTGTGAGGATCAGGGGGGTGTTAGCACCTAGATGTGACATGGGTTCAATATTGAGTGATTTGCGCGTACAAGACATTGAAGAAGAAGAGGATCCCACCTATGAGCCTATGGTTACTAGAGATTCCTTGAACAACACTCATATGGCTCTTTAGGAATCCGATATGCATGTTGGAAGGCTGTGTGACAAGTTGGAGTTGGTACACTCTTCATTATCTACAGCAAGCGTCGAGACATTCAAGATAGGCTATATCCATTAGGAGAGACATGACTGGGAGATGGTTGACTCTATACATACTGGGCAATATGGAGGTTATGAGTCACTTATTGTGGAGGGGCCATTAATGGTTCCGGTTGTAGTTGCAAACTAAGTCACAGGGTTCGCCGAAATTAGGCCTTGAAGTTCAAAATTCGACGAACTTGAAAAAAAAAATTGAATTCGTTTTGGTTCGGCGAATTTTTCAAACCCTAAATCATTATCTTAAAATTTATGTTGACCATTCTAACCCTGTATTCTACTCCATCGCAGGTGGCACGGCTAATCCTACCATTCATTTACCCACATTCGATTTTTGCTTATTGACGTATGACTGTCGAATGAGGGCTCCTTGACTCCGCGTCGCTGCATGAACAATGACCCTCACTGCTTGGCCCCCTGTCTTTGGCATTTGCGGACTGCATCACTCAGTTCTAAGCTCCGGTGTCGGGCTACAGTGCAAGTTCCCGAGTCAGCCATCAGGTTCGGGCATATGCTCTTGTGCCGAGCTAAAAAGCTCTTCCGTCGGGCTATAGTGCAAGCTCTCGCGTCAACATCGGCTTTGGGTGTAGGATCACGCCTTCGGGATACACTGCAGTATAAATTTAAAATTTAATATTATCGTGCTCATTATTAGATTTTATTTTTTATTTTATGTTGGATTTTATTTTTTATTTATCGTGTTTATTTTATTTTTTATCTTATTATGTTATATTTTCTTTTAAAGTTTTTATATATATATTTGAAATTTGTATAAGGACAAACTTACTGTCGAACCTCATTGGAAATGCTGAATTCGAACTCAAATTTTAAGGTTGTCGAACTCGAATTCAAACCCGAAACATGTGACATAGGTTGCAGATGTGTTGACAAGAGACACACTCCAGTATAAGTAAATATGTGTGGGATCCAGGTTTAGGTGACACTAGTAGAGTGAGTGCAAAGGAGGATACCGCAGCACACACAGGATACAGGACAACTGTAAAACATGAGGGCATGAGTGGCACCCATGGTTTGAGGGGAGAGCATCCGGTGATGATTTTGCATGAGGAGCACTCAGAGTTGCAGGTGACTAAGAAGAGATCTGACGCAGAGGGTTTGGATCAGGCAGGGGATCATGAGCCATCTTTGTTAGAGAGAGGTTTAGCCACGATAGAGATAGTTGAGCACGTTCCCTATGGATCATCCAATAGGGAAGTATATGCATACAGAGGTTTGATGGACAAATATACGGCGGATATAGAGACACATGGATTACAGGCTTCATTGATCTCAGTGGAGTATTGGCTACAGTAGTGCATGCAGGATACTCGATGGCTCAGGAGGATACAGGAGTATGTAGCAATCTACAGGGGTTCATAGGGGCACATGATGAGATCCCATGGAGTTTTGGAGTGTTTCCCCCTGGGAGACCACTTGACATAGATCACGAGCATATCCTTGTACTGGGTTTCCCCAGGATCGATGAGTGGAAGGACATGCTTCATAGGGTAGTAGATCCCTTGATAGCCTATCTTTGTTGGGAATATCATCCGATTTGGATCAGAGAGCGTGATGCTCATAGGTCTACTTCTAGACCTAAGTTTGGGATTGTGGTCATGCCTGTGGGGTTGACCAACACACTAGTTACTTCCCATCTGCATCTGCAGGAACAGAGCTATTTATTGCTATTACACAACAAGACTTGGGAGGTTGACCTGAGACAGTTAGATGAGGTGAATGGCATCTTGGCCACAAGGGTGATCTTTCAATTAGACCATGGGATTGGTACACTGAGAACACAGGGAAGATTAGATTGGTTCACAGAGATTGCAGTTGAGAGAGTAGGGAATGACATCATCTCCTATAGAGATTGCCCCTGTACAGACCCTGAGTCCTCACTTGGGGAGAGGATAATGAGGGCTATGCGGGATTTGCAATTGGTAGATTATTCTTGGTATTTGCATGAGTATGAGGCAGAGCTATTCTCCACAGAGAGGCTTAGACTCCATGGATTATTTGAGCACATAGACACTGAGTGGGTTAGCAGATATATAGATGCAGTTTGGCGGGCGCTAATTTGATTAGCAAGAGCGGAGTCAGTTATTAGTACTTGGTTTCTACCAGAGGATTACATGGAGAACCCGATGACTATCAGCATGATACGGCAACAATTCGTTGGAGTTGGGTTTGGTGGACCCCTTAATTGGTGGCAGGATCTAGGCATTCATCTGCACGATGGATTGTTTCAGATAGTAGAGGTGATCGACAGAGTTGTGAGGGTGATCGATCCACTATATTTATGGGATGATAGTGGAGGAGAGGTTGAGACTTCTTTATGGAAGGGTTGATTTTCTTTCCTGATATTCAATATTGAGATTGACAGTGGAGCCGCTACGGAGGAGATGGCCAATTTTCGCTTTCAGGTGTTTATTCGTGGGATGCTTAGGTTTGGATGCATGACAGAGCAATCTTCTGAGGAGTTTGTGCAGCTTATGATTGCTTGGCTCTTCAAGGGCAGTCAGATGGATTTTGGTGTTAGCACTAGGCATACCAACGCTCAAGGTAGAGAGCGCTTCACATCACACAAGCTAATGAGGGACTCAAATGACTTCACCTTTTACAGGAAGATGCGAGGTAGGTTGCATGGAGAAACTGTTTGGATATTATGGCGGGTCAACAAGGCAAGTCTAGACCTGCACTGATGCAGCCTTCGACAAATTTTGAGCAGCCATGTGGGAGCCTATTGTTAGATTGCACCAAAGGTATACTAGAGATGCAAGGTGCAGAGTATATTGTTAAAATAATGTAACTGCGGAAGATATTCTATTTATATTATTGTATTCCTCCTCCGGGAGATGATGGTCATGTAATTAATAATGTAAAGGTCATTGAAAGAATCAATGTAAACCCTAAGACATGTGTTGGCTCAAAAAAGCCCCTAAAAGATTATTATTTTATGTAATTGACCAGTCAAGTAGAGAAGTCGGCCCTGTTGGGGAAATTGTCACCCCAATGGAAGAATATAAATAGAAGTGCTCTCTCTCACTTCTAATCATTCAGTCACTCAAGCAAGTTCGCATTAGTGAAGAAGAGAGGTGCGCACAAGTGGAGGAGTAGTTGATTTGTCATGGGGATCTTTTGTACTTTGTGATTTCTATATTGAGGAAGGCTTTGTTGGGTTTTCTACCCCAAGAGGGTTTCCTGGGATAAATTGTGTCTCTTGTGTTTTATGCTGTGCTTGTTTATCTTTCAGTAATTGTTTATATGTTATATGTTGTTCAAGTAAAAACTAACATGGTATCAGAGCTGGCCTGAAAGATTACATTGTGCAGCCACTGTAACTGCAGAAGCTAGGGTTTGTTATTCCGGGAGCTACCTCCACATTTTTGTCGGAAAAGAGGGTGGATCTACCTCGCCTCCCTAGGGCGCATTTTTCTGTCGAAGCGGAATTTCATTCTGAGCATTTTCATTTTTGGGTCCACCATTGCAACCCAGGAGAACTAGGGCATCAAGTTTTTGGATCATTTGCTCACTGATTTTGGAAAAGGAGCACTTTTCTCAACTCACCTTGAGGAGGCGAATTTGCTCATCCAATTAGATTTTCAAAATCCTGAAGTCAAAAAATTAGGGTTCCTCTGACAAACCCTAGGTCAAGGAGGAGCAGATCTCAGATGGGCAAATTTTCTGGTGAGTCTCAAATCTATTTCTATTTCCTTTTGAAGTACTCATTATAGCAAGATGACAAGCAATACCAAGCTTGATGAGAAGCTTGAAGGAGCTGAGAACTTGAGATCCTGAAAGTATAGAGTCGTGCTCATCCTTGAGGAGCATGAACTAGAAGACTATGTGAAGGAAGGACTTACAGAACCAAAGGGAGATGAAGAGAAGGCAAGGCATAAGAAGAATCTTACCAAAGCAAAGAGGATCATTGTTGATTCCATCAAGGATCACTTGATCCCCCATGTGTCTTCCAAGAAGACACCAAAAGAGATGTTTGATGCCTTGACCAGCCTGTTTGAAGGAAAGAACATCAATAGAAAGATGACCTTGAGAAATCAACTCCAAGGTGTCAAGAGCATGAAGTCTAAGTCCATGCACTCATACTTCTTTAGAGTATCCCAGATCAAGGAACAACTAGAAGCCATTGGGGATATGATAGAGGATGCAGAAGTTGTGATGACTACTCTGAATGGTCTCCCCCGAGATTGGGAACCATTTGTTGGTGGCATTTGTGCCAGAAAGAAACTAACCAAGTTTAGAAACCTATGGGAAGAATGTGTCCAAGAAGAAGAAAGATTAGTCGTAGGAGAGGAGAAGTTAAATAACGATGAAGATCAAGCTTTAGCTACTCATGCTAAAGGTGGAAGGAAGAGGAAGGACAACCCTCGTCCTCGAGAGGACTCTCAAAGAAGACCCCAAAAGAAGAGAAGGACCAAAAAAGATTTCTCTTCAATTGAATGTTATTCATGCCACAAGATTGGACACATTGCAAGGAATTGTCCAAACAAACATGGACATCACAAGAAGCAAAAGAAGAGGTTTCATGCTCATGCAGCAAAAGATAGTGATGATGATGACAAGACCAGGAATAATGAAGACTCCAGTGAAGAATATGTTCTTATCTCAGCACTTATTGGTTCAGTATCTCATGGAAGTGATACTTAGCTAGTTTATAGTGGAGCTTCAAAACACATGACAGGATACAAAGAATCCTTCTCTCATCTTATCCAGAAGGAATCTCCACACAAGGTAAAACTCGGAGATGACTATCAATATCCCATCAAAGGTATGGGAGAAGCGTGTTACAAGTTGGACTCTGGGAAGTCCATGAACATGAAGGATGTACTTTATGTACCTGGGTTAAAAAAGAACCTTCTATCTATTTCAGCATTAGAAAAGAAAGGTCTTCGAGTTGCATTTGTAGGTGAAGTTCTCATGTGGCCCAAAGGAAAGACTATTGATGATGCAGTAGTCATTGGAGTAGAAGAAGGAGGACTTTACAAACTAAAGGGTCATGCAGATGCAACAATGATGGCTAGTACCATGAACCCCTATGAGCTATGGCATAGGAAACTAGCTCATGTACACTATAAGGCCTTACCAATTGTAAGTAAGGTAGTAACTGGATTACCAGAGATCCAGGTGGATCATGAAGGAGTATGCAAAGGGTGTGCTCAAGGGAAGAGCACTAAGAACCCATTTCCAAGTAGCGACAGCAAGGCGAAAGGTATTCTGGATATTATTCATTCAGACATTTGTGGACCAACGTCCACCACCTTGCTCAGCGGGTATGAATATTATGCTTCTTTTATTAATGATTATTCTCGCAAAACCTGGATTTACTTTCTGAAGAATAAGAATGAAGTCTTTGAAAAGTTTAAAGAGTTCAAGGCGCTCGTAGAGAATCTCTCTGAAAAGAAGATTAAGATCCTGAGGTCAGACAATGGAGGGGAATATACCTCAGGGTATTTCAAAGATTTCTGTAAGCAAGCAGGGATTAAGAGGGAGCTCACTGTCCCTTATAATCCACAACAGAATGGTGTAGCCGAAAGGAAGAATAGAACGATCATAGAAGCAGTAACGACTATGATCCACAACCAAGACTTACCCATGCATCTATGGGCAGAAACTGCTAGAACCGCAGTCTATGTACAGAACAGGATCTCCCATAGTGCTCTTGGCAACAAGACCCCTGAAGAGATGTTCACCGGGAAGAAGCCTGAAGTCACTCATCTGAAGATATTTGGATGTCCAGTGTTCATCCACATTTTAAAAGAGAAGAGATCAAAACTAGAGCCTTTAGGGAAGAAGGGAATATTTGTGGGTTATAGTGAGCAATCTAAGGCTTACCGCATATACATCCCAGGATTCCGTGAGATAGAGATTAGTCGGGATGTCACATTTGATGAAGATTCAGCTTTCAACAAGTCTAAGAAGACACATGAGGATGAAGAGGAGCAGGAGGCTCCCAGAGTTGCAAAATCAACCAAAGAACCAATTCCAAATGTTGAAGGTGATCCTATCCCAGAGGATCATGACATGGCAAAACCTCAGAGACCTAAGGAGATACCTCATGTGGAGATCTCTCGAAAGAAAAGATCAGCCTGGGCACATGAATTAATCCAAGATGAAATGGAAGCAAAATCAGATGGAAGTGAAGATTGCTTTCTTGAATGGAAACATAGAAGCAGAAGTATATATCGAGCAACCAAAAGGATTTGAAGTAGAAGATAATAAGTCACATGTATGCAGGTTGAAGAAAGCATTGTATGGGCTGAAGCAAGCTCCCAGAGCATGGTATGGAAGAATTGACAGCTTCCTGATGAGCTTGGGCTTTACCAAGAGTAAAGCGGATTCTAATCTTTACTACAAGATTATGAACGATGAACCCATGATACTATTATTGTATGTGGATGACTTATTTTTGACAGGAGAAGACAAGCCTATTGTTGAATGTAAGAAGAGGCTTGCAGCAGAATTCGAGATGAAAGACCTTGGCAAGATGCACTATTTTCTAGGTCTTGAGGTATGGCAATTTCCAGACGAGATTTTCTTGAGTCAAGGAAAATACACAGTAGAGATCCTAAAGAGATTTGGGATGTTGGATTGCAAGGCCATGACCACTCCGATGGTGACAAATTTGAAGCTTCTGAGTGATGCTTCTTCAGAGAAAGTGGATGTCACCATGTATAGACAGATTATTGGGTCAATGATGTATTTGACCAATACTTGTCCAGATATATGTTTTGCGGTAAACACTTTGAGTCAGTATATGGTGGAACCCAGGAATGTTCACCTGATTGCAGCAAAACATGTGATGAGATATCTGAAGGGTAAATTGGATTATGGACTCAGATATGCCTCAAATAGTGAGTTCAGACTATATGGGTACATAGACTCAGATTGGGGTGGAAGTGCTGAAGACAGAAAGAGCACTTCAGGATGTTGCTTTAGTTTGGGATCAGGTGTGATCTCATGGCTCAGTAGAAAGCAACCCGATGTTGCACTCAGTACAGCGGAACCCTGTGTTGCACTCAGTACAGCGGAAGTTGAATATGTTGCAGCTTGTTCAGCGTATGGTGAAGCAGTGTGGCTTCGCAAGATGTTGACAGGATTGTTCGATGCAGAGATTGATGCTACGGAGATACTCTGTGACAATCAGAGTTGCATCAAGTTGACAATAAATCCTGTGTTTCATGATAGATCGAAGCACATCGAAATTAAGTTCCACTATATCCGGGATATGGTGCAGAGGGGAGTTGTGAAGCTCGAGTATGTTCCTACAGAGGAACAAGTTGTTGATGTGCTAACTAAGCCTCTGGCTTGTGTGAAGTTTGAGTACTTCGAGACAAGCTTGGTGTGGTCCAGAGGGACCTCTCTAGGAAGAGAGATTGATGATGCTTGTCCAGGAGGGACAGAAGATCAGAACTTGCTGACTGATAGAGATCCTATCCGAAAGGATAGATGCCTGTCCATAGGGATGGATGCCTCTCCAAGGGTGAGGGAAGATCAATACTTGCTGACTGATGGAGTTCCTATCCGAAAGGATAGATGCCTGTCTGTAGGGATGGATGCCTCTCCAAGGGTGAGGGAACATTAGTACTTGTTGATTGATAGAGTTCCTATCTAAAAGGATAGATGCCTATCCGTAGGGATGGATGCCTCTCCAAGGGTGAAGGAAGATCAGTATTGGCTGACTAATGGTTCCAGCTCTCACGAGCTAATGCCTGTCCGGAGGGATGGATGCCTCTCCAAGGGTGAGGGAAGATCTGTAATGGCTGACTGATGGTTCCAACTCTCACGAGTTGATGCCTCTCCAAGGGTGAGGGAAGATCAGTACTGGCTGACCAATGGTTCCAGCTCTCACGAGTTGATGCCTCTCCAGGGGTGAGGGAAGATCAATATTGGTTGACTGATAGTATCAGTACTTAGTTACTGATTATTGTTGTAGGTGTTCCAGCTGATGGTGCTGCTGATGAGGATGTTCCAGCAGATGGTGTTCCAGCTGACGATGATGTTGTTCCAACTAATGGTGTTGCTGATGAGGATGTTCCAACATATGGTGTTCCAGTTGACGAGGTTTCTGACAACAAAGGATGTTCCAACTGATGATGTTGCTGATGAGGATGTTCCAGCAGAAGAAGTTCCAGTTGACGAAGATGGTGTTCCAGTAGACGATGTTCCAGCAAGAGGATGATTGTTGATGATGATGTTGCTGATGATAATCATATTCCAGCAACTGATGATGTTGCTACTCCGCAGATGATGCCCCAGACAAATGATGATCCAAAGCCTTCCTACGACATATAGAAGTTCACAAGTCAGTTGTGCAGATGGTGTTACCCGCAGAATACCTTCCTAGTTAAGAGGGAGTGTTAAAATAATGTAACTACGGAAGATATATTTATATTATTGAATTAACCTCCGGGAGATGATGGTCATGTAATTAATAATGTAAAGGTCATTGAAAGAATCAATGTAAACCCTAGGACATGTGTCGGCTCAGAAAAGCCCCTAAAAGATTATTATATTATGTAATTGAACAGTCAAGTAGAGAAGTCAGCCCTATTGGGGAAATTGCCACCCCAACAGAAGAATATAAATAGAAGTGCTCTCTCTCACTTCTAATCATTCATTCACTCAAGCAAGTTCGCATTAGTGAAGAAGAGAGGTGCGCACAGGTGGAGGAGTGGCTGATTTGTCTTGGGGATCTTTTGTACTTTGTGATTTCTATATTGAGGAAGGCTTTGCTGGGTTTTCTACCCCAAGAGGGTTTCCCAGGATAAATTGTGTCTCTTGTGTTTTATGTTGTGCTTGTTTATCTTTAAGTAATTGTTTATATGCTATATGTTGTTCAAGTAAAAACTAACATATATATGTGCAGAGACTCACCAGTTATCAGAGTTCTTCCAAATTCCGGTGATTTCCTCAGAGTATAGGGCAGCACGAGTGATAGAGTTCTCTCTTGAGGAGATGATTAGAGTTCATGAGCAGCCCAGAGTCGTCACCAATGACCGGAGCAAATTTCCTTTGTCGATATTTGAGGTCAAGTATGACAGCAGAATTGCACACTTCACCTGGTTGCCTATGCCCTACACCATTCATAGTGAGGGGGGCAACTCTTATAGATATTTCTGCTTGGAGTACCAAGAGAGGTGGATGTTGATAGAGCTTGACAAATAGTTGATGATGATCAAAGTGGCTCAACGACTGTAGGATGGTCTCTTTTTTGGGGGTCGTAGGGGACCCTGAGATTGCAGTAGTGGACGTTACAGTAGTTAGCATGAGGATGAGAGCCAACTATCACTTTCAGGAGCTTATCCATATGGAGCAGTGGTTTAGCTTCCTAGGTGGGGGACCTTATGAGGAATGGATACAGTGTTTTTTGGCTTGGATGCTTAGGAGTCTACAAGATGCTCCTTGTGTTGAAACTGCATAGGGATGTGGTGGATGCAGTAGGTACTCCGCAATTCTCAGACTGATTTTGGACCCCGGAATTTCGATGACGGGCAGTTTTGTGGTTATTAGAGGATGCTTTAAGCAGGTCTCATGTCATGGTACCTCGCAGGACGGTACTTTAAGTAGAAGGTGCTACAAATCTCCTAAGATGATTTGGGACCCTGGGCTTTTCCTTGGATTCAGTTGGTTTAGTTTGATTGATTATGGAGTTGTGTTGGTATTTCTTGAGTACAAGCAATCTTGGCGAGGGAGGATTGTAATGTTCCCTTTTTAACATATAGTGGAATTGATTGAGGATTGATACCATTCAGACCAAAAGAAGACCTTAATCATGGTTATTAGATAATCAGTAGATAAAATAGGGCCACCTACATGCATTACATGCGGGCCATATTTCATGATGCATGCACAAAAATAACTTTATTAAGCCTTCATGCACACAAAAAGCAATGCATGCAAGTCAACAGATAGATGAATACATAGAAATGTTAATGGATGGCAGTACATACCAATATAGGTGGGGTGCATGCATGAAAGCACAGGTTTCTTGCCATCCAGTGAGATCATGAAGACACTGAGAAGGATCTTGGCAGCATTGTCCTTCCAAGACTATTACTCAACCCAAGGATTTGGACGAGGATCTCCTTAAAAGCATAGTTGGGGAGTAGAGAAAGATGAGCACAATGTACAGGTTGATGGTGAACTTAATATGGAGTTGACAATACATGAGGAGGATAGTACATATGATGCAGTTATCCGATCATTGAACGTCGAGGATTCATCATCTCACCTTAGTAGGGATGCTTGTGAGGATCAGGGGGTGTTCGCACCTAGATGTGACATGGGTTCGATATTGAGTGATTTGGGCGTACAGGACATTGAAGAAGAAGAGGATCCCACCTATGAGTCTATGGTTACTAGAGATTCCTTAAACAACGCTCAGATGGCTCTTCAGGAATCCGATATGCATGTTGACAAGTGGTGTGACTAGTTGGAGTTGGTACACTCTTCATTATCTACAGCAAGAGTCGAGACAATCATGATAGGCGAGATCCATGAGGAGAGACATGACTGGGAGATGGTTGACTCTATACATACGAGGCAATATGGAGGTTATGAGTGACTTATTGTGGAGGGGGCATTAATGGTTACGGTTGTAGTTGAAGATGTGTTGACAGGAGAAACACTCCAGTATAGTACATCTGTGTGGGATCCAGGTTCAGGTGACACTAGTAGAGTGAGTGCACAGGAGGATACCGCAACACACATAGGATACAGGACAGTTGTAAAACATGAGGGCATGAGTGGCAGCCATGGTTTGAGGGGAGAGCATCCGGTGATGACTTTGCATGAGGAGCACTCAGAGTTGCAGGTGACTGAGAAGAGATCTGACACAGAGGGTTTGGATTAGGCAGGGGATCATGAGCCATCTTTGTTAGAGAGAGGTTTAACCACGGTAGAGATAGTTGAGCGCGTTCCCTGTGGATCACCCAACAAGGAAGTATATGCATACAGAGGTTGGATGGAGAAATATATGGCAGATATAGAGACACACTGGATTACAGGCTTCGTTGATCTCAGTGGAGTATTGGCTACAGCAGTGCATGCAGGATACTCAATGGCTCGGGAGGATACAAGAATATGCAGCAGTCTACAGGGGTACATAGGGGCACACAATAAGATCCCATGGAGTTTTGGAGTGTTTCCTCCTGGGAGACCACCTGACATAGATCACGAGCATACCCTTGTACTGGGTTTCCCTAGGGTCGATGAGGAGAAGGACATGCTTCATAGGGTAGTAGATCCCTCCATAGCCTATCTTTGTTGGGAATATCATTCGATTTGGATCAGAGAGCGTGATGCTCATAGGTCTACTTCTAGACCTAATTTTGGGATTGTGGTCATGCCTATGGGGTTGACCAACACACTAGTTACTTCCCATCCGCATCTGCAGGAGCAGAGCTATTTACTGCTATTACACAACAAGACTTGAGAGGTTCATGTGAGACAATTAGATTTGCATCTACTACTACTGCTATTGGTATGTACATGCATTATTTCTATCCCTACTTTATAGCATTTATGATTATTTGGGTTATTTAGGGGTTGGCAAACCCATGCATTTGCATGCATGCTCATGCAATCATAGTACAACACATGCATTCATCTTTCATTTGAATATTGGGTTACAAGACATCAAGTAAGCAAAATCTACGTCAGAAACACTACAAAAAGGCAACAAATATCAGTTGGGATATTACACCTATGCAGGATGGTAGAGGGCAGGAAACTAAAGATAGTGACACTGGAGGATCACACTCACCGAGATATGATTGGTTGTCACACTGAGCAAGATGCCTCTTCACTTTAAGCCTCGGTGAGAGTGGGCAAAGGGGGAGACCCTAGTCGATCGTAGTGGAAAGACTTATTGCCAGGAAAGCAAATTCTCATTTATTTTCCATTTAACGTAAGATTACCTTGATAAACACTAGACCAAATAGTTATCAAATTTGCGATTGAGGATCTAGGTAAAAGATTTGCTTTAGATGAGACGTTCAAATTGAGCAAAATGATGAGCGTCGATGGGGATCTTTTCTAGAACCATTGTAACTAGGTGCACAGTTAATTGTAACTCTGAGGTTCTAGGGGACACTTAGGAGTAGATGTCCCTCGCTCCATCCACATCAAAACCCGAAGGCTCCGTGGGAAATAATCATCACATCAAAACCCGTACGCTCCATGGGAAATAATCATCACATCAAAATCACAGCTTGCAGTCATTTAGATATTCAATGATGTACATTTGCTTTTATTAGGCCTATTTCAAATATGACCCTTCAGATTTTGCATGTGCTTAAAAACACAACTAGAAGCATATACTAATGCAGCTTTCATCCAGGGTGCTTTACATTTCATTTCAATTGCATTTCATAGATATAGAAGCATATACTAATGCAGTGTGATGATGAAAGGATCACTTCCTTCAAGTCTATCTAACACAACTCGGGCAACTAGCTAGTCTTAACTCATGTCACAACACCAACAGGTACTCCTGGCCCAGAAGTGAAGCATGGGGTCAACTAGCGGGAAACATCCACAATCAATCTCACAAGTCCAAGATTTCAATCAGGAAGAAACCCATAGGGGGGTGGAGGTAGATGGATGAAGGAGGAAACCAACACAGCAACAAGAATGGGGATCACTAGGTCTGTATAAAGTAGGTGATACAAGTGAGCATATAAAATGGCCTTAACATTTAAACAATTCAACTAATCAACAAAATCAAACTAGTAAAGATACATCACCATCATTAGTTACAAAATGTTCAGTCAAAACCTACAAAGATAGATAAAAGAGAAAGAACCCAAATACAAGATGTCTACCTGCTCAACCATATATCTGTCTCTGACATGATATGCAAAAGGATCTGACTGCAAGCGGGCAAGAAAAGATAACATATGTTGCTCTAATAAGTGAACCACAACACAACCAATACATCTCAATGGTGTCATGTAAGACTCAGTCATGGCAAAAAGGAGAACTGTTGCTACTATGTAGGCTCATCAAATATCAACCACCGGATAGCAATACTGCTAATCTCAAGGACTGGCTCATTCCTCTGATAGGCCTAATCTGTATCATGGTAGCTCAGCTACTATGAATGTGACAACAATACCATAGCCTCCTCTCAAAGCAACAAAATCCAACCATGCAAAATGCCCTAACTACATCAAATCATCAAAACCTAGCTCCACCAACAAGAACAAGTGCAAGAATGCCTGCAACACTGTCTTCAAAGCAAAGACATCTTCCTCTTCTCTTCTTCTTCACAAGTCCACCTTAGGGTTTTCTTTCAAAAAACTAGTCTCCAATCTCCAAGCGTAAAACCCTAACCCTAGAACTCCAAGATGCTCCAAGAAACCCTAGCACCAAAGAGAGAGAGAAAGAAGTACAAGTGAAGACCTAGAGAGAGAGAGAGGAAGACTGTGCTCCTCTTTTAGGTCGCATATCCACACAGGAGTGAGAGAGAAATAGCAAACAAGTCATATGAATAAAAGACGATCTCCTTCCTCTATTTATATGAGAGGTAAGGGAGTCCAACAATACCATGTAGGCACAAGCCCTGTCAAACAAAATAAATGAGTCCTTGTAGGCCATGAAAGTGAGACATCCACTCTAGAGTACAAGTGTCATGCTCCAATGATGATGTTGTGCACAATAAGGACTCCAAGTTACACAATGCAAGTCCACACCCTTTGATCTCGAGCCTCCACGAACTCCATCTATCCTCCAAAGCAAAGTATTCCATTGGGTCAACTACCCATGCAAGAACATTATCAAATCCTTGAGCATCTCCAAGCTATCTACAATTCTTGAACGGAAATTCAAGTTGCCATATGCCATATACGGTGTGTTATACACAATAATCCACATCACCTATAGAGCATTCTCCCACCCCGTGAATCCTCAATGTGGCCATCATGAAGTGCGTCCAACCTTCAAGCAAGGGATTTCCAATGCTCAATGGAAGAACATTGAGCCAGCAATTAACTAAGGTCAAGCATCCACTAAGCAAGCTACCACAAGTGTGCATATCCATCACAGACCGTCTCTCATGCTGCAATCCATCTCAAACCATCCAAGCATTGAATGTATACCATGTACCACACATCTCACAAAGCACTTGCAAACATGTTGTAAATACTTTTTCAGTGTTACCCCTAGATCTACAGAGGTTACACGATGATCCATGTGTTTGTGATTTCATCACAAAAATTGTTATGCCAAAGAAAAGATTTGTGCATTTCCCATAGATTATTTGTCGGAGACTGTTCCAGCATGCTCAAATGATTCTTGTGCCTTGGTGCTCTTGGTGGAGATTGTATCAGTTGTGCCAGTGTAGAGACATGTATCACCCTAGTTGACATATAGGCATGTTTCCCCTTTATGTTAGACATGACTACGGGGTGGTCACTTTACTAATCTATAGTGGCTCATAATACTTAAAATTATTGTTCGTTGCTCATATGTATCATGGTGTAATCATAATTTCCCTTAGATAAGTGTGTCATCTAGAAGGTTAAGTTGTATCCTAATTCCCTAGTGATTTAAGTAGGTATCATACTCATTTCATGACATTTCAAACATTTCACCTAGCCATTTTTCATGTTGACTAGTCTTATCATCCACTTTCACCATTTCCCCTTTGTGATTGATATATCATATGTAATGTTTCAAGGTCTCAAAAATATTCCCATGTATAAAAGGCCTAAATCAAAGCAAAAGAGTCAAAGTACTCATTGTTATGTGCATGAGGCATGTCCCCTTGCCAATAAGTTGTATTCCCTAAGTCCCATGGTTATGAAAGCTAAATCTAAAGAAAGGGACCAAGCAAAAGCAAAAGATAAAATGAAATAAAGGGAACCAAAAAAGGCATAGGGAAAGGATAACTCATGCTAAAGTACTTTCTTCAAATAAGGTACATATGGAAACAAAGCTATAACAACTCTAACTCTTGAAAGCTAAGAGGTAGACCTATTATCACTCATGCTACATTGCTATGAGAGTCATTTTACAAAGACACTTTTCTTCCCTAGTACCATGGTCATTTCATCACCCTCAAATGACTAAGGGACCTAGGAAATTCATCTTGACTTAGAGGTTTCACATGTAATATGGGTTAATGTTGGTCAAACCATGATAAGTCTAATGTTAGGATAAAAATTAAATAAGTTGAGCTACTAAAAAAGTGTAAGTGTTAAAGATGGTCCAAGTGGGCATAAAGGAGGTGTGCTAAATCGGGTATGACAACCCATACACATGCAATCACCTCATACATAGCAAAAAATAAGTGTGGCTAGGATCCCCTAAGCCATGTGTCCTAGTAGACCCATCATAAGAAGCATCAGACACCAACCCAAGGCCCAAATGGCCCAACAAGACGAGGGACTTCCACCCATCAAGAGGCAGTCGGTAATGACACTAAGAAAATGCTTCTTGGAATGAAAACCAAGAGGACCTTCCATGACCAAACCATAGGTCTTAAGCCCGCCTAGACCAACACTTTTACATAACAAATCCCAAACTTGGCCTTTTACAATAACAAAAGACCCCTTTGCTCTGGCATATCCCAACAAGCATGCTGCGAACAATCTAGGCTATAATAGCTAGGTCCAACTACGTGGTATCTGCTTCTCCCAAGAGTGCATGAGAACCTTTGAATCATCTAGGATTATGCAACTTACCTACCTACTCTATGGAAGAGATTATGCAACCTACCTACCTACTCTATGCATCGTGAGAGATATAAGTGAAATGAAATCATACCACCAATGAAGCCACTTTAGCATACCATTCATGCTAGGGCTTCATCCTTTGTCTTCAGCAATAGTCCAAGACAAAACCACGTCAATGGTGAGTTGAGTATGTTATTGCATTCATCGAAATGGAGTTGGAACAATGGAAAAGATCATGAACCTGGATGCCTTTAAACTCCTACCAAGAAGAAGGGCCCCTTTCACAAGCCCCCTCTATCCAAGCTTGAATGGGGCTCAAGTACAAACTACCATCATCATAAGCCTGCTTACTGATCTCTATTTGTTTCCCCAAATGACCCTCAAAACCAACAAGTAACCCTACATAATGAGGCTAAAACAATTCTACCATGTTGTTCATAAGCATGTGCACCAGCTCCTCGTCATCAAAAATATGCCAATATTCAAAGTTATTAGGAACTGAAGGTCTGAAAAATTACTTGTACTATTCTTGATTCTAGAACAAAAGCAGATGTTGCTAGGGAATTAGCCAGTTGATTCCAAGCTCTGGGAATCACTTGTAAAGATAAGGCACTGAAATTTTTCGTGGCCAATTTCACTACATCCTTGTAACTTTCTAACCTTTTATTTTCAAATGCAAACTTTCCTTTGACTTGCATCACAATTGGATTAGAGTTGCCAATAATATCTAAAAAAATCCCATATTCTTTAGTTCATCTCGTCGAAGTTCATCCTCCAAATTTGATCAACATTAATGGTGAAGGCTATATAAGACCCGATATTGTTTTGAAAGCAAATTATTTCATTCCCTGGACCTTTTGGGTCTTCTTCATGGTGTCCTCTCATGGGCATTGGCTCCTCCACAAGGGACTCTTCATCTTCCTGTTGTCCAAAACTTGCATCAATCCTTGAAGCGGATGGTTCAAAGTGTTGGTTGAGATTCACCCTAAGAGAGGGTAAACCTGGCTTCTCAAGATCTACAATATAATCTTTCATATGCAACCCTATATCATCATCAATGGTGAATAAGCGTGGTTGAACCAATTCATAAGGATTCTCATCAAAAATCGAGCTTCCAAGGTCTTCAAAATTTACAGTTCCCTCATTAGAAGAGTTGTATACAAGCTCTCCAAAAAATTTCTGGTAATCCATATCCATATCACAACCATCATGAGTAAAATGTGCTTCGTCATATCCATGGAAATCATTTTTAGAAGCAAAGAGATCCTCAAACCTATCACATTCGAAAAATTTGTCTTTGAAATCAACAGATAAAGGAAGGTTCACCAAACCCTCATCACCATGAGGAGAACAAGGAGAAGCATCAACCAGGTCTTCTCCCTTGAAGATAGTCTTCATGTATTCCACACCAGGAACCCATGTCTCATGTTCTTCTGGGCACCAAAGAGATCCTCAAACCTATCAAAGAGATCCATGGAAATCATTTTTAGAAACAAAGAGATCCATGGAAATCATTTTTAGAAGCAAAGAGATCCTCAAACCTATCATGTTCGGAAAATTTGTCTTTGAAATCAACAGATAAAGGAAGGTTCACCAAACCCTCATCACCATGAGGAGAACAAGGAGAGGCATCACCCATGTCTTTGACATCCTCTTCAATTGACAATGGTTCTTCGACAGGAGCTTCTTTATCAACTTCTTTGTGTTCATAGTTTTATTCAAAAAAAATTGTGCGTTCTTCCAAATCTACAACGATATCCAGATGGAAACCCTCAAGGATTTTGCCTTGGGAATGTTCATTTTGCTTGATCTGACTATCTTCACCATGGACGTTTTCAAGGTCTTCCTC
This sequence comes from Larix kaempferi, assembly GCA_027924585.1. Taxonomy (NCBI): domain Eukaryota; kingdom Viridiplantae; phylum Streptophyta; class Pinopsida; order Pinales; family Pinaceae; genus Larix; species Larix kaempferi. Next base: position 7,560,592 of record BSBM01000532.1, on the reverse strand, counting down.
AAGGGCTTCTTTTTCAACATGGTCTTCTCCCTTGAAGATAGTCTTCATGTATTCCACACCAAGAACCCATGTCTCATGTTCTTTGGGCACCAATGGACACAAAATGTTTAAATCAATTCTACAAAATAAGGTATTTGTCCTTTGCCAAGACCTTCAAACCAAACCAAGATGTATATATGGCATCATATATACATCTTCATTCTTAATATCGACGTTTGGAGCTACTATAAAGAACTTTTGAACATGGTCAATGGCATTATCGTCATGATCACGAAAATCTTACCAAAATTGCGTTGGCAACTTATTCTGATAACCTGGGATGTTCGAGCAATCAAGAGGAGCAAAGTGCTCATCCATCTTTGGAGGCCATGCCACTTTTCATACTTTTAACTTCTTCAAGGAGGTCACTGGATCCAATCCTAAATATATCAAAATGTGTGAAGTCACCAAGATGAGCTAACTAGCGGACGTGCTCACCTCTACACCCGACAATGTCATCAATAGTTGAGGCTTCTATCTCGAAGTGTATTTCTTTGTTTGTAATTTTCTTCAGTGGAGTCGCCAAATAAGACATGCAAGGTTAGTCCTTAACAATAATCACATCAAAGTACAAAACAAACACTTACCTCAACTTTCTTACCAAATATGTCATTCTTGCCAGGGGGATTAAAACTTTAACCTAAGTAACACACCTCAACTATCATGCAACAATCTTCAAGCGTCCGAGAAAACAAGGGAGCCTTATTTACTTGGCTCGTAGAATACATGGCATTGCATTTGATTTTAGCTTGGTATTGGGATTCATGTAAGGCATGAAGGGGAGCCATATGCAAGAAGTAAATCAAATTGGTGCGATACAAAAAAAGTTTTGTTGCAAATCTCTTTATATTATCGAAGATATCACAATATATCACAAGACTTCCAAGGTCGCAATAGTATTTTACGATGAATATTTTATTTTCTATTTTTTAAGTTTGTCAATATTTCCACAATATTGCTAACAAGTTATATTTGGGACCCTCAACAATATATCCATGGACATGATAGTTACAACAGTGCATTAAAGCCTAAAGGTACTTATCAATTGGGTATTAACTTATTAAGTATTACAACATGGTAGATACTAATTTGGTGGGATATACAAACACTAGCTAGGCAAGTGATGTTGATGAACAAAATCTTGCTCCCATTTTGTCGGTTCGGGTACAATTGTTTGGTCATGCAAGATGCAACAAGTCATTGCTCTATCCACCACTAAGATCCAGTATAAAGGAGCAATGAATGCAACTACAAAAGAAATTTTGGTTTGTAACTTATGGATGAAATTAGACTTCCTCAAAAGAAGCCATCTACGACATTTTGTGATAAATAAAGTACAGTCCAAGTGGCTCATAAACAAGTCGCACACAGCAAGACCAAGACCATGCATATAGGTTCATGCACCCTTACCTCATGACAATCAATACATGAATGTGTGATATCCCTCAATATTTTCACAAAACCAAGTTTGTAAAGATCTGGCCAAGCTTGTCTAGCTCTGGTCTATGCTCGAGCTCCAAGACATTTGCATAAAGGACAAATGTAGTGGTTATGCACCTTGCCACTCCCTCCACCTCATGTTTGGGGGGGCTACAAAATATGTAGTATGTAAACCTGAGTTACAAACATTCATGGACCACTTGAGTGAATAATAAGTTAATAATTTGTAGTAGTTGACCTTTCACAAAAGGTCATGTCCAAATGACCAACTAGTATAAATAGTTGACAATATTTGAAATTTTGTATTATCAAATTGGATCTCTCTCCTCTTCAAGGAAGTTGAGTATTTTCTTCCTCTTGAATTCTTGAGATTGTCCATTGGTGTGCTATGCTTTGATGATATATAGTATATTCTTATATTGGGTATTTTTAATACCCACCACATATTCTTGGTATCTCTATCTCTCCTTTGCTTACATGCAGTTATTTATTTATCATGGAACTTATTATTAAATTCTAATATGGGAGAGTAAAGCATCCTGCAAATACTGGAGATATTGGGATGGATAGTAGCAGATCTGTCCGATAGTGTGCCTTTCTTAATCTGCCCCATGGCCAACTCTTTCAGACTAAATCCAACTCTAAGCATAGAAAGGTAGTACTTTCTATCATATACAGTCTAGATGGCATGGACAAGACTTCATTACCAGATTTTTCACTTCTACTTAGAGTTCATCGACCTTGAATGTTAGGACTAGAGAAATCTTCTCAGCATATCTCTCGATTATAGGCTACACCTCTTGGTGGGGGGCACACTTCTGATGACATTACTAACAGTTGAATTTAGAGCCCATCAACAATAATTCAGGATGCCATATCCAGCTATGAATTAGATGCAGTGAGATATTATAATTTGCTCAACATTCTTCAAGCTACTGGGATGTCTAGCACAGGTGGGCAAATTCCAAAGATCAGATGACACCACAACTATTGTTATGACTATGAGTGAATGTTACCTTGGACAGTAGAAAATATTGTGGACAGTAGAAAATATTGTGTGCCGCTAAGAACTGTTGCTTCAAATTCAGTCTTCTCTTTCTTATATTATATATATGATACTGAAAATCCATTGTTTGATTGCCAACCTTAATGTGGCAGAAGCATTGCAAATAGTGTGTTGATTTATAAAAAATAAGCACCCATCCTTGTGTGCCATAGGCAAAAATATAAATTGCATTTGATGAATGCCCTTCTTCAAATGGTAAGTTGGGGTAGAAGCTTGATTTATCACGTGCTCACCATTTGTATTTCCATCAGATGTAAACAACCTAGAAGCATAATTTTATTTGGAAATATTCAGTTCCACTTTCTATTCAACTAAAGTCTAAACCCGTACATGAAGTATAGGGGACAAAAATAATATATTTGTGGCAAAGGAAAAGTGACTCTCATGTTTTAAAGCAACTTACCAAAGTGCTGTCCGAACCATTGCTCATTCCAGTCTCTTCAGCTGTCAATTCATCCATAAACTGGCTGACAGTGATTGGCACATAGCTCTGAGGGATAACATGGCCGGCTTCTGCTATTGGAGAACAATTTAATATTGCATTGTTTTGCGGCATAAGCCTAAAAGCCAACGATGTCCTATAGAAATAATAAAATCAAAATACATTCTCTAGTATTTTATAAAACTTTAAAGATGGGGAATCAGACTGTTACAAGCAAAACAGAATTATTTCATGACACAAGCTAATAAATAGACAGAAACTTTATAAAAGCATCAAAATCAAACCGGTGGATAGAAATTTAAAATAAACTAACCTTCCACCCATTCCAGCACCTGGAGACAAATCAGAGATTACTCGATATGAAGCAGCATGACGAAGACCAGCAGTGGCATGGCCAAGTGCCCTACCTGTTAACAACAAAACATCTCCTGGACCAAATCCATTATCTGCTAGATACCAACGGCCGTTTGGATCACAAACCTGTAAAGGAAACGGTGACCAGAGACAAACAATTTAGAAAATGAAAAATGGCTACTCGCAGAAGCACCAACACACAAAAACAGCTGCAATATCTTAGGTTTGGGTCACTTACCATGCATTCATACATACAATAAGCCAAATTACAAGAGGTTTGAGGTGCTATACATGATGCTAAGAAAATTATTTTGTGTTCCTCTTGCTGCTATGTTAGAGGATCCTTCTAACTCAGTGGCAGAACAAGATACTGTCCTTTTGTAATACTTGCACCCACATATTCTTACAGAATCGTCTTACCTTATGTTTCCTGAACTAATTCCAAGATGGAGACAGACACAGGATGAATCCATAATAGATTATATTGACTCACATTGTCATATGAGAAATCTCTTACCAAAAACTCAAAAGACACAAATTAACAAATGAAGAAGAAGACATTTCAAATTCTCTCTAAACCCTATAAGAATCCTAAATTATGCTTCTAGAAAGCTATTACATTGGGTTTAACTTTAAACCTTAAAACCAATATCTGATCTTTTTAGTTTTATTTTTATAATCTAAACATTATTTTGATTCCTCTGGCTATTGTATGCCAATATATGCTTAGAAACCTAGACTTGAAAAACCCCCAAATCCTAAAATTTTGAAAAATTGCAAATTCCAAAATCACTCCTCCATACACACTTCTAGAAAGAAAGAATAGCCTACTGGGGCCCTTTTGAGAAAGCTGATTATACAGTTCTTCAAGGCCTGAACATAAAGCATCTAGGTACACAAAGCAATTCTATAATAATTTTTTGGGTTATCAGTGTTGGGAGGAACTGCAAAAGAAGACTTCATAGAGACTGACTGCAAGCAAGCACGTTGGTATGAACCTGATGGCCAATTATTCTGCAGTAGAGATTAATAAAATATTAAAAAATAATAGTTATTACCAGACATAATGCTTCTTAATTATAGATAAACTGACACCACCATTGACATCATCTGTGATCACAGTGTTATATATATGTACCCTAAGTGATACAAAAGCATATAGGCACCTATGTCTTTATCTTCACTTGTTAATATTTCAGTACACATTAAACAGACCTGTTATGCCACACTTTGTGGGGCATACCTTTTTCCAGATATTTTTTGCTTTTTGAAGCAAAATGCATGCCAGAGTATTGAGGCCTATCTTTGCTGCTCTTAGGCTTCCACCTTTTGATGAGATGAAATGGGTTAATGACAATGTATGATGAACAGTGGTATGGCAATGTCTCTAATGCCATGCCATAATGATGAATTCATTAATGATGTACTATATGCTGCTATTGTTTAGTTGATGTATTGACTGTCTGATGAGTATGGCTAGGAGTATCACACTTTCAAATTGACAAGGGTAGTAGATCTTTGATTTACTTGTGTACCATTGAACCTAGGTAATGTTTAAGTGTCTTGCAAGCTATGTCACAGGGTTCGCCGAATTTGAACCTTGAGGTTCGAAATTCAGCAAACCTTAAAAAAAATCCAAATTTGTTAAGGTTCGCGCTTGAAATTCGCGGGTTTCGCAGTGGCGTCGTGTCTCTTTTTACTGGTCGGATTTCTCTGCTTCCGCCAGCGTCAAGTGTCATTGCTTCCATAACTCTTCTCTCGTGTCGGATCTGTCCGCCTTGCACGCATCGGGTTTCTATGTTTCTAGTGGGAGACGCATTTTCGGGTTATTATTTCCACAGGTGATGCGGCTATCCATTGCTCCGTTGCCTACGTCGGGTTTCTATGCTTCCAGCGGGAGACGAATTTTCGGGATATTATTTCCACAGGTGACGCAGCTATCCACTGCTCCGATGCCAGTAAGAATACTGTCGTCTGATGCATTCGACACGATCTCTCAACAAATCTCCCTCTGTATTGCTTTATTTTCGCACAAAATATGCATTTTCGGGGTGTTATTTCCACACGTGACGCACCTTTGTTTTTGTTTTGGAAAATAATTGCAGATCTTCAAGTCTTTGTTTGAGTGTTGACGACTGACTCATAGCACGAAGGTATTTTAAAATTTTAAATAATAAATAATTAGGTTTAGGTTATATATATATAGTGTGTGTGTATTTTATATATATTTTGTCATATATATATTAAACATTATAAATTATTTTATATATATAATTTTTATTATATTATATTAATATGCTATTAAATATTTATATTTTAAAATATGTATATGGACGAACCTAGTGCCGAACCTCATCGAACTCCATCGAAAAATTCGAACCCGAATCGAACTTAATGGGTTGCCGAACCCGAACTCGAACCCGAACCTTGTGACATAGCTTGCAAGGATTTGTACCCCCTTTCTCAGGGTCCATATTATGACCATCCATCCATTCCACTCCATAATTCTGGTCTGCATCCTTGGTCCAAGATTGATGAAGTTGAGCTCTTGATCTCCCCTCTGAGACCCCTTCACCATGAAAGCATCCCAGTTTTCCATTTGTGTCTCGGGCAATGTTGTGTAGCATCAATCCTCTAATAGTTCAGGTGGCTTGCTTGTTAAATCCTTGGGGTTAATTGTTTATCAAGCAAAGAGAGTTTGCCATGGAGCAATGATCTTCCTAGACTTAAGGCATGAATGTCCTTTCCCTTCCTAAGATTAAAAATAAATGATGGCATGAAAAAGAAGCTTCCAATCCAAGACTCCTTGTGAAATTTTCAGTTTACCAAATCCCGTTGACATTTCAATCTTTTACTTTATGCCAGTAATTAATTTTACTTGGAGAATTCAAATTACTGAAAAGATAAATGGCAACACACTGATAAACAACAATACGAAGAAAACCGAACACAAGAAGTACCCTACAAACCCTAATGGGGAAAACCAGCATACAGTTTGTCTTTATTGCAGATTTGCTAAACAACACTTACAACATCATGCTTCTGGATATGACACACCGGGTCTCAGTCAACTCCTGACTCTCCCTTGCTGCAACTATGCCCAAACCCTCAGTAACATCAACAAACCTAGCTTGAGTGAATCCCTCACTTCCAAGCCTTTGAGAGACTCCCTCTCTCGGATCTGATCACTCACTAATCACTCACTATCATAATGAAAAAGATTTGTTTTGTGCAATTTCATATCATCCAGCAGTATTTTATTCTAAATGTAAAGATCTTCTACTCGTATTTGTGCCACTGAGCTCTATGTGTTGCTTCTCTGCAAGATAAATGTATGATCATTTAATGTATGCATGCAAACTTCCCTTTCTGCAACATAGTCAACTAATCATGTGCGAACATAATGAACACATTCGAAATTCAGACACTTCTAGCCATACATCACACAATCCTGACATCCTAACTAGCATTCCCCTTAATTCCTTAAGATGCATCGTGTTGAACTCAAAGGTCTCCCATAGTCCTTGTGGGACTAGCAAGAGAGGCAGCAATTGCTTGCTGCGCCTAGATTGTCTGCATCTTCAGCGCACTTCTAAGGAGGTTTCCTTACCCAAGCCTTGGTGTGCGCTCTTTTGTTTTGATTATGCTCTAGAGATTTTCCACTGAAGTCCCTTTGAGTGTCATAGTCTTTGCGCAACAAACTTTCATTTGGGTAGTCTACTACTTTTTGACAGTACATAGCTTTGTGTCCAAAGTGGTCGCATGTGTAACATCTCACAGTTTGACAGTATTTTGCAATGTGGCCAAAACAGCTGCATCTTGAGCACTTCACTCTATTGACCCTTCTTTGGTTAGTATATCGAAAATAATTATGACCAAAGGAGCCATCATACCCAAAAGTCTTATCATGACTTGAGCAGTGTTCTATGTCGCAGATCATATTAGGTGTCTTTACAGAACCTAGACAAATTTTGTCCTCTAGTGATCTTTGATCTTTCAGAATCCTGTTCAGTACTGATGTGTTGTCTTTTAACTTGTTCTACACTTCATCTTCGGATTTTGTCTTGTCACTTCCAGATTGTGCACAGACGTGAACTTGTCTCTTTCCCTTTATCTCAATGAGCTTGTCTTCTAGACGGGATATCTCTTTATCCTTTTCCTCAAGTTGACTTGTCATCATCCTGATTTTCTGCATCAATTCCTCCAGTGAAGCTCTCAATGCAGATTTCTCTTTCTCAAGTACTAAAACCTTTTCTTGTGCGCAACTCAGTTGAGTCTCACAGCTAGTTAACCTTTCACGAATATCTGCGCTGACAAATTCCTGACATGACCTGTCCTGCTCTTCATGCTTTGACAGTTGTTCCTGCAATAGCTTATTCTTCTTCTTAGACTTCTTTAACTCATCCAAGGCACTTATCAATTCACCTTCCCAGTCAATGTCTACAGTGTCTTCGTCATCGGATTGACTATCGATCTTGAAATCTTCAACAAGGTTTTGGTGGTGTGACTCGCTTTGGAGGCGTTTTGAGTGAACCATTAAAGAAATACTTGTTTAGTGATTCTGGCTTGCTTTCCGCAACTGGTGTATTCTTTGAATTGCTCTTCTTTCTTTCATCTTTGCTTCCTTCCACTACATGGACCATGAAGAGTACTTCCTTACGTTCTTCGCCGCAGTCACTTCCTTCAGACGCATTGATTCCATCTTCGGTGTACAAGCTCTTCCTATGTTTTGGAATCCTTCTTTTGTTCTCAGGTTTGTGTTGTGAGCACAGAGTCTTTCGATCGTATGAGCTAGATTCCTCATCACTGTCGTTGTCTCCATTTTCCTTGTAAGGACACTTTGAGGCATAATGACCTACTCCACATCTAAAACATTTAAAGGTAAACTTGTTCTTGTACTTGCCTCATCCTCCTTTCAGCTTCTTGACAAAGTTTGATTCTTCATCATTTGATTCATCACATCATTCTTTGTCATGATCATGCTTGTCCTTTCTTGTGGCTTTAAAAGCAGCTTCCTTTCTGATGGGAGTCTCTTTCTCAGTTCTCAACTCATATGCATTGAGAATCCCTTGAATCTCATCATTTGTTAGTTCTTCAAGATTAGCTCAATCCTCTAACACAGATACCTTCGCATTGAATCTTTGAGGCAAAGTTCTCAATATCTTATGTACAACCGATTCTTAGTCCAAAGTGACCCCAAGACTCTTGATAGCATTAACTATCGCATCTACTCTTAGTAAGTAGGATGCGATGTTCTCTTCATCTTTCATTCTTAGAGATTCAAACTGCCCAGAGTAGTTTTTGAGCTTCGCTTTCTTTATCTTGCCACCGCCTTCGTATATACCTTTGAGTTTGTCCCAAATCTCCTTGGCTGACGCACAATGCATAACCTTGATGAATTTGTCACCTATCAAACCACATAGTAGAGCGTTTCTGGCTCTAGCATTGTTTTCATAAAATCTCCTTTGCGTCAGATTGATTGGTCCAACTGTTGGGACATCATAACCATCGATGATAGATTGCCAAACATATGCTCTCAATGATTGCAAATAAACTTCCATATGTACCTTCCAGAAAATGTAATTGGTGTCGTCGAACTTTGGTGCTATGTTTGTAGAAAGGCCTTCCTGTTTATCCATTTATGTGCAATGATCTATCTTCCAGATGTTAATCTGTTACTGAAGACACCCGCTCTCATACCAATTGTTGGAATCGATTTAATACTGAGAGGGGGGGTGAATCAGTTTTAGCGCAGTTATCATCAGTTTTTACCTTCTTTAACAGATTGGCCTTTACTTAATCTTTGTGTTCTGTTATGCATCAATAAATAAACATCCACACATATATGCACCACATAAACAACACATAACACACAGGATTTTACGTGGAAACCCAAACAGAAGAAAACCACAGAATGCTTCTTTATATTGAGAAAAAAAAACATTCAAGAAAGCACCAACTTCCTGTGTTTACCAAAACCAACCCACTGGTTTTACAGGCACCGACCTAAAGGAAGCTTCTGCTCCTTGTGTTTCTCCAGCACCAACTAGAAGGAGGCACCGACCCCCTACCTTCTTTATTTTATAGGCACCAACCTAAAGGAAGCTTCGACTCCTGTCTCCTTGCCCGATCCAACCGCCTAGATGTCCAATATATTTTACTGCCTTACTGATCTTCAACTCTACACACTTCTTCAGATCTTCTGATGATAACTCTATTGTGCGCACCTTTGTATGTTGGTTGTACTTTGTCACTGCGCTTCATATATCACTTGACTCCTCAAACTTCTCAACTCACACTTCTGTTGACAACTTACTTCAGGTACAATGTGCTCTGCTAATTCTGCACTCTGCGTTTCTGGTTCAACGATCTGCTCTTCATGACTGCAATGATCAATTGATACTGTGCTTTCAATTGATAGTTTGTTGTTCAAAAATGAAGCACTAGCAACAGAAGGAACTGCGCACTTTCTGATGTGTCCGTTCTATTTAAGTGTTGCAGTCTCTCAGATAATTTGCGACATCCTGTGCATCAAATAATTGGTCTGTTCAGTTTAACGCACTTGTCTCAGATCATCTCCATCATGATGTGCCTATCAAATCTTGTTGTTGTTCTGTCATTGTGCATCAGATGGAGTTCTCAACATCGCACACTTTCACTTCTGATTATATGCATCAGCTAGACATCTGTTCAGTATTTGATAAACTTCAGTTCTAGTCACTGCGCTTCTGTCTCTACAGCATCTGTGACTAACTGCGTGTTGATTGTAATAATGTCCTTCAAAACATCAAACACTTGCGCATACTTCAGTATTTCTTCATTTCAGTATCTGCGCATCTGTCACAGATCTATCGCATCATCAGGCGCACTATCAAGGCTTCATGTGCGCATTCGGCTCTTCGCTAGATCATATGTACTGTCCATGAGCCCCTTGATGCCTCGAAAAATAAACTGAAACTTGTACTCGAAGCTCTTATGCACTGACCATAAAGCTTACCTTCAATCTCCAACTTGCATCTCTATTTATACATGTCCTGCATGGATTGCATCTTCACAAGTTGGTCGTGGCTTCTCTTCTTCCATACTTCACGGATTATGTATATGCCACACGTCATCTTCTGCGCTAATGATGTGTCATCTGATATGTGTCTTGCACCCTCAAGGTCCCCAACTTAGTGGGATTATACACCTTGGTGGTGTACAATTGCGCTTTTGATGTACCATAGCCTTACTCTATGTGTGCAATCTTCTACTTCATCTTGGTGTGTCAATGACTTGTGTTGTTCCAACCCTTATGGTTAATGCACCCTTGATGTTAATACTTTGCGGGATTTGCACATACTCCAACTTCTTCTAAGTGGGTCTTTGACTTCTGCCTTGTCATACTTGCGGGACTTGCGCACCTACTGTACCGTCGGCTTTGGAATTTGCTCATAGATGGTCTTCAACCATTGTACCTTTCTAGGAACTTGTGCACGTTCTACTTACTGAAAGCATCTTCTACTTGGCTATTGCTTGCGCACTTTCAAGATTGTCCAACCATTAACTGCTTTCGCACTTCCAACTTTTGACCAAGCAATGCTCAAGCTTGCTTGCACACTTGTACCGTTTGTGCAACCAACTCCTTGGTTGTTTGAGCACATGTACCATTGTCCAACCAACTCCTTGGTTGCTACCATGTGAATGTATGACTTGGTGGACTTGATTTCTGCACAAGGACCAAACGTTGTAGGATACATTACTTGTGTTCTTTCTAGAACTGTATTTGCATGATGTATCCTTGACACACATCTTCAAACTAAATACACTTCTAAATATACTCCAAGGTTGCATACTTGTTTATCGCCTTCACAATTTGCACATATAGTCATGGTATTCATGTTCTTCTTCATCTTGTACATATACTACTTCAAAGTGGCTTCCAACTTCTTCATACTTCTGCAGGAATATCGTATCCACTTTGACTTTAGTTGATATCAATGACTCAGGCTAAATCAACTGACATCATTTTTGAAATTAGTTGACAATCAATCACCTGACATCATCTTTAGTTGACATCAATGACAATCAATGCTCAACAGGATCCATCTCATTTGGAATGCCCTCAAGTGATAATCTTGAGCTCAGTGGTGTTTCATATGTTCCCGGTTTGACTAAGAATCTACATTGATTTCCAATTAGGACAAATCTAGGATGCGTTATTGTGTTTGATGATCTGCAATTCATCCTCCATAGGTGATGCTGAAATTTTGGTTGACCTTTGGCTAAAGGTGTTCATGAGGGTGATTTGTACAAATTGTTAGTGGATCCAGTGAGAGCCCTGGTATGAAAGTGACAACTTGTGCAAGCTTTGGCATAAGAGGTTGGTTCATTAGGTAAATACAACAAAGTATCTGACCTATCTTCTTCAAATGTTAAATCACTTAACAATTGCAGCCTTAACTTATGTCAAACCAACAAGACATTTAAGTGTTCAAAATAACAAAGCCATGAAGATATAGAAAGTTGAAAACCAAGTTCGCAATTACACAAGTATTGGACAACTAGAAACTTCATATATATGCATAAAGATTAAGTTCATGTACTTACCATAGCCTTATCCCAAGGCTAGAACAATCCTCTAGCTCTCCAAAACCCTATCAAGGAAAAACAATGAAAACCCTAACTCACACCAAGGAGTTCCAATAAGCTAGCATCATACAAGCATGTCCTTCAAGGCAAGATGTCTTATCTTTTCTCCTCTTCAACCACTACAACCTAGAGTTTCATCTCAAAACCCATGATCTTCAAATCTTCAAGGGATGAAACCTTAGCCCTAGTATTCAAGATGCTCCGAGAAACCCTAGCGACCTCAATACAAGAGAGATAAAGTACAAATGAAGATCCAAGAGAGAGAGGAAGACTAGGTCACCAGTCTTAGTCACATCTCTAACACGAGTAAGCAAAATGAATGATTATGAAAGGACTTTATCCTTCCTCTATATATATGAGAGATAAGGGAGGCCAACAATATAGATGGCATATGCCCTTACAAGCAACCTACAAAAGCACATGTTGGCTCACACATGAACCACTACACTCCAAGGGTACAAATGTCAAGCTACAAGGTGATGTTGTCCACATGCAAGGCTATAATGAAAGGGCACTCCACAACTTGTTTCCAACACACCTCATAAGCCATGTACTACACTGGGTCCCCTACACCTACATAAACATTGTCCCAATTGAAGGGCCCCCAAGTCAACTCCAGGCCTCCATGCAAGCATCCAAGCTACCTCATGTTGTCCAAGACTCAACACTCTCCTTTAGAATGCCAAACACTCCTCCGATGCAAGGTGTTCTCCAAGCATGCAACCTCCTCCATGTGGCCAACATTTAGAATGTCACAAAGTTGCTTGAAGCTCTCTAATGCCCTTAGGAAGAATGTCATGCATGAACCCAACTAAGGTCGAGCAGCCACTAAGTAAGCCATCTCCAATGTGCAAATCCATCACAAACTATCCAAATGTTGGTGATACAAATCTCATGAAGCATCCCCAAACGTGATACACTATGTACCCAAATCTCATGAAGCATCCCAAACGCATGTAAACACTTTTGAGGTAACCTCAAAAGCTAACACCTACAGAGTTTTGGCTTACTAAGACTACTACAAATCAGTGTTACCAGAACCAGACCGATTTTGGCAAAACCGATGGGTCTGACCGATTTACATGCCCGAGTGATCTTAACTGTTGCACAAAACCAGAAATGGTCGATTTTGTATAGGGGAGTGATTTTTTTCAATGTTTCCTAAAAAACTAAAAAATTAAGTGAGAGGGGCAAGGGAGGGGCAAGGGAACTAACCCTAGGCCCCTACTAATGCTATATAAAGGAAGAGAACAAAGGTAAACCCTAGACCTAGTCATCATCAACAAAATAAAATGTAATATTAAATTCTTTATCAAAGAATAACTCTTGAGTGCTTTATTCATGATCAAGCTCTTTATTTTATAGAATAGGTTTGTCTCTTGGGCTTCAGCTTCCAAGAGATTCGTTGGAGTCCAAGGAGACTTTGTCTTCTCATACTGAAAATATTTACAATATTTACAAATTTGATAGTGGAACTATAATCTTGTAGGATTATGGTTTCCAACATTCCCCACCTTAATCTGAAGGGGTGTTTGTAAGTCCGAGCATGTCTCTAAACTTTTCAAACATTTCTCATCCAAGCAATTAGTGAAGATGTCTACAATTTGCTTATTCATAGAACAATGTCATAAGTGGACTATCTCGACCTCTACATGATGTCGAATCAAATGGTACTTAGTGTTGATGTGCTTGGTTCGATCATGGAATTTGGGATTCTTGGCCAACTTGATTGCAATCAATAAGGGATTCTTGGTTCTATCCTGGAATCTGGAAGTGTTGTCAATCAATAAGGGAGTGGAGCTCTCTTGTTTCTTCTGCAAATCTCCAAGTATCTTCCTAAGCCACACAATCTTTTTCATTGCTTCTCAAGCATCCACATATTCTGCCTCTGTTGTCGAATCTACTGGAACTGAGTTATTGACTGTTTGTGTGATCTCTAGGAGACGGATGTTGATCCAAGACTCGTTGTGTATTCAAAAGTAGACACTCTTGTCTCTTTGTCGCCATCGAAGTCTGAATCAAAGTACCCAATAAGTTTGAAGCCATCCACCCAGAGTACTTGAGTTAATAGTCTTGAGTCCCCTTCAAGTATATTAGAACTATTTTAGCAGCAGACCATTGACTGTTTGTGTGATCTCTAGGAGACAGATTTTGATCGAAGACTCATTGTGTATTCAAAAGTAGACACTCTTGTCTCTTTGTCGCCATCGAAGTCTGAATCAAAGTACCCAATAAGTTTGAAGTCATCCACCTTAGAGTACTTGAGTTAATAGTCTTGAGTCCCCTTCAAGTATATTAGAACTATTTTAGTAGCAGACCAGTGTCCTTCACAAGGTTTGTGCATAACCCTTGAAAGGATGCCAACAACATATCAAGTATCTAGTCTGGTGGTGGTAAGGTAGATAAGGCTTCCCACAAGCTGTCGGCCCCTGGTCACATCCTCAAATTCTTTTCCTTCATAGGATGTGAGCTTCAGCTTTTGTTCCATTGGAGTTGAGAGAGGGTTGCGTTCTATCATGCAAAATCTATTGAACAATTCTCCAACATACTTCTTCTGGGAGATGAATATGTACTTCGAATGTTAAGTCACTTCAATTCCCAAGTGGTAGTGAAAGTGTCCCAAATCTTTCATTTTAAAGCCCTTCTTAAAATATTTCTTTATGGATGCAATATAACTTTCATTGTTCCTTGTCATCAAAAGGTCATCTACATACACCACAAGATACACGAGATTTTCCAACTTTCCTTACAAATAGTGTTGCATCATCAAGATTAAAATGTTTGAAATTTAACTTCAGCAGCTACTCGGTTAACTTTTAATACCATGCACGAGGTGCTTGTTTCAGGTTGTACAATGACTTGATGAGCTTACATACCTTAAGTTCGTGCCCTTTCACGACAAGGCCTTCTGGCTGAGACATGAAGACATTCTCTTTCAAGTCTCCATTCAATAGAGTTGTTTTCACATCTATCTGATGAACTTTCCACCCATTTTGTGCAGCCAAAGGGAATAAGGTGCACATGGTAGCCCATTTTGTTGTGGGGGAGAACATCTCTTCATAGTAAATGCCTTCCTTCTATGCATGGCCTTTCGCCACAAGCCTCGCCTTGTGCTTGTCAAGTAAGCCATCTGATCTGTACTTGTTCTTGTATACCCACTTGCCGCCAATTGGTTTGGTTCCAACTAAAGAGTCAACCATCTTCCATGTTCAATTCTTCATGAGCGCATCAAACTCATTCTGCATGGCTCCTTTCCACTCATCACGAGAAGCAGCCTCTTCAAAGGAAATTGGTTCAAGGTTAGCAGATAAATTTAATTCACAATTATATGAGACATCCATGTCTTCTATATCACCTGAGTTTGAGTTATCTGCAACTCCTCCATCTTCTTGTCTAGTTGAACTTCTTGTTCTTGTCTTTCCAACTTCATCTGAATGGGCAATTTCAAGTGTTTTTGTGGCCCATTTCGGAATTTTCCGTGATGGCCCAAATTGATCAATTGGTAGTGATTCATTTTCTTCAAGATTCAAGCTTCCCAATTTCCAATCCTTTCAATCACCTCATCCAGTTGAACATCCTGCTCAGGTTAAGTGGAAGAAACCTCCCTCTTCAAGAGTTTCTTCAGGAGGGAATGTTGGTACTTCAAAAGGAAATTCCAGAGATTGATCCAAGATAGGGATCCCCCCTTCAAGATGTGGAATTTCATTATCAACTTCATAATGTCTTTATATGTACAAATTTTTCCAAACGATCAAGTTGTCTTTCAATTGACTCGTCATTTTTATTCTTTTCAAAAAAAATGACATCTCTGGAAAGAATAAACTTCTTGTTTACCTCATCATAAAGACTATATGCCTTGGAGGTGTCTGAATACCCAAAGAAAATGCATTTTCCACTTCAAGCACCAAGCTTATCTCTTTGTTCCTTTGGTATCAAGGCATAGCCAGTGTAGCTAAAGACCCTGAGATGCCTCACCGAAGGGATGCGGCCATACCACATTTCATGCGGCTTCTTGTTTTCAAGAGCATGAGATGGACTTTTATTTCCCAAATAGACTGCACATAACACTACATTACCCAAAACATCAGATTGACATTCTTGAAAAACATCATTGAGTGTACCATATTGATGATGGTTCTATTCATTCTTTCTGCCACACCGTTTTGTTGAGGGTTATAAGGAACTGTAGTTTGATGTGCAATGCCATGTTGATGAAGATTGCCATCAAAATCATTAGAAGTGTATTCTTTTCCCTTATCAATACGAAGTGTGCCAATATGTGATGGTGCTTCTTTTTCTATCCATGCACAAAAAATTTTGAATGTTTGAAATGCTTCAGATTTTTTCATTGACAAGTATACCCAACACATTCTGGTGTAGTCATCAACAAAAGTCATCATATATTTATTACCATTGGCAGAAGGAACAGGCATGGGGCCACATAGGTCAAAGTGAATCAACTCTAACTTTCTACATGCTCTTAATTTTGATTCATGAAATGGATGCTTACTATGTTTGCCTAGCATGCTGCTATGCATGCATCACATTTGTTCATCTTCTTAGGAATGGTGGGCAAACCAAAAACACCATTCTTTCTCAACAAATGAAGACTATTATAGTTTAGATGACCATATCTAACATGCCATAAAAGACTAGATGACAAATTACGTTCTTCATGCTGAGAGAGGTAGGCAAAGTTCTGAACTCTTACAAATGATCCTTTCAGCTTCAACAACTTTCCATCTTCATCTCCGGTCATGATGACCTGGTTGTCAAAGGACTTCCTTATCTCTATGATTCCATCAAACATGTGGATGGAATGACCTTGTTGTCGAATCTGCAACAAGGACAGTAGACTTCTCTACATCTCTAGAAGGGAGAGAACATTATTCAATAGAAAGTCAAGGAATCCAGGCAGTTTGAGCCCAATGGAACCAATTCCCTTTGGTTTGAGGCTGGATTTGTCTGCAAAATAGGTTATGCCATCTACAACAAACCCCATGATCATAAGTCGTAGCAACTAGAACCATTCACCAAGAGGCACAACAACAAGTAGCAAGCCAAGAGTTCTATAGTGCACAAGTCACCAATGCAGGTCTTCACATCGTTCTACAGTTGTCCAGGTAACCAGCATCTCAACACGTTTCATCTGAGACTAGGGTTTCTCCACTAGGTGTGCAGCAACACAAAGGTGCACTATAACACGCACTTCCCACACAAACTACACTGGCTACAGGGCTAAGTTCCGAGAGTAACAATTTTGTATAATGTACTCGCTGCGTAACTCTACAAGAGTTCACAACCATGAGGAGAAAGAGCACCAATCCACGGACTTCACCACGTTGTGCTAGGTCACGATGCAGCTCGACCACCAGCCCGAAAGGGCGTGGCGTCTATGGATTCAAATCCCAAATATGAGAGTTCACACCAATCCACACAAGTTAGCGCTGCAGATCACACACTCCACAACACAGGTGATCACAAACTTATGCATTCCACGCAAAAGCTTCAAAAATGATATGCAACTGCTCTCAAAAAAACGAGGACAAAACACATAGATCTCAACAAAACATAGCAATCCGTACTCATAAATAACAAGCTCAACACAAGAATTAGATTAGAAATTATGAATATTGAAAAGAGGGGGAGCAAACCCATATGATAGAGGAGAGCGTTCAGGCATGGAGGAGAGATGAACATTAGGGTTTCTTAAACATCCTCTGAGAGGAATCTTGCGGATGGGCATAGAAGGAAGAGAAATGGCATGCAATGTCTCTGAAATGTTGAAAATGTCAAGACTAAGCACTCAACAGAGGGCAGACTGAACCAACAACAAGAGTTATGGGCAGGTGCTCTTATACCACTATCCAAGAATAACTCCCGAATGTTTTATTCATGATCCAACTCCTTATTTTATAAAATAGGTTTGTCTCTTGGGATTTAGCTTCCAAGAGATCCGATGGAGTCCAAGGAGCATTTGGCTTCTCATACTGAAAATGTTTACAATATTTACAAATTGAAAGTGGAACCATAATCCCATAGGATTAGGTTTCCAACATTCTTGAAGTAAAAGTGACATTCTATCCATTCAGAATTCAACAAGCTTAATAGTTTTTAGGATTTCAGGATTGCAATGTTTCCAATAGATTCTATCATGTATGAGGGTATGGGATTGACATTTCATCAAGCATATCAAACCCTCTATGTACCTTGATGTTGGTGGCAATGATTGTTCAGATTGATGTTGTTGTCCTCAAAACTAATTTTTGAAGAATGCCTAGTTTATAGGCTATTTATTAATGTACTTAGGTTCAAATATGGATTGCACTTGGTGTTATTTTGGTTGTATGCACTCTTACTTGCTATATACATGAGGAACTTTGCACATTTGTGTACAATGGTTTGAATTCTGATGGATGCACACACACACACATATATATATATATTCAAATTTTGAATATTTTATGTATAATTTGGACCACTAGTTTTGTGGTCTGGTTTTTTTCCAGTTTTTGTCTAGTTCCAATCTGATTCCGATTCCTGAGGTCTACCGATTCGATGACCGGTCCAGTTCTGGTAAATTTGCTACAAATCTTAACTTGTATTATCTATTTGATAATTATGATTTTCTTGTCTTAGTGTTGTATGTAGATGACTTGGTCCTTACATGTAGTTCAAAGAAGCTCATCGCATGGTGCAAGAAGATATTGTAAGTGAATTTGACATTAAGGGAAAAGGCCTAATGCATCATTTTCAACATCTAACTACTCATACAATTCTATGTTGACTTAAATTCAGATTTGGTACATCCTTCTTTATACAGGCAATTAATTGGTTCCCTTCTATATCTAGTCAATACCATGCATAGCATTGAACACATTGCATCGGTTCATTATTAAACCCCAAAAATTCATTGAAAGACTACAAATCATGTGCTTAGATACCTAAAGGGCACAATTCACTATGGTCGGAGGTATGTGAGAGCAATGTTGAAAAAGTCGCCGATTTTTCGGAAAAAAAAAAAATGAAAAAATTGCGAGTTTTTCCTCAGGTCGATTTTTCGGCGAGTAAAAATCGCAATTTTTTAAAATTTGAAAAAATCACGACTTTTTGGTAATTAGCGCGACTTAATGGAAAAAATCGTTCAGGATTTTTCACAGTTTTAAAAATTCAGTTTTTTTTTAAATTTGATGAGTTTTGTACATGTGACATTGATGTCAACAATACTAAATGGTAATGTTAAATTCATTTTCATTTTACTTAAATTTTTAACATTACCATTAATTGTTTCAGGATGTTTGAGAGTGGTTCCAACCTCATCGGACTTCATATGCAAAAAGTATACTTTTAGATCCCATTCAGAATTCAACAGACTTAATGGTTTTCAGGATTTCAGGATTCCAACGTTTCTAGTGGATTCTATCATGTATGTGGGTAAGGGATTGGAATTTAATGAAGCACATCAAACTCTCTATGTACCTTGATGTTGGTGGTGTCGATGCCTGATTGTTAAAGTTGATTGAATTCCTCTGTCGTGACCTTAATAAAAAATGTACCCTTCAGTCAAGCAAAATCACTTATTAAGCATGGGAAGCTCTTTCTACCTTATTTTAAGGCTTGGATTAAGAAGTTTCATCAAAATTGTAGGGCGTTAATTGATGTCCTTGGAGGATCAACTTCGAGATTGAAGGTAGAGGCAAGGTCTAGAGACTAGAGGTGGGGGAACATGGTGCTATTGATGAATATGATCTCAACATAGACAATGATTTTGATGGTTCAGTTTTTTCAATTTTGATTTAGATATGTATTGCACTTGGTGCCATTTTGATAATATTTTGTCTCTAATGGTTTGGAATCATAGCTTGGAATATTTAATATTTTTTTTTTTCTTTAAAATTGTAAAATTTTATGTATTTTTTTTGCAGTCTGAGTCATTGAAATGAAACCACTTTGAGTTATTTGCATCCACTACATCTATATATAAGCGCTTTCTCCATATTCATGTTCCAATGTGTTTATATGATGTTATTGTTGCATTATATGTTTAAAATTCTGAAAAAAAATGAATGTATTTTGTATTTTTTAATGTTTGCCGATTTTTCCCGATTTTTTTGCCGATGTTGCCGAGAAGTTGTATTCGGGACCCTTGCCGACTTTTTCAACATTGTGTGAGAGATGGTGAATTATTGTTGCATGGGTTTGTTGATTCTGACTAAGCAGGAGATGCAGGTGACAAGAAGATTACTTCAAGGCAATGCCTTGGTTCAGGATCATGAGTCTATCTTGAACATCTTAATTAACTTTAGGGTGTTATGTTATTATGTTATTTCCAAAATTAGAATATATTGTTTCATCTTAAGTCAGCAAAAAGTGTTCTTATAAAACATGAATTGATATATATTTGGAATGTGCTTTTTTAGCACAGTTTTCTAGAAATTGAGCCCATCACAGGAGACTAGAATAGGAGGGCACAGATCCCAAGAGGGCTTCAATGTCTTTGAGGCATATTTTCTTCTCTAGCATGCCTTTCCATGCAAGCTGTGTGCTAGGGCAGACTCAGGCCAACTTGATTGCAGCCCACGACCATCTACTTCAGTTATAAAAGTAGGGCATGGGAGCATTGTTGCTCATTCAGTTTTGTGTAAGTTTCAAATAGTGAAGCAATTTTCTGAGTTGGCAGTAGCAGATTTCTTTCCAAGTTAATATAAATGCTAAGTTAATAGGACATGGATACAGATCTGGATCCACAAGATGTTTGAAAAGCAAAGATCCAGATGTGGTGAGGAACATAAAGTACAAAAAAATTATAAAATATTTTGATAATTAAAAAAGATATACCATTATAGAGTTAAGAATCAAAACCATTCAGGGGCCACAATAGTGGAAGAGTAAGTTGTAAGCAAAACAGAGAGTTCTGATGCATAATACTATTAGCCATCCATGTACATACATGATAATTTGATAAGTGATAACCATCATTGATAATTTGATCATTTTGAAGACCATTTTTCAGCATGAACATGAATCAGGTCACCACGGAAGTTTTGTGAGCCGCACCCACATGTCCACATCAACAGTGAATAAAGTGGTTTTCTTGAAGGCTATGGCAGACCTAAATAACAATGAGGGTGAAGTGAACAACAATGTAACACATAAGAACAGATCAGACCTTGATCATAATCAAACCTTGAGATCTGCCCTTGAATCAGACTTTGAGAGCAGATCTTGACACAAGGATAGAATCAGACCTTGACCAAGAATGGGGTTTACGGTTTTAGCCTCTAGTCATTTAGGGTTTTGGGATTTTTTATTAAAAAATCAATTTTTGGGGGGATTCGTGGATCAAAAAAGCATTGGAAGTTTTGA
Organism: Larix kaempferi; assembly: GCA_027924585.1. Classification (NCBI taxonomy): domain Eukaryota; kingdom Viridiplantae; phylum Streptophyta; class Pinopsida; order Pinales; family Pinaceae; genus Larix; species Larix kaempferi. The sequence continues at coordinate 7,539,254 of BSBM01000532.1, read as the reverse complement.
AATTCACTTCAAAATTTCAGGACCCACTTTATTTTCCACAGGATTCATTTCATAAGCTTAGGATCCGTTTCCTTCTCCAAGGAATCTGCTTCAATGACAGATCCTAGTGGATCATAGGATCTGGATCCAAATACAACACACGGGTGGCAGATCCGGTAATACAGTAACTAGTGGATTGTAGGATCCAGATCCAAATACAACACATGGGTGGCAGATTCGGTAATACAGTAACTAGTGGATCGTAGGATCCAGATCCAAATACAACACATGGGTGGCAGATCCGGTAAAACAGTAAAGAAGCAATAGCAGGTTTGACAATCAGTTCCACTTCCGCTGTTCATACTTTTTTAGTGTGATGTGTTTCAGTTTGTGTGGCAGATCCGGTAAAACAGTAAAGAAGCAATAGCAGGTTTGACAATCAGTTCCACTTCCGCTGTTCATACTTTTTTAGTGTGATGTGTTTCAGTTTGTGTGTATAGATCAGATTGCAGTTTTGATAGTAGTTAAAGTTATCTAGCTGTTAGGTTTTTAAGTCTGTGCAGTAAACTGTTACAGTGAGCTGAAAATTTTAACTTAGACTTCTATATCTGGAACAGCATTCAAATTCTGGATCTGCTGCTGTCACTGCTGCCTCGTCACTGTGAGAAGGTAAAAACCCTAACATCATTCCCACCACTTATTACCACCAAAGTCTCATCTCATCAACTTTCTCTAATCATTGTTGTCACTCTACAACACTCGGCTACATATGCAATGCCACCGCCCCCCCCCCCCACAAAATCACCTAGATTTTCATTTTACAGAAATATAACATTTTCCATAAAGATGGTGTATAATTGTTTGGTTTATGTTGAATGAAAATGCTTCAGTTAATGGGTCGTGCACCTTGCAGTTATTAAGAATGCTCTATATTAGAATTTAGAGAGGATTTGCAGTGAATAATTGGGAAGCTTTCTTTGTTTGTTTAAATCAGAAGCACGCAGATTCATAGTGATGAGTTATGAGAAGTCTCTACAATGTTTCTTGATAAAAAAACATCTGCAAATCTTACCAAAAGTGAATTAAGTTGTTGCTCTGGTGCATTTTTTACTAGCATTTAACAACATGTATCACTCAAGTAGCCCATAAAGATGTCTTCAAAATCCTATATGCAGGAATAAGTTCATGCCATGTGGTGTTAAAGGTTTGCTCATTCAAACTCTGATGGCAGGCAGCAGGAAAATTAAAATCTTCAATATCAAGCATTTTCATATGTGTGCTTCACATGTGCCATGAAAGTGAAACAGGATATGCTGTGTTCATTCAAACTTTCAAACTCTGATGGTAGCAACAGGAAAATTAGAATCTTCAATATCAACCAATTTAATATGTGGATTTCACATGGTGCCATGAAACAGGATATGCTGTGTTCATTCAAATTCTAATGGTAGCAACAGGGAAATCAGAATCTTCAATATCAACCAATTTAATATGTGGGTTTCACATATACCATGAAACAGGATATGATCTCGGGTCTGAATTTATCAATCATTTAGTCAAAGAAGCATAGCTTGAATGGTTAAGCACTTGCTCTTGAATCTTTGCAAACACTAGTAACAAGTTCAGAAGTCAATAGATATTTGTTTCATGTCTTGATGATGGTGTCCAATGCCCTTGGAGAAGACACCCTAGCATAGGAAATGGGGCCTTGAACATCAAAACCTTGGTGAATTGATAGCTGAGCCAAATTTTCTAAAGGGACATTCTATGTTTAGACAAAGAGCCCAGACCTTGGAAATGCATTGTCGATGCTTGGCCATACTGTAGGTTAAAAGTTAAAACATTTTCATTCAGTCATGTGCAAATTATGCACATTTTAAAGCAGAAGTTTAACATGAAAACATTTTAAGCTGATTCACAAAATACAGAAGAGTCAACAGTTTCAGTTTGTAGTCTCGGGCTTGTATTTTGTCCAACTTTATAATGTGTTTCAGTAATTTCAAGTGTGTGCTATAAGAATGTGTGCATTGCCCAAGACTTCCATTGCTAAATGTACCAAAACATTTAAAAAGCAGTCGCAAATAACCTGAAGACCAGGACTGTCAGAAGCAATGAGAATTAGCAATCCTTTCTCCATCTCGCAATGCATACTTGATTTGGAACCTCCATGTAGACTTTTAACATTTTGTGCAGCAGGAGGAGAATATGTTGCAACCAAAACCGATGATGACACCTCATTTGCAGGTAGTGGCAAGTCATCAAGCAATGAATTGAACACACTGCCAAAGTAAATTATATCATCAGTTTCAAAACAGACCAAAGATTAAAAAATCTTTTAAAAGAAATGTCCTACAAGAACCAGAATAACACTTAAAAACCATGATTTAGGTCCAAGTTTGAGAAGTTTCATCATAATCCAAGTCATGATTTAGGTCCAAGTTTTAGAAGTTCCATCATAATCCAAGTCTTGATATATGCAAAAATAAAAGAATGAATTAAGTCTAGGGTAGGGGAATAAAATGCTAAGATTTTAATTTTTAACAATCAGTATTTATGACCATTTTTCACAGGTCGGTATCTGAACTAAATTATAATAAAGTATCAGATAATACATAATTTTAAAATACAAAGCACAAAATTCTTGAAGTACCTGCTCTTAACTTTTATCTTATTTTAAATGACAGTTGGAAATTGCCCTAAACCTAGGCATTAGGGTCATAATAAAACACAAACTATTGACTTCTATTGTGACCTAATTTTCAGCATTTTATTTTGGCTCAGACACTATAATGTCAATCTAGTCCTTAAATGCTATCCAGAACAACATTGAAGCATATCTAGGGAAGAGAATTTATATTGTAACTGATCCCTGGGATAATGAATTTTGAAAATACTAGTAGACACCCAGCACCAGTAATAGCAGTTCTATAATTAAGCCCTACAGTATAGACGTAAGAAAAGTCCAAACCTGGTATCTGAACTCCATTAGTATAAACATATGTATCTGATTAGACATAAATTTAAGATACAAACTTAGAAGGTGAATCTGTTGATCATATTTTTGTTACTTGGCCCTTCTCCTTATCATTTTGACAGGAAGTACTTCAAATGGTGGGTGACTCCAATTTGTGGAAAAAGATTACCCTGGTGGAATGCCTTGGATCCTGGATGTCAGATCCAATTGTCTTGAACCATAGAGCTCTCTCTTGTTATGTCCTATGAGGATTATGGCTCTGTAGAAATAAGATAATTTTTCATGAGATTAAAATGACGTCTAGGCTGGTGTCCCACAAAATTAGACTCTCGCAAAGAAGGGTGGAAGGCTCCGAAATTGAAGGCAGCAATGATACTCAAGGAACCAACCATCGATTACTCAAAAGCCTGGGGTTTCTTTGATGGTGCAAATCAAGGGAACTCTCGGTATGCATGGCACTGGGGCTGTATTTTATATAAATAATCATCATTCTTTCACTCTTAAATATGGTGCTGGGCATGGAACTATGGGTTCTGATCAAAGTTGCTGCAGATCAAGGTGTAAAGGACTTACAGATGACGGGGGACTCGATGATGCTGATGGATTAGTGTAATGAAAAGTGCCAGACTAAAAATCTGGCCCCATGCCCCATTATGCAGTATGAAGCAAATAAAATTATTGATTTTCCACAGGCATGGAGTTGAATCTTCTGAAATCCACGTTGATATGCCATGAAATCGAAGATGCTTTAGGGCAAGTTCTGTTTGGTATTTCCTTTCAATCCGATTCCTTTCAGTGAAGGTTTTAAATACCTTAGGTTCTTTCTTAAGCCTAAAGATTATTAGAAAAATGACCAGGGATGGCTGCTTAGTAAGATTGAAGCAAGGACAACACACTAGTGCAACAAGTAGTTATCCAATGGAGGCCAACTTACTTTGGTCAAATCGGTTCTGGAAGCAATTCCAGTTTTATGGCATGCACTAGCACATACTCCGAAAGGAGTAGTACAGAGGATTCAAGAGGCCTGTTGCAGATTTCTATGGTCTGGGCGTTAGTTTTTGTAGCTCGGCAGGTGCCATGTGAAAATTCTTAGCTCACCAAAACACAATTTTCCACCAAAACACAATTTTCCACGGGGACTCGTCCCCCAGGGTCGGGGGTGCGCCCCCCACGCTCCCTGTGCCCCGGGGACTTGGGGACTCCTGGCGAAACGTTTCCCAGCGTCCCCAAAATCAGGAAACTCTCGAAAACGCACAAGGGAGCGCATCCCCTGTTCTGCAGCGCACTCCGGTGAAGGGGGGCTCCCACACGCTCATTCTCAAAACTAGGGGGCTCCTAGACGCCCCCCGTGATTTTCCCAATTTCAGTTTAAAAATACGAAATTTTAATTTTAATTGTTGTTTTAGTCTCTATTTCAGACTTAATCTTTAGTAATTTACTATTTTAGCATGCAATATCACTGATTCAATTTTTCAATTAGAATGACCGAAATTAGAAATATGAATATCAAGATTCAAATGACAAATTTGAAAACGATCATGATGAATTGTGTAACGTGTTTGCATTATTAATTTGTTACATTCTAATTTACATTGTACAATGATGAATTTAGTATTTAGTATTTAGTATTTACTTTTAGTGATTTACATGGGATGGATCATTGAATTGTTATTGCTGGGATTTAACAATTTATAATATTAATTTTTATATTTTTTATTATGACCTGGACGTCCCCCCGTCCCCCCCAAATTTTGCTAAAATTTGGGGGTGGTCTCCACACGTACCCAATGTGCGTTTCCCCGCTCCCGCGTCCCGGAAACTTGGGGGAACATTGCCAAAACACGGTTACACTTTCGATCTTTTAATTTAACCAATAATTACATTAAATCACAATTACTAAAAAGATAAATGCACCACACTGATAAGCAACCATAAACAGAGAAAACCACAACACAAGATGTACCTTGGAAACCCCGGTCCTTCGGGTAAAAACCATCAAATGTTTGTCTTCTTCTTATTGCAGGATTTGGAGTGATGGCATCTAATATCTTGTTCGAGATGACATCGATGGATGAGGAACACAGATCTTCATATCAGAGTGCAACAAATGCAACCGAAAAGTCTTCTAGTTCAGAGGGAGCAACTGCAGCAGCAAAGGATATGTTTGATCCTGATGGATGCTTTTCTGGAAGCTCACTAAGAGTGAATGTTAGTTTTTGTATGTAGCTCAACAAGTACTTCTATGTTGGGGGTGTCTAGCAACATAGAAGGAGTCGAGGTGATACCTAGACATATAATGTAAAGGTGGATTTATAACACCTCATGTAAATGTTTTTTTATTTTTTATTTTGCCTATGGTATTATGTGTCCCATGGTATTGGTCCATGGTATTTACATGAGTGTGAGATTATAAAAGGAGCCTTATAGTAGGATCACAATCATAGGAGTAAAGGAGATCTTCTATAGTGGTCAAAATCACAGTTGCAAGAGACGGATTTCCTCTTGTACTAAGCAGTCTAGATCTTAGTTTGAGTAAATAGCCTTTCCAGGGAAAAGTCGCTTCTCTTTCGCCTATTGGATCCAAGGTGGATCTAGGGTTGTCTATCCAATTTGCAGATAGGACTTGGAACATCTTCCTGTGTGTTTTGGTCCAGATCCGGAGGGTTTATCCGGAGTACTACTATAGTGTTGTTATAATCAAATACTGCAATAAGAAGAAGACAAACATTTGTTCGTTTTTCCCCGAAGGACTAGGGTTTCCAGGGTACATCTTATGTTGTGGTTTTCTCTGTTTATGGTTGCTTATCAATGTGTTGCATCTATCTTTTCAGTAATTGTGAGTTAATGTAATTACTGGTTGGAGACCAACTTACTTTGGTCAAATCGATTATGGAAGAAATTCCGGTTTTATGGCATGCACTAGCGCATATTTCGAAATGAGTATTGTAGAGCATTCAGTGATCTGCTGCGGATTTCTATGGTTTAGGTGTTAGTTTTTGTATCTCGACAGGTACTTCTATGTTGGGGGTGTCTAGCAACATAGGAGCCGAGGTGATACCTAGACATATATTGAAAAGGTGGATTTATAACACCTCATGTAAATGTTTTTTTAGTTTTCCCATAGTATTATGTGTCCCATGGTATTGGTCCATGGTATTTGCATTAGTGTGAGATTATAAAAGGGGGCTTAGAGTAGGATCACAGTCATAGGAGTAAAGGAGATCACAGTCATAGGAGTAAAGGAGAAAGAAGAAGAACAGAAACATTTGTTGGTTTTTCCCCGAAGGACTGGGGTTTCCAGGGTACATCTTGTGTTGTGGTTTTCTCTGTTTATGGTTGCTTATCAATGTGTTGCATTTATCTTTTCAGCAATTGTGAGTTAATGTAATTAATTAAAAGATTGAAAGTGTAATCGTGTTCTGGTGAGCTAAGAATTTTCACACTAGGAAGGTGGAGTAAGACAAAATTCCTCTTGTAAAGTGACAGGTCCTAGCCAAGCCTATAGAGGCAGGCAGGTGGGGGTTAAAATATTTAAACATTTTGGGGATTTCTCTTGCAACATCTAATTCATGGAGGATTCTGACAAAAGAAAGTCTGTGTTGTAGAATCTTGGAGGTCAAATATATCAAACCAAGGTTCATTATGGACTGCATCAGGAATCCACAAAAGAGCATTAAGTCTGTGTCAAATCATTGGAAGGCAATGACTTTGGCTTTTCCAGTGGTTATAAAATTCCTTGCATAGTGAGTTAGTAACGATTCTCAAGTCTAAATTGGGTCTGACGCTATATAGGCTGCAAGGAGCCCTTTCTCGTGGAGCTATTGGTTGATTTTTTAAGCTAGTTCTTCTCTCTCAACTAGGTGGCTGAACCGATTGCAACAAATATCTGGTCACAAGGCTGGATTCAAGCTCAGAATCTAGGTTTGGAGGGACCTCATGCACACAGATGGCAAGGATATGTCAATGGTTTGGTTCGAGATCACATCAGATTAAAAAGGATGATCCAAATACACATGTATAGGCTTTCAATAAAGTAGGTGGAAAGTATTTGGTCGTTCAGGATACAAGGCCCTTAACTGACCAAGAGGATCAGGGTCAGTCCTTGTGGTGTAAACAAGTTTAGAAGCTTGGGGCTCCCAAGAAGACTCATATATATATTCCTTTGGCTAGCCCTAAAAAACAAAGTTTGAAGTATATGCCTTTTATTTCAAGAGGCAGGGGAAACGAGGTCCTGCAATATGCCTTTTATGTTGAACAGTTGATGAATCAATCCTCCATTTGTTGAAATGCGATACAAAGGCATTTCATTTGCTCATATCTACAGGGAGCTTAACCAAGAAGCTGATCATTTATCTAAGGAAGCCTTCCATTTAGCTCAAGGATGCCTATCCATAGAGGAAGTGAAGAATGTAGTCTCTTCCATCCTCCTTTCTCACCTATAGTCTTTCTCCGTTGTAGCAGTATTGTTGCTGATTAGCTCTTCCTTTAGTTTCTTTGCTGAATACTTTGAGTCCTGTAAAGCCTCTGTGGGGGGGGGAAATGCATTTGTCTTTGTATATCAGGTTATCAAGCAGAACTCCAATGGTATCTCTGGTTTGCAGATCGGGATTAAGAACAGAATTATTACTGTATTTTGGGTTTGTTTCTCAATTTTAGTTTTTCTTAAATATTCTAGAGCAACAGAAGATCTGGATGGTGCAATCCTTGATTCTGAAAAGGCCATTCTGTTGACTTATACCAGACAGTCTCAAGGTTTTTGGTCTCTCTCAGGTTGGCAATGCCTTGCACACACATCAAAAATGTAATTTTCATTCTTCTTAAATAAAAATTACAATTTTTTTCCGTGGGAAAAAAATTGTATCACTACAATCAAACCCTAGGATATGTAAATAAGAGAATTAAATAAAAGCTGACATCAGAAAAAATGATGACATTTTCAAACCTGAAAAACAAGTGGAAACTCCTCTCAGGTAATATGGCTTTCCTGAAGCCCTGGGATATTGAAATATGAGAAAGAAATTAAAGCTGGCCTCGGTTAAATTACACTGACATTTTAAAAACTGAGAAGCAGAATTGAACCCTGATACATGAATTTTAGAAAATGCTAGTGGTATCTCAGCTCAGGTAATAATGCTTTCACGAAGCCCTGGAATATGGAAATGATTGACATTTTCAATAAGTGGAGAAGGAAAAATTGAAACCTGGGACGTCCATTTTGAAAATGCTAGTGGAAACTCGCCTCAGGTAATAACAATGCTATAATCAACCCCTAGAATATGTAAATAATAGAATTAGATTCAAGTTGGCCTCAGATAAAGGCCCTCAAATACATAAATAATAGAATTAGATTCAAGTTGGCCTCAGATAAAGGCCCTCAAATACATAAATAATAGAATTAGATTCAAGTTGGCCTTGGAGAAAAGGATGATATTTTCAAACCTGAGAAGCAAAAATTAAACCCTGGGACATGAATTTTGAAAATGCTCGTGGAAAATCAGCTCAGATAATAATGCTTAAATGAAGACCTAGAATATGGAAAAATGAGAATGAAATTAAAGCTAACATGTGATAAAATGATAACATTTTAAAAATCAAAACCTGTGAAGTAAAATTGAAGCCTAGTATATCTAAATAAGAGAATTAAATTAAAGTTGACCTTAGAAAAAATGATGGCATTTTCAAGCCTGATAAGCAAAATTGAACCCTGGGACATGAATTTTGAAAAAAGCCCTAGAATATGGAAAAATGAGATTAAAATTAAAGCTAACCTGAGATAAAAAGATGACATTTTAAAAATCAAAACCTGGGAAGCAAAAGTGAAGCCCAGTATATGTGAATTAAATTAAAGCTGACCTTAGTAAAAATGATGACGTTTTCAAGCCTGATAAGCAAAATTGAACCTCGGGCCGTGAAATTTGAAAATGGTGGTGGAAACTCGGTTCAGGTAAAAACATGCTATAATCAAACCATGGGATCCATAAATAATAGAATTAAACTGGAGCTGGACTCGGAAAAAAGGACCACATTTTCGAACCTCGGAATAAAAATCGAGCCCTCCTCGGACGCAAATTTTGCAAATGCTAGTGAAAATACGGTCTTTAGGGAATAATACTTAAATCAAGGCCTGGAATATGAAAAAAATAATAATGGTATTAAAGCTCGCCTGAGATAATATGATAACATTTTCGAACCTGGGAAGCAAAATTGAAACTTAGGATGTGAATTTTAAGAATGCTAGAGGAAGCTCAGCTCAGGTAATTGTTTTTAAAAAAATATGAAAGCTAGCCTCAGAAAATATGATGACATTCTCGAACCTGAAAAACAAAATTGAACCCTAGAACGGTAGCAGAAACTCGTCTCGTACGCAATCAAGACCTGGGATACGGAAATAACACGATTAAATTAAAGTTTGACTCAGACCCAAAAAAAGTTCAAAATATTCGCACCTGAGAAGCAAAATTGAATTTAATCTCCGTCACAAACGGAGAAAAGATAACGATTCTGAAAATTTTAGCAGCAAATTAACTTAACAGAAATCGAACCCTGAATAAACAAAAACAGCGTGTAACTGTTATGTAATTAAACGAGCCTGAAGTAATGCGTTAGGCATGTGAGGCATTACTCGCTGCGTAGTCGAAGATGTCTGGCGATGGCACTGACAGCAGCTCGGGATGCCTTTCCCAGGCACCGGAATACATCTAACATGCACGGTGGCGAAGCATCTCCTTCGTCTGTTGGCCTGCAAGAATTATAATTTTCGTTAAAACAAAACCCTTACTTACCCCGACGCCCATTCATAATCATCATGATCATCATACATAGATGTCGATTTAAGAGATATGGAATGCACATATGGAATGGAGTGTTATAATGTGAATGAATAATAAAAAGAATGCCATGATGTATGATGAATGGGCGAATAAGGGAGTCATGGGGATATGAGGCCAGGCTGCTTGTATTAGTAGTACTACCTTCCAGCACGATACAAATGAGCCCCGCCGCGGGCAGCAGGGGCATTGGTCGGTGGACCGTAGCCCGGCTGGAGTTTGGAGGCCCAATTGGTCGCCTGCGCCCTGGTCCGGAAGTAGAGCTTGGCGGATTCGAGCGCGCATCTGAGCAACGCAGAATCCTCGACCCCGAGCTCTATGACCGCCGCGTTGTGTCTCGTCAGGGAATTCGACAGTGCCTCCACAGCCTTGGTGTAGGTGAGCGTGGGCGCCCCATCGTCTGGGAGGATGTCCGAGAGCTTTATTCTGGACAGCGTGGCGGACGACGACGATGGAGGCAGCAGTTGTGGTGGTGGTGGCGCCGCCGCCGCTGCTGCGGCCGCGGCCGCTTCAGAGGAAGGATGATTGTGCTGCTGCTGCTGAGGATGCGCCGCTGCGAGTGGCTCAGGATTTAGCATGTGCGTTGGCCGGGAAGATGAGGTATGGGGAACGAGTCCCAGGGAGAGCGATGAGGCGGAGAGGCCCTGGTGATGGGGATGATGATGGTGGGGATGAGTAGGAGGCTGCGGTAGCTGCTGCTGCTGGTGGTGCGACTGCAGAGGAGGAGAAGGGGATGGGTTTGGCCCCTGTGGAGCCATGGTAGACATCTGCTGCATCATGAAAAATCATCTCATCTCATCCTCATCTAAACTCTAGTCACTCAAACGCCATGACCATTCATGCTCATTCATGCCCGTTCACCCCCATTCCATCATAAATAAATTAAAACCCCTCAAAATCCAAATCAAAACTGATCTTATTTTTTTCTCTGGTGAAGACCAGGTTTTTGCATTTGCATCAAAAAACCCAGACGGATATTTTCTCTGATCGCGGAAACAAAAACCCCGGAAACATAGAAAATGATTCCCGCTGCCGCTAGGGTTTTAAATAAAGCAAGCGCTCCGATAAGCCAATCAATCAAATCGGTCTAGGGTTTCGATTCGATCCCCTCCCTGCTGCTGCTAAACCGCTGTTTTGCTTTGCTTTACTCGCTCGCTCGCCCTTTTGCTTTTTCTCTCTCTTCTGACCCCTCCGTGTATGGGCATCATCCTCCTTCCATGTATGCATATGCCAGATGCCCATTCATGCCCCTATGCCGTCATCACCGCCATGGCTTCATGTGCAAGTGCGCTGCCACGTGGCATAGTCATCGTCATGGCCTTGCAGGTACATGCGGTATGGTGATGTTTGTTGGGGTCGATGGGCATCCATGACAAATTACCTCATGGTGGAGCCGGAAGCGTACGTGGCCCCCACCGCGGATCCTCGTAGCGCCCGTGTGCTTTGGGAGTAAATAGCGGCGGAATTTAATTCAACTTTACATGCGATTTGAATGGCATGCAACGTCCGCGACTAATGTTTGAATCATTTGCCGTCTATGTTGTACTGAGGGCGATGCGAATTAACTTATATTAAATGCTTCTCGGTCGGCCAACCGAATTTGCTTTAAAATATATTCCAAGTATATCTGCTAACTTCGCATTGAAAAATACTAAAATCCTAAGATTCTCCACATTTACTAAATTGTTGATTTAATTATTTATTTATTATAATATAATATAATATATGTGAGATTAAATATATCCAATTAATTTAATATTTACTGATTTAATCCTTTATATTTGATATTTAATATTTCCAATTAATTATTTTTATAGGTGTTTATATCTTAGAATTTGGGGTGGATTAATATCTATGTTTTTCCTAGATTAAAGGAGGATGAGACAAGCTTATAGTCGTTCAAAATTCTAAATAAACAATTAATATATATACATATAATAATAACTTATTGTTAATACATGGATAAATGGAATCATTCATGGATAACACATAGTGACAAACAAGTACAACTCATTTAACTAGAGAAGGTAACATGTAGGTGAGATATTATCAAAAATAACTAGTAGTTGATGCATGGGGATAATTGGTAGCTAATGCATGGATAACTCTTCGCTGAGTAAGAGATAACTTATTACTTATTTGTGACACTTAACTTGGCATATGAGTGTTCACTAACCACAAGTTAAGTGGTTGTGCTAGTTATACATTAAATTTAACATGAGCATCGAGTGTATATGTTATTTTTACTTATGTTAATATTTGAATTTATTGTAGACAAATTTTAGCAAAATTTTAAATCACATAATCCAATCCAAGTAAGAGTATACTTTAAAACCCATATAACAATTAGACTATTACTTATTTTGATATGCATTTTATTTCTGTAAATTATTAAATCTCTAAATTATTGTTGAAATTTTACATTTAATTTTAAAAGTAAGAACATACTTGACATTTTCTTCTTTATGAATCAACTCTTTTATATATATACTCTTTTACATGATGATTCTGAGATCAAATTTGGTGTATATATATATATATATATATATATATATATATATATATATATATATATATATAATTTTCTTGTTTTGTGGTTTTTAAGGTGAACCCTTATTAAATAAATAAGAGTCATCTTATGAGGACAATGTCATGGGCCTAGGCTTTTTCTATCCCTCTCGAACGTTCCATATCGTCTGAAAGCCTAAACACGTGCAGCACCAGCATGATATTGCTAGTTGGGCTTGGCTATCAACCGCAAGTATTACCTGGACTACGCCTTATTGAAACCAGCCTGACTAAACCTGCATCAGACACCATCGAGTTCGTTTCACTGTAGACGCTGCATCATCAATCCTTGAGGATGCCTCAAGGGTGTTGTCCCTGTAGCCTATCAAGTCCAACCACATGCTAACATATTGATGTGTCCCTGTAGCATCCATCAACGCAGATTATTCTAACCAAGTGTTACGCTTACACAAGCTAGGGATTCTTCACATCATCCTCATTGTTCCTCCTAACGATCCAACACGCTAGTACATTGTCTTGTCCGACTAAGGCTATGACCAACAGTCAGCCACCAAGGCTACCAAATTTCTTGTGAAATGCAGGGTCGTGACATTCTCCCCCACTTAAAGATAATGACGTCCTCGTCAACGCAATGCAGCTCAAAAGGGGCCTCCAATGAAAGGGGCGTTGGTGGTGAAGAGACACTTCCGCGTTTGTCGAAACCGAACATGGGCTCTGATACCATTTGTCACGAGCCTAGGGTTTTTCTATCCCTCTCGAGCGTCCCATACCGTCCAAAAGCCTAGACACACACGGCACCAGCGTGATATGCCTTAACATAAAGAGAAGATGGGTAGAGCGTCCATTCTAAATCTAAACTTCTAAAAGATATAAGTAATGGCATGATCACCTGATTTAACACTACAAGCAAGAAGAAAGAGAAGGTGAAATTTTAAATATTTGGGATCTAATACTTGAAGGTGCCTAAGGGAACAAAGTTGCACTTAAAAATATTTACACCATAAAATTCAAACAAAAAAAGTCATATCCAAGTAATTTTATATGAATTTACTTTTTATGAACTGTTTGATTAATTTTTATATTAAATTTGCAAAAAAAAACCTTCAAGAAACATAAAATCGATTTATATGTTTTAAATTAAAATAATTGTAAGTAACTTAGGCACTCCTGTCAGATAACTCTCGAATTCAATTTTTCATCAAGCAAAATCTTTTATTTATACATTGTTTTGACTATTGCTTTCAACCTTCCAATAACTCTTTAGATTCCTACGAAGACTCTTCATCTCCTTATTCAGTTACATTATTTACAATATTTACAAATGGAACCATAATCCCGTAGGATTAGGTTTTCAACATTCCTCCCCTTAATCCGAGAGGGGTGTTTGTAAGTTTGAGTATGGTTCTAAATTTTTCAAACTTTTCTCATCCAAACGTTTTGGTGAAGATGTTTGCAATTTGTTCATTCATGAAACAATGTCGTAAATGGATTGTTGTAGATGAACAATGTCGAGTGTCTATGTTATTTTTACTTATATTATTATTTGAATTCATTGTGGACAAATTTTGACAAAAATTTAGATTGCATAATCCAATCCAAGTGGGAGTATACATTAAAACCAATATAACATTTAGAGTATTACTTATTTTGATGTGTATTTTATTTTTATAAGTTATTAATATCTCTAAATTATTGTTGAAATTTTACATTTAATTTTAAAAGTTTTGATCTATTATGAAGCTTTTTTTACTCATAATTGTGATGAGGAAAACTACATACCCGTCATTTTCTTCTTTATGAATCAACTCTTTTATATATATAATATATATATACTATTTTACATGATGATATCGAGATCAAATTTGGTCTATTGGATCTTAAAGAATATATATATATTTTAATAATTTCCTTCTTGTGTGGTTTTTAAGGTGAACCCTTATTAAATAAGAGTCATCTTATGAGAACAAAGCCTTGAAATAAAGAGAACATGGGTGGAGGGTCCATTCTAAATCTAAACTTCTAGAATATATAGGTGTTAGCATGATCACTTGATTTAACACTATGTGCGAGAAGAAAGAGAAGTTGAAAATTTAAATATTTGGGATCTAATACTTGAGGATGCCTAAGGGAACAAAGTTTCACTCAAAAGATTTTTCACCATAAAATCCATGAATTGTTTGATTAATTTTTACTAAGTTTGAGAAGTTTCATTTATGATGAAACTTCTCAAACTTAGTGGTTTGATTTACTTTTTATGAATGGTTTGATTAATTTTTATATTAAATTTGAAAGAAAAAAACCTTCAAGAAACATAAAATCGATTTATATGTTTTAAATTAAAAGAATTGTAAGTAACTTAGGCACTCTTGTCAGATAACTCTCGAATTCAATTTTTCATTAAGCAAAATCTTGTATTTATACATTTTTTTGACTATTGCTTTCAACCTTCCAATGACTCTTTTGATTCCTATAGAGACTCTTCATCTCCTTATTCAGTTACATTATTTACAATATTTACAAATGGAACCATAATCCCATAGGATTAGGTTTCCAACATTCCCCCCTTAATCCGAAGGGGTGTTTGTAAGTTCAAGCATGGTTCTATTTTTTTTCATTTTTTTCTCGTCCAAACTCTTTGGTGAAGATGTCTGCAATATGCTCGTTCATGGAACAATGTCATAGATGGACTGTCTTGGCCTCTGCATGATGTCGAATCAAATGGTATTTCGTGTTGATATGCTTGGTTTGATCATGGAATCTGCTTAAATATTGTAACTTCGAAGAATATTCTATTGTATTTTATTATTGTAAATTATTCGGAGATGTTTTATTCCTCCATCGGGATGTTTGGTCATCATAGAGTCATGAGGTAAATCCTCCCATGTAAGTCGAGACAATAGATCCCCTAGAGTCAAATGTAATGGGGTTTTTAAGTCCCCTAGAGGAGTCGGCCCAGTCAGCATTAGTTGAGTGGTAAATTTAGTTGAGGCCGACATGTCAAGTTGTAAAATTAAAGTAGAAGTGAATGTATAAATAGAGAGCTAGGCTCTCTCATTTATTCATTCATTCACACACACACTCACTTGTGGATTGCGCATAGGAGAGGGAGGGAGATATCTGCAAAGGAGAAGGAGCTCTTGCTTTGGGGTTTTGTCTTTGTACTTTTGATCATCTATATTGAGGAATTTTTTATGGGTTTTCTTCCCCTAGAGGGTTTCCCAGGATAAATTTGTGTATCTTGTGTTTATGTTGTGATTGTTATTCTTTCAATGATCTTGTATATGCTATTGTTGTGAAATTGAATTGAACACTCATGTTATCTATCTTAGCATATAGAATCTTAACATGGTATCAAAGCTATCATGAAGGAAGGCAATGTATAGAATTTACGACACTTGTTTCACTTGAGACAATTTGAAAGCTAGGGCTTTGTATAGCAAAACCTAGTCATCGTGGAACTTTTGCTATAAATCACTTTTGGTGAAGGTTCAGGATCTAAAACTTGGACAGGCCGAAGATGACATGTTCTTGTACCTTGTGTCCTAGTTTCAGCCTCATATTCATTGTACTTTGTGAGATGTGATCCGTACAAGTTAGGGTTTCTGCCTCTTCCAAAATGCAGCCCTAAACAGGTTACCTAGGAAAAAAGGTCATATCTCAAGCTAGGAAGCTCCAAATGGAATTTTGTAAAAATTGACAGTTAGGGAACGAACTGTAGTTTCACAGGTCCGAGTATCAGAGGCCGAAGTTGCAACAGCGACACGTGGCACTCCATACAAGTTCGCTATGCTGTTTCATCCCATAAATAGGTGACCTGGGGAAAAAGGTCATATCTCGGGCTAGGAAGCTCCAAATGGAATTCCGTAAAAAGTGACAGTTAGGGAACGGACGTTAGTTTCACAGGTCCGAGTATTAGAGGTCGAAGTTAAAACAGTGACATGTGGCACTCCGTACAAGTTCGATATTCTGTTTCATCCCATAAACAGGTCATGTTGGGAAAATTAGCATATCTCTTTCATGGAGAATCCAATGAAGCTAACATATGTGGGGTTGGACAGATGACAGGTCAGGATACCAAAGGACGAATTTTCAGACCCTGAGGATCCGAAATTTCAAAGATACACCAGAAACAATAAGGCACATATGAAATAGCTCAACGAAGGAAATCAAAGAAGAGGAGGAAGAAGCTCTCACTTAGGGTTTTCAGTTTTTTAGGTATGGCATGACCTGATACAATGTTGGAGACACCTGATGCTGCAACATTGGAAACTTTGAAAATGGATTTGGAATCCATTCATCATAGATATTAATCTTCCATCAAAATGTTGTGGGAGGAAGGAGATTGAAAACTAGGGTTTCCAAGTAAGAAGAAACCCTAGCAAAGTTGGGAGACTCATAGGGCAGCAATGAAGGAGGTTTAAATGGCACTGATATTCTATCATCCTAGCACCATGAACATATATAAGATGTTTACAAGTGATA
The DNA here is from genome assembly GCA_027924585.1 of Larix kaempferi. Lineage (NCBI taxonomy): Eukaryota > Viridiplantae > Streptophyta > Pinopsida > Pinales > Pinaceae > Larix > Larix kaempferi. Next base: position 7,522,463 of record BSBM01000532.1, on the reverse strand, counting down.
TACCTTGGATGATTAGGGTTTTACCCTTATATAGAAGACTACAAGCAATCTCGACAGGTATGACTTGAGGAGATGCAGGTATGTTTTGAAATGTGTTTAATTTATTTGATGATTAAGTTCATGATATGTTTGTCTTCATATTATTGAAGTTAGTACAATCATGATTAATTTTAGATTTGTCTGATCACCTTAGTAAAAGTATGAATGCATGTGAATGATAGAAGACATTCATTGATTAGGGTTATGACACTTATGATTGTACTAATGCACTTGTGGTGTTGTATGAGGATGTTGTTGTCTGCTAACATGAAAGGTACATCAAGAAAGACAAATCAAGTTCTAGATCAAGAATATATGACCATGGTGACACGAAGACAAAGACTCATCCATATTCTTTGATCACATAGAAGCTCTACTTATGAGGTATGTATGATTTGGTTTTACTATGCTTAACTTATGAGATATGCAGGTTACTAGCACAAGGTCTATAAATCATTGAAGAGAACAAAGAAGATATTGTTTGAGTATGTTAGACATAACTAGCAAGCATGCTAATCCAGTAATTCAAACAAAAAAAGTCATATCCAAGTAATTTTATATGAATTTACTTTTTATGAACTGTTTGATTAATTTTTATATTAAATTTGCAAAAAAAAACCTTCAAGAAACATAAAATCGATTTATATGTTTTAAATTAAAATAATTGTAAGTAACTTAGGCACTCCTGTCAGATAACTCTCGAATTCAATTTTTCATCAAGCAAAATCTTTTATTTATACATTGTTTTGACTATTGCTTTCAACCTTCCAATAACTCTTTAGATTCCTACGAAGACTCTTCATCTCCTTATTCAGTTACATTATTTACAATATTTACAAATGGAACCATAATCCCGTAGGATTAGGTTTTCAACATTCCTCCCCTTAATCCGAAAGGGGTGTTTGTAAGTCTGAGTATGGTTCTAAATTTTTCAAACTTTTCTCATCCAAGCGTTTTGGTGAAGATGTCTGCAATTTGTTCATTCATGAAACAATGTAGTAAATGGATTGTTGTAGATGAACAATGTCAAGTGTCTATATTATTTTTACTTATATTATTATTTGAATTCATTGTGGACAAATTTTGACAAAAATTTAGATTGCATAATCCAATCCAAGTGGGAGTATACATTAAAACCAATATAACATTTAGAGTATTACTTATTTTGATGTGCATTTTATTTTTATAAGTTATTAATATCTCTAAATTATTGTTGAAAATTTACATTTAATTTTAAAAGTTTTGATCTATTATCAAGCTTTTTTAACTCATAATTGTGATGAGGAAAACTACATACCCGTCATTTTCTTCTTTATGAATCAACTCTTTTATATATATATAATATATATATATACTATTTTACATGATGATACTAAGATCAAATTTGGTCTATTGGATCTTAAAGAATATATATATATTCTAATAATTTCCTTCTTGTGTGATTTTTAAGGTGGACCCTTATTAAATAAGAGTCATCTTATGAGGACAAAGCCTTAAAATAAAGAGAAAATGGGTGGAGGGTCCATTCTAAATCTAAACTTCTAGAATATATAGGTGTTAGCATGATCACTTGATTTAACACTATGTGCGAGAAGAAAGAGAAGTTGAAAATTTAAATATTTGGGATCTAATACTTGAGGATGCCTAAGGGAACAAAGTTTCACTCAAAAGATTTTTCACCATAAAATTCATGAATTGTTTGATTAATTTTTACTAAGTTTGAGAAGTTTCATTTATGATGAAACTTCTCAAACTTAGTGGTTTGATTTACTTTTTATGAATGGTTTGATTAATTTTTATATTAAATTTGAAAGAAAAAAACCTTCAAGAAACATAAAATCGATTTATATGTTTTAAATTAAAAGAATTGTAAGTAACTTAGGCACTCTTGTCAGATAACTCTCGAATTCAATTTTTCATTAAGCAAAATCTTTTATTTATACATTGTTTTGACTATTTCTTTCAACCTTCCAATGACTCTTTTGATTCCTATAGAGACTCTTCACCTCCCTATTCAGTTACATTATTTACAATATTTACAAATGGAACCATAATCCCGTAGGATTAGGTTTCCAACATTCCCCCCTTAATCCGAAGGGGTGTTTGTAAGTTCGAGCATGGTTCTAATTTTTTTCATTTTTCTCGTCCAAACTCTTTGGTGAAGATGTCTGCAATATGCTCATTCATGGAACAATGTCGTAGATGGACTATCTTGGCCTCTGCATGATGTCGAATCAAATGGTATTCCGTGTTGATATGCTTGGTTTGATCATGGAATCTGCTTAAATATTGTAACTTCGAAGAATATTCTATTGTATTTTATTATTGTAATTTATTCGGAGATGTTTTATTCCTCCGTCGGGATGTTTGGTCATCATAGAGTCATGAGGTAAATCCTCCCATGTAAGTTGGGACAATAGATCCCCTAGAGTCAAATGTAATGGGGTTCTTAAGTCCCCTAGAGGAGTCGGCCTAGTCAGCATTAGTTGAGTGGTAAATTTAGTTGAGGCCGACATGTCAAGTTGTAAAATTAAAGTAGAAGTGAATGTATAAAAAGAGAGCTAGGCTCTCTCATTTATTCATTCATTCACACACACACTCACTTGTGGATTGCGCATAGGAGAGAGAGGGAGATATCTGCAAAGGAGAAGGAGTTCTTGCTTTCGGGTTTTGTCTTTGTACTTTTAATCATCTATATTGAGGAATTTTTTATGGGTTTTCTTCCCCTAGAGGGTTTCCCAGGATAAATTTGTGTATCTTGTGTTTATGTTGTGATTGTTATTCTTTCAGTGATCCTGTATATGCTATTGTTGTGAAATTGAATTGAACACTCATGTTATCTATCTTAGCATATAGAATCTTAACATGGTATCAGAGCTATCATGAAGGAAGGCAATGTATAGAATTTACAACACTTGTTTCACTTGAGACAATTTGAAAGCTAGGGCTTTGTATAGCAAAACCTAGTCATCGTGGAACTTTCGCTATAAATCACTTTTGGTGAAAGTTCAGGATCTAAAACTTAGACAGGCCGAAGATGACATGTTCTTGTACCTTGTGTCCTAGTTTCATCCCATATTCGTTGTACTTTGTGAGATGTGATCCGTACAAGTTAGGGTTTCTGCCTCTTCCAAAATGCAGCCCTAAACAGGTTACCTAGGAAAAAAGGTCATATCTCGAGCTAGGAAGCTCCAAATGGAATTTTGTAAAAATTGACAGTTAGGGAACGGACTGTAGTTTCATAGGTCCGAGTATCAGAGGTCGAAGTTGCAACAGTGACACGTGGCACTCCATACAAGTTCGTTATGTTTTTTCATCCCATAAACAGGTGACCTAGGGAAAAAGGTCATATCTCGAGCTAGGAAGCTCCAAATGGAATTTCGTAAAAAGTGACAGTTAGGGAACGGACGGTAGTTTCACAGGTCCAAGTATTAGAGGCCGAAGTTAAAACAGTGACATGTGGCACTCCGTACAAGTTCGATATTCTGTTTCATCCCATAAACAGGTCATGTGGGGAAAATTAGCATATCTCTTTCATGGAGAATCCAAAGAAGCTAAAATATGTGGGGTTGGACAGATGACAGGTCAGGATACCACAGGACGAATTTTTAGACCCTGAGGATCCGAAATTTCAAAGATACACCAGAAACAATAAGGCACATCTGAAATAGCTCAACGGAGGAAATCAAAGAAGAGGAGGAAGAAGCTCTCACTTAGGGTTTTCAGTTTTTTAGGTATGGCATGACCTGATACAATGTTGGAGACACATGATGCTGCAACATTGGAAACTTTGAAAATGGATTTGGAATCCATTCATCATAGATATTAATCTTCCATCAAAATGTTGTGGGAGGAAGGAGATTGAAAACTAGGGTTTCCAAGTAAGAAGAAACCCTAGCAAAGTTGGGAGACTCATAGGGCAGCAATGAAGGAGGTTTAAATGGCACTGATATTCTATCATCCTAGCACCATGAACATATATAAGATGTTTACAAGTGATATACCTTGGATGATTAGGGTTTTACCCTTATATAGAAGACTACAAGCAATCTCGACAGGTATGACTTGAGGAGATGCAGGTATGTTTTGAAATATGTTTAATTTATTTGATGATTAAGTTCATGATATGTTTGTCTTCATATTATTGAAGTTAGTACAATCATGATTAATTTTAGATTTGTCTAATCACCTTAGTAAAAGTATGAATGCATGTGAATGATGGAAGACATTCATTGATTAGGGTTATGACACTTATGATTGTACTAATGCACTTGTGGTGTTGTATGAGGATGTTGTTGTCTGCTAACATGAAAGGTACATCAAGAAAGACAAATCAAGTTCTAGATCAAGAATATATGACCATGGTGACATGAAGACAAAGACTCATCCATATTCTTTGATCACATAGAAGCTCTACTTATGAGGTATGTATGATTTGGTTCTACTATGCTTAACTTGTGAGATATGCAGGCTACTAGCACAAGGTCTATAAATCATTGAAGAGAACAAAGAAGATATTGTTTGAGTATGTTAGACATAACTAGAAAAGCATGCTAATCCGGGTATGTTTTCCTATATCGAGTAAGAATCCTACTTTGTGTTAGGATCTTGGATAAGTATACTTTTGTATGATTGATAATGATTATTCTTGAAGTTAGAAGTTTAAGTAATCAAGGACTTATGCATATTATGTTTCTTAGTTTGATTAATGATATGACAAACTAGAAGATTCCTATGGTCAAATAAGAATATTCGTGAGTAAAAGAAGTACTCCCTGAAACCTTGAATACTAACGCTGTGTATGAAATGATCATGACCATACATGTTTAAGATTATTTAGGATTATAATGTTTTGATAGTATTGAGATTATACTAATGAATGTATGATTATGTATGAGATCTTGAGGATGACACAATGATGAAACCAGTGCACATTTAAGGGTGCATAGTGCTAATCCAGGATGGATAGAAGTTCAAAGACATATAATCAGAGATCAAGAGGGAGGCAACCACACAAAGATAAAATATAAGTATTTGAGTTGTTATTAGAATTAATTCTTGAATCTCTAAATAGTTAATGATATTGCTCGTAATAGTTGTATGCATATTTGTATTCCTAGAATTAGGAAATGTATCATGCATAGTGTAAGCATCCATATAGCATTGAACAATATACTTCTAATATGCATATGATGGGTAAGTTGGACAAACATTCCATTGTTGCTTGTCTAGAATGAAAGCCCTTTGCTAACATGATGGGAGCTATGCACGCTCTTGATAGTTTGTTCTGGTAGAGATGGAAGGCATCTAGATAGCCATTGTATGCATACAGGATATGGAAAAGTGTTGTGCCAAAGTATTGGTCAAGATAGTTGCATAACTATGTGAATCATATCAGTATGCATAATAGGTTATCATTGAAATGTCAACATGATTTGATGATTATGAAGTGTTACTAATCATGTAATTGAATTTGATTTGTAGGAAAGATCGTGTGCTATGATCTACAAAAGAAGGATGATGAACACTTGTTCCAAAGAACAAGTGATGACTGTTCAACAAGAAGACTTACAAATCAAACATACTATAGAAGTACAAAGCAAGGCTCGTGGCTAGAGGATTCTCTTGGACAGAGGGAGAGGATCATGATGAGATGTTTTCTCCAATGGCTAGACACACTTCTAGAGATAGATTACACCCATGGATGACAAGACCGTTCTCTTGAATGGTGTAATTGAAGAAGAAGTGCATATCGAGCAAACTCCCAAGATCTGAAAGAGAATCACATGATTGAAGAAGGCTTTGTACGGGTTCAATAGGTACTCAGGATCAATAGTCATTTGAAAAGCTTGATGATCACCACGGGTGATGCGGATTTCAACCTTTGCTACAAGGTTGAAGATGGTTGCTATATACAAATGACATGCTTCTCTCAGATGGATGCAAGAAGGAACTCACCATAGAGTTCGAGTGATCTTGAGGCTCATATCAGTAGACCCATCTGATGGGAGATGGCACGGATAGATATGCAGAAGATCACTCAATGCAGAGTGTGCATGATGTTCAGTCGGAGAGGGAGGACAATACTCAAATGTAGAAGACTCCACTTCAGAGGGAGTAGATCTCAGAGTTAAAGCATCTTGACATGATTATTGTGATTAGATATGTGGCTGAGATCATATGAGATTTTTCCTTAGCCAAGGAAAATGTGAAGTAGAGATCTGGGATGATGGACAGTGGTTTCTACAGTTTACAGACAGATGACTGGTTCATTGATGTATTTAACGAATACTAGGCCATATATATGCTTTGTTGTAAACACCCTGAGTTAGTATCTAGTTGAGCCTAGACATGTTCACTTGGTAGCTGCAAAGCATGTGATGAGGTACTTGAAAGGTATGATAGACTTTGTTCTATACTATGTTGGAGATCATGACTACATATTGTATGGTTATACAGATGCAGATTGGGTTGGAAGTGTCTCAGACAAAAAGAACACCTCACATGGATGTTATTGTATGGGATCCACCATGATCTCATGGTTTAGCAGGAAGCAGTCCAGTGTTGCTCTCAGCACAAGTTGAAGCAGAGTATATAGCAGCTTATTTTGCTAAGTTGTGAAGCCATATGGCTCTGAAAGTTGATGTCAGGTCTATTTGACCTGGAGTTGGATACCACGGTGATTCTACATGACAACCAGAGTTGTATAAAGATGACAGAGAACCCAGCGTTCCATGACAAGTCAAAGCACACAGAAATCCAGTATTTTTACATACGGGATATGGTACAGAAGGGAGCTACAAAGCTCCAATATGTGAGCATTGATGAGCAAGTTGCTGATGTGTTAACTAAGCCTCTGTCTCGAGTGAAGTTTGAGTACTTCCGTGAGAAGCTTGGTGTGGTTTGAAAGGACCTTCCTCGAAAGGGGGAGCAGTGATGATGATGTTGTAGTGGGATTGTATCATCCCTAGACACATGGCCTAAAGGGATCCATAGACTCTTGTCTCTGAGAATGTGGATGATGATGATGTTGCAGTAGGATTGTATCATCCCTGGACACATGTCCTAAAAGGATTCGTAGACTCTTATCTCCGAGAATGTGATGATGGTGATGTTGTGTTGGTAAATCCTAGATTTGATCTAGGTCACATCCAGTATGAAAAAGGACTGGCTTTGTGGTGGTAAATCCTAGATTTGATCTAGGTCACATCCAGTATGAAAAAGGACTGGCTCTGTGGTGGTAAATCCTAGATTTGATCTAGGTCACATCCAGTATGAAAAAGCACTGGCACTGTGGTTGGGATTGTATCTTCCCTGGCCCTTAGTCCTAAAGTGATCCGGAGACCTCTGTCCCCGAGAATGTGGTTGGGATTGTATGTTCCCTGGACCTTAGTCCTAAAGTGATCTGGAGACCTTTGTCCCCGAGAATGTGGTTGGAGTGTATCTTCCTTGGAACTTAGTCCTACAGTGATCCGAAGACTTCTGTCCCCAAGAATGTGGATAAGATTGCATCATCCTTGTCATTATGTCCTAAAGTGAGAGGGACTGATCATCCCATAATTGGATCGGGGATTGCATCATCCTTGGCATTATGTCCTAAAGTGAGAGGGACTGATCATCCCGTAATTGGATCAGGTTTGCATCATCCCTGGCACTATGTCCTAAAGTGAGAGGGATTGATCATCCCGTAATTGGATCATGTGAGTTGCATGTTATGTTGCTATGATGATGTTGTTGATCGAAAGATCAAGATAATGATGTCGTTACTGATCGAAAGATCCAGATGTTGATGATGGTATTGATCAAAAGATCAAAATGATGATGTTGTTGCTGATCGAAAGATCTAGATGTTGATGGTGTTGTTGCTGTAGATGATCGAGTGATCGAGTGCTACAAAAGATGAAGACTTATTACTGTAGAAGATGATGCTCCAGTATTGAATATGTTCCAGTAGCTGTTCCAATTGCTGATGATGTTGAAGAAAACTTCCAATGATTTATAGATGTATCACCTTAATTTTGTTGATGATGCTCTCTCTCCTTGCTCCTACAGTTAATGTTGTTGTTGTTAGTAGAATACCCTTCTCGTTAAGGGGGAGTGTTGAAATATTGTAACTTCGAAGAATATTATATTGTATTTTATTATTGTAATTTATTCGGAGATGTTTTATTCCTCCGTCGGGATGTTTGGTCATCATAGAGTCATGAGGTAAATCCTCCCATGTAAGTCAGGGAAATAGATCCCCTAGAGTCAAATGTAATGGGGTTTTTAAGTCCCCTAAAGGAGTAGGCCCAGTTAGCATTAGTTGAGTGGTAAAGTTAGTTGAGGTCGACATGTCAAGTTGTAAAATTAAAGTAGAAGTGAATGTATAAATAGAGAGCTAGGCTCTCTCATTTATTCATTCATTTACACACACGCTCACTTGTGGATTGTGCATAGGATAGAGAGAGAGAGAGATATCTGCAAAGGAGAAGGAGCTCTTGGTTTGGGGTTTTGTCTTTGTACTTTTGATCATCTATATTGAGGAATTTTTGTTGGTTTTCTTCCCCTAGAGGGTTTCGCAGGATAAATTTGTGTCTCTTGTGTTTATGATGTGCTTGTTATTCTTTCAGTGATCTTGTATATGTTATTGTTGTGAAATTGAATTGAATAATGATGTTATCTATCTTAGCATATTGAATCTTAATAGAATTGTTGTTGATTAATAAGGGAGTGGAGTTATCTTGTTTACCTTGTTTCTCCTGCAAATATTCAAATATCTTCTTGAGCCACACAATTTCTTTTGTTGCTTCAGCAACAACCACATATTCTGCCTATGTTGTCAAATCTATTGGAACTAACTGTTTGCGAGATCTCTAGGAGACATTTGTTGATCCAAGACTCATTGTGTATCCAGAAGTAGAGACTCATGTATCTCTGTCGCCATCAAATTATGAATCAAAGTACCCTATTAGTCTGAAGTCATCCACCTTAGAGTTCTTGAGTCCAAATCCTTGAGTCCCCTTCAAGTATCTTAGAACTCTTTTAGCAATAGACCAATGTCTATCACAAGGTTTGTGTATGAACCTTGAAAGGATCCCAACAACATATGAAATGTTTGGTCTTGTGTTTGTAAGGTAGATAAGGCTTCCCACAAGCTATCTGTACTTGGTTGTATCCTTGGATTCTTTTCCTTCAATCGATGTGAGCTTCAACTTTTGTTCCATTGGAGTTGAGAGAGGGTTGCATTCTGTCATGCAAAATCTGTTCAACAATTCTCCAACATACTTCTTCTGGGATATGAATATGTCTTAGGATGTCGAGTCACTTCAATTCCCAAGTAATAGTGAAGGTGTCCCATATTTTTCATTTTGAATCCCTTCTTCAAATCTTTCTTTATGGATGCAATATAACTTTCATTGTTCCCTGTCATCAAAAGGTCATCTTTTTTTTCCAAGGAAAAAAAGCGTAAATTTATATGATTGAAACAAAATTACCTTCTGTAGATGCACATTGAAGTGCATTGCGGAAATATCATAACCAAGACGAGTGACTGTCCCATAAGCTAATGCTTATACAAAACATAAAACCGAATGTATCTGTATGCAGAGTCCGCTCCCAGAGCGAAAAAGTGTTCAGTGAAATGTCCAAAAAAATAATAAACAGTCTACAAGATCAGCTCCCCGAGCTTTAAGTGATTTAAGACAATGTCAAAATATATAAGATCGGTGTAAACCGGCAAGGTTCCAGAAGGGCCAACATAAATAGAAATAAAGATATAGGCCGCTGCAAAGATGTTATTTCCAGTAGCCACCAAAAACCAGGAATCATTCAATAAAAGGTCAGTGGTAATATTCCTGCACGTTACCATCCAGCATCTCTTTCACCTTCCAAATCCCCAGAGCCAATTGCAGACCTTCCTTTGAGGCTTTGTCCGCCTCTTGGTTATTTTCCCTATAAACATGACGCCATGAGAAATTGTCAAATGAAAGTTGAACCATCCGAATATCCTGGAGAATATTTGTTAATATTAGATGTCTACACTGTTGAGTCCCATTAAACCATTTAATAACATTCATAGAGTCCCCAAAGAAACAAAGATTCCGACATCCTTTTTCAATAGCAAAAATAAGGAGAAGTTTAAGGCTCATAAGTTCAGCATAGTTGTTGCCACCCTCTCCCAGGCCCATGGATAAAACAAAGGAATGGGTAGTAGATAGAAATAAAGTAGCCCCTCCCCCACGGACATTGTTCTGAGATGCACTATCAAAAAAACCCCAAGGATTCGTTCAATCAATCTCAACTGCCAGGGCCACTTTTTGGTTCGCCGCTCTAACATGTTGAGGAAAGGCATCTAGGATACCACAAGACTGGACCACGGTGATCTCTGGTGTGCAAGATTTTTCATTGAAAATGAGATTTTTACGAGCAATCCAGATACCCCAACAAACGAGCAATGGGAGGGCTAACACATGTTTAAAAACAGTCTGCGATGACCAGGAATCCCAAGCTTGCAATATCATTAAACCATTCCACACGCAGTGGAGCCCCTTAATACGAGAGCATTCGTTCCAGACTGCCTTCATGAATGAGCATTGTATGAACAAATGGGCCACAGTTTCTCTCTCCGCCTTGCACAAAGAACACCAGCCCGGACCCTGTTTTTGTCTTTTTTGTAAATTGTCCCACGTTGGTGCTTTATTTTCCAGCACATTCCACATAAAAAGACGCGTCTTGTGTGGACAATCAATCTTCCACAGCTTCTTCCACCATCCAACAGGGTTCCTTTTGTGGCCAAGAGCACTGAGACAGATATATCCAAGCTTCGGGGAGTATTTGCCGAGGGGGTCACCATCCCAAATAAGTTCATCCTCCTGATCCCGCAAAATAACATGTGAACGGGTAAGTTCACCAATAAAACTAGCCAGAGCTTGTTGATCCAGAACTGGAAGATTAAAATCCTGTAAAGGCCGCCACGATTGTATCTAAGGTCTCAATTGAACAGGTTCAGCAAGTTGGTGAAGAAAGGTAATACCCCTGAACCTTAGAGCTTCCACCGTCCACCGAGGTAGAACATGTTGGCCAGTACAGCCAATCCAGGGTTCTTCTCCCACCCTAAGTCTCCTCCCATTACCTATGTTCCAAGCCAAAAAATCCCCAATCACTGAGAAAGAAGAAACCACATCCTTCCAAATCACTGACCCCCCCACATGAAATTTTCTGGGATTGCGAACCCAATCCTCCACAGTATCTGGAGCAATATATTTCTGAATAATCACCTTCGTCCATAAGCTGTCAGTTTTAAGAATACGCCATCCACCTTTAGCAGCTAGGGCTTGTGAAAAAAGAAAAATGTTCTTCAACCCCCAACCTCCCAGAGCTTTTGGAGCAGCAATGCGTTGCCACCAGACCCAAGGTGAAACAAAGGAATCTTCTTTACCACTCCATTAAAACTGAAAGCAAGTTCTCCGAGCTCTCTCCAAAATGCCTTTTGGGATCCAAGACAAAGACATCCAAAAAACCAGAATCGCCTCCAAGACAGATTTAACCAATACCAACCTACTTGCTCTCGACAACCATTTGTGACTCCAAGCCTTTAGTCGCTTATCCAACTTCCCTAACAACCGCATCCAATCCCTCTTCTTATAAGCATTTGGCTTGAGTTTAAACCCAAGATATTTAAGTCCCTCCTCCACCTCCAGAAGGGTAAAAGGGAAGGACCGAATAAAAGTGCGCAACTCCACTTCTCGTAGCAAGTTCACAAATAGTGTTGATTTTCCAGCATTAATCTCCATACCCGTAGCCAAGGAAAAAAGGTCCGGTATGCCCCGGAGGGTATTGGCATCCCGAACCGAGCCAGTACAAAAGATGAGAACACCATCCACAAAGAGGAGGTGAGTGATAAAAAGGTTTGGGGCCACCTGTATGCCCTTCAAATTGCCAAGACGAGAAGCCTCCTGAAGTAAACGGCTCAAACACTCAGCCACCAAAAGAAAAAGTAGTGGGGACAGCGGGCACCCTTGTCTAAGGCCCCTTCCAACATGAAAAAAGGGGGAAGCCGCCCCGTTGATCAGAACATAGAAGGAAACCGAAGTGATGCAGCTCATAATCCACCTGATAAAACCAATACAAAAGCCCAGATGAGTAAGAAGCATATAGAGATAGAGCCAACTTACTCTGTCATAAGACTTGGAAAGATCGATCTTGACAACAACCCCTTTGAGTTTTTTAGATTTAATACTGTGTAGACCTTCCTGTGCTACACCAATGGCCATGGAATTGACGCCCTTCAAGAAAGCCAAATTGTTCGCCAGAGATATGTTGTGATAGGATGCCCTTCAAATGCCTAGTAATGATTTTTGAGACCACCTTATAAACACAGTTGCAGAGAGAAATGGGTCTAAAATCATTGAGTGATGAAGGGTTATCAGATTTAGGGATCAATGCGATGAAGGTGGAGTTAATGCTAGCCGGGATACGCCCAGAGACCCGGGTATCTTCAACCAACTTCAGTAAATCCGTGTCACATCACCAAATTTCATAAAACTTTAACATTTTTCTAAGCGGCCAAACCACCCCACTCATGTCGTGCGGAAGTGAAATGTTTTAGTATTTAAATCTTCTTTATAATTATTAAACATCTCATAAATTATCCTTAATGATCTAATTGTCTGAACAACAAGAAAATATCGTAACACTTAAATATTCATTTATCAATATTTACATATCATATTCAGCTGCATCTATAACTCTACATTTGAATGGTGTATTACAATCTACATTACAGAACCTTTTTCATCCATTTGATAAGAGTAAGAGGGCAATCTCCTATTAATCGAGAACAACGCAATGTAAAAAGTTATTGGTTTCATACAATATTTTGGATGTAAACATGTGCAAACCTAAAGTTAATATGATGCATGACAAATAGAATTTCCAACCATTTCCATATTTAGATGTGTCTACAAAAATCATCATCACTTCTAAATCAAATCAACAGATAAGGTTCGACAGCACAAAAATAAGCAGAGATCATACAAACCTGTATCTATGATACAGCTTGACTAGTTATTAAGGGTCATCCTTCATTGATGAAATGATATAACAATCACACAGCAAGCTGCAAAATGCTGAGATAATGCAGAGTTTGATAATTAAGGAAGAACTATCTACAGGAACCTGATATTCCCTAACCGGATTGAGTCGTTCCGAGTGAGGTGTCTCAAAACATAAATATGTAAAGAAGAAAAAGATGGAACCATTGCAGAGGATCGAGCTCACTCTAAGTTATCCTTTCCTCTTAATCACTTTTGTAGGATAACGATGTGGATTGACCCTCTTATAAGATATGGGCATTATAGTGGGATTGCTACTCTGTCACTAAGCAGAAAACACTATGGAAAAAAGTGAAAGATATGACATAGATTGAGGATGAAAACAAAAACTTATCCAAATAATATTCTCTTTCGCGGTTGCAGAATTCACATTTAACTGATGCGACTATGATCAATACAACAATCAATCCAAGAAGGCAACACAGAAATAAGCGCCTTATGACTCTGCTTAACCCAAACATCTAACCAAATTTAAAACATAGTGAACCCCTAATCGTATTCATTATATCAAAAGTCTGCTAAAATATAACACAACAAAGATATATTTAAAAGTATTTTCAGTTAGGTAAGAAGACACATAACCAACCCCCTGGTACACACCTATGGATTTCCTCAGTTGAGCAGTGATACTTCTCCCTTGACTCGTACATATCCTCCTGACGCAGAGATGGAAATTTTCTCCAACGCAGAAATACTTACCCCCACTCGGACGCCATCATTCTAGCTATTATACCTCGTATGCCTAGATGGTCTTCCTCCCTTCTTCCTGATTTGCATCCCCCCTCTAATACTACCCTGGTGGTTCCTCCCTTAACACACATCGATAAGCCAGATGCTCCCAGGTGGAATTTTGTTTTACCATTATAAATACTGTGTCACTCCCCATGATCTCCACTTCGCTAGATAGTTAATACTCCACCCCACTGCCCAAAGACTAAAGTGATTATACAACTAAAAAGAAGTTGTCTTGTAGAGACACTTCGCTGGTAATTGAAAACAAGTGGCAAAGGTAAGTTCTCCAAATATTCTATGCATGAAACAAATGGCAGCCGTAAAACTTGGAGTGCTCCCCCATGGAGACAACACCCTACGAAAAAAATGGAGTCCTTATAGTCGTGCGTTTAATCTCACAACCACTAAGTATCCTTTAAATCTTTCTTTCAACTAACAAACTTTTAGCTCAAACAAATAATACTCCACATTACCTTGGCATTTCAAGGTGCACCCTTTGTTCTTATGTTTATCGTAATATTTGATGCTAATATGTTTTTAACACCTTAATAATAATTTATAACAATCAATTCGCTTTGATAATCTATTTCTATTCGATAATCCATTTCTATTGGATACTTTTGTAAAATATCTTCCTATCTTCACTTTATACTTTAGATAATCTTAACCTCCCCAAAATAATAAATTTCCTTTCAATCAAATGATCTAGAATATAAAAAGAAGAGAAATATATTTATCTATGGGGATCTTGATCCTTTAACAAAAGGTATGCTAGTATGCAATATTCCTTGCCAAAAGTCTTTATTTAAAATGTGAGTAATTTTCTTTACTCATAAAAATAATTCATAAACTATGAAATCGCTTCAATAATTTATATAGTTAGAATTTTAGTTATACTACTGAATATATTAATACATCCATCAATAAGTCAAGCTCTATCAAACCTATTTTAAGAAATACTTTATTTCTTCTTTAATAGTTCTAAGTGAAACTTAGAGAAGGGTTCTAGCTTCTTCAAAAGAAATGTATATATCCTAAAGAATCATATGGACATGTCCCTCTCATGCCTTTTTAATTATGTCATATAATGTACTCCTCTATTATATCAATTTATCTCTTTTAAATCAAAAGGTTTCCATATAATTGGGTTCCAAAATGACACTGAGTGTCCAAACGTGCATGGGGTATATTTATATTACAACAAGAGTATAATTGATTTACGATGTCCGATTTGCTCTTTTCCACTTTATTCTCCAAGTGTTCATATATATATATAAAAGAGGATTTAGCATTTTTAATTAGGGTATTAAAGATACCTTTCTGACACCTTTGTCGAGGTCTATGTTAACGTGATATCTAATGATAATACTTAGTTATACTCTCATATATGTAATTTCACGCTAAAAGGTAAGTCGTTAAAGTTAAACTGGCATGCGATGATTATCCGTTATCCCAAACTTAGGTAATGGTCTTATCACCTAAGGCACTGGTTAAGTCGCTTTTACCTTTGCTCTAGTGCTTGTAGCACGAGGATGACCCACCATCATTATTTTATATGTTAAGCTTCTTTCAATTTTCTCTAACATCCTCTCGTAGGGTATGATTAATATAGTTCATATGGATAATAGTTAACCTTTTGATGCAAAAAGGTAATTAGGCACTAGAATGATAGTTGCGTCGCTAAATAATCACCATCGTCGATTGTCTACTCAGGAGGACAATATGAATAACTTAAGGTTATCCAGTAAGTGGTTGAGACACTAAGATGACACCCGTAATCTACTTATGCTTTAGTTTCCACACCTTCTTCCTTAGTGGTTTCACTGCCCGTTGCTTAGTTGCGCCACTTGGTCTACAACTTTTAAGAGATGAATACCGTTACATCCAGCGTTTACTGGTGGGGCCTTGGCCTTGAGCTCCTCACCAGAATGATTACAATAATTATTTATATTTATACAAATTATTAGGTCAAAAATGAGGGGTGTTACATACTCCTCCCCTTAAGGATAACACCGTCCTCGGTGTTCAACATTTTTTTTTTTTTGCATCGTTACATCATCTTTGGCTTGCTTTGTTCTTCTTCTTTGGTCATCTTTACATTTTTGTGATTTCCACAAGCTCCTATCATTTATAACCTGCACATTGTACAACTCGTACAAGATTTTCCAACATTCTTCAGCATAACATAAGTATACAAAATTTCAAAATAGTAAATGTTCATCATTCTTCCTCATTCTTGAGGGGATATTTGCTCATTCTAGCATTCATAACATTATCATTTGCTTATATCATAAAACATTTCTTTCAACAAAACTTTGTCGATCATCAAACTCTTTTGCACTTCAGCAATCACAAAGACTTGCATAGAAAACTCTTCTGTACTTTAGCAATCATGAAGACTTGCATACATATCCTGCTCATGTACTTCAACAATCATGAAGACTTGCATACAAAACACGAGCCCTCTGCAACTCATCAGGAAAATTTTGACAGTATTACTCTGCAACTCATTACATAGCTTCCCTTCATCGAATCTCTCAGTGATCACCTAATGCCCATGAGGAAATATTTCTACAAAAATATTGTAGAAGAGCTGCCTGCTCAATTTGATGGATATAAAGTTTGCCTAGGACTTTTGGGTTAGTATGACATTCAATGAGCTACCTGCTCTGTTCCACTTCCATGGGGAACATGACCACAATTTAGGGAAGTTGCAACCTGCAACGGCTAGTAAATGAGTGCAAGATGCAGCCTCTGCTCGAGTCCAGGAAATATTATTTTCCCCTCAAACTTCTCGTTTGAGTCCAGGAAATATTCTTAGTAACAATCATTTAGTATTTCCTGCATGCCACACGCGATATAATAGCAACAAATATTTAATGAATATATTCATCTGTTTACTATCATATTTTATGCATTTTGATGATTACACATCATCAATCATAAGTCTTATAGCCAGTCATGATTCATAAAATCCTGTAATTAACATGTAAAGAAAATCATTACTTACTTTTGAGCGATTTAGCTCAACTTATCTGTATAAGTCAACATCCCACCTTGATCCTATCATTAGTCGAGGTTAAGTTCACTTCCTGAAATGTTAGAATAAGGAAAAAGTTTCTCTGCTTCAATTGCTCATCTTTTGAACATATTAGTTCCATAGCATTATACGCATGCTCGTTTAATTAGCTTGTGCATCCTTTTCACTTCATCCCGATGTAAACTCTTCTATATCCTGTTGAAAATATGTTAGTATCATAGTTCAAACATTTGTTTTCATCTAGATTCATTTTAAATTTGGGACTTGTCATCTAATGATTCTAATAAACTTTTAAATGCTAAAAGACCCCCTGCTCAATCAATCACAACAAGGTTAGGATTCTTCATTCCTGGTAGTCAAACAAGATCTTTTAATTTGATGCATGCCAATATTTTATTAGAAGATATAACAAATCCTATCAATAGTCTATTTATGAAGAAAAATAATTAGAAATCATAATGCGTTTCTAAATAAGATTATTTTTACCCCTAGTAATATTGCTTGCAATTTCATCCAATAATATCCTTTATCCTTTAAAACTCAAACAATGATAAGAAGTTCTAAATGAAATACAATTTAGGTTTAAGTAATAAAATGACGATTTTTCATAAGAAAAAATTAATATTCAAACACATCGTCCATGTGAATTTGTTCATAACTTGTGACCTAGTACGCAAATTTTATTCTGTCTATCAATACTCAAGGTTAACAATTACTTAGACAGCTCCATACTATTGGTTCCATGGAAACAAACAAAACAGAGTCGACGTATGGTTTGCAACTAAATAAAACGATGTTCAAAGAATGCACCTAATCCATATGTAGCTATAATTTCTTTCTCACCAATATTAAAATATTTACGAGTACAACATTTTCCAATGTGACTTTATGTGAAACTGTCATAACAGTTATGTAACACTTAACTAGTATACAATTATTTGTATTTGAAGATGTTCATGTGACTTCATCCAATCAACAAACTTATTTCTTTTTTAGTATATTAATAAAACTATATTTTTAACCAATTAGGGCTCATAGATAATGTGCATAGTAATAAAATTTCAACAACTAAAATGCGGAATTAAGTGATGCTTCTATGAAATTTTGAATTTAAAATAATTGGTATGTTCACAATATTTTTCATAATCCTTATCTATTTCTTCTAGACTAGTACGTTTACCAAGGGACTTATGAATCAATCATTTTAACATAAAAGACGGTGTTACTGTAACACCCCGTTTTGACATTACTACCTGAACTACTATTATATGTTGTATTTGTTTGATTGAGAGACCTCGTCGGTTGATGACACTGTGGACATATGGTTCTATTATTTTGCCGATATATATATGTGTGTGTGTGTGTGATGATAGTATAATGATCAGTAGTCATGTTTAGATATGTATCATGCGTTAATTATGTCAAATATATGGAAATTTACTGAATGATGGGTACGTGGATACCGTTACAGTTATATGTTGAAATAATGAATGTTATGCCAGGTGCATGGTGAATGAATGAGTTTATTGTTGTTATGTTATGATGAAATATATGTGTGTACATATCGAGGATTTATGCACGATATTCTATATTGTATGTCGAGGACTGACTTACAGGTTGAAACGGCTAAGTGATAGCTGGATCCTACGAGGTGGGAGGGCCTTGGGGACACGGACTTCGAAAGATAAAATGGTATGCGAGTGATGCATTAATTACTTTCGTATGGTTATTATGCTGTTTATTATGATGTATGTTATGACATGGGTGGGGTAGGGTTTCAGGAAACTCAACCGCCCAGATCGGTTATATGATGACAGACCGAGTACAAGTGCAATGCTGTTGTTATGTCGAGTAGACATAGTCCCTTGTTCCATTAGGGGGGTGGAGGCTTTACCCACCATTTATCCCCGAAACCCAGAGTCATGGGAGGGCTGTGCTACGGCACGCTCCCCAAGGTGTGTGATGATGACTGGTGGTTGCCTGCTGGGGAAGCTTGGTCGATGTAGTCGACACTTTCGCTTACGGGTTCTAGCTGGAACCGGTCATGACTTGACATTTCAGGGTAGTCCAGCAGAGGACAGGATAGGATGTGGAAGTTAGTAATGATGTAGGTAGATAGGTGTAGTGTGAAGTAGGGGTGAAAACAAGATCTAACTGTAGGCGTGTAAAACCCTTGATTAGTATGTGTCAAAATCAGTGATGTATGAATTGTCGTAACTTGGATTTCAGTAAGCTAATGGATCGTACCTTGTAAACTATGTTAAAACATGTGCCGGTAAATAATAAGTTCCTTGATTATGATAGATGTATGTGAATTATTACCTTAGTGTACTTACGTGAGGAATGTAAGCAGTAGCTGCGCTTACATAACTTGCCTACATATTATGAATTACATGAAATATTGTTGAGTAATAATGTCAATTAATGTCGCTTAATATTAATTACTGTTGTTTAGTAATTAACTATTGTTGATCAATGTTAATAATGTCGATTAAAGTTAATAATGATGATTAGGGTTAATAATGTTGATTAACGGTTAATTATTGTCCATTAATAATTAATTATTGTTGATTAATAAACAAAGCTAGGGTTAACCTAGGTAGTGACTAATGCAACTGATTAGAATGCTTGATTGATTGTTAATGAGTTTAATTAGCCAGGGCTAAGGGTTGAAATGTAATTATAAGGTTAAATAAGTAATAGTAATTTGATCCCTTAAACTAATTATGTGTTAATGATGTTAATTAATTCTAAAAAGACTATGCTTGTCCTTAGTAATGATTGTTAATTAGCTAATTACAAACTAAGGTGTAATTAAAATGGAACAAGGTAAATGAGTCGATTAAATCTTAGTAAATTTTATTTAATTAATATAATTACACCTTGATAATGTTATGAATTACATTGATGGGATCATGGTTCATAATTGATAAATTGAATTAGTTGAATTGATAACTAGAGGGAATTAACATATTATAAACATTAGAAACCATTAATTAAACGATTAGGTTAATAATAGTTAATCAATTGACCATTATTGTTAATTAATTGAAATATAGGGATAAGGTTTAGTTTATATATTACTAATTTCTTATAAGTATGTCGTAGTTGTTTATAACCAGGAAGTAAATTACGAACAATGCCATGTACCATTATGTAACAAGTTATAAAAATGAGCTTGGATTAATTAATTGAAAGATTAATTATATAAAAATAAGCTTGGATTAATTAATTAAAAGATTAATTAAATGGTTAAATATTGGAATATGGGTAAGGATATGTTTAAAATTATTATATTAAATAAAAGGATTAAATTTAATTGAATTAAAGGTTACGGTTGAGAAGTGACCCCAACCAACACTTTTAATATTAATTTAATTATTTAAAAGAGTCCAAGTCCAAGTTGAGCGCTCGAGGACTTACATGGTAGATGAATGGGTTGGATGAAATTTAAGTTAGGGATAGGGGTAGTAATGAGGGGGAGAGTCGGCAAGTGAAGGGGATAAAAGGGAGAAGGGAGGAAGGAGAAGGGGATCTTTTCTACCTTAGGATTTTGGGAGAAGTTTAGCAGAACATAAATTGGAAGAGGAGAGCTGCAAAGAGGGGATGTTGTTGGAGTTTGTTTTTCTAAAGGGATAGAGCAGATTAGGCTTGTACTCGGTTTGGGCTCGGGGGTCCAAAGGGGTACCTTTGGAGCTGGGTGGTCGGCGAGACCTCGCCAGTTGGCAGGGTGGCAAAATTGGTTTGGCTGGTTGAGTTTCAGAACTGTGGGGAATGATTTTGACTGCAGGGAAAAAGGCAAGGAGAAACGGCAAACGGGGACAACAGCAAAGGGGATCTGCAAGCTACCTACAGGTATTTTCCAGCAGGTATGTTTTATCATTCTACCTTGTCAAATTCAATTCCGGTTATATGTTATATGTTATTTCACCTGCACATGAAAAGTATGTAAACTTGATATAATTTACATGCATAGAAATAGACATAAGTTAGAAAATTCAAAACAGAAATTTTGAACAGAACTGAAATATCTGAAATATCTGACTGTATATTAAAGTTAAAGGAGACCCAAGTTGGGGGTCTCACAGTTACTTCTATTCTCCTTAATAAGGTTAATCAATCAAGAATCGAAATAATTTCAATTAAATATTACATTCTATGATAATACTTTTCAACCAGGTGAAAACTTACGACCAGGATAACATACCCCACTCATAATTTTGTAAAGACAAACAACGTTGAAAAGACTTAGCTTTACTCCTTTTGGAGAACTTTGAAGTTGAACTCGGACGACATTAACTCCTCGCCCATCCCAGTCCATGCATCCAAAATAAAACAAAACAAAACAACTTGATTGATTAGTTTATCAACCTTCATGCTTCACTCACTCCATGTTGAGCCCAATAGGCCCAAGTGTTTAAACCTAGCACTCTGATACCATATGTCACATCACCAAATTTCATAAAACTTTAAAATTTTTCTAAGCGGCCAAACCACCCCACTCATGTCGTGCGGAAGTGAAATGTTTTAGTATTTAAATCTTCTTTATAATTATTAAACATCTCATAAATTATCCTTAATGATCTAATTGTTTGAACAACAAGAAAATATCGTAACACTAAAATATTCATTCATCAATATTTACATATCATATTCAGCTGCATCTATAACTCTACATTTGAATGGTGTATTACAATCTACTTTACAGAACCTTTTTCATCCATTTGATAAGAGTAAGAGGGCAATCTCCTACTGACCAAGAACAACGCAATGTAAAAAGTTATTGGTTTCATACAATATTTTGGATGTAAACATGTGCAAACCTAAAGTTAATATGATGCATGACAAATAGAATTTCCAACCATTTCCATATTTAGATGTGTCTACAAAAATCGTCATCACTTCTAAATCAAATCAATAGATAAGGATGCACTCAAGAAATAATGAGGAAATATCAATTGTAAACACATATGCTTATATGAAAACACAATTATACATAATTCAAGGTAGATCAAAGTGAATAATAATAAGACACAATGAGAATACACAAGATGGGATAACATCATAAGGAGAGACTATTTTTCACGTGGTTCACCCACTCCTTGGGCTACGTCCACAAAGGATTGTTTTGTATTAAAATAAAAGGAAGAGGTTACACCAACAACAAAGTTGTTGCCAACCACTTTTCCTATTCTTCTCTAGCTTCTCGCAAAGAGAGCTTTATTGATGCTCTTTCTACAATCCAAAGTATATATACCAAAATATATATATCAACCCTTAATATTAATATGTCAACTTTATAAAAGTATCTTGATTCTATACTTGAAGTCCCTTTCATAACCTTAGGGCTATACCCTTCTTCAATGGTCTTGTATACAAAGGTAAAGTATCAACCAAGTTTTCAACTAAGGAAAGATATATATATATAAAAATAATTAAGGAAACATCCTTTACCTTCCTTTAAATATTTATTTGACAATCAAACTAATTACCAAGAAATTCAATACTCTCATAAAGGTCTATTTTAGAGTAATTTAATAATATTATTAGATTAAAAATCTATCTAAAAAGGTATTAACACATTAATAATAAATAATAAAGTCACATGATATATTAGATTCGCAATCTCTAAGGGAACAATTTCAATATCAAAAAGCTATAATATTATCACTTAGTATATCACGGTTGAATAGGTCATAGTCTACCTTCTAGTCTAAACATTATGACTATATAATTCCCTTTGACAATTCTACACATTGCTTCATAATAATAATTATTATGAAAACGTAACCATATGGTATACATCTATATGCAATATTAATACAGAAATGAACCCTTTCCATACAATAATGCTAATGCTAAAATACTATGCCATATAGATGTATCGAAGACCGTTTAGGTTATTTCAAACATAACATAATCAATTATTATAGTCAACATCATATTCGCAAGCCGAGATTTGTATAAGCATCTAAGAAATAAACGATGCTTCGATCTTTAACAGAAAATCGCAGGCAATACAAAGGTAAACCGTATTCTACATCTCAAAGGTGAAACGCAGGTCTATATACAGCTATCTATCCTAAGCCGATTCTATCAAAAGATTCATCCGAACTTTAAATGCCAGGATTGGAAACTAAGCAAGGTTCGGCAGCACAAAAATAAGCAGAGATCATACAAACCTGTATCTATGATACAGCTTGACTACTTATTAAGGGTCGTCCTTCATTGATGAAATGATATAACAATCACACAACAAGCTGCAAGATGCTGAGATAATGCAGAGTTTAATAATTAAGGAAGAACTATCTACGGGAACCTGATATTCCCTAACAGGATTGAGTCGTTCTGAGTGAGGTGTCTCAAAACATAAATATGTGAAGAAGAAAAAGATGGAACCGTTGCAGAGGATCGAGCTCACTTTGAGCTATCCTTTCCTCTTAAGCACTTTTGTAGGATAACGATGTGGATTGACCCTCTTATAAGATCCGGGCATTATAGTGGGATTGCTACTCTGTCACTAAGCAGAAAACGCTATGGAAAAAAGTGAAAGATCTGACATAGATTGAGGATGAAAACAAAACTTATCCAAATAATATTCTCTTTCGCGGCTGTAGAATTCACATTTAACTGATGCGACTATGATCAATACAACAATCAATCCAAGAAGGCAACACAGAAATAAGCGCCTTATGACTTTGCTTAACCCAAACATCTAACCAAATTTAAAACATAGTGAACCCCTATTCGTATTCATTATATCAAGAGTCTGCTAAAATATAACACAACAAAGATATATTTAAAAGTATTTTCAGTCAGGTAAGAAGACACATAACCAACCCCCTGGTATGCACATACGGATTTCCTCAGTTGAGCAGTGATGCTTCTCCCTTGACTCATACATATCCTCCTGACGCAGAGATGGAAATTTTCTCCAACGCAGAAATGCTGCCCCCCACTCGGATGCCATCATTCTAGCTATTATACCTCGTATGCCCAGATGGTCTTCCTCCCTTCTTCCTCGTTTGCATCCCCCCTCTAATACTACCCTGGTGGTTCCTCCCTTAACACACATCGATAAGCCAGATGCTCCCATGTGGAATTTTGTTTTACCATTATAAATGCTGTGTCACTCCCCATGAGCTCCACTTCGCTAGATAGTTAATACTCCACCCCATTGCCCAAAGACTAAAGCGCTTATACAACTAAAAAGAAGTTGTCTTGTAGCGAAACTTCACTGGTAATTGAAAACAAGTGGCAAAGGTAAGTTCTCCAAATATTCTATGCAGGAAACAAATGGAAACCATAAAACTTGGAGTGCTCCCCCATGGAGACAACACCCTACGAAAAAAACGGAGTCCTTATAGTCGTGCGTTTAATCTCACAACCACTAAGTATCCTTTAAATCTTTCTTTCAACTAACAAACTTTTAGCTCAAACAAATAATACTCCACATTACCTTGGCATTTCAAGGTGCGCCCTTTGTTCTTATGTTTATCGTAATATTTGATGCTAATATGTTTTTAACACCTTAATAATAATTTATAACAATCAATTCGCTTTGATAATCTATTTCTATTCGATAATCCATTTCTATTGGATATTTTTGTAAAATATCTTCCTATCTTCACTCTATACTTTAGATAATCTTAACCTCCCCAAAATAATAAATTTCCTTTCAATCAAATGATCTAGAATATAAAAAGAAGAGAAATATATTTATCTATGGGGATCTTGATCCTTTAACAAAAGGTATGCTAGTATGCAATATTCCTTGCCAAAAGTCTTTATTTAAAATGTGAGTAATTTTCTTTACTCATAAAAATAATTCATAAACTATGAAATCGCTTCAATAATTTATATAGTTAGAATTTTAGTTATACTACTGAATATATTAATACATCCATCAATAAGTCAAGCTCTATCAAACCTATTTTAAGAAATACTTTATTTCTTCTTTAATAGTTCTAAGTGAAACTTAGAGAAGGGTTCTAGCTTCTTCAAAAGAAATGTATATATCCTAAAGAATCATATGGACATGTCCCTCTCATGTCTTTTTAATTATGTCATATAATGTACTCCTCTATTATATCAATTTATCTCTTTTAAATCAAAAGGTTTCCGTATAATTGGGTTCCAAAATGACACTAAGTGTCAAAACGTGCATGGGGTATATTTATATTACAACAAGAGTATAATTGATTTACGATGTCTGATTTGCTCTTTTCCACTTTATTCTCCAAGTGTTCATATATATATAAAAAAGAGGACTTAGCATTTTTAATTAGGGTATTAAAGATACCTTTCTGACACCTTTGTCGAGGTCTATGTTAACGTGATAGCTAATGATAATACTTAGTTATACTCTCATATATGTAATTTCATGCTAAAAGGTAAGTCGTTAAAGTTAAACTGGCATGCGATGATTATCCGTTATCCCAAACTTAGGTAATGGTCTTATCACCAAAGGCACTGGTTAAGTCGCTTTTACCTTTGCTCTAGTGCTTGTAGCACGAGGATGACCCACCATCATTATTTTATATGTTAAGCTTCTTTCAATTTTCTCTAACATCCTCTCGTAGGGTATGATTAATATAGTCCATATGGATAATAGTTAACCTTTTGATGCAAAAAGGTAATTAGGCACTAGAATGATAGTTGTGTCACTAAATAATCACCATCGTCGATCGTCTACTCAGGACGATAATATGAATAACTTAAGGTTATCCAGTAAGTGGTTGAGACACTAAGATGACACCCGTAATCTACTTATGCTTTAGTTTCCACACCTTCCTCCTTAGTGGTTTCACTGCCCGTTGCTTAGTTGCACCACTTGGTCTACAACTTTTAAGAGATGAATACCGTTACATCCAGCGTTTACTGGTGGGGCCTTGGCCTTGAGCTCCTCACCAGAATGATTACAATAATTATTTATATTTATACAAATTATTAGGTCAAAAATTAGGGGTGTTACATACTCCTCCCCTTAAGGATAACACCGTCCTCGGTGTTCAACATTTTGTTTTTTTTTTGCATCGTTATATCATCTTTGGCTTGATTTGTTCTTCTTCTTTGGTCATCTTTACATTTTTGTGATTTCCACAAGCTCCTATCATTTATAACCTGCACATTGTACAACTCGTACAAGATTTTCCAACATTCTTCAGCATAACATAAGTATACAAAATTTCAAAATAGTAAATGTTCATCATTCTTCCTCATTCTTGAGGGGATATTTGCTTATTCTAGCATTCATAACATTATCATTTGCTTATATCATAAAACATTTCTTTCAACAAAACTTTGTCGATCATCAAACTCTTTTGCACTTCAGCAATCACAGAGACTTGCATAGAAAACTCTTATGTACTTCAGCAATCATGAAGACTTGCATACATATCCTGCTCATGTACTTCAACAATCATGAAGACTTGCATACAAAACACGAGCCCTCTGCAACTCATCAGGAAAATTTTGACAGTCTTACTTTGCAACTCAATACATAGCTTCCCCTCATCGAATCTCTCAGTGATCACCTAATGCCCATGAGGAAATATTTCTACAGAAATATTGTAGAAGAGCTGCCTGCTCAATTTGATGGATATAAAGTTTGCCTAGGACTTTTGGGTCAGTATAACATTCAACGAGCTGCCTGCTCTGTTCCACTTCCATGGGGAACATGACCACAATTTAGGGAAGTTGCACCCTGCAACGGCTAGTAAATGAGTGCAAGATGCAGCCTCTGCTCGAGTCCAGGAAATATTCTTAGTAACAATCATTTAGTATTTCCTGCATGCCACACGCGATATAATAGCAACAAATATTTAACGAATATATTCATCTTTTTACTATCATATTTTATGCATTTTGATAATTACACATCATCAATCATAAGTCTTATAGCCAATCATGATTCATAAAATCCTATAATTAACATGTAAAGAAAATCATTACTTACTTTTGAGCGATTTAGCTCAACTTATCTGTATAAGTCAACGTCCCTCCTTGATCCTATCATCAGTCGAGGTTAAGTTCACTTCCTGAAATGCTAGTATAAGGAAAAAGTTTCTCTCCTTCAATTGCTCATCTTTTGAACATATTAGTTCCATAGCATTATACGCATGCTCGTTTAATTAGCTTGTGCATCCTTTTCACTTCATCCCGATGTAAACTCTTCTATATCCTGTTGAAAATATGTTAGTATCATAGTTCAAACATTTGTTTTCATCTAGATTCATTTTAAATTTGGGACTTGTCATCTAATGATTCTAATAAACTTTTAAATGCTAAAAGACCCCCTGCTCAATCAATCACAACAAGGTCAGGATTCTTCATTCCTGGTAGTCAAACAAGATCTTTTAATTTGATGCATGCCAATATTTTATTAGAAGATATAACAAATCCTATCAATAGTCTATTTATGAAGAAAAATAATTAGAAATCATAATGCGTTTCTAAATAAGATTATTTTTACCCCTAGTAATATTGCTTGCAATTTCATCCAATAATATCCTTTATCCTTTAAAACTCAAACAATGATAAGAAGTTCTAAATGAAATACAATTTAGGTTTAAGTAATAAAATGACGATTTTTCATAAGCAAAAATTAATATTCAAACGCATCGTCGATGTGAATTTGTTCATAACTTGTGACCTAGTACGCAAATTTTATTCTGTCTATCAATACTCAAGGTTAACAATTACTTAGACAGCTCCATACTATTGGTTCCATGGAAACAAACAAAACAGAGTCGACGTATGGTTTGCAACTAAATAAAACGATGTTCAAAGAATGCACCTAATCCATATGTAGCTATAATTTCTTTCTCACCAATATTAAAATATTTACGAGTACAACATTTTCCAATGTAACTTTATGTGAAACTGTCATAACAGTTATGTAACACTTAACTAGTATACAATTATTTGTATTTGAAGATGTTCATGTGACTTCATCCAATCGACAAACTTATTTCTTTTTTAGTATATTAATAAAACTACATTTTTAACTAATTAGGGCTCATAGATAATGTGCTTAGTAATAAAATTTCAACAACTAAAATGCGGAATTAAGTGATGCTTCTATGAAATTTTGAATTTAAAATAATCGGTATGTTCACAATATTTTTCATAATCCTTATCTATTTCTTCTAGACTAGTACGTTTACCAAGGGACTTATGAATCAATCATTTTAAAATAAAAGACGGTGTTACTTCTATTCTCCTTAATAAGGTTAATCAATCAAGAATCGAAATAATTTCAATTAAATATTACATTCTATGATAATACTTTTCAACCAAGTGAAAACTTACGACCAGGATAACATACCCCACTCATAATTTTGTAAAGACAAACAACGTTGAAAAGACTTATCTTTACTCCTTTTGGAGAACTTTGAAGTTGAACTCGGACGACATTAACTCCTCGCCCATCCCAGTCCATGCATCCAAAATAAAACAAAACAAAACAACTTGATTGATTAGTTTATCAACCTTCATGCTTTACTCACTCCATGTTGAGCCCAATAGGCCCAAGTGTTTAAACCTAGCACTCTGATACCATATGTCACATCACCAAATTTCATAAAACTTTAAAATTTTTCTAAGCGGCCAAACCACCCCACTCATGTCGCGTGGAAGTGAAATGTTTTAGTATTTAAATCTTCTTTATAATTATTAAACATCTCATAAATTATCCTTAATGATCTAATTGTCTGAACAACAAGAAAATATCGTAACACTTAAATATTCATTTATCAATATTTACATATCATATTCAGCTGCATCTATAACTCTACATTTGAATGGTGTATTACAATCTACTTTACAGAACCTTTTTCATCCATTTGATAAGAGTAAGAGGGCAATCTCCTACTGACCGAGAACAACGCAACGTAAAAAGTTATTGGTTTCATACAATATTTTGGATGTAAACATGTGCAAACCTAAAGTTAATATGATGCATGACAAATAGAATTTCCAACCATTTCCATATTTAGACGTGTCTACAAAAATCGTCATCACTTCTAAATCAAATTAACAGATAAGGATGCACTCAAGAAATAACTAGGAAATATCAATTGTAAACACATATGCTTATATGAAAACACAATTATACATAATTCAGGGTAGATCAAAGTGAATAATAATAAGACACAATGAGAATACACAAGATGGGATAACTTCATAAGGAGAGACTATTTTTCACGTGGTTCACCCACTCCTTGGGCTACGTCCACAAAGGGTTGTTTTGTATTAAAATAAAAGGAAGAGGTTACACCAACAACAAAGTTGTTGCCAACCACTTTTCCTATTCTTCTCTAGCTTCTAGCAAAGAGAGCTTTATTGATGCTCTTTCTACAATCCAAAATATATATATCAACCCTTAATATTAATATTTCAACTTTGGGGTGGCAGGTGCGGGTGGGATTCTCTTTGATCCCGGAGGAAATAAAATTGCAGCCTTCTCTTGGGGTCTAAGTAGTAAGACAAATAACGAGGCTGAATGGCTGGCCCTTGTCTTCTCATTAAATTTGGCTTCCTCCTTCAGCATTGACAATCTTAGAATTTACGGGGACTCCAGACACGTTATCCAAATTATGAGAAGGGGTACAGCCCCTCAAGGTTCAAAAGCTCATAGCTATATGCAAAGAATTAAAGCCAATGCTCATCTCTCCAAGGCCTCTGTTTTCCACATTCGCCGAGAGAACAACAAGCTAGCGGATTTAGCGGTCAATAAAGGAATTTTGCTAGACATCGGGCACGTTGAGGATCTCAATGGTGTCATGGGGTTTCAATACATTCCCTAAGTGAAATTTCAAAGGATAACATCATAGCAAAGATCAAGGAAGGGTCCTTTGGTTACATGAGGGTCCCCCTCTCCACTCCTTCAAATGTCGGTAATGTGCCTCCTCCCTCCGTTGCTTCTGCCACACGCCACCCGGGTCTCCCTCGCTGTTGGCACATGGCTCTCTGCAATGATGTCAGCTCCCACGAGCCATTATTTACTCCCTCAACCGCTCCGTTTCCCTCTTTCTCCGCAATGGATCCCCCTCCTCTTTCCAGTGCCTTGAGTTGGCTCTCCCTCTGTGAGCTCGACTCTCCTCCCTCCCATCCTCGTCTGCTGTCATCGTCTAATATCGGCACAATGCAGAACATTATGGCGGCCATAACCACTTTGAATCGCACTATGGTGGACATCAAGCTTTCGGTTCGTAGTACTTACAATGTAGTCTGTACCAGTGTAAAACAAAACGAGGAAATGGCTATGGATCTTAACCACACGGTCTCCCAGCTCTCTTGCCAAGACACGAGGATAGACGACTTGGAGAGGAATCTGTTTGAGCTGATGGGAAAAGTAGATATGCTTCAGGAAGACATGGCCGTTCTCACCGGGAAAACTCAGGGAAGCTGCGTGCAGGAAAATCCAACGGTCAACCAGGAGATAAACCAGGCAATGATGGATGCAGCCTCTGCCCAGTTCAAAAATTATGGATAATTTCCAATCTTAGTCCAGGTTTCAAATTATGTATATATTTTGTCTATGTATTTCTGCACTATACTCAACAAACAGTTTATCAGGGTTTATTCCAGTTCTTTTTTGAACAGTTTTAGAAAGACAAGGTCTAGAAATTACTCAGCCATGCTGATGGAAATTACAGCTGCTATCTTTCAGACATTTACTCCTCTGTCAAAACAATTTTGAATGCATGTAATGAATAGCTGTGCACAGCTTTTATAAATATATCATCTTCCTCTGTTACTGTTAAAAAAAAAAATGTCAACTTTATAAAAGTATCTTGATTCTATACTTGAAGTCCCTTTCATAACCTTAGGGCTATACCCTTCTTCAATGGTCTCGTATACAAAGGTAAAGTATCAACCAAGTTTTCAACTAAGGAAAGGTATATATATATAAATAATTAAGGAAACATCCTTTACCTTCCTTTAAATATTTATTTGACAATCAAACTAAATACCAAGAAATTCAATACTCTCATAAAGGTCTATTTTAGAGTAATTTAATAATATTGTTAGATTAAAAATCTATCTAAAAAGGTATTAACACATTAATAATAAATAATAAAGTCACATGATATATTAGATTCGCAATCTCTAAGGGAACAATTTCAATATCAAAAAGCTATAATATTATCACTTAGTATATCACGGTTGAATAGGTCATAGTCTACCTTCTAGTCTAAACATTATGACTATATAATTCCCTTTATTAAAAGACAATTCTACACATTGCTTCATAATAATAATTATTATGAAAATGTAACCATATGGTATACATCTATATGCAATATTAATACAAAAATGAACCCTTTCCCTACAATAATGCTAATGCTAAAATACTATGCCATATAGATGTATCGAAGACCGTTTAGGTTATTTCAAACATAACATAATCAATTATTATAGTCAACATCATATTCGCAAGCTGAGATTTGTATAAGCATCTAAGAAATAAACGATGCTTCGATCCTTAGCAGAAAATCGTAGGCAATACAAAGGTAAAACGCAGGTCTATATACAGCTCTCTATCCTAAGCCGATTCTATCAAAAGATTCATCCGAACTTTAAATGCCAGGATTGGAAACTAAGCAGGGTTCGGCAGCACAAAAATAAGCAGAGATCATACAAACCTGTATCTATGATACAGCTTGACTACTTATTAAGGGTCGTCCTTCATTGATGAAATGATATAACAATTACACAGCAAGCTGCAAAATGCTGAGATAATGCAGAGTTTAATAATTAAGGAAGAACTATCTACGGGAACCTGATATTCCCTAACCGGATTGAGTTGTTCCGAGTGAGGTGTCTCAAAACATAAATATGTAAAGAAGAAAAAGATGGAACCGTTGCAGAGGATCGAGCTCACTCTGAGCTATCCTTTCCTCTTAATCACTTTTGTAGGATAACGATGTGGATTGACCCTCTTATAAGATTCGGGCATTATAGTGGGATTGCTACTCTGTCACTAATCAGAAAACGCTATGGAAAAAAGTGAAAGATCTGAGATAGATTGAGGATGAAAACAAAAACTTATCCAAATAATATTCTCTTTCGCGGTTGCAGAATTCACATTTAACTAATGCGACTATGATCAATACAATAATCAATCCAAGAAGGCAACACAGAAATAAGCGCCTTATGACTCTGCTTAACCCAAACATCTAACCAAATTTAAAACATAGTGAACCCCTAATCGTATTCATTATATCAAAAGTCTGCTAAAATATAACACAACAAAGATATATTTAAAAGTATTTTCAGTCAGGTAAGAAGACACATAACCAACCCCCTGGTACGCACCTACGGATTTCCTCAGTTGAGTAGTGATGCTTCTCCCTTGACTCGTACATATCCTCCTGACGCAGAGATGGAAATTTTCTCCAACGCATAAATGCTGCCCCCCACTCGGATGCCATCATTCTAGCTATTATACCTCGTATGCCCAGATGGTCTTTCTCCCATCTTCCTCGTTTGCATTCCCCCTCTAATACTACCCTGGTGGTTCCTCCCTTAACACACATCGATAAGCCAGATGCTCCCATGTGGAATTTTGTTTTACCATTATAAATGATGTGTCACTCCCCATGAGCTCCACTTCGCTAGATAGTTAATACTCCACCCCACTGCCCAAAGACTAAAGCGATTATACAACTAAAAAGAAGTTGTCTTGTAGTGACACTTCGCTGGTAATTGAAAACAAGTGGCAAAGGTAAGTTCTCCAAATATTCTATGCAGGAAACAAATGGCAACCGTAAAACTTGGAGTGCTCCCCCATGGAGACAACACCCTACGAAAAAAATGGAGTCCTTATAGTCGTGCGTTTAATCTCACAACCACTAAGTATCCTTTAAATCTTTCTTTCAACTAACAAACTTTTATCTCAAACAAATAATACTCCACATTACCTTGGCATTTCAAGGTGCACCCTTTGTTCTTAAGTTTATTGTAATATTTGATGCTAATATGTTTTTAACACCTTAATAATAATTTATAACAATCAATTCGCTTTGATAATCTATTTCTATTCGATAATGCATTTCTATTGGATATTTTTGTAAAATATCTTCCTATCTTCACTTTATACTTTAGATAATCTTAACCTCCCCAAAATAATAAATTTCCTTTCAATCAAATGATCTAGAATATAAAAAGAAGAGAAATATATTTATCTATGGGGATCTTGATCCTTTAACAAAAGGTATGCTAGTATGCAATATTCCTTGCCAAAAGTCTTTATTTAAAATGTGAGTAATTTTCTTTACTCATAAAAATAATTCATAAACTATGAAATCGCTTCAATAATTTATATAGTTAGAATTTTAGTTATACTACTGAATATATTAATACATCCATCAATAAGTCAAGCTCTATCAAACCTATTTTAAAAAATACTTTATTTCTTCTTTAATAGTTCTAAGTGAAAGTTAGAGAAGGGTTCTAGCTTCTCCAAAAGAAATGTATATATCCTAAAGAATTATATGGACATGTCCCTCTCATGTCTTTTTAATTATTTCATATAATGTACTCCTCTATTATATCAATTTATCTCTTTTAAATCAAAAGGTTTCCATATAATTGGGTTCCAAAATGACACTAAGTGTCAAAACGTGCATGGGGTATATTTATATTACAACAAGAGTATAATTGATTTACGATGTCCGATTTGCTCTTTTCCACTTTATTCTCCAAGTGTTCATATATATATAAAAAAGAGGACTTAGCATTTTTAATTAGGGTATTAAAGATACCTTTCTGACACCTTTGTTGAGGTCTATGTTAACGTGATATCTAATGATAATACTTAGTTATACTCTCATATATGTAATTTCACGCTAAAAGGTAAGTCGTTAAAGTTAAACTGGCATGCGATGATTATCCGTTATCCCAAACTTAGGTAATGGTCTTATCACCTAAGGCACTGGTTAAGTCGCTTTTACCTTTGCTCTAGTGCTTGTAGCACGAGGATGACCCACCATCATTATTTTATATGTCAAGCTTCTTTTAATTTTCTCTAACATCCTCTCTTAGGGTATGATTAATATAGTCCATATGGACAATAGTTAACCTTTTGATGCAAAAAGGTAATTAGGCACTAGAATGATAGTTGCGTCGCTAAATAATCACCATCGTCGATCGTCTACTTAGGATGATAATATGAATAACTTAAGGTTATCCAGTAAGTGGTTGAGACACTAAGATGACACCCGTAATCTATTTATGCTTTAGTTTCCACGCCTTCTTCCTTAGTGGTTTCACTGCCCATTGCTTAGTTGCACCACTTGGTCTACAACTTTTAAGAGATGAATACCGTTACATCCAACGTTTACTGGTGGGGCCTTGGCCTTGAGCTCCTCACCAGAACGATTACAATAATTATTTATATTTATACAAATTATTAGGTAAAAAATGAGGGGTGTTACAATCTGCCCCCAAAAGATCATAAAGTTCCAGGAAGAATTCAATCGTCCACCCATCCAGACAGACCCAGACTTTTATCTTTCTGAAAGCTCTGTAATGTCACCTTAAGTTCCTCCTCAGTAACCTCCATTAAAGCAACATTGTCCTCCTCATCCACAAAACGAGGAAAGAGCTGTGCCACCCGAATCACCTCAGCAATGTGAGCTTGATTATTAGCCCCAAAAAGAGAATGGAAATGTTCAACCCCCACCCTAGCCATCCCTTCAAAGGTAGTGTGAGATAGCCCCTCAGAATCGTCAAGGTTCCAGATAGTATTAGCCGCCTTGCTTCCTTTCGCATATGCATGAATTTTTTTTGTGTTTTCATCCCCCACCATCAACCAAGTAGCACGACTTTTCAGTCTCCAAGTCTCCTCTTTTTCCTGTAACAAAGTGTTCCGACGCCCCTCCAACCGAACCATCAGATCCCTAGTCTCCAAAGAGCGTAAACCTCCCCCATCATCATCATAGGTCAAGTGGAGTTCCACTTCTATGCTCTTGAGTTCAAGATCCTCCCTACCTTTCTTTTCAGTAGCCCAAATTTTAATAGGGCCCTTCACACTTTTAAGGTTCGCAACAAACTGATACGAAGAAGAATGAGGGGACCTGCTATTGTAGGGCACCCACAAAGAAGTTATCTGCTTAGTAAAAGAATCATCTTGCAGCCAAGTTTTATTGAATTTCAAAGGACCGGGAGGTTTTGGAGGACCACACCTAAGTTCAAGGAAAATAGGGAAATGATCCGAACCACCTCCTAATCCCACCCACTGTCGAATAAGAAAAAATCTGTCCACCAGAGGTTCTGCGACCAGAAAACGATCCAATCTCTTAGCCACCTTGTTGTCCCCAGCTCGATTATTCCTCCAAGTCGGTTTAAGAAGAACAGGTTCAATGTCAATCAAATTCCTAGCAGCAATTCGTTGAGAGAAAAAACCGGCCAACAAATCTATTCTAGCCCGGGGGCCCCATACCTTTGACTAACCAAGAGTAAAGTTAAAATACCCACCCAAAATAACAGAATCCTCCCTTACCAAAGAATTGCTCAGCAACGAATCCCAGAAGGGAATCTGATTCAAATAAGGACCATAAATATTGAAAATAGTAAGGACTTCTCCTAAGTCCAAAGTATGAATCGTCAACCCAAGTGTAGATTCCATCCCCCACACATTGAGTTTCTTCACCGCACGATTCTTCCAACCAGTAGCTAGCCCACCAGACTACCCCCGAGCATCCAAAGTTTCAAAGGACCATCCAGGAAGCCAACTTTCAAGTTTTGCCTACACCTCCAACCCATCACCCAAAGTTTCTTGTAACAAAATAACATCTGGGCATTCCAGAGGGGAATCTAATTCAAATAAGGACCATAAATATTGAAAATAGTAAGGACTTCTCCTAAGTCCAGAGTATGAATCGTCAACCCAAGTGTAGATTCCATCCCCCACACATTGAGTTTCTTCACCGCACGATTGTTCCAACCAGTAGCTAGCCCACCAGATCGCCCCCGAGCATCCAAAGTTTCAAAGGACCATCCAGGAAGCCAACTTTCAAGTTTTGCCTGCACCTCCAACCCATCACCCAAAGTTTCTTGTAACAAAATAACATCCGGGCATTCCAGAGAGACTACCCGCAGCAATGCTGATATTTTCAAGGGACCAGCTAGACCCCGAACGTTGAAGGACATAATTTTCATCGACGACCCTTCTTGTGGGTGCGCACCGCTCTAAGCGCCCGTTCGATAGAAAGTTGTTTCCCCTCTAAGAGGTCCAATTTTGCTTTGGTCTGTGCTTCAGAGATATGTGACTTATGCCCCCTACCTTTCGGCAAAGGGTCCTTATCCATACCCAAACCCCCAGGAGCCAGTTTAGTGGCAGAACGAAGGAAATTGTTAGAAAAACAGGATCGCAGAGCAATAACAATAAACAGAAATGCAAATATAATCACACATACACATTACAAGAGAGACACAGATATATCGTGGTTCACCCAACTTGGGCTACGTCCACACTGAATTTGCCAGTCCTTATTATTATTACCGTCCAGCAAGATGAAGGGATACAACCTGCAGCACAACCGCTGCACTTCCTCTTCTCTGTTTCACAGTCTCTCTCCAGATCTCAAAGATCTTTACAATGCATAAAACCTAATACATCAACCCTAGCCATATTACAATGTCCTTCTTTTATAAGGGAAATACAATGGGAAAATACCACGGGATACCCAAAACCATGGGCCCGCAAAACGGCTATTGAAAACAGCCCCAAAAATTTCCTTCGGGGGCGTTGCCCCCGAACCCCCATTTCTCGGGGGCGCTGCCCCCGGACCCCCCAGCCAGGGGGGATGGTCCCCCCTGGAACCCCGTGGGGGGGCGATGCCCCCCCACACCCCCCCGCTGGGGTGAGTGTACAGTCCACCTACATATCATATAGAACTGGGGTACAAACACGGCTGATACAATATCATCTATGAGACTAGAAGATCTGGCTCCACAACCAATAGAAATAACCATAGTCTAAAGACTCAGGTGGGGATGAAGTGGAAACATCAACTTGAGAGAGTAATTTCGGGTCAGGATCAAGGTCTAGAGGGAGAGGGACATTCATGGCAATAACCGGAGCAACATCCAAAAGCAAAGGAGGCTTTATAATAGGTAGGGGGGATAAATTAAGATTCTTCAGCCCTTCAATCCAATCCATCCCAGGAAAAGAAACGTTATTCATGAAAAAATTGATAGTAGGAGGAATAGAAGTAGAAGGAGTACCGACGAACAATGGCTCCTGAAAGTGCAATATTGTGGGTGCTCGGCCAGAATCCTTGTGGTGTGAATCCGGGAGTGGTTCCGCCGCATCAACAGTAACCTCTACAAGACCCTCTTCCGAAACCTCATGTGCCGACGAAGAAGGAACCTGTGAAGACCCTCCAGTCTGAACATTTCTATCAATCCCGTCATCCCATTTGCGTCTAGCAACATTCCTAGTCTGGAGCGGGAGCTTACATTCCACCGTTGGATGTCCATAAACATGGCACCGCCTGCATCTGAAAGGGAAATTCTCATAATCTAACTTTTTAACAATGACATATGGCCCCAAACCGAGTTTAAAATCTTTCGCCAAACCTTCACGCACATTGAGGCTAACCAAAATCTGGGCCACCTTCCTTTGATGAGTGTGTAGAAATGAGTAATCCCCTTCAAGATAAGAACCCAACATGTTTCCAATTCCCCTGAAATGTGGTTCGGACCAATAGTGTAGAGGGATCCCCGGAAGGCACACCCATATAGGGATCACGTCCAAACGCTCCTGACTAGCATCGAACAGTGGATTCCATGGTTTCAGAAGAACAGGGCAATGATCCCAACTCCAATTGCGATTAAGAACCCAGAGCGCTTGATCAACCCTATGGAAGTTAAAAGCAAACCAATTTCTAGTGAGTTCAACCACTTCAGGCACATAACCGATATGTTCCTGCCACTGTTCCACAACCCACCTCTCCATGGTCCGCAGAGAGAAGGACCTACCTAGAGCCATCCCAACCAAGGTTAAGACCGTCATTTGTAGCACATTGTTCCATTCAATGTCCTCACTCAGGGCATAGTTATAATCAAAACGACTTGATTTAATCCACTGTTTCTGTCCCCTCTTCCCTAGCAGAGTCAAGTCATCCAAAGAAACGCCACCCCCTTCACCCGAGATCGTGCCTGAACTCACCTGCGTACCAGCCACTCCCAACAAGCCATGTGTACCCCCCGTCCCTGTACCAGAGCCACCAACAGTCTTCCCTACCAATCCCCCAATAACCGGGGTTTTTGACTGTGTAACCGGTGCACCATCATTAACAGGAAGACCTTCCCCCCGATTCACCACAGAACCAGCAGAGTTCACAGGCTCCTCTTCAACCCAGACCGTATTGCAATCTAACTAAGAGGGTACCTCCAAATCTTATGGAAGAATTAAACCCGCAGCCGCAGGGAGTGTATCAGCAGGGGACGATGAGACCAGAAGAGTCGACGGCGAAAACCCAGCACCAGGAAAGGATGGTTCAGGAATAACCCCAACGGTTTTCCATAAACCTAGTCTAGCCACTTCATCCCAAACGCCGCCAGGTGGCTTAGCCCATATGTCGTCATGCTCCACAGGATCGCTAGTATAATCCACCTGTTCCTCTTCTGCCATGGTAAGTAAAGTAGTGAAAAATAGTAAAAAATAAAAGCCCTGTACAAACCTTAACCGCGTGCATGTAAAATCGACTGCAAGGTAGGTTTCTCCGTCGGAAGGGAGTGAAATGACGAGAAATCCACCGGTAGCCTCCAAGAAAACCACCAACCGTCAGCCGGAACCATGATGATGAACCTTCGTGGGAAGTGTGCCATGCAATGTCAGACTGTCACTATCACCGATAGGGGCCAAGGGGCCACCTGCCTCCGACCATCGGCCACCGTAAACCCTACCCAGTGTTCATAGAGAAACCCTAAGGATTATTCAACTCTCCTCCCCTTTGTAGGCTCTGTTATGATATATGCATCTCAGCAATCCATCAAAAGGTCATCTACATACACCACAAGAAACAAAACAAATCTTCTATCTTTCTTTATAAATAATATTGTGTCATCAATATTACA
This sequence comes from Larix kaempferi, assembly GCA_027924585.1. NCBI lineage: Eukaryota > Viridiplantae > Streptophyta > Pinopsida > Pinales > Pinaceae > Larix > Larix kaempferi. Next base: position 7,483,463 of record BSBM01000532.1, on the reverse strand, counting down.
ATGTTTAAAATTTAGCTTTAGAAGATGCTCAGTTAGCTTTTCATACCATGCTCGAAGTGCTTGTTTCAAGCCATATAAGGACTTGACGAGTTTGCATACCTTTGGTTCTTGTCCCTTCACAACAAATCCTTATGGTTGAGACATGAAGACATTTTCTTTCAAGTCTCCATTGAAGAAAGTTGTTTTTACATCCATCTAGTGGACTTCCCACCCATTTTGTGCATCTAAAGACAAAAGGGTGTGGATGGTAGCTCATTTTGTTGTCGATGACAATGTTTCTTCATAGTCAATTCCTTCCTTATGTGCATAGAATTTCGCCACATGCTATGCTTTGTGCTTGTCAAGTGAACCATCTGATATGTATTTGTTCTTGTATACCTAGCTATACCCAATTGGTTTGGTTCCAGCTGGAAGGTCAACCAGCTTCTAAGTTCCATTCTTTATGAGTGCATCATACTCATTATGTATGGATTCTTTCCATTCATCACGAGTAGCAGCCTCTTCAAAGGAATTTGGTTCAAGGTTAGCAGATAAATTCAATTCACAATCAAATGAGACATCCATGTCATCACCTAAGTTATCTACATCTCCTCCATCTTTTTGTCTGGTTGAGCTTCTCATTCATGTCTTTCCAACTTCATCCAGATGGACACTTTCAAGTGTCTTTGTGGTCCTTTTCATAAATTTCCTTGATGGACCAGGTTGATCAGCTGGTGGTGCTTCATTTTCTTCCAGCAGTTTTGCATTCTTGAAAAACATCATTGAGCGTTCCATATTCATTCTTTCTGCCACACTTTTTTTTAGGATTGTAAGGAAATGAAGTTTGATGTGCAATCCCATGTTGATGAAGATAGTCTTCAAAAGCATTAGAAGTGTATTATTTTCCATCATCAGTACAAAGTGTGCCAATATGAGATTGTGCTTGATTATCTATCCATGCATGAAAATTTTTGAATGTTTGAAATGCTTTAGATTTTGTCTTTAACAAGTATACCCAACACATTTTAGTGTAGTCATCAACAAAGGTCGTGAGATATCTATTACCATTACCATAAGGAATAGGCATGGGGCCACATAAGTAAGAGTGAACCAACTCTAACTTTCTACATGCTTTGAATTTTGACTCTTGAAATGGTTGCTTACTATGTTTGCCTAATATGCATGCATCACATTTGTTCATCTTCTTAGGAATGGTGGGAAAACCAAAGACACCATTATTTCTCAACAAGCGGAGACTCTTATAATTTAGATGACCATATCTAGCATGCCATAACAAACTGCATGACAGATTACCTTCTCCATGGTGAGAGAGGTAGGCAAAGTTCCGAGCTCTTATAGATGAACCTTTTAACTTCAACAACTTTTCATCTTCATATCTGGTCATGATGACCTGGTTGTTAGAGGATTTCCTTATCTCTATGATTCCATTGGACATATGGATGGAATGGCCTTGCTGTCGAATTTGCACCAAGGACAGTAGGCTTCTTTGCAACTATGGAAGATAGAGAACATTCTACAACAAAAAGTAAGGTAATCCTGGCAGTTTGAGCCTGATGGAACCAATTCCCTTTGGTTTGAGGCTAGATTTGTCTGCAAAAAACACTGTGCCATCTACATTGTTATCCAGTTCTTCAAAATAGTATTTTCTAAATGTCATGTGGGATGTTGCACTAGTATCGAGCATCCAACAATCTTTATAAGATGAACAATATGTGATTTCATTTATTCCAAGATTACAATGTGCAACAATACAATGAGCAGAATTAGGAGCTTTACCAGCCTCTTGGCTCTTATTTTTGTCTTTCTTCTGGTTGTGTCTTTCTTTGATGGAGTCCCAACGGGTCCAACGTTGATCTGCTTCATGTTCATTCCTCCCACAGTGCTTACACTTCAAATCTGGTCTTTTGCTTTAGTTGTTTCAGCTCCCCCTGCCTCTGAAGTTTCTTCTTCCTCGTCCTCTCTTACTGCTCTCTCCCTTGGAAGATTCTTTTGACTAGTTCTTTGCTTTCTGATCAAGGAAAGGGGTCTCTCCAATGGGCTCACTGGTCTTCTTTCCAAAGGCTTTCTCTTTGTCTGCAATATTCTCCACCAGGGTGTCAAAGGTGAGGTCCTTGAACTTGTCACTAGCTTGAAGTGATTCAAGGTAGTGTGACTGTGTAGGATAGAGGGAATTTAAAAAGGCAGCAAGTCGAAGGTCTGGTTTCATGTCCGAGGCTTGAATCTTATGAATCTTATGCATGATTGCTCTGATATTATATGCAATCATAATAGGAACATTATCCTTCACTTCTAAATTCAATGGTTTCAACATCAATTGAATCACCTCCATTTAAGAATGTGAGTCATACAAATCCTTCAATGTTTTCAAGGATTCAAAACATGATGTTGCAGACAATATGTTTTAACTCACCTCTTCACTTACTATTGCAGTGATTATCGTCGATGCCTTAATGTCTTTGTTCTGCCACATTTCTAGTTCTTTCTCTGATGTTGGTGGCTTTGGTTCATATTTCAAGGTTAGTCCCACTTCTGTTTCAATGGCGGTGCCTTCACATATGCCATGCCACATATCATTGTAGATGAATGTGGCTTTGATCTTCCTTGACCAATTAGGGTAGTTGTCTTTGCTAGTGAGCACTACAACAACTATGGATGCTAGTGAATGCATCTTTGCAACAGTCACCTCTGTCACCTACAAATAAAAGGTGTCTGGGAAGCAAAGAAAAAAAGGTGTAGGTCTAAGTCTCTACCACCTTATTTACAAGTATAGAGAATAATATTATCTTCTTATAATCTCTGCTTCATTAAACATTTTGTAGGCCTGGGTCTCTGCACTAGTTTGTGGTGCTTTCAAACAATACAATAGAATCTCTATGAATTAATGCAATGCTCACAATTTGATAAGGTGAAGAAAAAATTATACAAATCTTAAGAGTGTGTTGTAATGGGAAACAAAGTTTATTGGAGAGAAATTGTACAACTCGAACTTCAATTGCCATAGCGCCAAGGTCTACAAACAACAGTTTTCAAATGAAGTTTGAGTCTTCTTCTATATGGTCTCACTGACCATTCAAGCAAAAGCAACACTTAATTGAGACACCACACAACTAAGGGAGGCGCTAGGATTCACAAAAGCTCTTCATTTTTTTTTTCCAGAGAAAAAAAGACTACTATTGATATTCCTATTAGAATCAAATAGTACAAAAAATGTTCCTGATCCATCCAGCTGGAACCTTCTGAGATAACTAAAAAAGTTATCTTCAAAGATCTGACATACAAGTAATGTGCCTATCCCATAAAGGATATATCAAATCTGTGCATACTCGACAGTTTTATCCAAGCACATAGCTTATTACATCCAAAAATACAAACCAAAATGTAGATCCAGCAAAAACTTTAAATACAAAGATAGACAAGATCATCATCAGCAGATCAGTCATAGAAATAAATAGAACCACAGTCCAACATACTGCCCTCACACCAATCCTCCCATATCAAGTGACCTTCACATCCTTCAAGAGCTTGTTTGGAAAGCTTGTCCGCCATACAGTTATGCTCACGATAAATATGTTCAATAATGATGTTCTGCTGTTTTTGTATCTCAAAAAGTGTCCTGTCGGCCCAGTGTCTCAGATTTAAGACATTTAGCTTGAATTTACCTTCTGCCCATTTAATGGTAACCCGAGAGTCACCATAAACCTTTATGTTGTTCAATCCAAAGATGTTGGCAACCTTTAGAACACACCAAAGTGCAATTAATTCCGCCTTCATGTTTGATCCCTTTCCACAATTGAGCTTGATGGTATAGAAATGTGAGTCATTTAGATAAATAACTCCACCTATTGCACAGATACCTGCTTGTGAAGCACCATCAAAAAACAAAACAGGACGATCCACATTGAGATTAAAAGTACTAACTCTGTCAGTTTTCAGCATCCTCTCATCCAACTTGCAGGAGTTATACATTTTAAGTGCTGTCAAACAACAATTGATGTGATCAGGTGGAGAATTTCGAAAAATGGCACAATTTCTGGCATGCCAAATTGCCCAAGGTATGCATATAGCCAGAAAAAAAGTGCTTTTTGCAATGTCTATACCATTGTAAGAAGCACAAGTTAAAATCCCCAATTGCCCAGCATTGAGTAATTTTAAAATTTATAGATATCATTTCCCAAATCTTGCGAGAGAAAGAGCACTGTACAAATAGGTGCAGTCTAGATTCAGCATCATTTTTGCAGAGAACACAATAGCTTGGACCTGTCCATCCTCTCTTACAGAGATTATCCCAAGTTTTTAACTTATCTTGTAAAATCAGCCAGACAAAACATTTTAATTTGACTGGAATGCGCCACTGCCAAATCTTCGAATACCACCAGTCCGGCGGGAAAATATACTTGTGCTGAAGAATTCTTTTGTAAGCAGCTTTAGCCGTGACAGTGCCAGATTCAGTGTTACCACTCCAAACCAGTTTATCCTCAGATTTATTTAAGTGGACACCAGCAGAGTTCAATGATTTTGTAAAATTATCCCAAATGCAAGCAAGATACCCGGATAGTCCAATCTCCTGCGCCGATAACCACTTCGAGCTTCCAGCAATGCCAATGTTCCGATGATGTATCATGTTTAAAGTGGAGAGACCAATGACTTGTAAATATTGAGGAATAATAGGAGGAAGACCCTGTTCTTGATCAAGCCCAATAATGGGATCGATCCCAACCCTGATTTGTGTTCCAGACCCAACATGCCATACTAGGTCACTTTTAATCCAATGAAAAATTTTCATGAACCCTCTCCACATAGGAGAAAAGTCCCAGTTAGTCAATTTTGGATTTCTGATCCAGGTACTTACATCTGTCTTAATGTATTTTATATGAAGAATTTTAGACCAAAGGGAGCTACCATGAATACCACGCCAAAAACTTTTTAATCTGAGAGTTATATTAAACACCTCCAAATCTTTAATTCCCCATCCACCGATTTTATATGGTCTTGCTAGAGATTCAGCTGCTACCATTGGAATCTTACCACTGTACCCAGTCCCATTCCACAGAAAGTTGAAAAAATATCTCTTAATAGATTTAATGATGGAGATTGGGACTTCCAACATAGAGAACCAGTACACAGGTATGCTGGAAAGCACCGACTGCACCAGAATAAGCTTTCCACCGATTGATAACAGCCTATAGGACCACTGCGCAATTCTATCTTCTATTTTTTTCAAAAGCCAATGCCAATCTCGGATCAGATAATTGTTTGGTTTAAGGATATAACCCAAATATTTAAAACCCTGATCAAACTTAGAACAATTATATGGCAAGACAGCTCTAATGTCTCTTATCTGATCTTCTTGAATAGCCTGATGAAAAAAGCTGGATTTGGCCTCACTGACAAGCATGCCTGTTGCATTGCTGAAAGTAGTAATGATGTTTTTGTACATTAACCATTCTTCCACGGTGTCATTACCTCCAACCAGAACATCATCTGCAAACATCAAATGTGTAAAAACACATTCTTTTGTGAATTTGATACCCTTGATCTGACCTCCCATCAAAGCCTTGTTCACCAGTCTGCTAAAACCATCCATTATCAAAATGAACAGAAGTGGGGATAAGGGGCAACCCTGTCTTAAACCCCTGGAACAGCTGAAAAAATCAGTAGGACTACCATTCACCAAAACGGAAATATTCATGGATCTAATACAAGCCATAATCCACTTAATGATAACTGAGGGCATTCCAATCCTGATAAGGATCAATCTGATGTAAGCCCAATTAGCCCTATCATAGGCTTTGACTAGATCCATCTTAAGCAACATGGCTTTCTTTTTATGTAACTTGATGCTGTGAATCAATTCTTGAGTAATGCCTATTGCATCATGAATCTGTCTCCCCTCTAAGAAGCCAAATTGCTCTTCAGAGATGTGTGCAGATAGTACCTTCTTCAATCTGTCTGCAATAATTTTTGAAATAAGCTTGTATAACAAATTGCAGAGAGCAATAGGACGAAAATCTCCAAAAGATGCTGGCTTATCTTTTTTAGGAATCAAAGTAACAAATGTAGAATTTAGTCCTCCTGGGATGTAGCCATTTGTCATGGAATAATTTACCATCTCCAATAGTTCCTCACCCATTAACTCAAAAAAGTGAATATAGAGCTCCACTGGCCAACCATCCGGCCCAGGTGCTTTGTCTTTTGCAAACAGTTTTAATGTCTGCTCTAATTCATCCTTTGTGACCTTGCATTTTATGCTATCTGCAGCTTGCTCATCAAAGAACCTAGGGTATAAAGATGCCACTTCAATCTGAGCACTTTGACAGACTTCCTCAGGATCAGAGTATATATTATTGAAAAAATTATAAGCTTCAGACTTAATGTTGTCGATACCTGTGCACTGTATCCCATTGTCATCCTGTATTTCCCAAATATACTTAGACCGCCGCCTAGCAGAAGCAAATGAATGAAAGAACTTAGTATTTTTATCACCTAGAGAAATCCAGACTGCACGGCTCTTTAATCTCCAAGCTTTTTCTTCTTGCAAGATAAGTTCTTCTTTTTTCAACTCCAACTTCTTCAATATCTCAAAAGCTTCCATAGAAAGGGTATTGTTAATATTTGCATTAATTGCTTCCTGTAATTGAGATTCTAGCTGAAGTAACTCAACCTTATCTGCCTGCTTCTTATCTCTGATCCATTTTATGACAACTTCTTTTAATTTTCTCAGCTTATAACAAATATTCAGAACTGGATTTGATTCGAAAACTTCACATTGAGTCCAGAAATTTCTAACCAAATGACAGAAAGAATTATCTTCGAGCCACGTAGCATTGAATTTGAAGGGTATTAAATTAAACTGCTCAAATTGTTCCAACTGCAGAACTATGGGCCAGTGGTCCGAGAATTTGACAGTGTGAACCCATGACCTGTGCTTTGGAAAATATGACAGCAGGTTCGCCTTAACTAGGAATCTGTCAATTCGCTTGTGAACACCTTCACTTCCAAATCTACCGTTTGACCAAGTAGGGGAAAGCTTATGTGGCATGACATCAACAAGGTTTTTTTCCATAAGCAAATTTAAAAAGAAATCCCCCAAATCATCCATTCTGGCTGTGATGCCCCAGATTTCAGATGCTTGATAAGTGAAGTTTAAATCACCTGCCAAGATTAAATCAGGTGTATCCATAAGCCCCGAATCCCTTAACTTTGTCCAGAAAGTTTGCCTATCTCTGTATGGTGCATAACAGTTGAGCATGGATATAGATTTTTTGCAGCTACAAAATGTACCTTTTAAAAAAATGCCCCAAGGAGTAAGATAGGCTTTTAAATCAAAAAAATTTGGATTCCAAGCTACAGCAATACCCCCGGATTGACCACTTGAGCTGACAGCTGAAACCTCCCAATCTGGAAGAATATTACATAGCTTTTGAATGGCTATAAAATCCTCACACATAGTCTCCTGTAGGAAAATGATAGCAGGGCCAGTATCTTTAATCAGACTGGACAAGGCCTGAGCCCGAGTCACCTTGCCCAATCCCCTAACATTTAATGACAGCAAAGACATCAAGAAACATTTCTAGTGGGGGTCACTGCTCTAAGCCCCAGGGATTCAGACTTATCATGTGTTTCAGCTTCCTCCAACCTCCTAGAAATAGGTGTATAGGAGTCAGGAATGTTCGAGGCATCTTTCTTCTTCTTGCCTTTTCTTATGGTAACATTTTGTCTGTTAAGGGAAAGCAGAGGATTGGCTTCAGAGTCTCTGCTAGGTTTCTTAGTGTAGACATGAAGAGGAGGGAATTCCTCTCCATACTTTGACATGAGATATCCACTGCTGGATAAAATATCCACATCGGACTGATTGGGGAATTTTCCAGAGATGTTTACACCCGGATCACCCTTCGGGATATACCTCTCAATGATTTCAGAGCCACAGAGTGCGTCCCCAGATGCATCAGGTAAAGTTCCACTAGAACTTTTGGGTTGATTTCCAAGCTGAAATTCAATAATGTCATTTTCAAAAGAAGGAATTGACGTAGAGTCCCCAATGTGTTGTCTATCTGGGCGATTATCTACCAAGACATAAACTGGGCTAGGGTTTGACAAAGGGTTCACAGTAGAGGCAGGAATAGTGTCCAAAGCAGAATCTGGATTAGGGTTTGTAAATGTGTCCCCAACAGAGACTGGAATGGGGTCCAAAGCAGATTCTGTGGTAGGGTTTGACAATGAGTCCGCAACAGAGACAGGAATAGGGTTAGACATTGTGTCCCTACCAGGTGCCGATATATTGAGACCCTTTATTGCAACTACAGGTGCCAAATCTTCAAATAACTTACGGTTCACAAAAGAATCAGAGGGACCTAAAGGCTTTTTAGAGACCGGTAACCCAGTCACAATATCATGCCTTAAATGGACTTCCCCTTTTGAGATACGGGTAGCTAAGTTATGTTCAGAAGATTCAATGAAAGCCAATTCTTCATTTGACAAGTCTTGATAATTTAAAGAAGGGTCTTTTATATACTTACCAGCTTCTTGAAATGCAGGAAATTGCAGCTCATTGCCGGGCGAAGAGAATTCAGACGAGCTCTGAGAGCATTCACGAACAGTGGGGCAAGCCGCTTTTAGATGACCAGTCTTACGGCAGAAGAAACATCTAAAAGGAATCTTAAAGTAATCGAGCACTTGATGCCGAACCCGAGAGCCCCAAGTAATTAAAATTTCTGCTGGAAGACCATCTTTCAGATCAACTTCTACCATCACCTTAGCAAACCGCCGGTCCATTCCAAACAGATTTTGTTTGTCAAAACGGATAAACCTTCCCACTGTATTTGCAATGCCTTTTATCACCTCCTCAGACCAAATTTCAATAGGCAGACCTGGAAGGATCAACCACAGATGGCGCAGGGACTGTACTTCTTTGGAAGGATCAAAATTTAAGTGCCAGCGTTTTATAAACAAAGACCCCTTCTTGAATTCCCAAAATTTTGACAGAATTAAGTCCAGATGGGATGCCTCCGTGAAGGTGAACAGCATCCAACGATTTGGGAGCAAATTGATGCGGGGAGCCAATCCAGTGAGGGGAACCCAAACCCTATTAACCCATTCTGCAATTTCCATCTTGTTGCCTGAAGCGAACTCAAACCGGCCAACTAATGCTCGCTCAGACAAAATCCGAATTCTGTCAAGGTTTTGATCAGAGTCAATGTCAAACCTACAAATCTCGCTACGGGCTTTGATAGTCTTCAACAAACGCTTGTGCTTGGCTTTCACACCCCGAACGCGGCCCCTATGTGAAACATTGCCGTTGTCCAAGCCCGGTCGCACCCCCAGACCAGAAACTTCTGCCGACAAAAGAGGGTTTGTGACTTGTGTATCATCCTCCAACGAAGACCTAGTATCACCCTGCAGCTGCCGGTCACCACCAGGACACCTGTCGCCCAGTTCACATATAGTGGTACCTCCACCGATGGAGACGGAGCCACCAAAATAGGCCCAGCCAAAACTATATCCAAAGATGGAATGGGACCCAACTTGTAACCTGGCCCCAAAACTGAAAACAAGATCCAAAAATGGAATGGGACCCAACTTGTAACCTGGCACCAAAAAAGAAATAAAAAAAACCCTTTCTGCAGGAAACCCGAAAACTCTAGTAGAAGAGAAGAGATGAAGCCTCCGGCAAAAAACAAACACTTCCCACTTTTTTTCCTTGGCTGGTACTAAGCTGATTCATCGAATCAGCGGACTCCAAGTCGCCGAAAGACCCCAAATCATCTAATCAACTGTCGTAGTCAGAAATTCCTGCAGAAAATACATGAAACCCTAGGGGCAGCTCCATCTTACACAAAAGCTCTTCGTTATATATTAATATAGTCATCCTGACAAGATATGTTCACCACCTATACTTTCAAAATTCAACTAAAAATTTCATCCATGAATGTATGTTACCATCACATAGAGGCAAAGCCAAGAAATAGAGTTATGAGGATCAAAACTATGATTACGATTACAACAGTCAGTCACAGGCAGTAGTAGAGTTGTTCAATGTTTTTTACCAATGCAATATTGATAACACACCACTGTGGGAGAGCCCACAGGCACCAGGAGAGAGGATTCACGATGACAGAGCCCACACGCACTGATACCACTGCACAACGCAGAGATAGATTTCATGGTCGCAGCTTGATATGGAAGATGAGGCACCATCTTCATGATAGAGAAGGCAGTTCAAGCTTCAACGTCAGTCTTCACCAACGTATCGGTCTTTAATAGTGTGCATCTGGTCGCACCAAATCTCAACGCAAAGGGATGACACAAAACTCCAAACTTCACATTGGACAGAGATAAGGTTGCAAGACTCAGTGTTTCGGTCAAGCTCCAACTCGTTCACCTTGTATACAGGTTTCACGCTACCCTTCACAACGCAGCTCCACTAAGTATTGAAAATGTTTGTAGCTACAAAGAAGGGTTGGCAACAACAGTATATTTCACGTTATCACTCAGTATATACACGAGCTATAGTCTCCAAGGAGAGAATCTTCAACGTAAGAGGGAAAAAAACCAAGAGAGATCCCACAAGTGTCTCCATGATGGGAGTCTTCAACGGTTCCACCAATAGATTACACGCAGGTGCAACTCAGAAATAAAAAAAAATGAGATGCAACATGGTAGAATTAGGATTTAGGGAGGAGAAATACACTCCTGAAGAGGAACATAGATTTATGGCGGAGAGCAGGACTGAGAAGTGCGTAAAGGGCAATGTCGGATAATTCTCAAATTCAATTTTCATTAAGCGAAGTCCTTTATTTATATGTTGCTTTTGACTATTGCTTTCCACCTTCCAATGACTCTTTAGATTCCTACGGAGACTCTTCATCTCATTATTCAGTTACATTATTTACAAATAGAACCATAATCCAGTAGGATTAGGGTTCCAACAATTCCATTTTTTTAATTAAATGTGAAATAGAGTGGATTAGTCAACAGTTTTGAGGGGATGCAAGCTTTTGAACTAGTAAAGTTTATTTAAATTGATAGTTATTTCTATTTAGTTATAATTAGCATATAATTTATATTAAAATTTAACAATAGTCTTCTTTTATAATAAAATTTGATTTACTTTAATAAAAATGTGGCTTTATTTTTTTTATTCTATTATTTTGAAATATTGAAAACACTCATTAATCTTATATTTTAAAAAATCATAATTTTTGAATGTTGTGAAAATAAAATTAATAGGTAATTAGTTAATGTATAGAAAACCTCAAAATATAGAGAAATAGTGTATACTTTGATATCATTTTAGATATAATGTTTAATGATTCTTTGTTTTATAGTTTTCTTCTCATGGACTCCTATTTAATTACACGGATAGGTGCTTATGTTTTAGAATTTTGGCTAGAGTAGCAAGTATGCTTTTCTTAGATTGCAAGAGGATGGGACAAGTGTATTGCCGAGATTGATTTTATGGGTGTCATTCCATATTCAAAATAAACAATTATTAAAAAAAAGAATATAAAAAATAACATGATGTATGGATATGTGGTAGTTGATTGTTAGCTTATATAACTAAGCTAGAGGTTTCTAATGTAGACTCAGGTACTTCGCGGTTCAAGGAGCCAACAAAACCCCTATTCACCGACTCTTTCGGCAACAGACTGCGTGCAGTCTGAGGTCTCACTCGAGGCAAAGCTGAGGGGGTGGTTGCAGAATCAAGTTTCCACAACCTGGTGATGCGAGGGTACAGAACTGACGAGCGACACAACACTATGTGGACTGCTGTGAACATACAACTGCGCGAAGTCTCTACTTCGCGTTGGATACTTCGGCAAGCAGAGGTGCTTCCACAACCAGCGCTTCCAAGGGCTGCGCGGTATGGGATTCTTCTTGCATTGCGACAATAAGCTATCAACAGCTTACCTTGCAGCAAATCTCAATGGTTCAGCGCGTCAGCTAGACCGCGCGTCTATTCCAAGAATTGATTAACTCTAACCAATCTTACTTAGCATTCTTTGTCCATTCAACACATTCAGGTTCTTATCGTTATGTTGCATGCAATTGAATAAACATACAATACTGTGTGCTCCAATGCTGTGCTTAAATTCAATGTTCAACTGTGTGACTAATCGGCAGATTCATACATTCACAGACTTATAAGTGCTGAATACTTAACATTCATCCACGCATGTATTGCTTAACATATTATTCCCATTCTCTTGCGACAAATACATATAAAAGCAATCACATATTAGATAACTGCAGTATTAAACATTCATACCAAGCAAATGAACAATCGTAAACAAACAATAATCACATAACACAGAATTTAACGTGGTTCACCCCCCGGATGGAGGCTACGTCCACAAGAACGGTTGTTAATATTGATCTTTATGGGAAGGGTACAACCGTTCTTAGTCTGCGCACTTAGCTGTAGACTCTTCTTCTCTCTCAGATAGGTCTCTCCGCACTCAGCTGCAGAGCCTTTACAATAGCTTCAAAACTCAAAAGATGCTAACAATGCTCAACAAAGACTAGCCCTACAAGAGATTAACCCTTTCCCATACAAAATTCCCTTATTTATAGATCACGCCCATGGGTCGTGTCTTTACAATCAGTAAGAAAAACCCTTAGGTTTACAAAACTGGCATGGCTAACTGCCAGCCTGACTGTTGCCGTTGACAGCCTACTCCGCCTGCTCTAGCTGGGCCACTTGTGGCTCACACACTCCTCTGACAACTGCAGTCCTCAAAACGGTTACATTGCATCATGGCCTGTCCCTTACCGCTGCTTCCGCCTACCTGTCACCGTCGATGTCGTGGCCTAGCTTCTCAACTGCTTGTCGCCACTCTCTCTGACAGGTCCCTTCTGTCCATCTTCCACTTGTCCCTTACTCAAAATAGGTCACTTTCTCGCTTGACCTTTACCGGTATTGCGTACCAAAAATAGCTCATGCGCGGTTTTGCGCAACCATGCCTTGGCCATTGTTGTCGCACGACATGCGCAATTTCTCAAAACTGCCTGTAGCTTGTCGCCACGCGCAATGCGCACTCTTCAATACTTGTGCAAAAATCCCAACTTGGACCCCGTCCAATAGGCCCCTAACACTCACCTGTGGCTCATCTCAAGCCACTTTCAGTTCCAGACGAGGGTGCTGCGCCCTCTGGTGTGCCTATCTTCGAAGCAAAATTTTGCAGAGTAATTGCTTACTCTACAACCATGTCCTTGGCCTTCTTCTCGAATCCTCACATCGTCTCTAGAGTGGCCTGCAAGACCATTTCTTTGGCCACCTGTTCTTTCATGGTGCCTTCGACCGAACTTCTTATCGAATTGATGTATTAGTTCAAGGCCTTCTTGTTCAATGGGCTGTAATCTGTCAGATGCAATAGCCTCTTTCTCTCTTAGCGCGGCCAATTCTTTCTGCAGGTCCTTGATTTCATTATACCTTTGTATTTTTTCCCTAGCCGGCACAGTTTTTAATTATGCATTTGTGGTTTCTACCTGTTGTTGTGTCCTCTATAGATCCTCCTTGATCTTTTGCAGTGCAGGATCTTCGTTCAACCCCAACACAATTGTATTCACTCCTTCGAGTAAATCTTAGCACTTCGTCACCTGCGACAAAATGTTATTCATGGTTGCCGTTACTTCCTCAGCTGGAGCTGCGCACTGATCTGGTGGGATAATTGGGTGCCTTGCCTCCAGCTCTGCAATCTTCCCTTTGTAGGAAGTCTCCATCTGTGCTATTTCTGATGTGAGGGCTTCTACCTTGGCCTCGATTTTCTTTATGGTATCCTCTACATCCTCTTCTTCGGTGCATTCCTCAATACTTGCGTAGACTACTAAAATTGTTTCTTTCCGTTTGTGGTCTTTTTCCCTAGCCTCACTCAGTTCTTTTAAATTACGAGTTGATTCCTTCTTTAGCTGATTAATGTCTTCAACCAACTTTGTGCTTTGGTCGTATGAGGCCAGGCCTCTCTCATGAATTTCTTTCGCCACTCTTATATGGAGCACATTCAAGTCTTCTAGGGGCAGAGCCCCAATATTCAGGTCAAGGTGCCCAGTCTTTACCGCGTCCTTAACCGCTTCGTTCGGATAGATGAGGTAGCTTGGTTCGAGGTTCAAGACACGCGGGTACTTACTTATGGCAACAGGTGGTCTTCTTTGTGCACTTGGCCTCTCTGACTTCCCGTTAGAATCTGAACTTAGCTGTCCCAACCCCATCTGTGCTACCATCGTCTTGACCTCCTCCATAGCTTGGATTATGGTCAACTGGAGTTGTTCTTGTTTCGCTTCTTTTTCGGCGCGGGTCTCTTCCCACATTTCCTGCACTTTTGTTGCGATCATCTCGTACTCATCCGGGTGGAGTTGCGGGCCGAAATCTGGCTTCTCAAACTTTCGCTTCCTGTGCGGGCCTTTTGATTTTGAATGGCTTTCAGTAGCCTTCCTTTTGCATTCTGCCGACTCCTCGACCTCACCTTGAGTAGGGTTCTTTTCTTCAATAATGGGAGTACCTGCAGGTAACCCCCCCTTCTTCGTTCCCTTGTCTTCTGCTGCGGCTTCACTATCTCCTTTGTTATCTTCTTCATTTGAAATTTTTACGTGAATCTTCTCCGAGACGGGTGGGATGTTCTGTTCGTAATCAGATGCATCATCTCGCAAGGAGGGAACTTTCCAGTCCGCGTCCCATCTCTCCATCATTGCCTCGATTGCCTCCTCATCTATGCGATAAAACCGTGGATACCATAATCCTTCCTCTGCGTCAACCCGTGGCTGAATGTAGGATTGATGCCTCCTCACGCTAAACCTCATGATGCATGTATAATTGTCGGTCAGCGGTTGTGAGATGCGCGGCGTTGCCATAATTTCCTTGTGCAACTGGTGATAATAGACATAAAAGGCTTCGATGGTATGCCACTATCTTGACGCCTTCGAGTTCACCCATAGGTTGGCAAAATGCGTTCCATGACCTTTCCCTGCTAAGGTCGGAACCCCTTGATACCCCTCTGGCTCTTTCCAGCCTACAAAGGCTATCAATACGAGCAGCCAGCTGAAATGGAATGGTGTTCCATTATCCTGAGTTTCTTCAACATCTGCTAGAAACTCTTTAGTAAGAACTGGCACCAATTGTAGGATTTTCCCCGCAATACATTAGAAGCTGCTTTGATTGTGACTGCGGGTACCACATGTGATCTTCACTTGCGCAAAAGCTTTCATGCAAGCAGCTGGGTAGTAAACTTTGTGGTGCGGTCATTGATATCGACGGTTGGGAACCCGCGTCCCTTCCGCACTACGCCGAATTCTTTTGCTACTTCAACGCTCAAACCTCTATCCTGTGCCCTCTTTATTATCAAGTCGACCGAGTCCTCGCCTCTTTTATTCAGACCTGTAATATGATGTATCATATCAATGCTGATATCAGTGCGGGTATCGAGCCATAAGAAGCCTTCATGTACGCAGGTGAGTAGTGTGCGCACTATTGCGGAAAACTTAGGACTCTTAGTAAAGTGTGGCATCTGAAGTAAGTTCAACAATCCTGATGGCCGAATGGCCTTTAGCCAATCCTGGACTTCCATTCTTTCGACGCCAGTCTACGCATCCCTTATGCGGTTGAGGTATGTGTCAGGTCTGAATTGCGGGTAAGTCTTCGGTGTTACGAGTGTGTTTTCAAGTAAGTCCAGGTCATCCAGCTTGCATCCTTGTACGCCACCCAATAGATTTTCCTCAATCTTCACCCTGGTAGAAATAGTGGGCATCAGGATTTCGTACTTAAAATTATTTTCTATGTGGACTGGCAGAGCGTTGAGCTTCCGTGGAGGGATGTAGTCGGGCACTGGATAAATAGGTAGGTGCTAAGCTGAGGCTGACTGCTGCAATGGTACTTTGGACCCCCCCCGCTTTGAAGTTTGCTCTTTTCCCTTGCTGCTACCTGTAGCCTGCCTTGCTGAACTCCGGGATGCACTTGCCTTTGTCACTGTCATTGCTACTGGAATCCCTCCTTGCTCAAATAACCAGGATATATCCTCTAACTCAACCTGGTCATTCATACAATGCTTTGTTCGCTCGGCTCTCAATCAGTTCCAGTGCTTCGTAAAAATGGTTAAATGGCCGAGTGAGGCCTATTTATAGCCTTAGCTGGGTTGCAACGTGGTTGTCACCGGTTTGTGAGGCACTTAATGCCATATTAATGCCCAGTTACTGCCTAAGATCTTGGCCGTGCTATTCGATCCTCATCATTAAGCCAGATCTGTTTCCTTAAATTCCAAAAGGTCACTCGGCAAGCTAGCGTGTCAACTCCATCAAATCAGCGTTAATGGCTCAGCCTACCAGCCAGATTTCGATGCCAAACTAGTCACTTCGGCCTTTAATGTGTTCCAAATTGTCACATCCGCCCTTAAATTTGAACTTGAGCAATGTCACCGAATTGGTTAACGGCCCACTAACCGGCCAACATATGTCATGGTAACGATTTCCATCACGGTATGCTGGCGGTCTCGTATGAGTGTCGCTTTTCGGGCGCGCATGCGACTTGCTCTTCTACGTAGCCGTCGTTCCATCTTTTCTGCGCGATTAGTATCTGGACTTGCTCTGCGCAGCTGCTCTCCTTTTTTTTTTGTTTGCCCGTGCAACTTTAGCAGTGTTGCGTGGTACACCTCCCTTGATCATACAGGATTCTGCGCAGTCAGACTATTGCGGTAAAGCTTTAGTTTGCTACCATTCATCATACTTGGCAAGGTCTCTCCGGCTAATGTGGCTAACTGGACTGTGCCACCATTAGTAACATGCATTACAGTATATGGGCCAAGCCAATACATCTTAAATTTTCTAGGAATTTTCATGAATTTGCTATCGTACAGGAGGACTAGATCACCTACATGAAAGCTCTTGTTTTTTATGTGGCGATCATGCCATGCTTTTTCGTGCTCTTTTTGTACTTGTTGGTGGAAGCCTGCGATGAAGCGATCTTCCTCCAGCCCAACCAAGTGTAGGAACCTTTCTTCTAGCGCTACATGATCTGCCATGCCCATAAATGCAGCTGGGAACAATGTACTCCATCGGCATTATTGCCTCTTGCCCATAGGCCAACCTGAAAGGTGTGTGGCCAGTCAGTTTCTTGCATGTAGTCCTGTATTCCCATAACACAGATGGAATGCGTAGGTCCCAATCGTCCCAATTGACGTTGCATATCTTGGTTAGCGCATTCTCCAACACTTTGTTAAATGCTTCAACAGTTCCATTCGCCTGTGGTTGATAAGGCGTGCTGTGCTGATGATGAACATGGAATTCTTCGGTCAAAGCCTCAATGGTCTTGTTCAAAAAATGAGTGCCTTGATCACTCATCAGTATCTTCGAGCATCCAAACCTTGTAAGTATATTTTTATATATAAACTCTGTAGCTGTAGCTGCGCTACGGTCTTTCTGCCCATCTGGTGAGGTAATTGGTAACAATAATGATATACCTCGCACCGGTTCTTTTCCTTGGTGGGTTAATAGGACCCACAAAATCAATGGCCCATTTCTCAAAGGCCCGCAATGTCAACTATGGATGTAATGGCATTTCATCTCTACGTGATGGCTTCCTTGTCCTTTGACAAACATCGCAATTATGGCAATGTTCCTTCGAATCTTTATGAATTGTAGGCCACCATAGCCCTGCGCACAATATCTTCTGTGCAGTAGTTCTACCTGCGTAATGGCCTCCTGCAACTCCTGAATGTGCATCAGCCAATATGAATGGTTTCTCATGCTCTAATACACATCAACGCAGTACTTCATCTGGTCCCAGTTTATATAATTGACCTGCGATTATAGTGAAGTCTGCTGTGCGCACTACCAGCTACTTCTTTTGCTGTGTAGTGAACTCTGTGGGTGCGAACCCAGTAGTAAAAAAATCAATGATGTCCTGATAATAATCATCAGCAACCTGTATGGAGAACAACTGCGCATCAGGCAGATTGTCCTCCAGATTCGTAGGTTCCTCTCCTGACTCAATTCTTGACAGATGATCAGGTCCCAAATCCAACCTTCCTAGCTTAACCACAATTTCAAAGTCATACTCCTGAAAGAGCAGTAACCATCTGCATATGCGCCCCCCTAACACTGGCTTATTAACCAGTTATTCCAAAGCAGAATGGTCAGTGAACATGGAGAAGTGCGCACCAAGCAAGTAGTGCCTGAACTTCTGCAGCGCATTTACCATTGCGAGTCCTTCTCTTTCAATAGTGGTATAGTTTTTCTCAGCGGATGACAACTTTCTGCTTGAAAACGCAATGGGGTGATCAATACCTCCCTCTCCTAGCTGAGCAAGAATGATGCCCAATGCAATACATGAAGCATCAACATGGACATGAAATGGCTTCTCCCAGTCTGGAAAAACTAGGTTCGGCGCAGTGACCATCTTTTCTTTTAATGTATCGAAGCCTTGTTCGCATTCTTCGTTCCAGATGAACGACGCATCTTTCTTTAACAGCTTTTCCATAGTTGCGGTTATCTGCGCATACCCTTTTATGAATTTCCTGTAATAACCGGTATGCCCAAATGTAGTGTGCAACTGCTTGACTGAATTCGGTGTAGGCAAGTTTACAATGACTGCGATCTTCGCAGAATCAACCATCAAGCCCTGTTTGCAAACAATGTCTCCCAACAAAATTCCATAGGGAACTGTTATCACCTAAACTGTAGTTACCCCTATGGATGTATCCATTAATGGATGGCAGTAGGAAAGGGAAACTCAAAAGGTGCAACCACGATCACCTTGACTTCCAATAGATGGTTGTCACGCCGATCGAGGCATCCTTCAATTTATGTTATCTAACCCAGACAACAAAGGGGGAGACCTAGATCTACTCCCGACAGGAGAGATCACACCAAAACACCAAATCAAAGTTAAGTATAAGTGAAATATTGTAAGGTGTATGGTGTACCCTAGATCTAAGGATAAAGTCACAAGATGAATAAAGGGTTTAATGAGTACAGCTTTGGTTCATTGCTGATGTGAGAGTGACTTACAATATTTGAAATGAGATCCAGGATTAAAGTACTAGTCAATTATGAGAAAATCCACTGCCTTGGGAACCATGTCCAATGCAGGGTAATTTAAAGGTTGAATTGGGGCTAACCAGTACTAAAGACAAGCTTGATTGTAAGATATGACAATGTCAAGGGATTCAAGCAACCGAAACAAGGATCAATCCACAAGTTAACTCAATAATCTAGGAAAGTCAAATGAGCTTGGATAAGGATCAGTGCCTTGGGAATTGGGATAAATGGAGTCAAAGTGGAGTTAACTTGTAGATCACGACACCTATAACATAAGACAAGTGGGATACTAAAGGTTTGATGGATGGATCTATCTAGATTTAATAATTCATGATGTGACCTAAGTGGACCACAATCCCATAAAACAAGGAATGCTATCCCCAAGGCAAGATTTCACAAAATGACCTACTAGACCTGGGTTTCAAGGTGTGTGTGTTCCAAATGCACCAAAATCTCAACTACCCACCTCTTACAAGTGGACAAACTCAATCTCCCCAAAAAGTGCAACTTTGCCCAAGGAGGGTTAAAGGTGTGATAAATGGGATCAAGACAAGTCCAATGGCATCCAAAATTTAGATCCAAGTAGTTTAAGCAAGTGACAATGTGGATCTAGAAAATCAAGGCAATCCAAGGGTTAGATCTTACTAGATCTGAGTTTTAAGATACCAAGTGGTCCAAAATGGGGTTTTAATCCCTTAAAATGTGGAATAGGGCCCACAAGGTAGAAATCACAAAAGTGATAGTCTAGGGGTAGGTTATTGGATATGTAGATTGCAAATCAAGTGGGATCTCAACTACCCATGTACTAGATCTAGGTTAAGTCACCCAAACCAAGGAGTGCGACCTCACTTGGAGAGGCTAAGTTGCCTTGGGAAGGGGGTCAAATGGAGGCCAATCCTCACCAAACTATAGATCCGGGATGCCGTGGATACTATAGAGGTGGGTTTTAAATATCTTACCCAAGAAGCCACTAGATCTTAGTAGATCTGAAAAAATGTAAAAATGGGGGTTTTGATTAATTAGGGTTTGAAGTAACTTAGACAAATGGATAGATCATGTAAAGAAATTACATTGAGATCATACCTGAGTGATGTGAATGAGATGCCTTGTTGTTGAGGAAGACTCCTGCAGAGATCAAATGAGAGATTGTTGATTTTGCTTGCCGAAATGATGCCCTAGCCCACAAGTGCGACCTCCTTTACCTATTAATCCAAGGAAAGCGATTTCAATCAGAAAGGTCAAGTATGGAGGAAATACAAGCGAAGTGCAATAGTAACATGAAATAGAAGGTCCTGGGACAGTAATACTCCTTGTTACCGATGAAGAAACCCAAAGAAGAAGTAGGGAGGGTCCTCCCCTATCAATACGTCCTCCTTAGATGAATTCGGCCTCCACCTGTAGATGCAAAAAATGGTACAAAAATATGGCAAGACAATATCTCCAATAACTCAGTGCAAAGGAAGAATCAACGAACGAACACCAAAGACATTCACCACAACACTAGAGATAGATGCAATAATAATTTTCTATTCCAATAATCCAGAGCCACAAGTCCCCTTTACAATGAGATGCTCTCTCCTTTAAATAGGAGGGAGAGAGTCCATAATCTAACCACTTTTTGAATGAGTGGCTAAGATTAAAAGATCAAAAGATCTAATCAATGGTTGAGATGAGCTCAACAATAAAATGCATGGATCACTAATAAAATATAACAATAAGTGGACAAAATTGCCCTAGGAGAGGGGATCCCACCAAATCATGATGACAAAATATAACAACTAGCTCATGGTGGGTCCAAGGGGTAATTTTAGACACCCTTGGTCAATCCTCATAGCACAATAATAATAAAATAGTCATCAAAGTACCAAATCGTGCCTCTATGGACAAATCGTGGGCCTTAGGAGGCCTAAGAAATCATCAGAAAATGCCATAAGTGATGGATGTGGGTCCCGATGAAGCTGAAACTAGTGGAGAAGGTGTGGAAGACATCCCACTCATCATCACTGATCATCCCATGCCAAAAATTTTCCTCAGTAGCCCAAATCGAATTCTTTTGTAGCCATTTCTACCAATCTTGAACTGCCTGGGGAAGCGTGAAACTGCCCCAAACTGCCTCTTGGAGTGCCTACGCTGTCAAGGTGAGGGCACCAGTGTGTCCGAGAGGGGAGTAATATGGTAAAGAAAAGTGGCTGGACCACCCCCTCCATGCACAGCGCCCTAGGTCAACCAGATAAAATCCATCTCTGCTCTGACAGGGTCTCCGACAGACCAAAACTGGACTAGGATAGCCTACTGAGGCTCAGTCATCATTGTAACTGCCCGAAATTGAAAGTAGACTATCTCATTGGACTCAGAAGGTCCAAATATATCCGAGATGTGTACTCATACACCATATGGATCTCTGCATGATCATAAAATATATCCAATATACCCAAACAGGTGAAATAATAATAATCTGTAAATGATCAAATAATGTTGAAAACCATAAATCATCATCATAAACCTGTATCTGATGCATAGAACCATCATGTACATGTACATAGACCATATATGATCTATCTGTATCATCACAAGGTCCAACCATCTCATGTCCCGTGGTTGACCTTGGTCAAACTAGGTTTGACCAAGTCAACATGACCAAATATAACTCAAACTATCATCAGAAGCTGCTGCAAAGTGTCAAAGGTTAATGCATGCTTTACAACTCATTCAAATAACAATTATAACAAAAAGTAATCAAATATGGCGATCTAAATCCAAATATATAGTGTCATTAATTATTATTATGACTCAGACTAGACTTTTAAGAACATACTCACTTCATAGTTGTGATCAGTTTGCTAGTGAAGGGTGAAGGCTTAAAATAAATTGGCTAGGCTAAAGGATGACTGATTGACTCAACACTGTGACACTTTGGATATGGGAAAGGGAATACACACCATAGTATATACTGAATGAGCAACAACACAGGGAATGGCAGTGTCTCACAAATGGATAAGTTGTTCAAAGAGGGTTTATTAACCTTTAACAGATGTACACAATCCATAATACAAATGAGGCCAACAATTGTTTTGATATAGCATTTAAGTTCCATTGCTTTTTGGGCTTGAAGTTTCCATAGCCTTTGATCTATGTGTGTTTATAAACACATTGCATAGATTTACATTTATTTTAGGCTTTCTGCTGCAGGTGTGTTTTTAAGGCACTTGTTTACCTAAGCACTTCTAGGTGTGTCACAGACAGCTTGTTTACATAGGTATTTCACATTTCACAAAAGATATAACATTTTATTTCATGGCCATTTTCATTGGGCTCGCCTTTCATTCATGTGTGATTAGAAACACATTGCATGAACGGGCTTTTCATACAAGATATAACATTTCATTTTCTAGATTTTGTATTCATGGCAGCACTAAAAGTTTCAGGTTTAGCCAACACAACTTTAGTGACTAGGGGGAATTCACAAGGAAATCCAACTCACCATAGGTAAGTTTTTTCACCAACTCAGAGCCGAGACACAATAAATAAGGAAGCTCATCCAATACAGAGGCTACAGTGGGGAAAAGTCCTCCATGCCACTAGTCAAGTAGTAAGTCAGGGTGATAAACTAAAAGGTAGGTAATGGATGGATGAAGACAATGAATAATGGAGCCAACACTAGCAAGCCAAGGTATGGTGGAATGATAACCTCTATTCTCCCTAAGGAGGGTAAAACCAATGAGTATGAATAATGAACTTCTAAGTCTGAGTAGGGACAATAAAATATATATAATAAGATCAACCAGGTCCACATATCTATATGATCACCAGATCATGACACTAAATGCTAAGACATGCTATAAGAATGAATATAAAAGCAATGTAACCACAACACCATGATATACTTGCTGAGTCATATACCTGAATGCTCATCCTCTGAACCATCATCTGTTCTCTGAAACTGCTACTGTAACTCTGGGCACTACTGATTGCTCTGTACCAATGGTATAATAGCTACATCGGTCATCTCTCTGAGTGTCCCGAGACTCAGTCATGGCATGGGAATACAATTGTTGTCCAAATCTGATAGTGATCCATAATAGATGCTCACCTCAGCATCTCAATGTAAGAGAACTGGCTGAATAATGTATTGGAATCAGAAAAATAATGTATGGTAGCCCGGCTACTATATATGTGATAACATTTGGCTCCGGTTGGGATAAGTGCTCTGCTGAAATGAGCGGTTGAGAACCTCAAAATCTCTGGTCCTCGAACTATGCTACTCGAATCCTCGCTCCAGCACTTTACCATTTTGCTTTTAGTTTTTTATTTTATTTTGCACCTATTTCTGCATTCACAAACATCAAAATACCTCATGCAGCATGTATGGGAAAAATATAAAATCCAACTGAAATAAAATCTATTCTATGACAAAAATATAAATGTAGAAAGTAAATTTAAACTACTAACATAACTTGCAAAGTTTGGATATTTCTAGATATAGTTTGCTGAAATCAAGAACCTCTGCAAGAATTACAGTATGAAGGTGTACGTTGACTGGGATTGCACAGTGTTCTTGGGTGGCTTCGAGGAGGAATAATAGCTTCCCACCATCGTTAATTGAGTGTAGACACCTGAATGGGCACGAGGATGGTTTGCAGATGTGCTTCACATTTACTAGACAGTCCTGCATTCATGCTGGATTCGGCTGTTGGTGTGTACGCCTGAATGGCAGAATTGATGTCCGTTATACATTGGATCGGATACCCCTGTTCGCGTTGAAGCTCTGTGCTGATGTGGTGATGATTATTGTATCTGCATTGGATCTTTAAGATAGCTCGCAGGCCGTGGGTATTGTGAAACCATTGATTTCTGTCTTTGAGTGAGGAGGATACCATTTGCATTCAATGACAGAGATGGTGGATTTTCCTGGAGGAGGTCTGCATCAGATCGATTGTATTTGATCGTTTGGATTTGCTGATGAATTGGATCTGGGCTGATACATTGTGTTGTTTGATCGTTGGAGGAGTTCGCTGTTGACTGATCACTTGTCTGATTTATCTCTGGTACTATTGGACGAGCCACCCTATATCTCTGATTTCTATTGATCATGGACTGTGTTAGTGTGGAGACTTACCACTGAGGTACCACTCTTGCAGATCTGTGTACACATCTTGGAGGGTGATGGATGCTAGTTTTTGACTGACAGATCTTTGTTTCTTGGCCTTTTTGCTTAGACTGTTGACCTGTTTCAGGCCGAGTTGTAACTAGGTTGTTGTCATACAACTGATCCTTGAAAACCTCATTATCTACCTATCGCACCAATCCAGATTGCTACAAAGCTGCTTGCATGGAGGCGATTGCTCGGATCATGATGGTGAGAACCGTGGAAACTGGGTTTTTATTAGATGATGGTCTTTTCCCTTTGATCACATTTGATTTTTCGAATTGATCCTTGTATTAGCAGGATTACGGCTGGAACCCCCTTTTTTCTTTTGAAACTTTTTCTGTCTATGACGAAGAATTGCCAGATTCAATTAGATGACAGTGATTGGCTGATTCACATGGATCTGTTGCATTTTTAATTGATCTTTGGGTGC
Source organism: Larix kaempferi (assembly GCA_027924585.1). Classification (NCBI taxonomy): domain Eukaryota; kingdom Viridiplantae; phylum Streptophyta; class Pinopsida; order Pinales; family Pinaceae; genus Larix; species Larix kaempferi. The sequence goes on along the minus strand of BSBM01000532.1, from coordinate 7,458,864 downwards.
TTTGGTGCTGGTTGGGTCGGTGCAGTGGATTCTTGTAAGGGGTAGCCACTGTACTCTGAGGTTGTGGTTACTAGGGTGGATATGGTTTTGGTAGGCTGCTCTGGTGCCCTGATCGAGGCACTGGATGTACGGGGGATGCCCGGTGGAGGACAGAGGGCGGGCTTGGAGGAGAACCCCTTGATGGGTCCTTATGGGACTGACATTACTGGAGTGGGGCCGTTGAGGCCGGCAGAAGGTATATCCCCATGTGACTACATGTCCTTCACACCTCAAGACCTACTGCCGGAAAATCTGGACTGTGATGGTAAGTCAGTGGATTTTTTGGGTAGCTCGATTTGGAGAGGGGATGGAGCATTTTTTGATCGGAATTTAGGGGTTCCGGTTTCTGGAGTGGGGAAGGGGTTCGATTCGGTGGATGGCTTTGGGTGGATTGCGGATGAGGGGGTGGCTTGTCAGGTTCAGAGTTTTTGTGGGACGGAATGTGGGAGATCTGCAGTTGATTCGCGTGTGCCTCTGGAGGCTTTTGAACACCGTGGCTTTGATAGTCCTCCTGTGGCTGGTTCGAAGCACAAAGGTAGGAACGTCTCCGGGGTCGGGGCACAACAGAAGGGATCGAGAAGGAGGCGGAAACGGAGTTGGATTAAAACTCGTATTGTGGGCAGTTATGCTATAGGGGAGGACATTGCCTGGGATCGTGTCTTAGAAATGTCTAAGTTGACGCTGGTGGGAAGGGTGTTGGCTCGGTTTTGCAACCAAGCTTAGTGCTATGGGCACCTACTAACTAGTAGTAGCAGTTTCAATAGAAATAAAAGCAATAAACTAAATAAACAATACTTTTCATGGATCTAAACAAGAATCTAAGCAAATAATGTAAATATTTCAAAATCAAGAACAAGAAACATAAGAAATAAATTTTGTATTGAAAAGTGGGGGGCAAGCAAGTGCTTGCGATATTACCTCCAATGGTGAAGGTTGATGTTGAGCAACTCCCAAGATGAGTAGCTCCAAACTCCAATAGGTCTCTTTCTCCAAGGTTGCTTCAATGGCTAAAAGTGCTCAGGGGAGATTTCAGCAGCATAAGGATGAGATAATGGAAGGATGTGAAATGAGGAGCCCCTACCACCTTTTTATAGGTTTTGGTGGTGAGGAATACCATTTGTGGTTTTGTGGAAACCAATGGTATTGACCAACATAGTTTAGGTAATTTTCCCTCCTTTTTCCTTTTTTGAATAAAAATAATATTTTAATTCCCTTTTTAATATTTTTGGGAATTTGGACCCTTTTTGAGGGTTTTTTATGATTTTCTTGGAAAAATAATCTTTTTTAATGGAAAAAGGGGTGTATTAAGGTCTTTTGGTGACCTTTTGTTGGTTTCAGAGGCTCAGATGGTGGAAAAGTGGACAAATGGGTCATGTGAGTAAGGGAATGAGCTAGTGAGCACTTTTTTGGTGTTAACAGATTGCCCCCTGATGTGTGAGGGCAGGAGCTCATCGTATGGCCGATAGACATCATAGTTCTTTTGTCCTTTTTCTGGGTTTTAGGGGAGAGAAGAGACCGGTTGGAGACTGGAGCCACGGCCCTTGGAAGCTGCAAAAACAAAAAATATTACATTGCCTCAATATGAATGAGGTATAATCTCTGATAAAGGACGAGGCGGGCATTCCCATGCTCGTATCAAGGCATATACAAAACAATTAGTCCCAAGAAGGGGGATCTAATACGTGAAGGAATATACAGGTACATCATAATGGTCCAGAGGGGACATGATTGTGGGATATACTCATGATCATGAATGGTCGCAATAAGAATGATCTCAATAACTGATACACTGGATCAACTTTGGAACTGCTGAAACTGAAGGTGTCCAACATCCGTAGGGACTCAAGGACTATGAGTCAAATCTGGGAATAAATGTAACTGTATACTCAAGGGAGTATGAATCAGGTGTGAATCTGAATATCATCGCCATGCGCAGCCCGGATAACTATAGGAAAAGTGTAACTGATATTATCCATAGGAAGACTCTCAAATGTGGAGGAGTCAGGAGGTATCCGGGGTCTTCGACTAATAACTGAACGGACCAATACCCTGTGCGAGTCTCAACGATGCGATCAAGGTGTTGAAGTCGAGCATGTGAGAAACAACCATTGGGAGAGGCACTGAGGATTCCTCTCGAAATGATTCGTAGGTACTCATCATAAATGGTAATGAGTCCAAGACACAGGGGCCTCTAGGTCTATCCTCTGGAATAAATGTGGTTGTCGTCGACAGAGGGAGACTAGCAACTAACAAGGCAATGATGTATCCTTGCTAGGAGCGCGAGGTGTAAACTGAAGTGATGTAGTACTGCTGGTAGGACTGACATACTTGTGGGGAAGGGAAATAACTGGGTCAAAAAATAGGGTAGACTCAAACTTCCTTTGTTCAGAGCATGATGACATGGTTGACCTGGCAGCGTAGGGAACTGACTTGTAGGTGCAGGGATCGTAGCTTTGACTGAATGGTATATATTGACTCTGGGGGGGGAGGACAAGCTGATGGTAGCTGTCGAGGGAGTTTCAGGGTGACATACTGCAGAATACTCTGAACAAAGGCGACCAAAAGGGGAAGCTGCTAGCGAGTAGATATGATCTGTCGTGGCGCCAAGAGGCACCCTTCTTCCTTCTTCATAGTTTTAATGAGCTTCAAGAAGGGATAAAAGTGTGCTCTGAAATGGTACGGTCCTGTGGATTTTGTGAGCCCAGGACGGCGCATGCTCATGGTTGCTTTCATGTTTAGAGAGTCTGAAAACGGTAAGTGGACTCTGTTGGTGTTTCTTTTTCGTAAGTTTAGTCTCCAAGGCCCGAAAAAGGATAAAATGATGCGGATGGAGAACTCTTCTAGCCGATGTGACTAGAGTATACCTTTTTCGTAATTAGTCTACGAGGTCCGGAAAAGGGGTAAACTTATACCAGGTAGACGCCCTTTCAGATACGTTTATCGAGCATGAAAGGAAGCAAGATTGCTCGGCGATCTTTTCATTGTTTTAGGAGTCAGAAAAGAGCTTAACAGAAACTCCCTAAGTGCCTTTTTCGTAAAAAGGGGTTGCTCGGCCCGAACAAAAAATGGATTGATGAGGGCGAGAAAAGGTCTCAAGCATCGTCATCAGTGCGGAAAACTGGATCCGGTGACATAAGGATTGTCGAAAAAGGAGAACGGCCGATGTGGCACGCTAACCAAGGTGACGAGGGGGGCGTGGAAAAGATGCCCGAAAAATATAAAGGTGAGAGCGAGAAATGATCTCTAGCATCATCACGAGCGCGGAAAACTGAATCCGGCGATATAAGGTACGTCGAAAACGGAGACTGGCCGATGTGGCACGCAAACCGAGGTGACGAGGGGGCGTGGAACAAACGCCCGGAAAATCTAAAGGTGAGAGCGAGAAATGATCTCAAGCATCATCACGAGCGCGGAAAACTGAATCCGGCGGCTGGATCGGGTGACCTAAGGATTGTCGAAAACGGAGACTGGCCGATGTGGCACGCAAACCGAGGTGACGAGGGGGCGTGGAACAAATGCCCGGAAAATCTAAAGGTGAGAGCGAGAAATGATCTCAAGCATCATCACGAGCGCGGAAAACTGAATCCGGCGATATAAGACACATCGAAAACGGAGAACGGCCGATGTGGCACGCAAACCGAGGCGACGAGGGGGCGTGGAAAAAATGCCCAAAAAATCTAGGCGTGAGAGCGAGAAATGATCTCTAGCGTCGTCACGAGCGCGGAAAAATGAATCTGATGATATCAAATATATCAAAAATGGAGAGCAGCCGAAGTGGTACGCAAACTGGGGCGACAAGGTGTCGGGACACAATGTTGATATTGGTCCTGGTGAGAGCGAGAAATGATCTCAAGCATCATCACGGGCACGGAAATATGAATCCGGCAGTGCAAATGGTGCGAAAAACGGAGGTCATAAGGACTCCGGAATGGTTAAAGGAAAGAACTAGGTTAAAAAATGGCTACAAATAAAGGTGATCCCACCAAGCGAAGGATGCAGTGGTGGGGAGAAATGATGACCCGTGGGGGCAAAATACTAGGTGTATCAAGTCAACTGAAATATACAAGTGACACATGACCTCAAAAATGGTTGAGATCACGAATATGAAAAAGTGAGCAGGGTTAATGACCTGCCCCCATGCTATGTGCATGGGGTTTGTGATTGTGGATCACATGTGTGTTGGTTTGAACGGTGGGCTCATTGAGGTGTTGAGATAGAGATGATGGGGAAGGTTCAAAATGATTGATCATGCCCCCTATCCCGGGGTCGAGGTAATCTATTATGCCCCCTAACTCAGAGGTGTCAATGTGGTGCAGATGTTGTCTCAGAGAGAGATCAATAGGGCATTGAGCAACTGCTGGCGGGGTGTTATACCATGAGGCTGTGGGTCGTGGTGGCATACTGAAGTGATGATATGATAATGGGGGATTCCCTTTGTGGGGTGGATGCCCCCAGTATCTCCGACGAGGATCACGGTGATGATGAGTAGGCAAGGTTTTGGGCATGCCCCCATGTTGTGGACATGTGGTTTCCTGGTTGATTTGAAAGGGTTCAACCTGTGTGTCAAAGGGATCAATGGAAGGGGCCGACCGGACAGAGGGGTATCCAGTGGAGATCATATAAATGGCGGGGTCAAGGCCAGGCATTTCGGTATCTGACCAAGTAAAGACATCAGTGAATTCTTGGAACAGTTGTTGGTATTCTCCGATCTCATGCTCACTGTGGGAGGTTCCTAATGTGATGGTATGAAGGGCACCAAGTGGGTCAGAGATGTCAATGTGGATGACGGGAGAAATATCGGCCATGGGATCCGTTAACCAGTCGATTTTAGTAGGAAGGAAATCCTTGGACTCAACCGCGGATTGGGTAGCGGTGGTGGATGAAGTCTCTTCCAGGAGGAAGTATGGACGATGGTGCATGTCTTCCCCGGGATAATCAAAGGTAGTAGGAGTCTCGAGAACCTCTTCATCATTGCGGGACCTTTGAGTGGTCAAATCGAGTGATGAGGTAGTGGTAGTCGAAGAGATCATATAGATGGTGTTAATCTCTCCGGATGAGGATGATGCGGGAGGGTAGATCTCCTCGATAGTAGAGGGTGCCGTCTCTAGGTCCAAATTGTTCATCTCGTAGAGAGCTGCTCTGTAGTCTGGGATGTCAGGACAGTTATGCGAGTAGTGGCCATAAATACCGCATATCGCACATGGGTGGTTGGTACGCAGTGATTTATCACGAGGCATAGGGTTTGGATCTAGTTTGACCACCGGGATGTTGGGGTCGTCGTCCAACATTTGCATGTGTTCCTGCAATGCAGGTAACTGTGGGCACTGATGGGTTGGATGGCCTAACTCATCACACAGCGAGCATTTTGGAGGAGCACGAAATATGGGGGGAGGTCTAACTGCCTTGGGTGGGGGTACCGCAGTGTATGGCTGCGGGCCTCTGCCCTCAGTGGGCCTGACGAATGGAGGGGGATTCGTCGACGACGAAGGAGTCGTGATACCGGGAGGTGGTTGGGTAGAAGTAACAATGGGTTGCACCGGTTGTAGGATGACATTTGGTGTCGGTGGAGGAACAGGAGGCGTAATATACCACACGGGTAATCCCAATGTTAACCCGGGGAGACTAAGGGTAGCCATAACCGGGGCGTTTACAACACCCGAAGGAGGAAATAGAAAGGGGATTGTGTGGATAGGTGTAACACCGATGTGACTAGGGACCAATGGTGGTTTGGGTAACAAGGAGGGTTGATTACCGGGTGTTTGTGAAAGAGTGCAGAGGTTTGCGACTTGGGTCTCCGGTGATGGTGGTGGAATGACCTGGAATGTAGAGGTCATCGGCGCCTCGGAGTAAAGTCCGGGTCCTACCGAGGAAATGAATGAGGTAGTTGCACCAAAAACAGGTTGTTCAACCATGGGGAGAACATTTTCAGGTGTGGCGGGGGCCTTGGGATCGTAATAGGTGAGCTGGTCGACCTTGACCACGCGTCCCTCATGGGGGAACTGCATGGTGCGAAATACAGATGAGGCAACAGCCCGCATGGCGTACATGTAGCTGCGACCAAGTAAAAGGTTATAGTCTAGTTGGGCATTGATGACCTCAATGTCAATGAGCACGGTTTTACCCGCCAGCTGGACAGGGACATTGGCTAAAAGACCTTGGGGTTGAGCCGAACGGCTGTCATAAGCTCGTAATGCAGTGGTGGACTGCTGGAGAGTAGGGGATCCCAACTTCTGCCAAACGAATGTGGACATGACGCATGTGGAGGCCCCTTCATCGATAATGCATCGATGGATGACAAGATTCCGAACAGAAACGGAAACTTGGAATGCTAAAGAGGAAGGCAGGCGGGGTTCAGATTGGTCTGAATCGAATGCGATCAACTGTGAATCATTGGGGTCAATGGCGCCAATGGCAGAGAGCAAAGTTTTGCGCTGCAAAGGACAGTTTTTCAAAACTTCTAAAGCAGACATGGCTGCAGGAGAGTGGGCTAAGTCATCGACAATGTTGTAATTCGACGCAGCGCGAGAATTAGGATTACTGTTGATGCGACGAAGTGGGAAGCGAGGTGCTTTGGAAGCGCCATCCAGTGGAGCCGGAGGTATACGTAACGTTTCATCTGTGGGATTAACGTTAGTGTTTTTGTCGGTGGGAGGGGCTTCAGAGGTGGAGCCATATTGGTTCCGACGGGTTTGGAGGTTGGTAGCGGCAGTCGACATCATCAACAAATGGTGAGTACCTGAATCGAACATGGGTTGATCAGGGGCTGCATAAGTGATCTGCTGGGGTGGCACGTTGCCCTGAGGGGGGGCTAACGGCTGAGTGTTAACTACACCCTGGTTTGGAAAGGGGTTTTGCAGCACTAAGGGTTGATGTTGAGGTGGTGGAGGGTTGGGCGGCGGCTGAGGAGCTGCTTGCCCTTGACGATGTGCATCGTCAGTCCAGAGTTGTCGAGCTCGCTCCAAATGTGGGCAAGAATGCGTGTAATGACCATAGACCCCACAGATAGAACAAGGGTGGTTTGTTCTGAGGTTATTATTTCTAGGCTGCTTAGGATTCCGATCCGGATTGCGGTTGGGAGGAGCAGCATTGTTATTCTGCGGAGGATTGGGAGGTGGAGGACCTTGCTGATGTTGTTGGTTATTACCGCGGTTATGACCTCTACCACGGTTCTGTTGCGCACCTTGGTTGCATTGGTTATTTTGGTATTGGGGCTGATGTTGTTGTGCGTACACATGCCCTTGAGCATTGGGGGGATTCTGGGGAGCCGCAAGTGCAGGAGCAGGTTGCGGTGGATAGTATGCAGGTGGAGCTGGAGGTGGTCCAGTTGCCTGTTGGGGTTGTTGGTATCCCTGAGCTGGTGGAGGTGTGAGGTTAGCTGGTGCAACCGGTTGTGGGTAATGCATGGGCTGTTGTGGGAACTGCATGGGGGTCTGAACCGTAGGTTGAGCATAGTATGTAGGAGGTACATATGCTGATGGCGCTTGGCCATAACAATGTTGTGGACAAGAGGGTCCATGAACGTGATGGGTCTGGTTTGTTGGAGCATAGGAAGTCGTCGCTCCGGAACTAGATGTAGCCCTAGAAAGGTCTGGGGCGGGCATGGTGCTCACCATACTGAAAGGTTTTGCTTGCGGTGTAATTTGGCCAATAATGCCATCAGCGGCATGTGATGCCCCCGGTGTGTCACCGCGTGCAGAGTCTCCTCGTGGGGCGTCAGGTATGATCGTGTATAGGTAACCTGACTGGGCATAGATAAGATCAAATTGTTGTGCCTTAAGGATGGCCTCCTCCTCAGACTGGGGTCTTTCAGACGCTACATCCTTCGCAATGAGAGGAAGGAGGGATTTAAGGAACCAGTCTAAAAAGATTCGGTCGTCTAATTTGATCTTGCATAGGCTTCGGCGCCGACGCCAATCATGAATATGGTCAGTGATATGCGTGGCCGTGTTCTGTCTGCAAGACAGTAGGATCTCGACGCCCGCATCGTAGCGGACAGGTAGCTGGAAGAATTGTAGAAAGGTCGAGGCAAGGGAGGTAAATGTGGAATGCGTCCCATGGGGTTGCTCGATATACCATTTGGCTGCGGAGCCAGTGAAGGTGCGTTGTAGAAGCTGTAGGCGGATTGAGTCATCCACTATGGAGTTTGAGGAACACCATAAATGGAAGGACATGATGTGATTTTGGGGGTCTTCTCCAGCCTTACCCTCGAACTTAGGGATGTCAGAGGGAATCTTAGTGGGCATATGGGGCCAAGCAGCATCATGTCTGATGGGGTCATTTGTGAGCCTAGCTAAATCTGGCAGGTTGAGACTTGCCATGTATGGTAGACTAGCGGATGTGGTGACCGGAACCGGGACTTGCCTAGCCATTGTGGTATGGTGTAGGGGTCCAGTAGCGCCTATAGGTATGCTAGGTATGGAGGGTATGTGCCCTCCAAAAGGTGTGGCCTGATATGGGTTAGCACTCCCAAGTGCAACTTGGGTTGCACTTGGGTTAGGAATCGCACTAGGGATTCCTGGTATAGCACTACCAAGTGCAACATGAGTTACACTTAGGTTAGGAATCGCACTAGGGATTCCTAGGAAAGCACTCCCAAGTGCAACAGGAGTTACACTTGGGTTAGGAATCGCACTAGGGATTCCTGGGATAGGGTTTGTGGAAACCGAAGGGGGTATGACCCCCATGTTGGGCATGCCCATGACAGGTGGTGGTCCTGTGCTAGGCATTCCTGAATGTGGAGTGTTACCCATATTGGGCATACCCAAGGGGGTGGTTGTTACCGTGGATGGTACTACCGCAGAAGGGTCTGCGGATGTCTGACCTATGGTTAATGTAAATAGTGGATCAACTGGTGTTCCAGACATACTTGTGGTTGGTGGTAACTCGGTGGGGTTTTCGGATTCTACCTCCAAATCAAAGGTGAAGTGGGGTATGTCAGAATCGGATGACCGTCTAGATGATCGACGATGTGTCGAATCAAGGGATAATGCTCTGCGTCCGTGACGTGGAGAGCCAAGTGGACTAAACTCTGGGAGTTCGCCCTGTAGACGACGAGAACGTCTAGAATTCTCAATGGTGAGAATATGTTTTTTTTATGTAAAAATTTGTTTTAAGTATCAGGTGGTGATATATGGATGTAAAAGACTCAAAACCCTAATGCAACCAAGGGTGCAAAAAGGGGAGTGAAAAAAGAAGGCTCACAGGCCAAAAAATCGATCCTCAAAAAAAATGCACTTATTCTAGCAGCTGTGCTACAATAAGTGGAGGAATGCAACAACCGGTCAGAATACCAACATGCAAGCGGCTCCTAGAAAAAATAGGTGTAACTAGACTCAAAAGGTGGTAAAGATCATGCAAACACCTAATCTAAAAGTATTGTGACTCAAACAGACGATATCCCCTGCAAGGTGATGAAATCCAAGTCAGACAATATGAATGTAGAGACAACGGCTAGATATCCCCCTACCGGGAGGGACACCGGGTAATCAATCCTAAAAAGACAGGCTACTAGGATACTCCGTTCATGACGCGTCGAGAAAAGGTAAATCTGCCGTTTGGTCCTTTGATCGCAATATCCCAATACAGGGATATCCCGAGAACTGCGAATGGTAGCCCTTCGGTTACTGAATGGGTTTCGGTATCCCACTCAGGCTTCCGGAACCATCCTCGCGACTTCAACCCTCCTAGGGGAGAGGCCTTCCCACAAACCGGTTGTGACCGCGCCAAAAAGTACTAAGAGATTTTAGCTCCCTAATTGGACAACTTCTATGTCTCAGATGTATGAACTGAGGGGTGTTATTGGAACACCTATCCCCCCAATACTACCTAGCTACAAGAATTCTTTTTGTGTTCCCCAAGTGGGGTTAAGAGTGTGTTCAAATTAGGGTAAGTTTTAAGTCTTAGTTCAATTAAGTGATCGTGTGAGTGCACGTGAGGTGTTGTAAACTGAACTTGAAAAAATTAAATGCTTTAAGGGAAATTTTTCAAAAAAATAAAGGACTTTTCGAAAAATAATAAGCAAATATTTAAGACTTTTTTCACTAAAAGAAATTAAATTGCTTTTTCAAAAATAACTCAAAAAATAATGGATTTTTTGGATTTTTGAAAGCAAATAATAAACTTCTAAAAGAAATAAATGGATTTCTTCGTTTCAATAAAATTTGCTAAGGGCAAGATTCTAAAGAAGTAAACAAGAAAAAATTTGAATCTAGATAAAGAATGCAAAATGAATCTTTCTTTCACTTTCTTGAAAATTTTTAAAAAGATTTCTATGTATGCACTTTTAAATAGTAAAAAATTTTTCTAAATCTGGAAAATATGCAGAATTTGATACTGTAAAAAATGTGCTATGGGCAGAAAGTACAGTAAAAAATATTTTTCAAAATCGGGATGGCCGAATGAAAAAATTCAGCCGCGCGGGTTTTGGGACGAACAGCCGCGATGGGCCGCGCGGGTTTTGGCCGAACAGTCGCGATGGACCGCGCGGGTTTTGGACGCACAGTCGCGATGGACCGCGCAGGTTTTGGGCGAACAGTCGCGATGGACCGCGCAGGTTTTGGGCGCACAGTCGCGATGGACCGCGCAGGTTTTGGGCGCACAGTCGCGATGGACAGCGCGGAAAAAGGCCGCGAAGCCGCGGTGTGCAGCGCGGAAAAACACAGAAAAGTCGCGATGGACCGCGCGACTGTCTGGAAAAAGGCCGCGATGGATCGCGCGGAAAAATGCAGAAAAGTCGCGATGGACCGCGCGACTGTCTGGCAAAAAGCCGCGAGGCGGAAGCCGTGCACGGAAAACGAGAAACGAACTCGAAAATTTAAAATTTAGGGCTGTTTTTTGGGGCCAAATCTCAGAACAGCAATGGATCTGCTGTCTAAGATGGCAGATCTATGGATCTAATGGTTAAAAACTCATAAAAACTAAGATTTAATGGCAAAGCTAGAGATCTAAAGTTCAAACCAAAGCGGAGTCGCCAAAACTGTTGGCTCGGTTTTGCAACCAAGCTTAGTGCTATGGGCACCTACTAACTAGTAGTAGCAGTTTCAATAGAAATAAAAGCAATAAACTAAATAAACAATACTTTTCATGGATCTAAACAAGAATCTAAGCAAATAATGTAAATATTTCAAAATCAAGAACAAGAAACATAAGAAATAAATTTTGTATTGAAAAGTGGGGGGCAAGCAAGTGCTTGCGATATTACCTCCAATGGTGAAGGTTGATGTTGAGCAACTCCCAAGATGAGTAGCTCCAAACTCCAATAGGTCTCTTTCTCCAAGGTTGCTTCAATGGCTAAAAGTGCTCAGGGGAGATTTCAGCAGCATAAGGATGAGATAATGGAAGGATGTGAAATGAGGAGCCCCTACCACCTTTTTATAGGTTTTGGTGGTGAGGAATACCATTTGTGGTTTTGTGGAAACCAATGGTATTGACCAACCTAGTTTAGGTAATTTTCCCTCCTTTTTCCTTTTTTGAATAAAAATAATATTTTAATTCCCTTTTTAATATTTTTGGGAATTTGGACCCTTTTTGAGGGTTTTTTATGATTTTCTTGGAAAAATAATCTTTTTTAATGGAAAAAGGGGTGTATTAAGGTCTTTTGGTGACCTTTTGTTGGTTTCAGAGGCTCAGATGGTGGAAAAGTGGACAAATGGGTCATGTGAGTAAGGGAATGAGCTAGTGAGCACTTTTTTGGTGTTAACAAAGGGTCATGGGCAGAACTTTTGCTCGACCGTTTGTGATGGATTGGGTGGATTCTAATTGGCGCGAGATGCTCGGTTACACACCTGGGGTGGACATGCTGCTTCGAGGCTGGTTTGCGGTAGAACTTCAATCTGAGGTTGATCTACACAAGATTCTGGACCGGAATTGGCTTTTGGATCTTTCACCGGTTTTGCTGAAACCCTGGCATCCACTCTTTGATGCCAGTCGGGAGAGGGTCGATACCATTCCGGTTTGGGTTAGATTACCGGGACTTCCATTGCATTTTTGGGATATTAAACATTTTCGAATGATTGGGGATATTCTTGGACACTTTCTGGAGGCTGACCTCTCCTTTCTGGAGACCCATTACAAACATGTTGCTCGTATATTGGTCAATTTAAATATCCGGGATGGATTACCGGAGGTCATTAATCTGGAGTGGGGGCCGGTATGCATTCCACAGCTGCTGGATTATGAGCATGTGCCTTTTAGGTGCAGGCGGTGTCACGTCTATGGTCACCCGGCGTCTGATTGCCACCTCGCGGTTGGCACTCACTCTGGGGGTCCTCGAAAACACTCTGCTTTGGACGATCTGGGTGCACCAAAGGAACCATTGAACTCCTACTCGACGCCGGTGAGGGACGGTTTGATTGCTGAACTGACTGTGGAGGAATTGGTGCCTTGTGGCCAGGAATCGGTTTTGAAACAGGACTTACCATCTGAGGTCATCAGGGCTCCCGCTGATGATGTTCACTGTTCTGAACCTTTGGATGTGACCACAGTGCCGGGATCTACTTTCACGGGTAATCTGTCCCTTTCATTATCGCCCACTGTTAAGGTCCGAATTAATATGTGCACTGTGGATGGGAACGATTGGTCTGAGGGGCTGAAGGATTTCTCCTTGTCGGGACACTCTGGGATACGCTCGACCTCCCTCTCTTCGGGCCCTAGCGGGGATCTTTCTCCTCCGGTGGAGTTAACAACTGTTCATCATCTTGTTTTGCCCCCTCTCCTTTTGGAGGACGGTAGCAACATTTTGGAACCCGATCCGGGGAAGGAGGATTCTGAACCATCCTCTCCTGAATCTTCTGCTTCGGGTTATAATCTGCGTTCTTGCACTAAGTTGGCTGGGGGGGGATTAGGAAAAGAGAAGATGCCGACGCGGAGAGGCAGAGGTCGCAGGTCACATTTTTCTCAGGCTCAGAACAGGGCCAGGCTAGATCTTCGGGCTGGGAAACAGGTTTCGATTGAGAGGGCACTTGGAGCAGTGGACGCCCGGACCAATGTTCGGACATGAAGATCATGTCCTTTAATTGTAGGGGCCTGGCTGGGTCTAAAAAGAAATCAGCCTTCATGAGGGTGCTTACTCTTGAACACCCTGATGTGATTCTGCTACAAGAGACTTTAGGACTAGGTGTTACTGTCAAGGAGAAATTGGAACATTGGATGGCTGGCTGGACCTTCGTGACTCTGGACGTTCGGGGACGCTCGGGGGGACTGGCTGTGGGATGGAAGAATTGTGCGTTGAAAATCATCAATGCATGGGGGATGTCTTCTGTCTTGGGAGTTGAATTTCTCTCTGTCGACTTGGGTACTTGCTTCACTGTGGTCAATGTCTATGGACCATATGACAATCGAGCACTATTTTGGGATTCAATTATGCAGGAGCTGCTCTTGGATGGTGAATCGGTTGTGGTGGGGGGAGATTTAAACTTCACTTTAGGACAGACTGAAATTTGGGGCCCTCGAGCGCAGGTGGATCCATTGGCTGGATATTTCCAACAGATGCTGGTTCGTAAAAAACTGCTGGACATTGAACCTATCAAACTGAAACCTACCTGGAGGAATAATAGGAGTGGAGAGGCTCGGGTGGCTAAGAGATTGGACCGGTTCCTGGTGGCGGAGAGACTGGTGGACAGGTTTTTTCAACTCAGACAGTGGGTTGGGAGTGGTGGGGATTCTGATCACTTCCCTATCTTTTTAGAGATTAGGAGAGGACCCATCAATCCTCCAAGCTCTCTGAAATTTAACAAGAACTGGTTAAAAGATGATTCCTTTAAAAAAAATTTTCTGGATCTTTGGAGGACGTTTGATGTGGATCATGAGCGCACTGCAGCTTTTCAATTTGCCGAGAACATCCAACATATTAAGGGAGCAGTCAAATTGTGGGCTGCTGATAAGAGAAGGAGGGAGGAATTTGCATTGAAACAGATCGAGGGAGAACTACTACGGATCTATGAAGGGGATGGAGGAGGATTATTATCTCAGGAAACTATGGCTGATATGGTCAGATTGGAAGGTACTCGAAATAAACTTTTGATGGAGCTGGAGGAAACTTGGCGACTCAAGAGCAGGGCGATTTGGCTGGAATGTGGCGATGAGAATACGAAATTCTTTCATGCATATGCCAGGGGAAGGAAGTCGGTCAATACTATATGGAGCTTGAAAGATGAAGATGGCATTGAACATTTTGATTTTGATGAAAAGGCCAGATGCGGGGTGGGGCACTTCCAGAATTTATTTAAGGCACCTGCCCAGGCCTCTATCGCTGAAGTTATCAGGGTAGCTCAATTTTTTCCGAGGTTCGCTGAGGAGGAGGACAATAGGAGACTCATGTGTGCTATTACTGAGGAGGAATTGAAGGAGGTCCTTGGTAGCTTTCAGAAAGACAAGAGTCCTGGGCCGGATGGTTGGACGGTGGAATTTTTTCTGGAGCTTTATGATGTCTTGGGGTTGGATCTGCTACAGGTGGTTGAAGATACTCGTTTAAATGGGAAGATTCCGGCTTGTTTTAATTCCACTTTTATAGCTCTCATTCCTAAAACTGACAATCCAGCTACTCTTTCTGAATACAGGCCTATTTCATTGTGCAATTGTATCTACAAGATTGTTTCGAAGGTCATTGCTCGGAGATTTAAGGTTACCTTATCAGCAAATATTTCTGATGAACAATTTGGTTTTCTGGATGGACGTCAGATACATGAGGCTATAGGAGTGGCTCAGGAAGGTCTACACAGCTTGAAGACTCAACACATCAAAGGTGCTATTCTTAAAATTGACTTATCCAAGGCCTTCGACAAGGTGAGTTGGATTTATATCCGGCTTCTCCTCACACATTTGGGTTTCTGCATCAATTTTATAAGGTGGATCATGTCATGTATTACTACTGTTTCTTTCTCTGTTTTATTGAATGGAGCGGCTACCCCCTTTTTTCATGCGGAAAGAGGCCTTAGGAAAGGCTGTCCACTGTCTCCCCTCCTTTTCCTCCTGGTAGCAGAAGGTTTGAGCAGGGCTTTACTTGATGCTAAATTATAGGGAAGATTTAGTGGCATTGGCATTGGTGAGCAGCTTTTTGTTACACATCTGTTGTTTGTGGACGACGTTATCATTTTCTGTTCTGGGGATCGTAGAGATACTAGAACTCTGAAGGAGATCTTGGACCTCTTTTCTATAGCTACGGGGATGGATATAAATATTGAGAAATCCACTATTACTACCCACCTGCTGAGACCGGATGAGGAACGGGCTCTATTAGAACTGTTTCCCTTCAAGCATATTGGCCTGGATGAGGGACTGAAATATCTGGGATTCTCCCTTAAAGCCAATGTTTATTTAAAGAAGGATTGGCGATGGCTCATTGGCAAGGTGGAGAAAAGACTGAAGGGCTGGAGTCATAAGTGGATGTCACGAGCGGGCAGGCTGGTGCTGGTCAAGACCGTGTTGGAAGCCATTCCAGTCTACTGGATGTCTTTGTCATGGATACCTAAGGGTATTCTTGAATCTATCAGACGGTTATGCTTTAGATTCCTGTGGAGTGGCAAGAAGGAGGATCAGGTTACCCCGTGGGTCAACTGGAAGAGAATTGCTGCACCTAAGGGCCTGGGGGGGTGGGGATTAAAAAACATCTTTCTTTTTGCACATGCGCTGGCAGCCAAGGGAGGATGGAGACTTATCAAAACTAACAGCTTATGGACCAGGGTTATAACAGGAAAGTATTTATCTGACATGAGCCTGGATGATTGGATTAGGTGCCCTCGGAAGTCTCATAATGGGGGATCCGTTATTTGGAAAGCTGTGGTTAAATCATTCGATCTGGTGGCAAATTATCTGGCGTGGGATGTTGGAGATGGCGCACAGGTGAGAGTTGGCAGGGATCCATGGTCTGGGAGCGAACGCTCTCATTTGCTGCCGGATTTGGTTGTAAACGCTTTGGAGAACAGGGGAATACGTACATTGAACCAGTTGGCTGTACAGGAACCCGAGGAACCGTGGATACAACGCTGGATAAACGCGGACCTGTTGGGTTTGGAGGCACCTGTGGCGGAGTATCTTAATTTATATATCAATGAATTGAATCGGGCACAGATTCATCTGTCGGAACAGGAGGACGTGTTGATTTGGGAACCCGATCCAGCTGGGGTCTACACACCAAACAGGGGTTACTTAGTGCTCAGCGCAGGTGAGGGAAACGGGGATGCGATCTGGTGGTGGCGCTCACTGTGGAAAATTAAATGCCCATCCAAGAACAGACTGTTTATGTGGTGTGCTCTTATGAATCGAGTACCGACCTGGGATAATCTGCAGAAGAGAAATTTCCAGGGCCCGGGGTGGTGTGTATTGTGCAAGAATGAATCGGAATCGATTACACACCTCTTTATACATTGCCAGTTTACTACTGCTGTGTGGAATGAATGCTCTAAATTGTTGGGTATTGAATGCAAATGGGAAGGAAACTCTGTGGACAATGCATGGGAAAACTGGTGGAGACGAACTACTGATAAGAAACTGAGGAAATTACCATTGGTGATTATATGGGGGATCTGGCTGGCTAGAAATGGTGTGATCTTTCAGGAAAAACCATGTCTTCCGGCTTTGATCTGTGCTAATTCTGTGGGCATTTTTCAAGCTTATCCTGAATATGTTAGGGCTGCTAAACAGAGACGGGACATGGCAGTGGAGATTGATAAATCTTCTCCCTGGGGTTTTTTTGATGGTGCTGAAAGCAATGAGATTTGTGGTGGGGGGGCAATCTTATACATTACTGATTCACATTTCTACACGCTCACTATGGGTCTTGGAGCGGGAACTAATAACTTTGCTGAAGTTATGAGTTTAAAATTATTACTCATATTTGCTCATGAGCGGGGTATCTCTAGGTTGGCGGTTTTTGGCGATTCGATGAATGCTATTAATTGGACCAACCAAACCCAAGCATGCAGAGTTATTAAAATTGCATCTGTTATCAACTCCATACAGCTGGTCAAACAATCCTTTGATTCATTAATATGCCGGCATGTATACAGGGAAAACAACCATTTGGCGGATCAGGCCTCCAAAGATGGGCAGCGTATGGTTTTTGGCACTTGGAAAATAATTGAAGACTTTAATGGACAGCGAACTGAAATCTATCACAGGCCCTTCATTGAAGGAGGAGTATAACCTTGTAGGTTCATAATTTGAAAATGAAGTTAATAGGTTTTATTTTTTTGAGAAGATGTAAAAGCAAAATAGTCCGGTGGGACAGCAAAAATTTGTTTTAGCAGGAATTATGCTGATTTGAAAGTAGACGTTACAGTCTCATCAAGTGAACCCATTTTACATGGGCAGATTTAATTCACTATCCAGTGAATACTAAATGTAATTCGGATCTCTAAGGATGAATGAGAATTACGCTTTTTTCTTTTGGAAAAAAAAAAAACTTGCAAAGTTTGAATTTTATTGTGCAGGAAAAGAAAAAATGACAGGTACTCAGTTAAACTAGGAGCTTCAAAAGAGCTTAGAAAAAGACCAACAAAAGGTGCCAGACTCAATGGCTGAAAAACTAACTACTGCCCAAGCAAGCTTATTCAGTTCCTACCTACTCTAATCTAACCAGTCATCACAAATGTTAGGTAAAATCATAAATCCAGTGCAACCATTCATCAAATAGGTTAATGATTCTTATTTGATTTTTGATAATAGAACAAGTCAAGATTGGGCTAAAGATCAACAAATTTAAAGGCATAGTCTTCTTGATTTGTTCATAAATTGAAGAATTGTTTGAATTTATGCCAAGGAGAAGACTGACTGATGCAAACATCCTCCATCAAAGAACTGATAGGATCATAAAATTTATGCAAGTTAAACTCATAGATGAATAGAGGAACGACATAAGACATGTGATTCGATTCATTTTCACACAAATTAACTTTTTCATTTACTTCTCTCACATACTCAATTTGATTCTCCTTGGGATTGTTGATAAAAAATTCAAGTGGGGATAAATTAAAGCTTAAAAGACGGAAAATCAAAGTCAGACCCACTTGATGCTCAAAAATGGAGAAAAGATGGAATTGATTTTTAAACACCTTTTCTAGCCACCAAGAATGATTGATAACTTGACAACATACATTATGGTTCCAAAGTGACTGAAAAGGGAAATTAAGTGATTTTTCTCCAAACATGTAATCATGCTTATACTTCCTATTGAAAATTCTAAAAGCAAAAGATTGACTAGACCACCAACCCCAAAAATATTGAAAAGGATGGACAAGGAGGATGGATGCATTTTGTCCCAGATGAATAGAAAAATTTGGCCTTGGAATTTGACAACAGGAAAGGCCTTTTAACGTAATATTATTTATTTTAGGAATGATAAACTTTAAATCAAGTCTAATATTTACAATCTGAGGACAAGATTCAAATTCTAAGAAATGGATGAGTCTATCTTGACTAAGGATGGAAAAATTTAAAGATTCATTATAAAAAGTGGAACAAAGATTAGAGCATCTAGTGTGATTCACTATTTCATTCTTATCTTGAGATTCACTTTCTGTTGATTCATCATTAAATTCATATGAAGATAGGTGATCATTTTTATTTAATTTGCCAGGGATAAAATTAACAAGTTCATTTAAAACATCCTGATCATTTGCACAAGGATCATGTGAAATCACCACTAAAGGATCTTGGTCAATGTCTCCTCTTTCTTCGTCTTCTAAAAGCTCATCCTCATAAATTTCTTCAGGATCAGGACTAGAGCTATCTAAAAATAAATTTGAAATCATACGATTTAGATTAGTGATTTGACTTCCAATTGACTCAAGAGTGGAAAACTCATCCTCAAAGGAAATTGGGCAAGAGGGGTCATCTCCGGATATAGACAGTTCATTAAAAGTTTGAATATTAATTGATTCAACAATAGGATTGGAAAGGGGAAGGTTTTGATCTTGGATTTGATTTAAAGAATATATATCATCGGATTCACTTCCCCATTCTTCTAGGAATTTATTTTCAAACATATCATATCCGGAATGCTATTGGGTTTTAAATTCAAGAACCAAATCTCAACTCTTCCTTGGAAAGATGAATCCAACAATTTCATACATACATCCTCATGGGTTATAGATAATTCATTAAAAATTTCCCAAAAGATTTCAAGGTGCATTTTAGCAGATATCTCATAACCTAGAACGAATTTAGGCAACCTTTCATGGGCTTGATGAGGAATATAATTAGGATATCCAACGATTTTGGAAAAGTCAAAAACTTTCAACCGACCGAAAGTCCTTGGTCGCTTAGCAGCAGCCATGAATGGCAAATTTTTATTTTTTATATTTTTTATTTTGTTATCAAGAACCTAAATACAACATGATGCACCCCATGGGTTCTAGATAATGACAGGATCGATCACCAGTGGAGTCGCCAGGTAGACTTTAAAACTCTTCTACGAAGATATATGTCGTTTAAAATGTAGGAGAGAGTGAGTGACAAATACTATGTCGAACCAAGGTAAGCCTCTGCCCTCGCCAGCAACGACGCCAAAATGTTATCACCTAAACTGTAGTTACCCCTATGGATGTATCCATTAATGGATGGCAGTAGGAAAGGGAAACTCAAAAGGTGCAACCACGATCACCTTGACTTCCAATAGATGGTTGTCACGCCAATCGAGGCAACCTTCACTCTATGTTATCTAGCCCAGACAACAAAGGGGGAGACCCAGATCTACTCCTGACAGGAGAGATCACACCAAAACACCAAATCAAAGTTAAGTATAAGTGAAATATTGTAAGGTGTATGGTGTACCCTAGATCTAAGGATAAAGTCACAAGATGAATAAAGGTTTTAATGAGTATAGCTTTGGTTCATTGCTGATGTGAGAGTGACTTACAATATTTGAAATGAGATCCAGGATTAAAGAACTAGTCAATTGTGAGAAAATCCACTGCCTTGGGAACCGTGTCCAATGCAGGGTAGTTTAAAGGTTGAATTGGGGCTAACCAGTCCTAAAGACAAGCTTGATTGTAAGATATGACAATGTCAAGGGATTCAAGCAACCCAAACAAGGATCAAACCACAAGTTAACTCGATAATCTAGGAAAGTCAAATGAGCTTGGATAAGGATTAGTGCCTTGGGAATTGGGATAAATGGAGTCAAAGTGGAGTTAACTTGTAGATCATGACCCCTATAACATAAGACAAGTGAGCTACTAAAGGTTTGATGGATGGATCTATCTAGATCTAATAATTCATGATGTGACCTAAGTCGACCACAATCCCATAAAACAAGGAATGCTATCCCCAAGGCAAGATTTCACAAAATGACCTACTAGACCTGGGTTTCAAGGTGTGTGTGTTCCAAATCCACCAAAATCTCAACTACCCATGTCTTACAAGTGGACAAACTCAATCTCCCCAAAAAGTGCAACTTTGCCCAAGGAGGGTTAAAGGTGTGATAAATGGGATCAAGACAAGTCCAATGGCATCCAAAATTTAGATCCAAGTAGTTTAAGCAAGTGACAATGTGGATCTAGAAAATCAAGGCAATCCAAGGGTTAGATCTTACTAGATCTGAGTTTTAAGATACCAAGTGGTCCAAAATGGGGTTTTAATCCCTTAAAATGTGGAATAGGGCCCACAAGGTAGAAATCACAAAAGTGATAGTCTAGGGGTAGGTTATTGGATATGTAGATTGCAAATCAAGTGGGATCTCAACTACCCATGTACTAGATCTAGGTTAAGTCACCCAAACCAAGGAGTGCGACCTCACTTGGAGAGGCTAAGTTGCCTTGGGAAGGGGGTCAAATGGAGGCCAATCCTCACCAAACTATAGATCCGGGATGCCGTGGATACTATAGAGGTGGGTTTTAAATATCTTACCCAAGAAGCCATTAGATCTTAGTAGATCTGAAAAATGTAAAAATGGGGGTTTTGATTAATTAGGGTTTGAAGTAACTTAGACAAATGGATAGATCATGTAAAGAAATTACCTTGAGATCATACCTGAGTGATGTGAATGAGATGCCTTGTTGTTGAGGAAGAATCCCGCAGAGATCAAATGAGAGATTGTTGATTTTGCTTGCCGAAATAATGCCCTAGCCCACAAGTGCGACCTCCTCCACCTGTCAATCCAAGGAAAGCGATTTCAATTAGAAAGGTCAAGTATGGAGGAAATACAAGCGAAGTGCAATAGTAACATGAAATAGAAGGTCCTGGGACAGTAATACTCTCTGTTACCTACGAAGAAACCCAAAGAAGAAGTAGGGAGGGTCCTCCCCTACCAATACGTCCTCCTTAGATGAATTCGGCCTCCACGTGTAGATGCAAAAAATGGTACAAAAATATGGCAGGACAATATCTCCAATAACTCAGTGCAAAGGAAGAATCAACGAATGAACACTAAAGACATTCACCACAACACTTGAGATAGATGCAATAATAATTTTCTATTCCAATAATCCAGAGCCACAAGTCCCCTTTACAATGAGATGCTCTCTCCTTTAAATAGGAGGGAGAGAGTCCATAATCTAACCACTTTTTGAATGAGTGGCCAAGATTAAAAGATCAAAAGATTGAATCAATGGTTGAGATGAGCTCAACAATAAAATACACGGATCACTAATAAAATATAACAATAAGTGGACAAAATTGCCCTAGGAGAGGGGATCCCACCAAATCATGATGACAAAATATAACAACTAGCTCATGGTGGGTCCAAGGGGTAATTTTAGACACCCTTGGTCAATCCCCATAGCACAATAATAATAAAATAGTCATCAAAGTACCAAATCGTGCCTCTATGGACAAATCGTGGGCCTTAGGAGGCCTAAGAAATCATCAGAAAATGCCATAAGTGATGGATGTGGGTCCTGATGAAGCTGAAACTGCTGGAGAAGGTGTGGAAGACATCCCACTCATCATCACTGATCATCCATGCCAAAAATTTTCCTTAGTAGCCCAAATCGAATTCTTCTGTAGCCATATCTACCAATCCTGAACTACCTCGGGAAGCGTGAAACTGCCCCAAACTGCCTCCTGGAGTGCTTGCGCTGTCAAGGTGAGGGCATCAGTGTGTCCGAGAGGGGGGTAATATGGTAAAAACAAGTGGCTGGAGCACCCCCTCCATGCACAGCGCCCTAGGTCAACCAGATAAAATCCATCTCTGCTCTGACAGGGTCTCCGACAGACCAAAACTGCACTAGGATAGCCTACTGAGACTCAGTCATCACTGTAACTGCCCGGAACTAAAATTAGACTGTCTCATTGGACTCAGAAGGTCCAAATCTATCCAAGATGTGTACTCATACACCATATGGATCTCTGCATAATCATATAATATATCCAATATACCCGAACAAGTGAAATAATAATAATCTGTAAATGATCAAATAATGTTGAAAACCATAAATCATCATCATAAACCTGTATATGATGCATAGAACCATCATGTAAATGTACATAGACCATATATGATCTATCTGTATCATCACAAGGTCCAACCATCTCATGTCCCGTGGTTGACCTTGGTCAAACTAGGTTTGACCAAATCAACATGACCAAATATAACTCAGACTTTCATCAGAAGCTGCTGCATAGTGTCAAAGGTTAATGCATGCTTTACAACTTATTCCAATAGCAATTATAACAAAAATTAATCATCACTGGCGATCTAAATCCAAATATATAGTGTCATTAATTATTATTATGACTCAGACTAGACTTTCAAGACCATACTCACTTCATAGTTGTGATCAGTTTGCTAGTGAAGGGTGAAGGCTTAAAATAAATTGGCTAGGCTAAAGGATGACTGACTGACTCAACACTGTGACACTTTGGATATGGAAAAGGGAATACACACCATAGTATATACTGAATGAGCAACAACACAGGGAACAACGGTGTCTCACAAATGGATAAGTTGTTCAAAGAGGGTTTATTAACTTTTAACAGATGCGCACAATCCATAATACAAATGAGGCTAGCAATTGTTTTGATATAGCATTTAAGTTCCATTGCTTTTTGGGCCTTGAGTTTCCATAGCCTTTGATCTATGTGTGTTTATAAACACATTGCATATATTTACATTTATTTTAGGCTTTCTGCTGCAGGTGTGTTTTTAAGGCACTTGTTTACCTGAGCACTTCTAGGTGTGTCACAGATAGCTTGTTTACCTAGGTATTTTACATTTCACAAAAGATATAACATTTTATTTCATGGCCATTTTCATTTGGCTCGCCTTTCATTCATGTGTGTTTAGAAACACATTGCATGAACGGGCTTTTCATACAAGATATAACATTTCATTTTCCAGATTTTGTATTCATGGCAGCACTAAAAGTTTCAGGTTTAGCCAACACAACTTTAGTGACTAGGGGGAATTCACAAGGAAATCCAACTCACCATAGGTAAGTTTTTTCACCAACTCAGAGCCGAGACACAATAAATAGGGAAGCTCATCCAATACAGAGGATACAATGGAGAAAAGTCCTCCATGCCACTAGTCAAGTAGTAAGTCAGGGTGATAAACTAAAAGGTAGGTAATGAATGGATGAAGACAATGAATAATGGAGCCAACACTAGCAAGCCAAGGTATGGTGGAATGATAACCTCTATTCTCCCTAAGGAGGGTTAAACCAATGAGTATGAATAATGAACTTCTAAGTCTGAGTAGGGACAATAAAATATATATAATAAGATCAACCAGGTCCACATATCTATATGATCGCCAGATCATGACACTAAATGCTAATACATGCTATAAGAATGAATATAAAAGCAATGTAACCACAACACCATGATATACCTGCTGAGTCATATACCTGAATGCTCATCCTCTGAACCATCATCTATCCTCTGAAACTGCTACTATAACTCTGGGCACTACTGACTGCTCTGTAGCAATGGTATAACAGCTACATCGGTAATCTCTCTGAGTGTCCTGAGACTCAGTGATGGCATGGGAATACAATTGCTATCCAAATTTGATAGTGATCCATAATAGATGCTCATCTCAGCATATCAATGTAAGGGAACTGGCTGAATAGTGTACTGGAATCAGAAAAATAATGTATGGTAGCCCAACTACTATATATGTGATAACAGGAACACAGAAAACACATTTCTTCAGATTTAATGAGATTTGATGCTGTCTGCATTTTTCGAGCATCATCCTGAGGTTCGCGGCATGGTTCTTCAGTAAACCTAAAATGGTCCAATCATCAAAGTAAAGCTCTAAAAACTTATGTATGAAGTCTTTAAATGATACGACGACCACTCTAGAAAATATGGCAGGTGCGTTCTTCAGACCGAAAGGAATCACTATGTATTGGAACGACCCCCATTCCGTAGCAAAAGTCGTCTTGTGCCTATCTGCGCAATCAATCCTGATCTGATGGTAGCCAGAGAATCCATCATAAAAGAATACGCCTCATTTCCTCCAACATTGTCCAGCACTTCATCTGTAAAAGGTGTAGGAAATGGGTCATGCATGGAAGCATCATTCAGTTTTCTCAAATCTACACAGATCCTGATTTCACCCTTTGTCTTCTTATCCTGGATAACCATCGGGCTTATCCACTCAGATTCTTCAACCGACTCAATGATCCCTGCATCGAGCATCTTATCGAGTTTTGCCTTAACTTGTTCTTTGTAGCGCGGGTTCAGTCTATATGGTCTTTGTTTCACAAGCTTCGCACTAGGCTTAAGAGGAATTTTCATCACTCCTAAGTCTCCCAAAATACCTTTCATCTCTGTGAACTTGGTTGGGAATAATTCTCGATATTCATGTAATATACCTGCGACCTCCTCTATTGTGTCTTCATCCCAATAGTCTCCGATAGCTGCGAAATTTGGCTCTTCACTGGTGCCAATGTTAACTTTTCTTGTTTTCACGGGTCCACTCATATCTGTAATTTCGAGTGGAGGTCCTTCTACCTCGTGCGATCCTTGACTCAAGTATCCTTATATTGCGCGGGTCCTCCTCATCACTGTCTGCTTTGTCGTCGGGTTCTTCAGAGAGGTGATAACACTCAAGGGCGTGTTCTAGCTGCTCCTCACATTTGGGCTGTAGGCGCGCAGGTATGCTTTCTACGCCAAAGAATTCGTCTAGTGTCATGTTTCCTTGTGTACAGTATGGACTGAATATTTTTTCCATAATAACCTGCAGTGCGTCATTGATACTTGGATGTTCATCTTCGAAACTGAAATCTGTTTGGAAATTCATGGTTAGTGCATACCAATCCGATGTGCCTCTGCGCAATTCCAAGTCTAGATACCATTTCTTTGGAATTGGTTCCTCCAGTGTATGCACAAACAGATGCACCCATTCTGTTTGTGGCCTTTCTACCCAAGCTTGTACACAAGCTTCAGTATGATCCCTTGGATCCGTCTGAAAATTATATTTTCCAAATGATAGAGTAACCTTATCAGCAAACCTGATTTGCATCTTAATTCTGCACTGATCCCATGTGGTTAGTGTCTTCTTATGCACAACCCACCATCTAGAGGGTGTCCCGCGCAGTGCCATGTCTAATGCTGAGACGCGGTATTCATCCGCAACTGCTGTAGTATATTCTTTGATAAAGCAATAAACATTAGATAAACCATCAATGGTAGGGATTGGGTTTACCTCCTTTCCAATCCAGCGCAATGACTTCGTGATCCGCGCGCATTTCCTGGCAGATACTTCATGTAACCCGGTTTTCCAATTTTCCAGTCCTGTATCAGAGTCTGAAATGCAAGAACTGTCACATCACCAGTTGAGTGTCCCATCCGCAGTTGGATTAATATAGTCAGCAGCATTGGTCATCATCTTGTAAATACGGTCCAAGTCTTGGGCTCCGGATTCCTCTTGAATTGGTTCAACATATCGTTCGCCCTGTGAGGGATCCAACGACGCGATCACCCTGATATCGTTGCCTTCAAATATCATTTTCATGGTTTTCAAATCAATAATGGCAGAGTTTGTCATTGCCCAATAGATACCCAACAATGCTGGATAAGGATGGATGTCGTCCACGATTTCAATCACTTCGAAATCTGCATAGCTACACACTCCGTCAATGTCAACAATGGTGTTGGGTAACCTCCCCAAAGGTATAACTATCCCTTGATTAGCCATTCTCAACTGTAGAGATGACCACTGTAACTTTGGTTTACCCATCGGATGCCATGTCTGCTTGGTCAAGACATTTACTTCGGATCCCAGATCAAGAATGATCTCATCCATCTCATAATCTCCAATCTGTGCAGTGAGCCTCATTTCCCTTCCTGTTCTTTTAGGACTCCTAATATTATGGATTGCGTCATTGGCAGCCCCCTTGTCGTTGTCAAGCTCATACTGCCTCAGTAGCTTTTCAAATTCCATGTAAGCATTTGCGCTCTTCAGTAATTTCATGCAGCTCCGTAAGAACTGTGCAACGGAGGTCCCTGTATCTATTGTGGCGCTTGTCTGATCATATGTCGTTGGCATATCCTCTCTTTGCGGTACTTCACTGCGCAACTGTGTTCTCAGGGAGCCGGGTGGCGGTGCTCTGAACATGTCCCGCGCTTCCTTGAATTCTCCCTTATTTTTTTGTAAGTCCAGACCCAGTGCTTTCCCAGGAGCTTTTCTAATCCATACTGGTTCACTAGGATTTTGCTTAGGATCACGCGTCCCAGAAGTCGAAGCTTCTGCGCCTCCATCTCTTCCTGTATCAACGCCACTGTGTATTACCATGTTTACACTTGGATCCGCATTTCTTCTCTCTGCTGCGATCAATTGAATGTTGGGATTCGGTGGTTCTGTCCTTCTTCGTTTCTGCATTTCTACCTCAAGCACAGGACAGTCTTCAATAACATGCTCAAATGATTTACAATAATTGCATGTAGTGCACGGGTTGGTACAATCTCTAGAAACGTGACCTGGCTGGCCACAATTATAACAGATTACCTGGCCGCGGCCTCTTCCTTGCGCCGGGCCGGAATTTCTTCCTCTCCCGCGGTATCCACCACCAGGGCCTCTATATCCTCCCTGATCATAGTGGGTGTTTTCTTGTTTCGACTGATTTTCTTCTTGGACATGGTACATTCCAACACCTCGCATCATTCCCATATCTCGCTTTCTTTCATTCATTAGCTCATATGCGGGACAGTTAGATTCGTCATGTCCAACTGATTTATAGAAATTACAATACAAGCTCTTAGGTGTCTTTACGTATTTTTGTATGAGATAACAGTCCTCAGGCCTGTGTCCTCTGCTTCTGTAGATTTCACACCATGGCGCCTGATTGTGATTCATATTCATTGGGTTTGGTGTGCCACTTTCAAGATAATCTTGAAATAGAGGGCAATGTTCTCTGGTGTGGCCCTCTCCTTTGCATCCTGTGCACCAAACTTCACGTCTGTGTTCATATCTTTGTTCTTTTCCATTCTTCATACCTTGCAATTCTAATGTTAAGGTGGTCAACTGGTTCTGGATCTGTGACATCCCCAAACTACTCTCACCAATTGGCGAAGCTTCCAGCTTCATTGCGATCTCTAAGGCCTTTGCCTGCGATGCAACCTTCTGCAGCATCAGTGGCTGTCTGATGTGGGGCAACAATGCAGCGATGAACCATTCCTGGTGCTGTTGCGGAGCTATAACAAAGCTCACTTGGTCTAACAATGTCTTAAATTTTTGGTCAAATTCCCAGACCGTCTCAATAGGCTTCTGCTTGATTTCCTTTAATTCTGTTATGCAATGCGATTCTGATTTCGACTTTTTAAACTCTGCTGCGAGCGCAGCCTTAATTTCTGTTAGGGTTCTTAGCTGTTCCTAAGAATATTTCATAAACCAATGTAAGGTGCGGTCTCTGAAAGTAGTGATGAGCTACGCTCTCTTCACAGCATCATCCTGGATCTGCTTTACACTCCATACAGCTTCACATAGAAACTAGTGTTGATCAGGGTCTTCTAGACCCGTTCCTTTAAATATCAGCAGTTTTATATCACTATCGGTCATTCTCCTTCCTGGTTGTGCAACACTCTGAGTAGTGTTGACTATCCGCGCGAAAAAAATAAATGTGGTACTTGGGATAGTGTTAGGAATACTACTCTGCGGAATATTCTGAGGTTGGGTATTTTGAATTGGAATGGTCTGAGTCAGAATGGCCTGAGCACCTGCTCCTGTGGTGTGCGCAGTATCGACGTTCTATGGGGTGGGCTGCGCTACACTCGCAGCGAGTGGGTTCTGATCTAAGGGTGGCGCGGTTTCTGCAACCGACGGATTTTGAGGTGTGATAGGGTGGATGGTGGCTGATGACGGCGCAGTCTAATTATTAAGGTCACATGGGATTTCGGTATAGATGCGGAGTCCAGGTCCTCCCGGACTCTTTTCTTTATTAAATTTATATCTCTTTCCACTTCTTAGATTATGTGTCTCTTCGTCAGAATCACTAAAAATGCTATTGACCATGACAGAGTCAAAGATATTACTGCATTCTTAAGACACCTTTCTCAGCTAAAAGCATTTTAATATTGAGACTAAGATTTTTTAGGTACTTACCTCTGAATCCTTCGAAAAAGTATGCTTCCGCTTGATTGTGGGACTTCAACGTATCTACAACGAACTCGGTCACAAATCCTTCAAGTATGCTATCAACCCAGAAGTCGACTGCTGGTGAAAGTGGGCTATCTATTGCCTTGAGCTGCGCCGTGAGCTCTGGAGTCCACTCTATAGGTACTCCACCTTGAAAACAAGTTTTCTTTTCTACGAGTCGCGATATCCACTCGTGCAACTCGTTTCAAAACGAAGCCCAAAATATCTTGTGAATATCTCTCCACAAGTATATGTTCAACCACTGTACGTCAGAGAGACGTGGATGTCTGTTCTCTTTCTTTGCAAAATCTCTTTCGATCTTGTCACACCAATCCCTGATCTCTTTCTTTTCATAATGCCAATTGTTTGAACTCAACGGGAACTTGTATTCTTTGTCACACATTACTTTTCCAAATATACTATCGCATCACTGGTCTTAGCCGAGCAATAGAACCATTTGTTGGCTTATATAACTGAGCTAGAGGTTTCTAGTGTAGACCCAGGTACTTCGCGGTTCAAGGAACCAACAAAACCCCTATTCACCGGCTCTTTCAGCAACAGCCTGCACGCAGCCTGAGGTCTCACCCGAGGCGAAGCTGAGGTGGTGGTTGCAGAATCAAGTTTCCACAACCTGGTGATGCGAGGGTAACATAACTGACGAGCGGCGCAACACTATGCATACTGTTGTGGACAGACAAATGTGCGAAGTCTCTACTTCGCGTTGGATACTTCGGCAAGCGGAGGCGCTTGCACAAGCAACGCTTCCAAGGGCTGCACGGTATGGGATTCTTCTTGCGTCATGACAATAAGCTATCAACAGCTTACCTCGCAGCAAATCTCAATGGTTCAGCGCGTCAGCTAGACCGCGTGTCTATTCCAAGTACTGATTAACTCTAACCAATCTTACTTAGCATTCTTTATCCATTCAACACATTTAGGTTCTTATCGTTATGTTACATGCAATTGAATAAACATATAATACTGCGCGCTCCAACACTGCGCTTAAATTCAATGTTCAACTGTGTGACTAATCGACAGATTCATACATTCACAGACTTATAAGTGTTGAATACTTAATATTCATCCACGCATGTATTACTTAACATATTATTCCCATTCTCTTGTGGTGAATACATATAAAAGCAATCACATATCAGACAACTGCAGTATTAAACATTCATACCAAGCAAATGAACAATCGTAAACACACAATAATCACATAACATAGAATTTAACGTGGTTCACCCCCCAGATGGAGGCTACGTCCACAAGAACGGTTGTTAATATTGATCTTTATGGGAAGGGTACAACCATTCTTAGTCTGTGCACTCAGTTGCAGACTCTTCTTCTCTCTCAGATAGGTCTCTCCGCACTCAGCTACAGAGCCTTTACAATAGCTTCAAAACTCAAAAGATGCTAACAATGCTCAACAAAGACTAGCCCTATGAGAGATTAACCATTTCCCATACAAAATGCCCTTATTTATAGATCACGCCCATGGGTCGTGTCTTTACAATCAGTAGGCAAAACCCTTATGTTTACAAAACTGGCGTGGCTAACTGCCAGCCTGACTGTTGCCATCGATAGCCTACTCCACCTACTCCAGCTGGGCCACTCGTGGCTCACATGCTCCTCTGACAGCCGCAGTCCTCAAAATGGTTACACTGCATCATGGCCTGTCCCTTTTCGCTGCTTCCGCCTACCTGTCACCGTCGATGCCGTGGCCTAACTTCTCAACTGCTTGCCGCCACTCTCTCTAATAGGTCCCTTCCGTCCACCTTCCACCTGTCCCTTACCCAAAATAGGTCACTTTATCGTTTGACCTTTACCGATATTGCGTACCAAAAATAGCTCATGCGTGATTCTGTGCACCAACCTATTGTGCACCATGCCTTGGCCATTGCCATCGCGTGACATGCGCAATTTCTCAAAACTGCTTGTAGCTTTTCTCCGCACGCAATGCACACTCTTCAATACTTGTGCAAAATCCCAACTTGGACCCCGTCCAACATTGATGCATGGATAACTTGTAGCTAATGCATGGATAATAGGAGACAACATCTTTATAATTGAGGCATAGACAACGGGTGATTACAACTACACATAGAGATTATGTAAGATAACTTGTTCATGACACTTAACTTCTATCGATGTTCACTTGCCACAAGTTAAGTGGTTGTGATAGTATAATATAAATCAAAAACCATTTCACCACTAAGGTGAACGTTAAATTTAAACCCTATTATAAACCCATACATATGTTTTGTATTTGTATTTTTTATTGTTTTTAATATAAATATATATATATTTTTAATTGTTTTCTATCATGTAATTTGGTTTATTGTGGAAATTTAGTTTGTTATGTTGATTTTCATTAATTAATATAAAACAGGAAAAAGCAGTTAACATTCTCTTATTTTTCAAATTTAAAATTAGTTTATAATTTTTTTTCAATGTGGTTCACGGCCTTGGAGCACTCTATGTCCATGGATATAATCCAAGGGGCCCATTTGAAGGGGCCTCACCCTGTCGACATTATTTCGGTGCCTAACCCTGAAGTACCTAGAGAATTGAACCCTCGACCTCGACCATGTGTCGTCTTAGTCTCGAAAGATCCAACCAATTGAGCTACCCCTCGGGGCCTTCAAATTTTATTTATATATATTGGAAATGGTTTAATTTTTAAATCTTATAGATTGTAAATATTTTCAATGTGCAGCTTCATTATGATTTATAGGGTTTTAGGCAACTCTTGATTAAATCTCATTTTCATTCAATACTTGGTTTTCTCTAAAGTGGAACAAGTTGCATCAATAAAAATGTGATTTAAAAACCTTGATGAACCAACTAAATTATCCAACCATAGAATTGGTAAATAATTTCTACATATGTTTATATATTATATTGAAACACATATATATATATAATATAGTCACTAGGGGGGGGCGCGATGGAATTCGGCGCAAGGGTCAGTTGCGCAAGTCCGAAGGTCGAAGGTCGAAGGTTGGTGTTCGAGGGTCGTGACCCTCAATCATTTGCGAGATTCTGCTCATCATGGCGCAACAGGGCAGAGCCATTTTCTCCAAGGTAGGCTCACGCGCGGATCGAGTTCTTTCCTTTCTTCCTCTTTTCAGAAGAGACGTCATATTCCAGTATGGATGAGTTAGGCTTTAAGGGCCCTAATATCTCACAAGCTTTGCTCATACCTTTATTTAGCCATAACCTAAGTCACAATGGTTATAGACGAAGTGGATTATGATTACGACACTCCTGGCATTAATATTTTCTGTACGGACCAGGAAGTGCATTGCACCGAGGGTTTTCTAGGTACAACAAGAATTCACTCCGTCGTATGCAGAGGCCATCCCCCACATGTTAGGTGACACTCCCCTCTCTGGATCGAACTCCAAGGCCAACAGTAAGCCGTCAAGCTCACCTTATACCAAGATTTCAATGGCCTCTACTGTCCCCTCACCACATGTTCCGCCACCGCCCAACCCTTTCAATCATGAGCCTTGAAGAAACCCCCATCACCCCTCATGTATGGAAAAAAAAAGTATCAAACCAAAGAAATCCAGCCCTGAACTAGTGGTTGGCAAGGATATCCATATTTCAGAAATATCGGATTACCTGAAACACGCTTTGGTAGGTCGTTTCTGCGGCAAATTGACTTGTAAGGAAGTCCTTTCCTCCTGGATGGAGTGTCATTGGCTCCCTGCAATTGGATACATTCCGGAGTTTCATGTTCTTCCGCATGGATGGTTCCTTTTCAATGTCCATGCAGAACATGAAGCAGCTACCTTGCTAAACCAACATTGGAGATGGGGACCTTTCGGCTTAATTCTAAAAGAATGGTCTATGGATTTCAATGCTAATAGGGAACCACATAATTTGCAACAGATATGGGTTATCCTCCCTGGTCTACCTATGGTATTCTAGTAGGAACCTATCTTAGAATCTATTGGAAACAAAATAGGAAAATTCGTTGCATTGGAAGAAGATTGGAGTTCAAAACATGATAGATGCTGTGCACGCATCTTGGTTGAAATGGATTTAAGAAACGACCTGTATGAGGATATTAGACTCGAGATGTGGGGGAGGATATGGAATCAACAATTAGACTATTAGAAATTACCATTCCGCTGCTTCAATTGCCGACAGGTTGGTCATCTTCAGAAAGACTATCCACGACAATTTGAACGTCTACATGATGGCTCCTTTAGACCTCATTTCAAAAAAACTTGGGTTCAGAAAAACAAACAACCGGATATCGTTGCAACAACTCCTGAGGCAGACACGTTGTTTAATCCAAACACGACATGCAAAGTGATAGACACCACCCCTTTACCACCACAGGATTCTCAGGATGTTGCATGTGAAAAGGTGGCAAATAAAGCGGTAACTTCGGAAGCTGGGGCCTCGGAACCTTTTGACACCATTGAAGGAAGCTCCAGCTTAGGACACGATAATATTCCTAAAGGTAACTCTTTTGTCTCCCCTTGTTCTGTTTCAAAGTCAACCCTTCCTCTTTTGGAATTTGTTAATCCCATTTGTGAAACTCCTTCTTCTCCCTCCCTTGTTTTGGATCGCTCTATTAGCCCTACAACGTCCCTCCCCCTCCCACAAAATGGAAGTATGATCTATGGATCAGACCTTACAACGAACCCGCTATAGTCTCCATTGGTGGAATCGCTTTAGACCCCCCTTTAAAAACAAAGGTCGGACGGAAATCTCTCCTGACCAAAGCTCATCTACAGGCGGCTAAGGATGCAAAGAATGGAAAACAGAGAACTATTGGAAGGGCGCTTAGAGTGGACAAAGACCTCACTAAAGGTGCTTAATGTTGATGTATATGTAACTTCGGAATGTATTTCACATATATGTATATTGTATTCATATAGAGATGTTATTATTCCTCTATACGGAAGTGTCGTCATTTATATTGTAAGTGTCGTAACTTATACTTGATGGGTTATTAGACCACCTTGTTTGGGGTCGGCCCTGTATAAGTCATGTGGGTCAAAGGGTTATTAGACCACCCTATTGGGGGTCGGCCATGTGGGTCAAAGGGTTATTAGACCACCCTATTGGGGGTCGGCCATGTGGGTCAAAGGGTTATTAGACCACCCTATTGGGGTTCGGCCCAGTCAGCATTATGTTATGTGGTTAAGTTCGAGCCTACATGAGTTAGGTAAAAAGGCAAGTCAAGTCAAGTATAAATAGAGTGCGGGAGGCACTCTATTTATTCACTCACTTCTCACTCATGCACTCAAGGAGGAGTGGCGCACTTATGGAGGAGGAGGATCTGCTGCTAGGTTATGGCTATCTCTCTTGGTTGGGTTGTATCATTGCTCTATCTATCTCTGAGGAAGTTATTGGGGTTTTTCACCTTTATGGTTTTCCCCAAGTAAATCTTTGTGTCTCTTGTGTGCTTGCATTATTGTCTCCATGGTTGATATGCTGTAGATATGCTGTACATGTTGTTCTCTCAGTTAAGATCCTATATCAGATTGAAGTAAATTCTGAAAACTTAACATGGTATCAGAGCTAGCCTGAAAGAAGGCATGATATGGCATGTATGACACTTGTTGCACTTACGATGCTAGGGCTTGATATAGCAAAAACCAGTCATCGTAGCAGTTTCGCTATAAATCTGTTTTGATGAAGTTTTCGGATTTGAAATCTTTACAGGTCGAAGATTAAATCTCCAGGTACCTTGTGTCCAACGGATAGCCTCTAATTCATTGTACTTTGTGATTTATGATCTGTACAATATAGGGTTTCTGCCTCTTCCAGATCTGAGTCAAAATAAGGTGACCTTGGGAAAAAGGTCATAACTTGGGCTAGGAAGCTCCAAATGAAATTTCGTAAAATGTGACAGGTAGTACACAAACTGTACTATCTCAATTTTTTTTTGTAGAGGCCAAAGTTGAACCAGTGACACGTGGCACGCCGTACAAGTTCGCTCTCCTGTATTATCCCATAAACAGGTCACGTTGCGACACTTGGCATAACTCTCTCTCAGAGAGTCCAATTGAGGTCAGACCTATCAGGATGGAAATATAATAGGTCGAGCTATCTCAAGAAACATTTTCTGAGGCCGAAGTTGAAATAGTGACACGTGGCACGCCGTACAAGTTCTCTCTCCTGTATTATCCCAAAACAGGTCACGTTGCGACATTTGGCATAACTCTCTCTCAGAGAATCCAATTGAGGTCAAACCTATCAGGATGGAAAGATAACAGGTCAGGCTATCTCAAGAAACTTTTTCATACCCTGTGCATCAAAAGGTTTGGAGTTACACCAGAAACAATCAGGTACATATTTATGTCAAAACAGAATTATTTTTGAGTACCTTCATTCATGGCTTCCAGAATTTAGGGCTTTGGAGAAAGTTGGAATTTTTGTAATCAAAGACCACGGCTGGATGCTACTCATCAAAATAGAAATTTAGAGACCAAGATCAGAATTTTTGGTTGGGCAGAAGGCCGGTCTTGATCAAACCCTAGTTCGGGACTTTGATCAGAAAAGTGGAAAATTAGGGCTTCTGTAAAAATGGGAATTTTTGAAATCTGTGACCACGGCTGGAAGCTCCTCAGCAAAATATAAGCTTAGAGATTTGGATCAAACCTTTTGATTGGACAGAAGAGTGGGCTTAATCAAACCCCAGTTCAGGGTCACGTCCAGTGAATCCGAAAGTTTCAAAGGCAAATTTGAGGAGTGAAACTTTGCAATTTTCAAATTCTAAATATACCAGCTTGATCAGTTCATCAAGACGCATATTTCTATCCTTTAGGAAGTTTGAAATTCAAAGTTTGAATTTTTAGGGTTTCTCTGACAAACCCATATCCAGCTCCAGGTCCAGTTCTTGCAAATCAAGTGGATTGGATTAATCCTGGAAGAAGATGGATTTGTCACCTACATAAGTGAAGAAGTTCCTGTTTCAGAGGGAGATGAGGCTAAGGCCTTACATAAGAATATTACAAGCGATCTCGATAGGTATGACTCATCGAGGTATGTTTCGATATTTGTTCATGATTAAGTTTATGGTATGTTTGTCTTCATGTTATTACGGTTAGTACAATCTTGATTTTAGATTTGTCGTATCACCTTGACAAAATTATGAATGCATGATAGAAGATATTCATTGGTTAGGGTGTTGACACTTATGATTGTACTAATGCATTATGGTGTTGTATGAGGTTTATGTTGTCTGCTAACATGAAAGGTACACCAAGAAAGACAAATCATGTTCTGGTTCAAGAACATATGATCATGATGACATGAGGACAAAGATTCATCCATTGCCATGGATCACATAGAAGATCTACTTTCGAGGTATGTATAACTTGTTTCTATAATGGTTAACTTATGAGACATGCAGGTTACTAGCACAAGTCACTGAAGAGAACCAAAAGACATTATACAGGTATGTTAGACATAACTAGCTAGCATGCTAATCCATGTATTTTTTTCCTATATCAAGCTAGAATCCTACCTTGGGTTAGGATCTTATACTGTTGTGTTGTTGATAATGATTATTCATGAAGTCATAAGTTTGAATAATCATGGGTATATGCATATTATGTGTCTTACCTTAGTTAATGATATGACTAACCCGAAGAGTCATAGGTTTGAGTAATTATAGGTTTAGACATGTTATGTTTCTTATGATTTGGCTAACCATAAGAATGCTACATAAACCTTGAATGCTAATGCTTATTATTCTGTTTGAAATGATCATGACTATACATGCTTGAGTTTATTGTGTTTTAATAGTATACTAATGAATGTATGATTTTATATGAGATCACAAGGATAACACAATCATGATACTAATAAGCATGCATAGGGACCAAGGATGAATATGAGTTCAAGAACAGAAAGGTGTAGAAGAAGCTATTTCAAATTAGGACTCCAGCAGCTCCTGCAAGGAAGCAAAGACTCAGAGGGAGTCCACCCAACAAACAAACAAAGATAAGTATTTGAATTGTCATTACTTGCATATTTTATTGTTTAAATAAAATTGTTCAATGATGTATATGCTTATGTTCCTAGATTTAGGATATGTATTGTGCATATTAGAATAGTTGCATTGATGAACAGTATACTACAAATATACATGGGTAAGTGGCCTATGGCATTGTACAACATTCCATTGCTACTTATCTAGAATGAAACCTCTTTGCTGACATGTTGGGAGTTGTGCACACTCTTAACAATGTTCTGGTAGAGATTGGAAGGCATCTAGAAAGTTATGGGATATGGATAAATGTTGTATTGAAGCATTGGCTAAAATAATTGCATGACTGTATGACATATTTCTTTATGTGTAAGAATTTGTTCTGAAAACTATGAGATGTTTTCTAATCATGCAATTTAACTTGTTGTGTAGGAAAGATCGTATTCCATCTCCTACAAAAGAAGAACTACAACATTTGTTCAACAACAAAATTATCTATTGAAGATATTGAAGTTCCCAGGATACGGGAAGAATGCCATGATCCGTCGATCATGAAGAATGAGGTTTGGGATGCAGTCCCAAGAGCTGAAGGGAAGTCTATTGTGACTTCCAAATGAAACTATCAGATCAAGCACATTGCAGATGGCAGCATTAAGAAATATAAAAGTGATGAAATAGAAGATGCACCAGATGGATTTCAAGACAGCATGGTGTAGTCATATATGTGTGCAGAACTTGGTATGGTAGGATAGACAGCCTTCTATCCAGTTTGGTATTTACCAAGAGTAAAGCGGGTTCCAACCTTTACTACAAGGTTGAGGAAGGCAATCCAGTGATATTACTATGTGGATGACCTGTTTGTATCAGGTGAGGATAGATGGATTGCCAACACACAGCAGAAGCTTGCTGCTGAATTTGATATAAAGAACTTGGGGATGATGCACTATTTGTTTTTGGCATGGAGGTGTGGCAGAGTGATGGAATCTTCCTTGGACAAGGGAAGTATGCAGTAAGAGATCCTGAAGAGGTTCAGGATGATGGATTGCAAGGCCATGGCCACACCTATGGCATCGAATCTAAAGCTTCTATGTGATGCTTCATCTAAGATAGTTGATGTCTCCATGTATCATCAGATGATTGGGTCCTTGATGTACTTGACGAACATGAGACCAGACATTTGCTTTGCTGTGAACACATTGAGCCGGTTCTTGATGGATCCGAGGAGTGTTCACCTGGTTGCTGTAAAGCATGTTCTGAGGTACCTGAAGGGTACAGTGGATCATGGGCTCAAGTATGAGGCGAATCAAAAGTTTAACCTGCAGGGTTATGTTGATTCAGATTGGGCTGGCAGTGCTGTAGATAGGAAGAGCACATCTCGATGTTGCTTCAATATGGGATCAGGTGTGATCTCTTGGTTTAGCAGGAAGCAGTCCTGTGTAGCAATGAGTACAGCTGAGGCAGAGTATGTTGCAGCCTGTTCAGCTAGTTGTGAGGCAGTATGGCTACGGAAGCTACTGTCTGAGTTATTTGATCTCCCGTTGGATGCTACTGGTATCTTCTGTGATAACCAGAGTTGTGTGAAGCTGTTTGAGAACCCAGTGTTTCATGACAGGTCGAAACACATAGAGATCAAATATCACTATATCAGGGATATGGTGCAGAGAGGAGCTGTGAAGCTCCTGTATGTTGCGACGGATGAGCAAATTGCAGATGTGCTGACGAAGCCACTAGCCAGGGTGAAGTTCAAGTACTTCAGAGAGAGGCTTGGCGTTCTTCAGATCGAGGACACTTCGAGGAAGAAGTGATGGACACATTTGCTGAAGCCATTCCAAGCATGTTGGAAGGAGGATCCTTCACATAGCTGTGGATGTAAGCCCTGGATGATGTTCTGGTTTCTGCTGGATATGATCAGTTGGATCATTTTTATGTATGTATGTACGCATCATGTTGGATGTTGGATATGATCAGTTGGATCATGTTTATGTATGTATGTACGCATCATGTTGGATGCTGGATATGATCAGTTGGATCATGTTTATGTATGTATGTACGCATCATGTTGGATGCTAGATATGATCAGTTGGATCATTTAAATGTACGCATCATGTTGGATCATGTGTAGGTATTTTGTATATGCATCATGTTGGATGCTTGGACCATGTATCTGTATATGTATCAGGTGGATACATTATATGATCAGGTGGATCATGTGAGGTGATATGTATCATGTATTTGTATCAGGTGGATACATTGTATGATCAGGTGGATCATGTATGATGATATGTATCAGGTAGATACGTGGTGTGCATTAGATGGATGCATTGTATGATCAGGATGATCATGGATGACGAGCTTCAGGATGTTGCTCTAGATGACATGCAGCAGGACGTTGCAGTGATGATGATCAGGATGATCATGGATACATCAGGATGATGTATGGTGAGTATCAGGTTGATACTCTATGGCCATGGATCAGGTTATGCAAGATGAGCATGTAATCCGGTGCCCTGGGATATTTGCAGATGGTCTTTCGAGGTTTTGCCTATGGCATGTAATTCGGTGCCCTGGGACATCTGGCAAATGCTCTTTCGAGGTTTTGCTCTGGGAGGACATGTAATTCGGTGCCTTGGGAGATCTGCAGATAGTCTTTCGAGGTTTTTCCTATGGCATTTAATTCAGTGCCCTGGGATATCTGGCAGATGCTCTTTCGAGGTTTTGTCCTATGGCATGTAATTCAGTTCCCTGGGAGATCCGATAGGTTGGGCTGTGTGCCCGTAATCAGTCCTGGGATGCTCTTGCGAGGTTTTGCCATGACCACATGTAATTCGTTGCCCTGAGAGATCCTATAGGTAGAGCTGTGTGCTCGTAACAGCCTGGGATGCTCTTGCGAGGTTTTGTGGTGAGGTCACATGTAATTCGTTGCCCTGGGAGATCCTATAGGTAGAGCTGTGTGCTCGTAACAGCCTGGGATGCTCTTTCGAGGTTTTGTGACGCACGTAATAAGTCCTGAGGATTCCACAGTATGGCCAGTGATGATGAAGACCTGCAGGTGGTGGGCCTACATCCAGTATGAAAAAGGACTGGCTCTGTAGAACTTCCTATGACGAGTAGATTCAGAGATTGATTGAGATAGCAGCAGCAGTGACGATGATGATGACTCGATGACGATTATCCAGTGACGATGATCCAGAGAAGATGACTTGTGCTAGAAGAACTGTGCTGAGAAATACCTTCCTAGTTAAGAGGGAGTGTTGATGTATATGTAACTTCGGAATGTATTTCACATATATGTATATTGTATTCCTATAGAGATGTTATTATTCCTCTATACGGAAGTGTCGTCATTTATATTATAAGTGTCGTAACTTATACTTGATGGGTTATTAGACCACCTTGTTTGGGGTCGGCCCTGTATAAGTCATGTGGGTCAAAGGGTTATTAGACCACCCTATTGGGGGTCGGCCATGTGGGTCAAAGGGTTATTAGACCACCCTATTGGGGTTCGGCCCAGTCAGCATTATGTTATGTGGTTAAGTTCGAGCCTACATGAGTTAGGTAAAAAGGCAAGTCAAGTCAAGTATAAATAGAGTGCAGGAGGCACTCTATTTACTCACTCACTTCTCACTCATGCACTCAAGGAGGAGTGGCGCACTTATGGAGGAGGAGGATCTGCTGCTAGGTTATGGCTATCTCTCTTAGTTGGGTTGTATCATTGCTCTATCTATCTCTGAGGAAGTTATTGGGGTTTTTCACCTTTATGGTTTTCCCCAAGTAAATCTTTGTGTCTCTTGTGTGCTTGCATTATTGTCTCCATGGTTGATATGCTGTAGATATGCTGTACATGTTGTTCTCTCAGTTAAGATCCTATATCAGATTGAAGTAAATTCTGAAAACTTAACACTTAATGCTAGCGCTCTCCTTCGATATAAGGGGTCTAGGGGGTAGGCCCAGACAACTCACCCTCAAAAGGCTAGTTGAGTTACATAAACCAAAAATTCTTTTTCTTCAAGAAACAATGATGGAAGGTCTGAGAATAGTAGAGGTGATAAAAAGTCTCTTTAAAGAATGGAATGTAGAAGCTCTGGATGCAGAGGGCCACTCTGGGGGTTTAGTCACAGCTTGGAGCCCTGAGTTGAATCTACTCTCCTCCTCTGTGCTCAATTTGGCACTCAAAACCAAACTAGAGATCCCAGATTTAAACCAACATTTCTCCTTTCTCAATGTTTATGGCCCTTTTCATGACCGTAAGGCGTTCTGGGAAAACTTGAAACACTCGGGTGCATTGGATTCACCCAGGCTCATCTTAGTCAGTGACCTCAATCTAATCCTAGGAGTTGGGGAGTTTTGGGGCAAAAACGCCCGTCCTAATTCTCTATCCCCTTTCTTCATTAATTTGTTCGAAGAGAAGAACCTGGTGGACGTTCAGCCGATAAAACTTACTCCAACCTGGAGGAACAATAAAGGAGGAGACCAGGCAATCTCCAAGAGGTTGGACAGGTTCTGTATTTTTGATGATTTGCTCCAGCTTCGGCTAATCTTGCGCACTTCTGTGGAAGTGGGAGGTTCCTCTGATCATAAACCAATTTCTTTTTCAATCCCTGCTCCGGAAAAGAAGCCACCTGCCCCTTTCAGATTCAACCCCTCCTGGCCAGAATCTGAGGATTTATGCAATTTGGTCAAGGATAATTGGAGATCTCTAGCCCACTCTTCGAAAATTTCTTTCATGAAATAGTTTGATAACAATTTATCTCGAATCAAGACTCTTTCCAAAGCTTGGGGAAAAAAACAGGAAGAGAATGATCGAAGGGAACTGAAGGAAATTGAATTCAAACTAAAGGAGTTTTTTAACTCAACTCCCAACGGGATCTTCTCCAATGAGCAATTACTCGCCCTAAAATCATTGGAAAGGAAAAAAGCCTCACTACTAGCAAAATAAGAAGCGTTGTGGAGGCTGAAGAGCAGAGCTCTATGGATAAAAGAGGGTGACAAGAATACAAAATTCTTCCACAGTTTTGCAGTGCATAGGAAAAACATCAACACAATTTTGGAAGTCAAAGACGATCAAGGAAACCATGCACTGTCTTTTCAGGAGAAGGCTAAAGCAGTTGAGAACCATTTCAAGGCTCGTTTCACTGCTCCCCCAGGCTGCCCGATAGTTGAAATACTGGAGGTAATTAATCTCTTTCCCAGCCTTGTTACTAATGAGATGAAAGACGAATTATCAGTGGAAGTTACTGAGGAGGAAATTCTTTCAGTCCTCCAATATTTTCATAAAGGGACGAGCCCTGGTCCAGACGGATTTATTGTTGAGTTATTTTAAAGGTTTTATGACTTGATGAAGGAGGATTTACTCAAGGTCGTCAGAGAATCTCAAATTTCAGGGAAAATTTTGGGGACTTTTAACTCAAGTTTCATCACCCTAATCCCTAAAAAACAGAAAGGCGAGACCTTTGAAGATTACAGACCTATAGCATGCTGTAACATGATCTACAAGATTATTTCTAAGGTTAATGCCCAGAGACTAAAACCAGTCCTCAGTAAGATAATCTCAAAAGAACAGTTTGGCTTTCTTTTTGATAGGCAAATTCATGATGTTGTGTCACTAGCTCAAGAAGCAATACATTCCATAAAGAAGGAGAAACTACCAGCTCTAGCTTTAAAACTAGACCTCTCCAAGGCATATGATAGAGTAAATTGGACCTTCCTCCAACTTCTTCTAATCCAGATAGGAAGGCCACTACCATTGGTTGATTGGATAATGGGTTGCATACACTCGACTTCTTATGATGTCTTGATAAACGACTCTCCATCTCCTTTCTTTCGGCCAACCCAAGGCATTCAACAGGGCTTCCCTTTGTCCCCTTTTATTTTTCTCCTTGTAGCTGATGCCCTGAGCCGACTGATTCACAAAGCCAAGTCAGATGGGGTGATAAAAGGAATCAGGCTCTCCAACTCAGTCACTTTGACTCACACCTTATTCTTAGATGATGTCTTACTTATCAGGGAAGGAACCCTTGGTAATTTTGTTGCCTTTTCAAAATTTTTGGATCTTTACAAGAGTGCAACAAGTATGGTAATCAATATAGAAAAATCCAGATTGGCCTTCAACAACATCTCAGAGGAAATGAAGGAAACCCTAGCCCATTCTTCTCCTTTCCCTTTATCCCCTCTCTCTGATGGTTTAAAGTACCTTGGTTTCTCTCTTAAACCCAATGCTTATGCTTTCCAGGACTGGCTCTAGTTATACAAAAAGATTGAAAATCGTATTTGTATATGGGCTAACCGTTTGCTCTCAAGAGGAGGCAGGTTAATCTTATTAAAGTCGGTTCTCCAAATCATCCCAGTTTACTGGGCTTCGATAGCATACATTCCAAAAGGAATCTTAGTCAAAATCAGGAAAAAATGCTTCTCTTTTCTTTGGACGGCAAGCAAGCAAAAGAAAGGACTTCCGCTGGTTAAATGGACAACCCTCTCCATGCCTAAGTCTATGGGAGGATGGGGGATTAAGAATCCAGATCTCTTCTGCAGATCACTGGCAACAAAAACCCTATGGAGACTAGCAGAATCCCCCACTTCTATATGGGGAAGATCTTTGATCTCCAAATATTGTCACCCTGTCTCTATAACTGACTGGTTCAGACAACCCACCAAAAGCTTAAAAAATTGCTCAATAGGATGGAAGGCGTTGGTGCTGGCTTTCCCACTAATAGGGAATTGGGTGGCATGGATAATCGGGGATGGTTGTTGTGTTCGGATCGGGGAGGACCCCTGGGTTGGGGCCGGTGAACACTACAGGCTCTCTGCTGATCTACTAAGGGATATGCATTCCAATAATATTTTCACGCTAAATAGTGCATACGACATGCAGAAGAGAGAAAGAAGCAGAGGAGGGTGGAAATTGACATCATAGTTGGGCCTGGCAGGAGAGAAGGAAGTAGAATGGAACTGGTATATATCCCTCTTAAATAAAGACTATATCTTTCTTAGAGAAGGAGAGCTAGACAAGCTAGTCTGGACCAAGAACATCAAATATGGTTCATTCTCTGCAAAAATTGGATACGAAGCAGCAATAGATTCTATGGAAAGATCGGACTGTCGTCCATGGTGGAACAAAATTTGGAAAATCTCCACCCCCCTAAAAACCATTATCACTCTCTGGCTGGCCTTAAGTAACAAACTTCTCACTTGGGATAACCTACGGAAAAGAGGTTTCCAAGGACCTGGAATCTGTGCTCTCTGCAATATGGATGAGGATTCGATCTCACACATTTTCTGACATTGCACATATGCAGGTTATGTCTGGAAGAATGCTACTAAAAATAAGAACTGTGCGGTTCAACTCCACCAAAACTCGTTGCAAAAGAATTTACTTGACTGCTGGAACGATCGCAGGGTATGTCTGTTCAAAGCTTATCCTGCTCTTTTCGTTTTCACTATCTGGGAAGCACGAAACAAGCTGATTTTCCACGATACCTTCATTCTTCCAGACATCTCAGTTTTGATTTTTTTGTAGAAAACCAAAGAACATAAGACCCAACCTTCAGAAAAACCTCCAAGAGTTCTTTCCCACCCGGTCATCAACAAAGAATTTCCCTGGGCATATTTTGATGGTGCCAGTCAAGGTTCTCCCCCTCTGGGTGGCGCTGGAGGAATCATACATTTCTCAAACACCAGAAAGTGGCATATCAAATTTGCACCAGGACAAGCTTCAAATAGAAAAGCAGAACTAGTAGCATTATGGGTAAACTTGCTGATTGCATCAGAAAATCAGGTGAAGCATTTACAACTATTCGGAGATTCCAAGATGACTATTGACTAGGCAAATGAAAAAATTCAAATAAATGCTCCTCACCTACAACATCTCCTCCATGCCTTCAGATCTCTCATCTCTATCTTTGAGCATGTGCAG
This sequence comes from Larix kaempferi, assembly GCA_027924585.1. NCBI lineage: Eukaryota > Viridiplantae > Streptophyta > Pinopsida > Pinales > Pinaceae > Larix > Larix kaempferi. Next base: position 7,414,437 of record BSBM01000532.1, on the reverse strand, counting down.
TTCTCACATGTTTACCAGGAACTAAACTCTAAAGTTGATCACTTATCAAAATTGGCTCTTTCTCTACCTCCTGGACTGATCGAGGTGGATGGACAAACAAACGAGCAGACAAATATTCACTATGTGCTGGAGGTTTAAAGATTGAGACAAGAAGTCTTTATGCATTATACATAAAGGAAAATTAGTATGTATTTTGTTTTGTTTTTTTGTAGCCTATATGGAAAGCAGATTCATGACTTTGTGAAACAGTAATGTAACCCATTTGATATATAATGAAGTCCCTTGAGGACAATTCACGATCACTCGTTATTTAGAGTGATTGATATTTTCCATTGGGAAAATATATTATATTGAAACTCCTAAGCAAGGGGCATATTCAACTTAGAGAATACCTAAAGGAGTTAGGTTCGTCTTTGAAGAACATGAGTGGATATTACAATGCAAAACTAGGATAGCGGGCCATGCATGTTTCAAGACATTAAATGGTGGTGTTCTAAGTTTGGAAGGTCAAATCCCCAAAGAAGGTGGTTTTACATATGTGGCTGGCACTTTGCGGAAAAATTCTTACATGGGATCAACATAAAAAAAGATAGATTCATGGTCCTAGCTTGTGTTATCTTTGCAACACCGTTGAGGAAACTTTTGTTCTTTTGTCAATCCATTGCTTGTATTCTCAACAAGTGTGGAATCTTGTCACACAATCTTGCAACCTTGCGAGGTATCATATATGGGATTGTGAATCCATCAAATAGTGTTATCTTCCATCGAATAGTGTTTGGAGCAATCTAGATTTTGGTCTTATGGGTTTTATGGATAACTCACAATGCTGCCTAATTTGAACAATCCTTGGGACCTCCAACCTAGATTGCTACATAGTTAAATGCTTTGTTCAATATCATAAAAAGGAGACTCGTGTAAAATCTACTAGATAAGTGACTTCCTTAGATATCGATAAAAAATTTCCTTGGGCTTTCTTCAGTGGGGATTGTCAAGGCTAAGCTAGCAACTATGGGATATTTGGCTTGTTGTTTGTAAGCGACAATCATTATTATAGTTTTAGAACTAGCATTGGAACATGCACGAACAATTTTGTTGAACTTATGGCCTTATGTGCTCTGATGAAGTTGACACTTTCCAAAAGAGTTACCAAGCTACAGTTTTTTGGGGACTTGGCTCTTGTAATTAATTGGATGACAAACCATCATCAAATTCGACATGGATGGTTGCAGCCTTTGGCATCTCTCTTAAAGGATATTACGACATCTCTTGAGCATATTTATTTTCCTAACATATATAGGGAATTAAATGAGCAAGCAAACACTTTGTCTAAACAAGGACTGCTCTCGGATTTGGATAACATTTTTTTGGAGGAATCTAAGGACGAGAATCTTTCTTCTTTCCATTTGACTCTTTGATTTGGAAGTTGTAGTCTAAAATGTTTTTTGTACCATTGTGTTTTGATTTTGTCTGATATGGAAGGACTGAATATTTAGGATCCTGCTCATAACAAGTACAATTTAGGGGATACATATTGTATCGAGGAGTGGATCTACTTATGTTGTTATTGTCTAGTGTAGAGGTAAAGCAATACAAATACAAAATTTTAAATTACTAGCCAATGTTCAAAGTAGAGTAATTTTGGCTTTAAACGAGAAATTGCTTATGTGGGATGTTCTTCAGTGTCGGTAGTGGCATAGTCCTCGCATTTGCTACCTGTTCATGGAAGCATGCAAGGAGTTATCTCATATCTATATAGTTTTCCAGTGATGTTGTGGAAAGATATGATGGTCGTGCAATTCGTTCCTTAGATGGTGCGCTCTTTGCTTTGAACGTTAAGTGAAGATGTATGTTGGTGAGAAGTTTGATTTTTGGGTTTATTACTCTATCTTACGCTTTTGGTAGATGATTTTAAGATTTTTTTTTATCTCTATGTAATCCTTATAGTCTCTAGGATGAAAGTATGTTTTTGATAAATAAGTGTCAATGCTCTATGTAATCCTTATAGTCTCTAAGATGAAAGTATGTTTTTGATAAATAAGTGTCAATGCTCTTGCTATAAGCACCTTTGGAATTTACTTGGTTTATACTCAAAATAAAGTACGATTTTTTCTATGGAAAAAAGGGTAAAAGTTCAAAAATATAATTTTTTTTATGTAGTTTTAATTTTATATTATATGAAAATTGTAATTTTTTTTTAAAACTTTTATGAAGTGTAAAATTTTTTAGTGTGGAGCTTATCATATGATATAAACAACAAGTTTTTTTAGAAAACAACTTTTGAATAGTAACTTAATTCTTTTTGCACTTTGTATGAGGCAAGATATGGGAACTAAGTGTTGCATATAGTAATTATAAATGTTATTTAAAAAAAATTGTGACTTTCACTATGATAGTAACATTAAGATTTAAGTGTCAAATGAAAGGTAATGTTAAAATTAGAACATCACATAAAAATATATTTACGTGCAAAGTAAGATGTCAAATTTCAACCTTGGATGAGAGCATGGACTCTAAAAAACTAATCCTAGACTATGTGCAGATCCATATTGTCACGGATTTATGAGTTTTGCTCAAAAAAATTATTTTTGTCATCTCTAGTCATTTTGCATTGCCTTGCCTCAATCGTAAGGGTTTCACCAACCTATGCATGTTGCAACCAGATTATGCTTCTTCACCTAAGGTATGCACATAACTTCACTTTAGACTACGATATGGTAGTTGTGCAAATTTATTTTTATTTTTACTTAACCAAGTTATCTAGCAATAAGCACAAATCCAACCATGGCCTTTAAAACATCCCAAGAATACTTATACTTGGGCCAATATTATAACAATCAACCATTAAAATGCATAACGAGAAACATATAACAACATTCATCCAACCAAAGAGAACACAAGGCACATGTGCAACCGACACCCAAGGCGGATGCCTTAAACTTTATCGCATGAAGTATGTGACAATATACAAGAAATATGCCAATCCAACTGCCTATAGCTCTTTTTACAAACTAAAATTACAAAAAGGAACTTCTTGCCTGGAAGTTTCAATCTAACCCCTATAGCTATTGTGGGATTGCCTTTCGCAAGTCCTATTTACTTCTTCTTTTGATTGAGCCAATCCAAATTCGTGCTACTATGCAAAACCCATAACTTAGAACAATCACAGAGGTCACTTTAAACTTGTGTCTCAATCACTTTCCAAGATTAAATTTCCTTAAACACTTTGAGGCATCCACTATATATATGATTCTTGCTAAGCTCTTGCAAACCCCTTGCTTATGAGGTGGACCCAAGTGCCCACATCCAACTTTGTTTCCTTTGGTGTCTTACATCCGTTGATCATCCACATTTGCAAGTATGCCCAATGTATGCATGCCCACAAGTCTTCCCATGGCAAGTGCGCTTGTTACATGTCTCGTCGCACATATTCCCATCACATGTGCATATGTCACATGTGTGCCCACAATTGCGTCTGGATCCACTCGATCACATCCTTAAAAGGTAATGTTTGCTAACTAAGGGGAGGCTTAGATCCGTTAGGTCTGCACTTATAGATCATGCACCCAATGCACTCCCAAGTCTATAAAGGCATGTAATGTACCCAAACCAAGTATATGAATACTAACTCAAGCTCTTGAACACTCAAACACACAGTGGATGGTTAGATACAAAAAAGGACTGACTAGTTTGGCTAGATTTTCAAAGATTAAGCCCCAGACACCTCTAAACCCTCCCAAATTTTTACAAGATGGATTTTAGGACCTACTAAAGCTCATGGACATCCTAAAACAACCTAAACTGATTCCCAACTTTGATAGTTGCACATTCTCTGGGTGCATCACACCTGGGTAGACTCCTTTGGATATACCAAATGCTTTAAGGCAATTGCCCCAGGACTCATGTGGAACCCAATGGATTCTGGTGTAGATTTAGAAGTGGATGACCTGAAAAATACCCCAACCAACTATAAAAACAACAAGATCAATATCAACATATAGGTTCAACAAGGTTCTATTTGGAGACTAGAAAACAAGTTACTTGTTTTAGGACAACTCGGCTAGTCAAATTACAAGCATCTTGAAATGGATTATGAGGGTCACAAATTTTAGACTTGAAGGCTGTAATGGGTCCAAAAATATGTCTTATAACTAAAACAAGTCACAAAATAAGATTTGGAGGAGTGGAAGATAGTTAATTGCATTAATATTGAAAACTAGCTAAATCTAGCATCACAACGAGCATAGGGACAATAATTCATTAAACGCAGGAGATAAAATTTGCAGAATGGGAGGCAGCTTGATTATCCTAATTTGAAGAAGATATTTTTACATTAAAAATCTACAGAACAACAACAAATACCCATAGTCTCGCTATCTTCCATCAATAACATTGGCAATTACAGTACATTGTAGAACATGCTCCAACTGCTGGAATATTCAACACTGATCAATAGATCAATTGACTGGAAATGGAATGGACCATGATGAACATTCATGGATGTCTTAGAAGCTTCAAATTACAATAAATATAGATATGACATGATCCATAGGACATTATAAGAATGATAGAGAAGAGAGGATAGAAAGATGCTCTCGGAAGTGATTTCTTTTTCTCAATTCTTGAACTCCCAAGCAGTAATTCGACCCAAGCTTAAGACCAGACTTGGAATTACATGAGAAACCTACAATTATCCTAAGTGAGAAAGGCTGAATTCCTTACTCCTCATGGTCTAGCTAAATCCTCAACTGGAACGATGAACAAAAGGGGCACATCTCCCAACTAGTGACTAGGGGCACATCTCCCAAGTATTGAAAAGGTTAAAGCTCATCAATTTGAAACTCAAACTGGAAAAAATATATGAGTGGGTGCACCCTTCCTTCTTTTATAAGTTTATTTGGATTCAATATGCAATGTATGTGGTCACTTGCCTCATCCAATGCGCCCTCACTAACTAATTTTTGGACTGACAACTTTATCCTTCTTTTTCCATGCTTTCTTGCCTTTCTGCTTTAGTATGATTTTCTTGCTTTTGGAAACTCCTAATTTTCCTTGATTTTCTTTGCTTTCCTATTTTTATGTTGCTTTATGCTTTTCTATGCTTTCTTGCTTTTATGTTACCTTTCAGCTTTTCAATTGATTTATTGATTTTCTCTGCTTTTCCTCCAATTTCCTTTTGGAAGATAACTCATAGGGTCCATTAAAGCTCCTATGCGCCCTCCTAGGCCACCTAAGCATTTACACCTCATCAAATAGTTAATTAATAATTAAATACTCGAAACTATGGACTAAAACCTTCTCCATGGTTTAATTTAATTATTCTGGATAACCATATATGAAATTAACTTCCTAAATATTTTATTTAATTTTGCCACTAGGACCCATGGGGATCTAATGGGATAGTGTTTTCTCCCTAGTGCTGTCAAAATGGGGACATTCCAGTCCTCCCCTCCCAAAATTTGCTTGTCCTCAAGCAATGAAAATACGGATGATGAAGCATTGGTACATTTTCCCACCAACTTCTGCAAGCATGCTTCATAAGCCATCATCATCTCCAACATAGATGACCCTTTTGACAACTTGTATTGGTCACCATTTTCCATCGAGTCGTGACTGAAATTGCTTTTGAAACTCTCCATTGCAAATTGTGTTGCAAAACATGGATTGAATTTGACCAATGTATGCAAAGGGACAATTTCTCTTGTAGCAATTGGAATAGGAACAATCATGCATGTGTGAACTTCTATCCCCATTAACAATAGGATATGGGTTGTACATAAGGGATTCTTTAATGATATTTCCTGAAATATCACTATCATGCACCAAGATATCATAAAGAAACATCAAAGAAAAATTGCATACTTTTTCATTACCCATTCTTGCTCCTAAAGTGGTAGAGAGTGTAGAAGATGAGCAAACTGAATATGCTCTACCTCATACCATGTGTTGCACCACTTTTCATGCTCCAATCCATACAATGACTCACATGCAATCCATTCTTGCTTCCATACTTTGAGCTCCTTATGTGTCAAGATTGACCTTGAACCAATGTGGTCAATTTCAGCCTCAAACTTGTCCCTTCTTAAGCATTGCTTGCTCTTAGTCAATACATGTATAATGGATAACACCTCCATGACTTTGATTGAACAATATCTTTGATAGGGCTGAAACTTCATGGGATGTCTTTCTGGCACCATAACCATTCCTATGCCTTCTTTGGAGTCATCTCCCTTAAGCACACATAGTGGAGCAAAACCTGGTGGGGTAAGCTTAGAACATTGATGGAACATTTTCTTTACCCCTTTGAGAACTCTTTGAATATTCTCATACCCGTAGGAGACTCCTCTCCTTACTTGGATAGCCACATGTGTTATGAAATGAAAGGATTCTTTACATAGTGCAACATCCTTACCGTGTTCAATCATAGGCTCAAAATGCAATATCTCTATCCTTCCAATTTCATGTTCAAACAAATTGATATGCAATGGTTGTTCTACCCAAGTACATAACATAGATTCCAAGGCAAAAGTATACTTATCCAACATCCTACCATGAAACAAGATGTCAACAAAAAATAATAAACTCAAGCTTATTAAGTGCTTGATGTATGATCTGCTCATGTAAGATGGTGAATCCATAGATACGTCAACCAAGCCAATGCTCATGCATGAAAATACAGAATGGTCATAATGGAAACTAAGAGATGTCTCTTTCAAAATTCCTTCTTCCAAGAAAACTTGATGATGATTATCAAAGTAGAGATCAATTTTAGGAAAGGACTTGATCACATACAACTCATCCCTCTCAAGAGGTGTCTTTGTCCCCCATAATGCAATGTGAACTCTCCAACTAAGGTAGTCGAGACTAAGGATGATTCATGGGTCCCAAATGAACGTGATAAGTGGGAAGTGTATCCTACTTCCAGCCCTACACTTCATGGTGTCCACATAAGGAGCCTTTGCAAGACTTCCAATCCAACCATCTAGAAGATGTGGTGTCCACCTATCATATGGTTTCCCATGTGGGAAACAAAACCACTGCTCCCCATAGATAATTTGTTGAAAATGAAGGGTTGCTCTCCCTCTTGGATCCCATTGATCATGTTGCAGGCTACTAAGCTCAAATGTCATCAGTAGAAATATGTCACTCCATGGAATGCCAGGATCCCATGGCTTATGCATCATCCCACTTAAATTCTTGATCACTTGGAACAATGTACCTTTCCAAATGATACCAGGATCCCATAACCAAATTTGTAGTGCATCACTACCATGAGTATTCTTCTCTACATTGAATATTTTCATTCCATCCATGAGTGAATAAACACTCATGCTTGCTGATCCAAATGGAAATAAATCAATCTTCTCCTTTAGAGCTAAATCTCCTTCCCATGGAGGTAGCTCAAAATCCTCCAAAAGCAAGGTGAATGTTTGGAAAACACTCTCCATGTCAACTAGTCCATCAAACCAAGTCAATATGGGTTCCCATGTGCTTCTATGCATATTGGAAGGATCACATGGATGCCATAGGGACTAATGTTGCTGCTCCCCAGATTGCACATCAAATGATGTGTCCATAAATCTCCTACCAATGCAAGCAAGTCTAGTGCATCATTGATCTTCGATTTTGGTTATGTACTCATCTACCCAATCCATGGAACAATGAATACATTTGCTTGTTGATTTGGATGGAATGTCCTTAGTTATCTCCCCCATAGCTAGGTTCTTCTCCTCGTCCTTCAAAACAAGTACTTGGCCAAAATTTTCTTCATCATGGCTCTTCACAAACACTTGTAATTCTGCATCTTCCTCATGTCTAATCTCCACATGAGGTCCCTCCATCAAACCCAAAATGTATCCTGCCATGTGCACATGATCATGTTCCATACAGGATGGAGGATGTGGTGTGATCAACTCCTTTCGAAGTCGATCAATTTTCCTTCTTGACTCTTCAAGAGATCCTTGGGTGCTCTCCAATTCCTCATGAAGCTACTTAATTTGAATCTCAGATTCACGAAGTGCACTTTGATTTCTCCTCTAGGAATCATGGGTGGTATCCAAATCATGAGTGAGTTGGTCAATCTCCTCTTCATCTTCAATTGAGGCATTATGATACATTTTTCTCACCATAAGGAGATGATCTCTATCTGCCAGTAGGTTCATCTAGCTTGCTTTCATCTTGTCCATTGCTTCTCTAAGAAATTCAAAATCTCCCAAGACGGATTCTTTCTCCCAATCTTCATCGGAATCTCAGAATCTTCCTCATGAAGCTGCTTAATCTGAATCTCAGATTCATGAAGTGCACTTTGAGTTCTCTTATAGGAATCATGGGTGGTCTCCAACTCATGAGTGAGTTGGTCAATCTCCTCTTCGTCTTCAATTGAGGCATTATGATACATTTTGCTCACCATAAGGAGATGATTTCTATCTACCAGTAGGTTCATGTAGCTTGCTTTCATTTTGTCCATTACTTCTCTAAGAGATTCGAAATCTCCCAAGAAGGATTCTTTCTCCCAATCTTCATCATAATCTTTCCAACAATGTATTGACACCAAGGCATTGGCATCGACAAAGTTCTTCAAGGTTGCCATGAGCTTCTCTTGGTCCTCCTTTAGTGATCCACTCAAATGACGTGGCTCATAGAGAATATCCCATTTTTCTACATATAATGGCCAACACAAAATATATTCCTGCTTGTGGCATGATTCCATAGTGCATGATTCACACAAATCATCATCATTAGAATCATTTGTAAAATCACTTTCATGGTATGAAGTAGAAGGCATTTCAAAATACTGCAATGAAATGTGATTATTGCAGATATTGAGTCAACATATCTTAGAATTTCATCTTTATCCTCTCCATGTAGATGACTGGTGCTGGCATGCACTTCCTCATTAGGGTCCACAGTAAGACTCATAGTAGCATTGCAAAACTGTGTGGGCAGCCAATGGTTATTTCCCATTTCCCAACTCAAATGGACTATATCTTATCATGGAACTCCAAGGTATCTCCAACACTAGGAAAGGTTGCAATGAACCAACCTACATTTTTGTATCCACCTTGTCCTATTGTCATACAAAACATGTCTTTATGTACTCGCCCACATCCCTTTGCATCTTCTACTACTAGTAGCCTCTTTCCAATAATGCCATCATTCTTTGATGTCCTAGGTGGCTAGCCTAAGGTGAGTCATGGCACGCCTTCAAAAAATCTTTCCTAAGACTAGATTACTTAGGCTCATAGATGCAATTGCCAAAGTACAAATGTTTGTTGTGTATCCAAAACCTTCTCACCTTTCCTTACTTCAACTACATCATGGTGTTCATCATGATGGGGTCTTTCTCCAATCCTTCCTTGATCTTATCATGCATGTATGTAAAGACCTGCACATGAATTCGCATGGTGTTGTAAAAAACATATTTCCTATGGATAGGTGAGACCTCCTCGGATCTGCCCTTGATATGAGATAGACTATGGGATATACTACTACAAGATCTCCACTATATCCGATCTTATAAATCCTATAAATGGATGAAGAGGAAGAGAAATTTGGTTTGTACCTTAGATCTGATGGTTGTGCTTGGGTAATCCCGGTTGATGTAACTCCAAAGATCCAACTCCAGTTCCTTACACCTGCTACTTACACATAAGAAGGTAAAGAAATACCAATATCAAACCCTTCAAAGCAATAGGAAGATAAAAAGACTTAGGTCTAATCTAATCTACTCAAGGAACGACTAGATCTGCAATTGCAATGTATAAAAGAACACATTAACAATACAATAGAGGGGGAAATCATGTAGATATTTATTAAAATAGTGAGAAAATTTACAACCATTGAGACATACCTCGAGTCATGGTGCAAGCTCCTCTTGGTCCCTTGTTCCAACTCCTTCTCCTTAACCCTCAACTAAGAAAAGCTAACTCAAGTCTCATGAAGGCTATGACAAAAGAGTTTCAGTGTGAAAATGGCCAACATTTAGCTTTGTTTTCTCTCTCCCTCTTTTTTCTCCTTTGAAATCCTCTTCCTTATATAGATTGATGGAGAAGATGATAGGATATATCTAGGCTCCTATAACTTAGTGAAATTCAAGTCATGTGTGAGTTCTCAAGCTCATAATGTGGAGGATCCATCTTAGTTCATGCTCATCTCCTCGAAAATTGGTCATTGTAAAAGGTTTGAGGCTTGGTCACTCCCTAGCAATGGTGCAAGGTGGGACCAGGGATATATGGTGTGACTAGGAGGTTGTGGTCACTCCCTATTAGGAATTCAAGGAACGACCAAGGTCTAAAAGATGAGGAAACAAAGGGTAAGTGGTAGTCTTTCATCATAATCATAGCAATAGGTCCTTAATGAGTCTTAAGGGTGATAGATATAGCTATAGAAGATTCCCCCTAATGTGTGATGTCAGAAGAGGAACTGATGATCGAAACACATTATATAAATATAATAGCTAGGCGGCATAAGGAGGGAGATGAATATCAAGGAACCAAAGATTACCTACAACGAGACACCAACCAAACTTATATAGATCATCCCCAAGGTAGGCATACCCATGCTCATAACATAAATCAAGCATGGATGCCAACACAATACACTACAAATCCATGTAATGATATGCAAGATCATGGCCATAAAATAATACATGGTGGATCCATGTCATCAAAGAGATCATAGCCACGAGCAAATACAAGGTGGATCTATGTCATAGTGCATATTAAGAAGACATAGTAGTCTCCAAAGTACTTAGAAGATAATGATATACTCCATCGCGACTTAGGAGGGGTAGGATGAATGAGGAATTTTCACCATATGCCCAAGCTCTTAGTCTCAACCATGATGGCAAGATTCTACAACATGTGAATAAATGTGCTGATGTTGAGCATGTGAGAAACCATCTGAATACTGGTCAATGAGGACAATCGTTAATAGATGTTAGGGAGACCACCAATGTTGAAAATGGTCCCCAAGGTACTTGGTATAATATAGTGAGCATGAATAAATGAGCTGATGTTGAACACTCATAGAATCATTCAATCAATAATTAATAGGGGAAACCCACTAGAAAGTGCGAGGAAACCTGCCACTAAGGACTGCAAGCTCCAAGGTACTAACTTGTTTCTAAATCCACATCCTAGATAATTAGCTAACATAAATAGGAAGGGATCCATCAAAGGGGGGACTCATTGTATCCTCCATCAATTAACACAAAACATAAACCTAGAGTAGATGTGAAGGGATAGAGTTATTGAGCACAACTAACATAGGGATGGCCGAGATGGAAGGTCAACCAGACTGCAAATGGCTGACTTAGACTTACTTCCCTTGAACATACAGCACGACACAATGATGACTTGGCAACATTGACTCAAGAGGACCATGGATATAATGAAAACACTCATGAGGCAATTAAGCATTCTCCATATTAACTGGAAGAGTAACCAGTCAAAGGAGTGAAGGACTCATATAAATGGTATGGATCCTAGGCAAGCTATAACTCAACTGTAAGAAAATGACTCAAACAAGTGCCATGTTCAAGGGAGACACAATAGATTGCTGCCACTTCTTTATACAAATCAAAACAAGTTCCCCCCCTCTTTATTTTTTTTTATTTTTTTATGTGTATCATTCATAGTTTTACAAGCATGAAAGAGAGATAAAAGTATGCTTGATAGTGTCTTTTTCATGTAGATTTTACAAACCCGAAAAAGAGATAAAAGGATACTTGTCAATCTCTTTTTCGTGTAGGTTTTACAAGCATGAAAATAGATAAAATGATTCTCATTTGGAGAGAACAAGTGGCTCAATGGGATGCGTTCATGTTCCAAGTGGATGGAACTGGTCTATGCAATAGGATTATAGTAGGGTAGTGGCAAGTAAAGTCCACTCATTACAACGATTCTCTCCTTGGGTAAAAAGGATAACACAAGACGTAATCAAGGCGATGTGAATGGCAAGAGGTCAAGAGTGATTGCAGTTGCGGTAAGCAAGCAAACAACAACGTAGCAGTAGGTGATGAGACACAAGCAGTGATAAGCATGTGCAAACATCGAGTGAAATAATATGGCTGGGAACCCTCCATGGGATATGGCTATAACAAAGATGTAAAGTAAGAGCATACAGTTCAACAATGAGTCTGGTGGTGCTAAAGAAGGGTTATTGTACCTACTAACGATGACAACATGAGCACCAATTGGCAATCAAGGTGTTATTCTAGGGCATCCATAATGGGTAGGCATTACCACACAAGTGATGACATGCAAAAAGGAAGTGCTAATGTCATTGATCTGCAGGAACAAACCTTAAGGTATAAAAATGAGAATAGGGACGGTTAATAGTGCAACAAAAGATGGCGAGAAAATACTATCCCTACATACCAATTTAAAATCATACGTCAAATTTGGTGGATGTTGCCAAAATCATGTTCAAAAGGTGTGATCCTACACAAATGGCCATTTCTAGCTTCCAAAAGAGTATTAGTGCCCCAAAAATCATAAAAATATGACTATAGGAAATGAAATGATAAGAAATAAACTCAATCCTAGTGTGAAAAATAATATTTTTAAGCTCGTTTTCATATGACAAATAGTGAAATGTGAAAACTAAGAGCTCATTTTGAAGTTTTTATCTTAGAGGAGCTTCGACTTGTGGAGTGTTAGTACTGACATCTACATGACTAAATTTTTGAGGTTTCGCCAAAAGATCTTCAAATCCTGTAGCAAACTCAACAAATTTGCAAAAGCATGCACTGCAGCACAAGAACTGTTCCGGTAGCAAAAGCCTTATACTTATAATAGACCTGCTACAAGAATCTTGGCATCCTACATTTTAATGTTGCATTGGCTTTGATGTTTATCTACACTTTGGGCACGTTCCCATTAAATACAAAGAGTCATTCATATAAGATCATAGTCTTCATCACCGCTCTCTTTCCTTGTGTGAAGTTGCCAAAGTGATTCCGCCGAAAACTTTGACCTTTGCCTATCTTGGGTTAGTTTCACCAAAGTTTCAGATCCTTGTGTCAAACCTCGTCAAGTCTCTCATCACATGTCGCAATGTGCCATCTCCATTGATGTGTCGAGGTCCAATCCTTTTTCTCTTAGCTTTCATTTAAAACTGTCAAATTTCCTGCTATCAAAAATTTGATCTTGTAAGTCTTTGTTGACTCAGAAAACCTTCCATTTTCTCAAACCCTTATCCTTCCATTTTCTCAAACCCTTATTCAATGTGCCACTTTTTCCATTTAGAGATTATTTTAATAATAATTTTGATCTTGTAAGTCTTTGTTGGCAGAAAGCCTTCCATTTTCTCAAACCCTTATTCAATGTGCCACTTTTGCCATTTGGGGATTATTTTTATAAATTATTATTACTTTTAAAGAGACATTTTATTCGTTTATTAAAAAGATATATTAAAAAATATTATAAACTTATTGTTTTATTTATAAACTCTCCATCTTACGTGGCTATAAAGTAATTTAAAAGATTTTGGTCTTTGTCCCATTCTCATGTTTAATGCCAACCATCAAGCCATTTATAATAGCCAAAGTTCCCAAGTCACTACAAAGTGTCAAATATCAAGCACCAAGATTCTAAAATCAGTCAAAGGAAAGCTATGGGTACATAACCTATAGCCAAAGTTCCCAAGTCACTACAAAGTGTCAAATATCAAGCACCAAGATTCTAAAATCAGTCAAAGGAAAGCTATGGGTACATAACCTATGCACTACCCGTCAAGGAGAAATACATATGTTCTCACATACAAACAAATAGATTTTGATTCTTCTTTTAAATGTGGGATATATTCCATGGTTTGGAAACAAGTGCGCCCACAAGAAAAATTCAGCTGCGCGCATAAGTTAAATGGAGAGTTCACCGAATGCAATCACTGTGTTATCTGGCTTGAGGATGCTTGGCATCTTATGAATTAGTTACCAAAGAGTTCATTCGATTTTGGGCATCTATATTGTGGTGTTATCTGTATTTGACATATGGGTTTGGGTCCAATGTTCAACTGTTCTCAATTATAATCACATAGGTATCCTGGCTCTCAAGCACGTGTCAAGATCACTTGAATGTCAATTGCAAAACATTGGCAGAAAGAAAAGAATTGGTATCATGGCAAGCTTGTCTTTGCATCATCAAGATGTGTAGTCTATGCGCTTAAGTTGAATCCCATGAGTGACAAATGGAAATGGATATTTTCCTTCAAAGAATGGATCTCCAAGAGTATTAACAAGGATACTTCTTCCAAGCTCCACTCAAAATTTACCAAAATACATCAACTTGTACATCTGAAATCATGTTCTTTTGAGAACAAATCAATTTATGTAGACGATCAGATAATGTGGGTGCTTTGAGAAAGTAATAACTGGTCAAATTTTGGTTAAAAATAAATTATTTGGTGGCACATCTGTCAAAAAAGACATCACTCTCTTTTCGAGATAAAAGGGAATACTTGGCAGGTTTATATGCTGACTTCTCCAAATAAATTTAGCACTCCAGCGCATCAACACAGAGTATATGGGTGACCAAAGTTCAGTAGTTAATCCTCATTTCCGGGCAATAAACCAACATGATATCTATATCTCCAACAGTAAAGTAATGACATATGTAAGTTAGTAGCAGAGTATCCAGAGGCAGAGGATTAGATCCACTTCTTCCAGTAACGATGTAGCATTCAGGAGGTTCGAATTCATTGAAGACAAGGGCAATTTCCCGATCTTCTGCAACAAAGTTCAATTGTTATCTATTTTTAGTTTATTATTAATTTGCATCTATCTCATCCGCTCCTATTCTAAAGAAACAAACTCATAGATTCTTGTTGGTTTTAATTGTATGCATGAATGTAATATTCTATAAAATGATGATTCAGTCCGAGTTAAAGGAGGGTTCTGGGGGCTCGAGAAGGAGAACTATGAGACAGTTTAATTGTAAGCCCATTGGGCAGTATTTCCTGTAGCCTTCTTTATCAAATATTTCTGTTTTTTTAATATTAGATTTATATCTCTTAATCTTTTCACCCTTTTTCTTCTTACTCAAATGAAATGGTGTTCGATGGAGTGTCCATTTATAGCCGATATCCTATGGATTCCCGAGCAGTGATGTGTTTGCTGCGATTGCCCATATTATAGAAATTTCATTGTGTATTTGCCTTCATGGTTAGAGAGGATCTCTTAGCATTGGATTTTTTTTTTCTTGTATCGATTCAATCTGTTTGTAGTCATTAATACATTTATGTGCTTCTCAATTCTTCCATCTTTTCACCTTCAAACCTGTGATGTATGATATTGAGTTCACAGACCTTTGATCTACGATGCGATGTGGGAAACTCCATGCCCAATGGCCCTGATTACCAATCTACCTCTCTCCTTTCTCATCCAGTCTACCTGATCGACACCATTTATTGCCATCCCAACCACTTCATCTAAATCGATTATTTTTCCGTGAGCATTAAGATGTGCTAGCCATGCCCTCTCCATAGTCGGAGTGCATCTTTTAGCACTAACATGGAGAAAACCCCCTTCTTTCCAAAACTTCAAGTGGAGATTCTGGGAGATCCAGAGTACTATTTTTTGTTTCGTCAGATTAGGTAATAGTTTAGGCCATGCTCTTTCTTTTCATGGCTTTGATTTTCCATTTCACCCAAGATTTAGCTAAGGGAAGGCCCCAGAGGATCTCAAGGAGTGTGGTCACATCTTGTAGAATTGTTTCGTAGTGACCACGATTGCTTGGCCATGCCCTACTAAATTGCCAGGGTGTGACCATGTCCTCTTGGTCACCTCTAGGTGTAGCCTGTGTGGCATGACCCTAAGGTCAAATATCTCAAATGTTTGGGTAAAATGTCTGCATTAGAACACAAGTTTTCTTAGTTTTAATGATCATGTTTAACTGACTGTGTGTGTAGGTTTAACAATCACGATCGAGTGGAAAAAGCGTGAGCATGAGATGGGTGATGTAACATCCATACAATATGTGAACACTCTTAATGCATTAAGGAATTGTGGACTCTTGGAGTTCTTCTTAACATAGAATATGAGGGAACATGTGTCATTACTAGTTTGGTTGGTAGGTTTTTGGGACCCTGATGAGCAATACCTATGTGTAGGCGGTCAAGTGTTAATATTTCAAATTGAATACATCTACTTCTGATCCAGGAGGATATTGGTGGCCACCCGCCTATTCCACTTGGACCCCCACCATTGTTTCTTCAGTTTTTCAGTTTACTTAATTGTAGCACAATTTACTATTTTTGGCAGTTTTCGGGTCCTAAACTCCCGAAGCCGTTTTGAGGCCCTAAACGATGTTTTTTCAGCATTTGATGGCTGGGCAAATATGAGTCCGTTTTGGACTCAATATTTGTTCTATATGGTTGTAGTCCTTGAATAGATCTTTCTAACGATGTATCATGTGCGTCAAACGGAGGTAGTATGCCAAAGTTACGACCTTGGGAAATTGATGTACCAAGTTACCCAACGGGGCCCATATTCTGGCGTTTCACCTCCCAGGGTTAGGTTTTCGGATGTGTAGGGTTTCCCTTGTTTCTCAATAATATATAGGCCTTCGAGCCTCATTGTAACACAGAGTTCAGAGGCATGTAGCCGCCACATCTCTCCTCAGAGATAAGCTATCAGCACTCTAGCTAGTTTATTTCCATCCTATATGTAAACAAGTTTCAGTTCTTTGAGCAATGCAATGAAGTGTTATTTCCATTGCATCTTTGTTTTTATGGGCATTTGTGTATTCTATTGCGTTCCTGCATAAATCCGGATCAACTTCCTCAAAGGATTATTGAGTCGAGGGGCCCTCATTGTCCTAACATGGAGGAAGGTTGGTCCCAATGAGTCAATGGACAATTATATCACTAGATATTCTAGTCCAGGCACGAGGAAAAGTGACAACAAGCTGCCAATCAAGCATGTCCAGACATATCTCTCTGCGCTATCCTCTTCACTATCACACATGTGGCCAAAAGTATAGGCCCTCATTTAGCTTCAAGGGCTCATGTATGCTATGTAGTAGGGTGTTTGACTCCCAAAATGCTTGATTGGTGCACAATTCTCCTAACAAATCTAAAGGAACAACTAATGAGATGTAGGACTGAAAAGCATACAAAATTTGGGTATGGCTCCATCCTGGTGTCATTTTTCTTAGAGAGGATCCCAATGCTGAGGCCTCGAGTAGAAGTACCATTTATGAGACTGCCTAAACCATGCATGAGATGCTAGGTAGATTTAATGTCACATTTAGGAGGTGTTCCCCTAAATTTGCATTCAGACTTGAGTTCTTCAATTGGTGATTTGAGCAAATAATCATAATTGATTATTATACATATGCAAGGATCGAATTCCATAATGACCCCAACATGGAATTCCCCTAAATTTGGAATTCCTCGAGTAGAAGTACCATTTATGAGACTGCCTAAACCATGCATGAGATGCTAGGTAGATTTAATGTCACATTTAGGAGGTGTTCCCCTAAATTTGCATTCAGACTTGAGTTCTTCAATTGGTGATTTGAGCAAATAATCATAATTGATTATTATACATATGCAATGATCGAATTCCATAATGACCCCAACATGGTACTTCTCGATGATGAAGATTGGGATGAGGGTGGTAAGAAAGAATACACTTGTGTTGTTTTTAGTTTTTTGAATTTTTGTATATATGCATTTTTTTTATGTTGCAAGAGAACTAACATGAAGTATGGTGATAATGTAGATGTGGCACCAATGAGACTAGCAAGGATGTCTCCATTGCATCATCGAGCACATTATGGAGGTGATGGCGAAGAAGAAGAAGATGACGCCATAACTGCTTGGCACCTTTGAGAGGTGGAGGGAAACTTAGAGGACCTTATCATGAGACTTCCCACTACGAGGATATATGAAATTTTGCATCACCTCCAATGTCATATAGTGGGAGTACTGAACCATATCGTCCATCTACTGAGGTGCGTAGAACATGCCATTGTTTACGACCATGAGCATAGGGCGCCTTGTGATGACCAAATAATAGTCCCTGTCTTCTCTTTGTATGCCTCTAGGGCAATGCACTACATAGGCTACTGTGTCATTGTATGGGCTTAAAGGCCCAATTTTGTTATGTTGTTTGTTGCAACCTTTTGATATGATGTACATAAAAATTCGTTTATATATAAATCTATTTCAACTCGTACCTATGGTGTTTACTATGATGATAACTACCCATGCGTATATGTACATGCATGGTTTTGATGTGATGTTTGATTAATGTGACAAATGCCAATCCAATACATAGTTATCCAATGAATCAACCAATGTGTTAGACTCCATTGGAATGTGTTCATAAGTAATGTATTAAAAATATCTTTCAAGGAGACATACTCTGAGATATTTACGTAACATCATAGGACATCAAATAGAGTAGACATGATTTAGCTATGATACCACTAATTGAGAATCCAACACATTGACTAACCTGCATATACTAAGAGCAAAAGCCTTAGATAATAGATCAATGGATACACTATACTTCACAATGTTATTGGTTGTAGGATCAAGGCATATTCCCCCCAATTTAATTCACAATTTTTTTTATGGGTGAGAAGATCACCAAATCATTGGAAGAGATACTCTAGGTACTACGACTAGCATCGTCCACAAAGCCCACATAAATTGAGGTGGATATTGACATCTACAAGTCAAACACCACACATGATAAGAAATGAACTAAAATAGATCACTCTCACACAAAAGAAAACTGCACACCACACCAAATATAATACATAATATACAGAGTACTCTTTCGCCTCGCGACCTAGGCATGATACTTCTTGAGATAAATCCCATTTGCGAGCCTTAGAGAGTGGAATGCCATCGCAGTTAACTAACTCATAGGCGCATTTTTGTAGCACATGCTTCACAATATAAGGTCTATTCCGCATAGACACAAACTTGTCAGCCCCTAATTGATCATGGTAATGGTCATAAACTAACACCAAGTCCCCTTTGACAAACACTCAAGGACGAACATTTTGATCACATTAAGCTTTGATTTGTTTTCTATGTGCCTCATTTTGAATGGAAGCCTCTCAACGACGTTCATCAAGGTGCTTCAAGTAAATGAGATGTTCCTCCTCAGCGGAAGTATCAGGAAATAACTCTACCATAAGTTGAAGGGATGGAATCTCACATTCGATTGGAAGGATTTCCTCAATGCCATAAACTAGTTGGAAAGGAGTGAAACCCATAGGGATTTTAACAGAGGTCCTATATGCAGAAAGAGTCAAGAATAACATGATATGCCAGTTGGACCTACTCTTATTAATCATACGTTGTAACATAGTTTCCAGGACTTTAATAATAGCTTCCACTTGGCCATTAGCTTGGGGGTAATATAGTGTAAAATGTTGATGACGAAAACCCAACATTGAAGATAATTCCAACATCATGTGATTTTGAAAGTTAGAACCATGATCAATCACTGAGGTTTTAGGGACTCCAAAACAAGTGATAACGTGGTTAAAAATGAACAATTTTGTTGTCTTCCCATCATTGTTTGATGTTGGCATAGCTTTGGCCCATTTTGTAAAGTAGTTGACAACCACAATGATGTAGTGATGACCTCCAACCAAAGGTGGCTTATAGGTCATAAAATATAACCCCCCACTTTGCAAATGGGTCAATGATAATGATGGGATGAAGATGAGCGGGCGACACATGCATTTTATTGGTGAATAGTTGATAAGGATCACATTTCTTGATTGCCTCTATGAAGTCATGAAAAATGGATGGCCAAAAATATCCCACTTGAAGGATCTTTTGAGTAGCTGCCATACTAGAAAGATGACCACCATAGGCCCCAATGTGGAAATCATTAAGGACTTGTTCAACTTCGCCATGGGTGAGGCATCATCATAGAACCTAGTCAACTCCTTGATGATAAAGTGTGTCATTAATGATAAGGTAGCATTGAGATTGATGTCAAATGTGATGACGCTTGTCACAAGACAAACTAGAAACAAAAAATTGGGTCTGGAGGTAAGTCAAGATGTGACCATACTATGGGTCAAAAGAGTCTATCAAAATAAAGTGTTTTCTAGGAAAGACTCCTCAACTAGAGACTCTTCAGTGTTTAGAGGGAAATAATACATTAATTCCACGAAGACTAAAGCTTTTTAAGACTTAGTCATGACGAATTCAAGGTCAAAGTATGGTAGGATCACAATCGATTTAGATTACTTTCCCACTAGGATTTGGTGAGTTAAAATATGCTTCATGGGGTTAAACTCGGCTACACAAATAGTATTCCTAAGCAGAATATAGTGTTTGAGTCTTTGAAAAACGCGAACCACTTCCAGAGCCAACTTCTCAACATGCAAGTATCGAAGTTCTGCGGCCACACAGTTCTTGCTAAGATAATATATGACATGATCCCAATAGGAGGAATCCTCTTGAACTAGAACCATACCAATGGTGCTTTTAGAAGCAACTAGATAGAGGATGAAATCTTTGCCATAATCCGGGGACTCAACAATGGGGTGGAAATCAAGTCTTTTTTTGAGAGCGTCAAATGAAAATTGTGCTTGTTCATCCCAAACAAAAGGAACACCTTTCTTTAGAAGACACATGAAACCTTGTGATATTCCTACGTAATTAGTGATAAAGCATCTCAGGAAGTTAGATTTTCCTTACAAACCCTAAAGTTGATGAATAGTGCACGGGGGAGGCAACTAAACTATAGACTCAACCTTAATGGGGTCTACTTGAATCCCCTTATGTGAAACTATAAATCCCAAGAGGAACCCAAAAGTCACATAAAAATTGCATTTGTGTGGGTTCAACTATATATTATAGATGCAACATCGAGTGAAAGTAGATTGCAGGTGGTCCATATTTTCAAACCAATAGTAAGACCAAGTAGCCAAACCATCAAGGTAAACATTGACAATGTGTTTAATGTCATGAAAAGCATATGACATGGCCCGCTGGAAGGTAGACCCAACATTTTCCAATCTAAAAGTCATCCTGCGATATGCAAATGTACCCTAAGGACATATGAAGGCAATCTTGTGTTGGTCTTCCAATCGTATATGTATTTGGTTGTAACCATAGAAAATATCCATAAAAGATAAAACTTCATTTCCCGCACACTCAACAATAACCTGGTCAATGAAGGGTGTGTGGTAATTACCTTTAGGACAAGCTAAGTTCAAGTCACGAAAATCAATACAAACATCGATGGTCCCTTGCTTTTTAGTGACCAGAACAAGATTAGATACCCATTCGATCAAAGGGATGGGATAAATAAAACCAACACGAAGCAATTTCTCAACTTCCGCCTTGATGGAGACTACTTTCTTAGGATTGATGGGTTGGAGTTTTTGTCTTAGAGATTTTTCACATGGATACAAAATAATCTAGGATTGATGGGCTGGAGTTTTTGTCTTAGAGATTTTGCATATGGATACAAATTAATGTCGTGTTCGAGAATCCTGGGATCAATATGGATGGTGATCCTAGTGATGGATCCACTCCATCAACAAGGCCAAGTTCCTCTTCAGGGATGTAGCCTCCTCATAGAACTTGAGGAGGCCTACAGTCCTCAAGAGGGATCAGGTCTGTGTAGTAATACTGCGAGGGTAAAAATTCCTCTCCCTCTCTCTAGCCTCCCACTCCCATACAAAATTGTACAGGTCCACCTCTCGCCTGCTGCTGTTGCTCTCGCTGCTAACGTATCTAATTCACATCTAACTTCCATTAGTCTCATACATAGGCACATATCTTTTATTCATATTTTTCTTCCTTCAATTCTTCAAGTGACTATCCATCTTCATTGTCCTTGAATACATACTCAGTCAAGAACTCTTCTATCTCAGTCATCTCTTCTAGTAGATTCATTTCTCCACCAATATCTATTTCTTCTATAGTCTGAGCTATAGACTGTATTTCCAATTCATCTCCCTCTACAACAAAATTATAATCTGCTATTATGATTTTGAAAACCATTTCTCTTCCTTCATCATTTTCTCTGACAGTCCAATATGACTGTTCAATTTCTTCCTTCATAAACACATCACCTAAGTGTTCTTCAGTACTTGCAGTCATACACAAACTATTAGATTTAAAAACATAAGAATCCTCATCTGAAGACTCAACCATAGTATCTTCATGTGGTTCTGAACTTATCAGAGAGTTCAAAAAATCATCAATAATATTTGTTTCATCATCCTCACTCACATCTTCTCCAAGCAAAGGACCTTGTTCAGGTTCACAATATGAAACTTCCATCTCAGACTCAACTGTCCTGAGTTGTTCCTTCAATATGGCAGCCATCTTTTCCTTTAGCTTCACTTGTTGTGAATGCCATCTCATTTTCTTCTTCTTCATTATCCAACCATACCTATGGTCTTCTTTCTGTAGAAGCATCTCCAAATGAATAAGTTGCAATCCTATGTCAACTAATTCTCTATCATATTCCTCTTGACTCATCCTGATGATGTCTTCTGCCTTGGATTTTTTTCTTCTGCTGTGGCTTTCTTTTGAACCTCTGCAATGACCTTCAATATTCATTATCTCCATCTCCTCTTTCTCTTCCTCTGTGAACTTCATATTTTTCACTTGTGGACTGCTCCCAAGCCTTCTATCAGTAAGTCTTCATACCTGCTACTATACCTCAACAAGCTATCTCTCCTTGAGCGTATCCTTTTGGTATCCTTGGTTCCTTCTCCTCTAGAACCTCTTGAGTAACTTCCTTTGCTCCTCTTGGCTTCTACAATTCCACTTCCTCTCTGAGAACATTCAACATTTCCTTTGTCCAACCTCTATTGGATCCTTAGGTTCTGCCACTGCTTTCTTCTTTCTTTCTCTAAGAGTTCACAAACTCTTCATTAAGAACACAATTTCCTTGATATAGCTCCTCTAGTTGCCACCGCAACTGTCAAACCTGTGATGAACCTGCAATAATTAATTAATGCAAATACACGAGATATCAGAAATAACAGAACATAATCACTTTTATATTGATCACGGGCCACTTCGAGGGGGCAACCTCCTTTGAGCAAGCTCAATACAATTAACTTCACCGTGCCTTCAATGATCTCAACACACACTTATATACTAAGTCTATGCTCAATACTATGAGTCAAAACCATGGGACATATAATACTACGAGACGGCTTACAAAGCATATGCGTCCCATACTATGGGTCAATACTATGGGCTAATATAAACTACGGATCAACAAATACTACGGGACGACTTACAAAGCATATGCGTCCAACAACAATATACTAACATAGTAAAGAGAAGGGTTGACATAGGTCCCTAACATCCCCTCTTCCTTAGAAAAAGCTTTGTCCTCAAAGCTTTGGTTGGAGAAATTGCTGCAGAATCTGAAGGAGTGGTTCCCCGGTAGCATCCTCGAGTTGCATTTCGGGCCACTGACGCCTTTGGAGTTTCAAGGAGGATTGATTGGAAGGCTGTAGATGAAGAAGAACCCTGTCAGCTGCGTGGAAAATGCGCTCAGAATGGTGCTGATCTGCTTGTTGTTTCAGGTGAATTCTGGCCATGTGAAGATTGTCTTGCAGAAGGAGAAGAATCTGATCGCGGGTGCGAAGAACCGAGTCAATTTCCTGAACTGGGGAGTTGCTCAAGGTGTATGGAAGAAGAACTGGCGGTGTTTTTCCATAGACTGCTTCATATGGTGTCCTTTGAGATGTGGTATTGTACCACCAGAGCGCTGCTAGGAAATCCATAGAAATAGTTGGACAAAGCTGTGTAGGGATGGGAAAGGGTTTGAGCAATCCCGAAAGGAGTGTCGTTTCACCCTTGTTGACTTGGAAAGTATCATCGTCAGCCACCATCTGTTGAATTGTCATTTTTAGTCCCTACCAAAAGAAGTTACGTTGTTCCCGGTCAGACATTTTGTAGAACCCAGAGTGCCCTGTTGATGAAGAAGCATGGAGTTCATAGAAGAGAGAGCCCTGTTGAACATATTGCAACCAATTTGGAACAAGCAGAGAAAGAGCTGTAAGAGAAACTGGGTCATCAATTGTGCGAGAAGGAGCATCTTCCACCATATTTTCCTTACCCTTCTTGTAAGTGATCACATAGGGATAACCCATGAGTTGGATAACCCATTTCAGGTGTGTTGGGGAGGAGACCCATTATTCCAGAAAATTTTCCAGACTCTGGAGATCAGTCTTGATGCAGAAATAATTCCCTAATAGGTATGGCTACCACTTCTATACTGCATGCAAAATAGCCACCATTTCCTGCTGAGAGGTAGATGTGGCTAAATTCTTACTGGAAAGGTCTCTTGAAGGCAGCAAGCGCATTGGTTCAGCAAAGATACCTGCATATCTATCCAAGGAAGTAGTGGAGATTGTTGATGGGTGCATCTGAATGGAATTGAGCTGAGTGATGACACCATGTGAATTCTTCTTAAGGATTTTTTCCAGGCGATGTGAATTGATGATGCAGAGAGACCCTGGTTGTAAGCCCATAAATTTGTGTTGTGCCCCATTGACTTTAAACTGCATCCAAAGTTCAGCAAAATCCCATAAGATGGGGCCAAGTGTGCGTAACTATTGAACGCCCAAAACCACATCACATCCGCCTAAGGACAAGGCAAACATGTCAGAGCGTAGGTTATAATCTTCCATAGAGATACGCACATTGTGACACTTCCCCTTGCAAGGTAAGGTGCCCCCATTGGCAACCATGACTTCAAAGTTGGAGCAAGGATGGACAAAACAATCAACCTGTTTGGCAATCCGAGGGTCATTGAAGTTATGAGTGCTACCAGAATCAATGAGTATGGTAAGAGGGAGCTTCTTGAAGTATCCCCTGACCCGCATTGTTTGTGGGGTGGTGACGCCGGTTACAGCATGGAGAGAGATCTCGGGTGGGTTGTCCTGAGATGGGGTGTCAACATGCGGGTGTTGAATGTCGACCTGATCATCTACTGTATCTGTAGCTTCTTCACCAAGTTCTAAGGCAGGCGGAGAATCCACATCCAAGAGATAGAGCTTTTGTTGAACACATCGATGTCCCTGAGTGAATTTCTCATCACAATTATAGCAAAGCCTTTTTTCTCGGCGTGCCTGCATTTCTATTTCAGACAAATGCTTGATAGGAGTTGGTTGAGGAGAAGGCGTGGTGGGAGGTCGTTGGGAACCCATATTTCTGAAGGGAACAAAGGTGGGTTTGGAGCGTTGTTGAGCTGCGATCTTGTCCTTAGCCAGCTTAGCCAACCTTAGGACTTCCATCATTGTGTTGGGACAAAACATTTTGACCTCTGAGCGGATTTCATCCTTGAGACCACTGATAAAACAACTCCTGTAGAATTCATCGGACAATCCTTCTGTGTGATTGGCTAGTTTCTCAAATTTCGTCTCATACTCTCTCACTGTGCCAGTTTGGTGAAGTTTAGTGAGTGCTCCTGTGAAGTCGTCAAAAGAACTAGGACCAAATCGTGACAAAAGGAATTGGAAAAAATCTGTCTAGTTTGGCTCGGGATGAGCTTTGATGTACCAACGGTACCATTGAAGGGCTTCCTGTTCCAAATGAAAGGATGCAAGTGGAACTTTCTGAACATCAAAAGTATTATGCAGACTGAAATATTGTTCTTCTTGGTATATCCATCCAGTCAGATCAGTACCATTGAAGCGAGGAAAATCAAGCTTCGACCCACGAAAATTGATGGAAGAGGAGAACCCGGTGGCTGCAAAAGATTCTGGCTGTCTGGTATTGTTCATGGCTGAATGCTGAAGATGGAGGCTGAGAAATTTTTCATCCAGATATTGGAGTTTGGTTTGGATGGCTACAAGTGCTTCCTCCATGGTGTGTGCTCCTGCATGGGTTACAACCATAACCAGGTTTTTTTTTTTTGGGTGGAATGGGTAGAAAAACACAAACATAAGCGGATTTAGTAAAGGAAAATTTGGATTGGGGAAACAATTTGATGGGTAATTGGGGTTTGACTAGATTTTGGACACTGTCGAAAGGACAAGAAAGCAAAAAGGGGGATTTCAGAAGCGGGGTGATAGAATGAGAAAATTTGGCAGAGAGGGACAAAGAAGCATAATTCAGAAAGGAACTCTGTGGTAAAATTTGAAGGTGATTGGGTGAAATCTGAGGAAGTTATGGCAAACCCTAAAAGTAGACAAATGTGGGATTTCAGACTTTGGGAAGGGGAATTGGGGATAGGGTCCTCAGGAATGAAAGATGCAGAATGCAATGACAGGGGTTCCCCGAAAATTTCAAGGGAAACAGAGTGAAAATAAGGGAGATATGGAGAAAAAACTGGTTTTTTTTTTTCTTCCCAGAAATGGATCGGTAACAGCGGCGCGGAAGGGATCCGCAACAGATGGATCTGCAATGGTGCGGAAGGGATCGAAAACAGCTGGATCTGAAATGACGACTGGATCTGAAACGACTTTCAGAATAGATCTGAAATGGCTGGATCTGGAGCGGAAGTGATCGACAACAGTTAAATAGATATGGACCCCAGGTATGTACGGCTTCCTAACAGTTCAGGTGTTTCACTCGGCCACCAATGCTGTCTGACGGCTTGCATATTGGGGCAGTACCCCTCACTCCACGGCTCAGGTAAAACTGATAACCGCTTTGCCACAAACGACAACTCTTGGTTTACCTCACGGGCGGGAACTAGTCAATCCGGTGGGGGTCATTGCCCTTTTCGCTGGCAGGTCCTCTCAATGGGCCAGCTACTTTGGGGTTCCTATGGTACTCCTCACAATGAGTTTTAGGGCTTATTCCCAAGTACTTCCCACAGTTAAGCGGATAGGGATTATTCCCAAATCCGAAGCTGCAACAGATGCGAAAAAAAATTGGCAGAAATTCCACCCAACGAGCACAAGAAAGTGCTCTGATACCAGATGTGATGAACCTACAATAATTAATTAATGCAAATATACGAGATATCAGAAATAATAGAACAGAATCACTTTTATATTGATCATGGGCCACTTCGAGGGGGCAACCTCCTTTGAGCAAGCTCAATACAATTAACTTCACCGTGCCTTCAATGACCTCAACACACACTTATATACTAAGTCTATGCTCAATACTATGAGTCAAAACCATGGGACATATAATACTACGGGACGGCTTACAAAGCATATGCGTCCAATACTATGGGTCAATACTATGGGCTAATATAAACTACGGATCAACAAATACTACGGGACGACTTACAAAGCATATGCGTCCAACAACAATATACTAACATAGTAAAGAGAAGGGTTGACATAGGTTCCTAACAAAACCTTTCCTATTTGATTCAACAAATTCTTATAATCAGAGTTAACATAAAATATCAATCAGTCCATACATTTAAGACTCTTCCACTTGTACATTTGGTTGAAACATCTCCCTTGTCTGCAATTCTTTTTCCACTGTTATTTGTAATCATAAACTGAAAACAAAAAGACCATTACCTCATTCCAAGAGCGAACCGTGCTTTGATATCTTTCTGAATATCTGATACCAAATGATGGTATCAGGAAGAACTTTGAACCTCAGACTCAAGCTCTGATTTCTCAGTTCTGATACCAAATGATGCAGGTGGGACAAGCAAAATCCAATCCAACACACTTACCCTAGGAATAGGATGATTCTAATGTTAATAGAATCACCAAACTTAGCCAAAACCAGCTAAGTTCTTCTAGAAATGTGGGCCTCACTTTCAAAATAGACTTCCGTAATTATCTCCCTTCCCCCATTTCCTTTCTGCAATTCCCGCAACGAACTTTCCGCAACGACCTTGCAGAATCAACTTCCTTCCGAAATTGCGGGCATGCTTTCCAACTTCTTTCCGCAATCAGCTTCCGCAATGGGCATCCACAAACATCCCTTCCGCAATTGCGGAGCACGTTCCACAACTTTCTCGGAATTGGATTCCGCAATTTGCTTCCAAAAATTGTCTCCCGCAAAGCTCCTTCCGCAGCTCCTTACGACAGTCGGATCCACAAACGTTCCTTCCATAGTTTCTGTGGGCCGTTGGATCTACTGTCAATGATGGACTTAAACCTTGAGCTAACTCCTCATCCGCTCAACCATTAACTCCCGACTTCTTTCTTCCTGCGGAACGATGCACGAACCGTCGATTACTTTGCGGCTTCAATCTTGTCTGTTGATCTGTGATCAACTCAGAACACTTAACTTTGGATTGTGGATCTCTATCTCCCATGCATGTTCATTTCGTGAATATTTCCCCGTTGTCGATCGGTCTTATATCCTTCGATCTAGATCATTCGTTCTTTGTTAAATGAACCGACTGCAAATTCTACGATTCTATGGTGATTGATCAAAGGATCGATCAATCGAACTCAACCCAACTTCACTGAGCTTGATCTCCTTCTCCGGATCATCTCCATAGATTCAATTTAGTTTCACCCAATTCAAATTCATGGCTTCGTTCCAATCTAACCCTGGGCTTTACTCCTCACGCAGCTCTGCAAATTCGCATATAAAGGGCGTCGATCCTTTCAATGATTGATGACCTAAGGGTTATGCTACAAATTAGAACGTTTATTCAAGCGTCATACACACAAGTTAGTTAAATCATCTTCTGCAACATTCCACTATCAAAAGCCCTAATTTCAGGTTGTTCACACACACAGACCTGTCAATCATTAACAAAGATCATCAATCATACACACACAGAGATAACTGTTCTTCCATCTACAATTCAGACATCGTTCATTGATTAACACAGAGAAAGGCACAACTATCTTTCATTCATGCAACCATCAGAAAGCTGTACATTCACATTGCTCCAGAACCTGCATTTTGATCTTCATAGGTCTGACATCTTCCTGTTCAACTCTATTGGCCAGATTTACATTGTTTGGCCACTCTTAGCTATATTTCTCACTGTTTGGATACTTTGTTCATGCCTCATAGGCTTACACATTTATACAGAAGGATTCATGAACCCAATTTTGGTTCAGATCCCATAAACTCTCAACAATCTGCTAACTAATTCTAAATAAGGAAAACTCTCAATCCTATCCTATGACTCACTCATGAGATCCTTTGAGCTTCAACGAATACAGCCATCATATGTGGACTTAGTTACACAACTCACTAAATGACTCACCTAAATGACTCGTCACTCACCTAGTGACTCATCACCTATATAGAAGCACACTAAAACATAGTATTATTTACATTATTTCATCAAAATACCTCTAATTCAGAAATGAAGACCCCTTCTAGGTCTGATCCAAACATTGGACTTGGATTTGGATGGAGAGAAGCATGCTCCTGCATCATAGATTCTATTTTATTTGGACGATACATAAGTGCATTTATTTTAATCATTTTTATGTCAAAGGATGGGTGGATACCTTTTTCTCTCCTAAAATTGATAAATAAATTATTGATTGGGGTGTTTATCCGTCTCAATGGTTAGCTTGAGCTTTGGTTAATTTGGAAAGACATCTAATTGGACTAGCCAAATTGTATGCCTCAAATAATTTTGGTGAATGGGTATTCCTTTGGAACTAGATATCTAATGGGACACCCATCATGCCATGGATTGTATGTGGAAATTTTAACATGGTAAATTATCCTAAAGATAAAAATCTAGCATTACTAATTTGTTTTTCTTATGGTGAGAAAGTATCTTGGATTGCTTTCAAATCTCATTGTGGTATTTATGATACCAATTGAAACTACAATCTTGACTCTATGGAACTTGGGTTTACCTGACTAATGTTTTCAAGGGTATTGATAGAAATGATTAGTGTTTTGACATGGCCCTATTATTTAAGTAAAAACGCCTTCTACTTTGATATAAATGAAACATGAAAATGTGTGTGGATTCCATGTCAATGTTATTTGATAATTAATTGATATGATTTTGTATTTCTTAGGGTTCACAAAATATGTTGTTGTGAAGAACCCTCTACCTCAAGGCTAAAAAAATGAGAACAATGCCAATACAACATGCAAAAAATATGTGGTAGGTGAATTCCCAAGGCTCAAGCAATGTGCACAATGCCAATACAATGTTGCAAATGAGGAAACACATGCCATGATTCAATATTAAGATTGTTTTTGTGAGGAATAGAGGACACACATTTATATATGTTGTTTCACATACAAAAAAACACCAATGAGTTAAAAAATGCCACAATATTGTATAATAATGTAATTATAATCATGAACAATTTAGTGTAGGGAGGACATGAGGTATATGTGGATATAATTGGTAACCCAATTGGTCAATAAAAGGAGAATTATATGTCGTGTATGAATCGATTTCAATTATATTCATGGGGTGCTAAAATTTATCACCACCATAACTTAAAAGAAGACATAAAAACCCAATCACAAGATAATTAACATCATAGGAATTGCATAAGTTACCATGGAAACCTAATGGAAAAACTAGTAAGTAGTTGCTTATACTTATGCTCATGAATTTTTGGAAATTGGAGCTATACACTATGAATTATATAAGTGTTTATTATTACTCTTTGGCATTAATTTACATATTTTTTTCCTTGGGGAAAATATTTTCTCACCACATACTAGCTCAAAATCCTCTTCATCCTCCTATATTTGAAAAACATTCTTCTTTCATTGACATTGTCATCGACACCAATGTCGTCATCGTCACATCACACATTCTTGACTATAGAATATTTGGTGTGTATGAGTTTGCTATGATGTGTATTTAAAGGTTTGACACACTATGCTTGTGTCTCAAGTATAAGGGCATGGAATCGTGAAAAAATCCATGGTATTAGTTGATAACATCTGTGTGTGGTCCTAAATGCCATATGTTGGGCCTTGAACCACAATGTAGGCCTTACATATGCAATATTTAACATGTGAGAAGGATGTGGTGTTACATTTCAAGGTATGGCACACTAAGGATGATTATCATGATACAATCTTGATTTAAGGTAAAACTCCAATATATCAGGGCATAAAATTTGCATTTTGGGAATATGGGTCATGCATAGGGCCATAATCCACCACATGATCCCTACACATGGAACTTTCAACCTAGAAATAACTAATGGTTAGCGAAATAACAAATCAAAGAGACAACATAAATAGGAATTTGTGGGCTAGCGAAAGGAAGTATTTTGGTGCTATTGTGGTATAAAGATATGTATTGAGAGTAAACATAAAGAAAACAAATAATGAGTCACAATGAAACAAGGTGACTCCATGATCCATAATCACACATTTTTGCAACCAATATTGTAAATGTTGTTGATTCCTTTTCCAACCATGTGCTATCAAGTAGAAATGTTGTACATTTTTTCCATTATTAACACTTTATCCTTATAGTACTTGTTCCTTCTAACCTAAAAACCTTTAACCCTTTTAAACCCTCCCATATCTTGAAGGCATACGAATAGTCTGCCCCTGTCAAATTTTGGTGCATACAGAAACATTTTGAGGAAATTTCAATGTTGGCCCCATTCAAAGGTCACTGTTGCCCATGTCCACTCACAAAACAATGTATTTTAGATGTTTCTTTTAAAGTTGGTTCGAGATGCACATTCTCGCATTTAGTGCAAGGAAAATAGTGTTGATAAACAAACACTTCATGATAAATTGCACAAGCTTCATCGGTTATTTCTTGTCTTTGTTTTTTTCTCTCATGTAATTTTTTTGCTCCATATAGAGTAGTATGAATCCATTATTTCAAGATGAAATGTCGTCTACCGTCTTCTTCTTGAAAGTTCAAACGACACTAGGACAAGATCGGAGATATAGAGTACTACTCGGTGTGTGAGTCATCTTTGAGTCCAGAAAGCCTCCCATATCGTCAAGGCATGCGAACAATCTGCCCATGTCAAATTTCAGTGCATACATAAACATTTTGAGGAAATTTCAATGTTGGCCCCATTCAGAGGTCACTGTTTCCCGTGTCTATTCACAGTACAATGTATTTTAGTTGTTTCTTTTAAATTTTGTTCAAGACACACATTCCCGCATTTAGTGTAAGGGAAATAATGTCGATAAACAAGTACTTCATGATAAATTGCACAAGATTCATCAGTTATTTCTTGTATTTTTTTTTTCTCTCATCGAAGTTTTTTGCTCCATATAGAGTAGTACGAACCCATTATTTCAAGATGAAATGTCGTCTACCAAATTCTTTTTGAAAGTTCAAATGAAACTAGGATTAGATTAGAGATATATAGTACTACTAGGTGTGTGAGTCATATTTGAGTCCGGAAATCCTCCCATATCGTCAAGGCATGCAAACAGTCCACCCATGTCAAATTTCGGTGGATACAAAAACATTTTGAGGAAATTTCAATGTTGGCCCCATTCATAGGTTAGTACTGTTGCCCGTGTTTACTCACAATACAATGTATTTTAGCTGTTTCTTTTAAATTTGGTTTGAGATGCACATTCCCGCATCGAATGCAAGGGCAATAATGTTGATAAACAAGTACTTCATGATAAATTGCATAAGATTCATAAGTTATTTCTTGTCTTTATTTTTTACTCTCATCTAAGTTTTTTGCTCCATATAGAATAGTACGAACCCATTACTTCAAGATGAAATGTCATCTACCGCCTTCTTCTTGAAATTTCAAACAAAATTACGACGAGATCATAGATATAGATTCTACTGGGTGTGTTGTTAATGTATTTGTAACTTCAGAAGATATTCACTTGTATATTATATGCATTACATTTGTACTTTATTGTATCACTAACGAAGATGTCTTATTCCTCCAATTGGCAGTGTCATCATTTGTATTTGCAAGTGTTGCAAGTCATATTGTAAGTGTCGTAACTTATATTTTATGGGTTATTAGACCACCTTAGTGGGGTCGGCCCTGTAG
The DNA here is from genome assembly GCA_027924585.1 of Larix kaempferi. NCBI lineage: Eukaryota > Viridiplantae > Streptophyta > Pinopsida > Pinales > Pinaceae > Larix > Larix kaempferi. The sequence goes on along the minus strand of BSBM01000532.1, from coordinate 7,381,600 downwards.
GAGTTAAGTGGAAGGGTTATTAGACTCCCTTAGGGAGTCGGCCTAGTTAGGGTAAAAGGCAGGTTAAGTTAAAGTATAAATAGAGTGGTTGCACCACTCTATTTGCTCATTCACTCACTCATCCAACTCGCATAGTTGAGAGAGAGGAGTGCGCACAAGTGGAGGAGGAGTAGTTGCTAAAGACATATATTTTTTGGGGATTCATCTTGGTGATCTTTATATTGGTGCTTATTCTATCTCTGAGGAAGTTGTAGGGTTTTTCACCTTCTTGGTTTTCCCCGAGGAAACATTGTGTCTCTTGTGTCTATGATTATTATGCTATGCATGTTATTCTCTTAGTACAATCCTAGATAATATTTGAATGAAATTATCAAAATTCTAACATGGTATCAGAGCGGGACTAAGAAGAAGACACTGTGCAGCTGCGGAAGCTAGGGCTTCTTAATTTTTGGGTCTCTCTCCACAGATCATCAAAGGAAGGAGGCTAGGATGACTCTCATAAGGAAGGCACATATTTCTATCGAGACATAATTTGATTTTGAGCATTTTTAGTTTTTGGCCTGTCACTGCTGCGGGAAATTAGGGCTTTTGACAGAAGTGTAATTTTGGAGTTCTCTCAACATAGGAATGATCTCCTCAGAAAAATAGGAGTTTAGAGACCAATATCGAACTTTTTGGTTGGACAGATCCCCTAGATCTATCAAACCCTAGTTTGGGTTTTTAACCAGAAAACCAGAAAACCAAAAAACCAGATTTTGACAGAAGTTGTAGATCCAAAATTCGCAGGTCAATTTTGAGGGGCAATTTTTGGAGTTTTAAAAATCTGAGCACACCATCTTGCTCGCCTCAGTCAATTGCATCTCCCTGTCTAGATAGAAGTTTGAAATTCCAAGTTTGGAGTTTTAGGGTTTCTCTAACAAACCCTAGCTAGCTCTAGATCCAGATTCTGCAAGTCAAGTGGTAAGACCTAAATATTTTATTTCCATTTGAGTTTCTCATTAAGATGTCTCACCACACCAAGCTTGAGGATAAGCTTGAAGGGGCTGATAACTTTTGAGCATGGAAGTATAGGATTGGGTTAATCCTAGAAGAGAATGAATTGGACACCTACATAAGTGAAGAGGTTCCAGTTCCAGAGGGAGATGAGGCTAAGGCCTTACATAAGAAGAACTTGGTCAAGGCCAAGAGGACCATTACAAATTCTATTAAAGACTATCTCATACCACATGTGTCTTCCCTAAAGACACCCAAGGAGATGTTTGAGTCCTTGACCAAGGTTTTTGAAGGAAAGAATATAAATCGGAAGATGCCATTGTGGAACCAATTGAAGAGTGTGAAGATCCAAATGGAGAGACCATCCAATCCTACTTTACTAAGGTATCTCAAATCAAAGAACAACTTGAAGCCGTGGAAGAAGTGGTGGAGAATGGAGAAATTGTGATGACCACTTTGAATGGCCTACCTAGGTCATGGGACTCCTTCATCCAAGGAATTTGTGAAAGAAAGAAATTGATTTCTTTCAGTAGACTATGGGAGGAATGCTCACAAGAAGAAGCTAGAATTGCGGCCCGAGAAGAAAATATGGGAAGTGAAGATCAAGCGCTCACAACACACACCAAGAGAAGTAATTTCAAGAGGGAGAAATCTCATTACAAAAGATCTTCTCACCATCATCAAAGGGAGAACACTAAGAAAGATCACCCTCACATTAGATACTTCACATGTGATGAGAAGGGACACTATGCCTCAGAATGTCCCAGGAATAGAAAAGGATTCAACAACAACAACAAGAAGAGATATCATGCTCATGCTGCTGAGGATGTGTTGATGCCCCAAAAATCGTAGCATCAATCAGCAAGGGATTCTCCTTGGTAAGCAAGCCCAATTAGATCGCTCACTGTTTGGTTTGGGGAATCCATCTGGTTAACGGCCCGACTACCATGTAAGATTTAAAGATTTGTTTCCTTTACACTGGTTGCGGTCTGATCCACCGTTTATGTATTTTAATTTTAAAGATGAGATGCAAGTGCTGTAATCTAAATGCAAACTTTAAACAAATATGATCTAAAACTGTTTTAAGCAAATTTAATCTATCCTTGGAAGGAGCAAATTTAAAGGATGAGTAATAAACTGGGAATGCAGCCAAGAACTTCACAGATGGCTGTTAAATTGAATGAAAGCATTTACAACAGAAAATAAAAGATTATCAAAGATATCCTTGATAGAGATAAACATTCTATTACCCATTTTACACATAAATTTTGCATGAGAGAGTGAAAGCATTCAAAGCAAAGAAATAATTCAGATGGTTAAGAGCGATCTCACAGCCAATGTGTGAATAATGCAGAAGTAATTCAGCCAGTCATTCAAACATTCCCATAATAAAACTCCATGCAGGCTTCCATCAGGAAAAATAGAACTTTCTTTATTGATGTGGTAAAATAGTTCACGTACAGCATAAGTCTGTCCTTTCACCTGCCAAAAGTCCTTTTGATCTCTTCTATCTCCATATTTATAGATTTTACAACTTTGTCTCTTCTCAAAAAACCTAACCCTAGGGGAAACAAAAGTTTGTCATCTAGTGCCTAAAGAGACAAAAAGCATTTACAACTGTCCTTTAATATATTTATACAAAAAAAAATTTCCAGTCTTTTCTCAAAATTTATAATAAAACAAATTAAGCTCCAGATGGCTCTGCTGCCTCATTTGGTTTCTCTCCTCCTGCTGGCTCGTTCCCTTCAACAGGGTCGCCTTCTTTTGCTGATTTGTCCACCTCTTGAATATAACTGTCCCACTAGATAATTTCTCTCAAGGTGGTCTTTCCCCGCGTAGAGATTGTCACTTTTCGAGCTATCTCGTGCTTGCACAAATCTGATTTGACATTTGCTGCCCCTACTACAGTTGCCTGAGCGATCTCTTCAAGGAAATAAGCGTGGACAACAGTCTGACCAATGAATTGGTGGAGGTCTTCTGTGGTTATAGCCTCTATCTTCTTTAGATAATCCAATTCTGCATTCAAGTTACCCTGCAATTCTACCATGCACTGTTCTTTCTCAGGGAACTCATAAATGGTCTGCGGTAAAGCTATGTGACACTTCTCGTGGGTTTCCTGGATTTTGGAGTAGACAATGTGGCATTTTTCGATGGTCTTCCAGACCTCCAGACTTAATTTGTTACCACAATCCATACAAAACTCGAGGACTCATGTATCCATGTCAAATTGCTTAGCGGTTGTAGCATGCAGGTTTGAGGGAAAACCAGATTTTCCCTCCCTCCATTCAAATTGATCCTTAATTTCTACCACGCGTTGCGCATACTTGTCCTTTATTTTAAGTGCCTCAAATTCAATGGATGTCATCCTGGTTATCATTCCTTTAATCCTGCAGACCTCTTCTGATATCAACACTAGTGACTGATAGGTCTTTTCTTGTACATCATAGGCTTGCTTGTAGAATGTGGCTAGATCCTCTTTCTTTTCATTTTCCTCCTTGAGCTATTCTAACAGTCCTGCCTTTTCTCGCATTAGCCTTTCAAACTAAGGCTTGAAGAAATCAATTTGCTGAATACTGCTGGCCTCATGGTTTTCTAATTCTGTTATGCGAACCTTCAAGTTCTTTTGCTCATCTTCTGAGATTGCCAGCTACATTTCTAGTGTATTCTTTTCATTTTCGAGCTGCCGGATCTTCAAAGTTGTTTCTTCCTTTTCTTCCGCAAGATATTTGTACTTCCTTTTCAATTCATTTCCTTCTAACACTTCCTTCTTCCTGTTAGCTTTTATCTTGAAACATAGCTCTTTGTATTTCTTGACATCTTCAACCAGCCGATCGACATTGTCTTTACTTGCTTGGGCTGAAGCTACCTAGCATGACGCTGTGAATACAGGGTCGATGTCAGTCCCTTGGAAAAGTGTGTTTTCTGATACTCTAAGTTCATATAGGTCCTGTCCAATCTCCATTTTCTTTACTGATATGTCAATGATAAACTTCTTCCATTGATGAAAGTAAACGGAATCCAGGTTGGCCACTTGGCGCTGCTTTCTGGGGTTGTATGGGGTAAGTGCTAATTCCTTAGTGGTGACAACCCCTTCACTAGCTATCCCTGGTTGGTTCATTGTTTCCAGATCCAAGTCCATGGCCCACGAGTTGGACATGCCTTGTTCCACGACTTTCTCAACTTCTTCTTTTGCTTGCCTCTCTGCAAGCTCTGCTAGTTCTGCTTGTAACCTTTCTACCTCTTCTTGTTTGGTTTTCTCAGCTTCTTCCTGCTACAGTTTGGAAACTTGTTCTTGCAAGATTATTTCTTCCTCTTCTCTCAGGGATTTTTCCTCTTGCTCCTTCTGGACTCTAGCAGCGTCCGCATCTTGCTGCTGCTTGACCTCCTGCTCCTTCTGGAGCCTCTCTTCTTTTTCCTTTTCCTTCCCTTTTGACTCCTCTGATTGAGATGCTGCTGCCTCTTGCTCCTTCTGGATCAACCCGATAGGCTTAGGATTGGAACCTTTTTCGCTTTTACGGTGGTAGCGCTTTCCCAATTCAGTTAAGTTCCTGGCACTTCGAAATTTTTTTTCATCTTGGTCCATAAGATGTGTGTACTCATAAGAAGTTTTGACATCAAGGCAATATTTATCAACCTTGCCACCAGGATCATGCCTCCTAAAAGGCCTTGTGCCGAAATGAAAAACTTCTAAACCTTGAGAAAAGTTTTCACCCTCTCTTGCCCTCGAGAGGTTGTATGCACCGATGGTGAAGGGAATTGGTGGATATATACCTTTATTCCTCTTTGTGAGGATCTTGCTGATTCCACCAGTGGCGAAGAGTTACCTTAAAGCTTCCTTGTGGACAATAAAATCTATAACATATCGGGGAAACAAAAAGGGAGCTTGAGATCCTCCACTCATTCGGATATAGGTGCCTTCGGTGGAGAAGTAGTAATCTCCAAACTCTTCTATGATGGGCATGGAATTCTCGGACATGCAATTTGGCTCTTCTATGAGAATGAGCTGATATAGGGGCATGATGAGTTTCTCAGAAATCTGCTTGTAGTGGTTTGCGTATTTGCTTGCCCATGTGGGTTGGTAAGCCACAAAAAGAGGGGACTCCTTTCTATTCCATATGCAACCCAAATCCGGGAAGAGGTGTTTACTTAACAAGCAACCCATCAAATAAGATGACATGAAGAAGTCAACCTTCTTCTGGGTCAGGCCTCCTTGAGCGGCAGTTAACTGCGAGACCAAACTGTCTGAAATTATGTCGGCCCAATTGAAGATGGTACCAGACATGGCCACATGGACCATTACTGGCACCCAACCAAGTTTGAAAATATTTCCATTCGGCATGCCGAAAATCTGACTTAGCATTAAGGAAATGAGTCTATAAGGAGTATTTAGAAGGGCACTTTCATATTCATTGTTGTTCCTTTGTCTGATTTGCCTGTCACTTATCATCATCTTTTTGGCAAACTCCAGAGGGTCCATAGTTTGTTTGGCTATCCACTCATTGTCCAACCAAGTTCTTTCCCGGGGAAACTTGTAAGTAGCCGTGATGTGTTCAGGTGCGAAAGATGCCATATTCATCCCAGCCTTGTCATTAATGAACCTTATATCAGTCTTAACATGAGGAATTATCCAGCCGATGACCTCAGAGCACGGGAATAGTTCAGGACGAGTCGTTGCCTTGTGGATGCCGAAATTCTTGATGTTTGAATAGACCATAACTTCTTCTAGGGATGCATCTAGGTACTTCTGATCTCTGATAAACTTGTATAAGTCACCCCATTGAAATTCTAGGGCAGAGCTTCCTGGGGACACTCCGGTGACAGCTTGTGTATCGCTGAACATGGTTTCAAGCGATGTGTCTAACAAAATCTCCATGTCCAAATCTGATTCCAAAAGCTTAGCTTTCCGCTTGGCAGACTTCCTATGCATGTCAAACCTACGATGGTGGGGTAGCACAAATAAGGAGTTTGATGAATTCTTGAGCAACCATTGCTAGCGGACAAATCACATCTCAAGATTCATAATATTTAAGTAGAAACTGAGCATGTAAAGCTGTTGGATTTCATTTAAAATAATATTTCAAGCATTTAACAACACATCCATATAATGACTTAAAATGCAATTTTCACAAAACCGAAAGCTGCTTAGCCAGTATTTGAATATTTCGTGATAAAACAATTATTTCACTGTCATTAGCTTTTGAAAGAAAATACGCAGTTACGCAAAGCGCTATTATTCCGGGATGTAAAGGGCATTCCCAACACTTCTGCGGCTTTATGGCTTTATCATTTGGAGCATGTCTGATTGCCCACAATGATGAGTGCAGTTTGGCATTTCCAGGTATTAGCAAACGTGCGCTGTAGACCAGAGTGTGTGCTATAAAGCTAATACGCCATTCATGGCTTTAAAACTGTGATAAAGATTTCCTAGGATTAGCCATTATCAATAAAACTGACGCGGGGGTAAACTTTCCTAAAATACTTGAGAAAACAATAGTCAATAGGCCGGAATGCATATGCGCATAAGGTGGCTTTCTTGGGTCGTGGTTCGAGGGGAGAAACAAGAACTTTGTGCTTTTATGGGTTTTAAGGGAGGTCTAGCCATTAAGCACATGGGTTTTCTTATATCATGCGAAGGTGGAGGGAAAAATGAGTCCTTGAAAACTTAAAACGGGGAAAAAAGAGCCTCAAACGGAGTTTCTTTCAGCTAAAAACAAAGGGGAGAAAAAACGCCTACCTGTCAGTCTTGGAATGGCCTCTTAATGGTTGACGCGCGTACCTAGATGGTAACAAACTAAAAGCTCCCAAATGGTGAATGATGAACTCCTCTTCTCCTTGGAAACAATGAAATGAACGGCAACCCCGTTCTATGCATCTATATATAGCGTGGGCATTTAATCCCCACGGGTTGGGCCAATTGGCGTCTTAATGAGCACAAGGCTCAAGGCAACAAGTGGTTAATTTCGCACGGGGGTGGCAGTAAAAATTCACCAACTTACCTTTCCCACATACCTAAAATTTGGTTTGCGCTATGGTGGTGGTCAAACTATTAACTTATGCGCAACGAGCGACAATTTCAGGGTTAACTCCTGCAACCAAGAGTCGTGCTCGAGGATTGAAGTGAGGTTGACAGTTTTAAGATTAGAAACGGCGGAAATGGCGGTAACTTTAGCCATAGACTCTGCGACCAAAAGTTGCGACGAAGAGGGCGAGGCACACAAAAAGGGTGACAATTTTAAGGTTAGCATTTGTGCGGCAGGTGGGCATTTTAACTCTAAGATCCGCGATAATTGGTGCGTGGATAAGGCTTAAAAAATGGCACGAAAGAGCGGCAATGTTATCGTTAAAAGCTGCGCGGATGCGGAAGATTTAGAGTTAAAAACTGCGACGAACTTTGGGAGGAAAAAATGAAAAGGAAAGTTTTGGCTGTAAAGTTAAGGCTAAAAAATGCGTTGCAGTCGGCCAAAATAAGACTAATGTTTGTGCAATTGTTGCAAAGTTCATCATTAAAAACTGCGATCAAGCTAAAAAGATAGGTTTTGCCTTAGTAGAAAAAATAAAAACAAATTTGGAAGAAGAGAACAAAGAAGATTCGCTAGGTTGAACAAATAAGCTTCAGAAGATCAATGGACTTCTTCAAAAATAGAAGGAGGGGCCCCAATATTTACAAAAATTTGGGGGGGATGTTGCAGCAACAACAGGATGATGAACCTCCCACGAAGAAGACTAAGGAAGAAAGTGAAGACTCTTCAAGTGATGAAGAATATGTTCTAATCTCTGCTCTCACAGGTACTGTTACACATGGGTGTAATGATTGGCTTATTGATAGTGGGGCTTCCAAACATATGACGGGATTCAAAGAATCTCTTATGGACCTATTTGAACATGAGTCACCTCATAAGGTGAAACTTGGGGATGACTATCAATACCCAATAAAAGGAAGTGGTGAAGCCTCCTACAAGTTAGACTCTGGGAAGTATTTGAAGATGAAAGATGTTCTATATGTACTTGGTCTCTAGAAGAATCTTCTCTCCATATCATCTTTGGATGCAAAGGGGATGAGAGTTGCATTTGTGGATGGCCAAGTACTTATGTGGCCAAAAGGTAAGACCATATATGATGCAGTAGTGATTGGAGATCAAGAGGAAGGATTGTACAAATTGAAGGGACAACCTGAACAAGCCATGGTACATGAATCCATGGAGCCAAGTGAACTTTGGCACAGAAGGCTTGCACATGTGCACTATAGAGCGCTACCAATTGCAAGCAAAGATGTAGAAGGTCTTCCTGAAATCCAGTCAAAGCATGAAGGTGTTTGCAAAGGATGTGCAAAAGGAAACAACACAAAGAAGGCATTTCCAAGCAGTGAAAGCAAGGCAAAAGGAATCTTGGAAATTATCCACTCCGATGTATGTGGTCTGATGTCATCCAGTTCTCTGAGTGGGTATGTATATTATGTTTCTTTCATTGATGATTTTTCTAGGAAGACTTGGATTTATTTCTTGAAGAACAAAGATGAAGTATTCAACAAATTCAAAGAATTCAAAGCCTTGATAGAAAACCAAACTGAAAAGAAGATTAAGACCTTTAGATCCGACAATGGTGGAGAATTCACTTCAGCAGACTTCAAGAAGCTATGCAGTGATTCATGTATTAAGAATAGAACTATCATGGAAGCAACATGAGCAATGATTCATGACCAAGATCTGCCTATGCATCTATGGGCAGAATCAACAAGGACAACTGTATATGTACATAACAGAACACCACACAGGATACTTGAAAGCAAGACACCAAAAGAAGCTTTCTCCAGTGAGAAACCAAAAGTTAGACATCTCAGGATATTTGGTTGTCCAGTATATACACATTATCCAAGAGAAAAGAGGACAAAGCTAGATCCTTCAGGAAAGAAGGGTATATTCGTGGGTTACAGTGAAAATTCGAAAGCATACAGAATCTACTTTCTAGGGTTCAAGAATATTTACATCAGCAGGGATGTGGCTTTTTATGAAGACTCAACATACATCAAATCCAGGAAACCACCTGTTGAAGACAATGAAGAACCAAGAGTACCCAGAATACAAGACACCACCATGAACGAAGCAATTCCAGAAGAGGATCGTGAAATAGAAGATCCACAAGAGCCTGTAGATCCACCCCATGAGAAGAACTCTTACAAGAGGAAACCAACATGGGAAAGAGAGCTCAACCAAGATGCAGAAAGGTATCGTGTTCCAAAGGAGGAACACAGAGAAAGAAAAAGGGCAAGGTCACACACCAACCATGTTGCCTTACTATGTGATATAATGAACAAAGAACCTTCCAGTTATGAAGAAGCAACATAAAATAAATAATGGAAGGAGGCCATGGTCGAGGAATACCAGTCGATCATGAAGAATGATGTTTGGGATGTGGTCCCAAGACCAGAAGGGAAGTCTGTGGTGACTTCCAAGTGGTTATACAAGATCAAGCATGCTGCATATGGTAGCATAGAGAAATACAAGGCAAGGTTTATGGCTCATGATATCCCGATTGCAAATCTATTTTGGAAAATATAGTTACTCCTTTGAATTGATCGAATAAATCATCAATCTGTGTTAACAGGTATCTGTTTTTAATTGTCATCTTATTTAGTTGTCTATAATCGTTGCACAATCTTAGAGTACCATATTTCTTTTTCACACATATTACCGGTGCTCCCCAAGGGGATATACTTGGGCATATATATTTATTATCAATTAATTCTTGAATCTAAGATTTTAATTCATTTGACTCTAGTATATTCATTCTATAAGGAGATTTCGAAGCTGGTACTGCTCTTGGTATGAGATCGATTGTAAAATCTATCTCTCTTTTAGGTGGTAGTCTGGGAATTTCTTCCGGAAAAACATCTTTGAATTCTTTCAATATAGGAATATCATTTATATCAATTTTATCATTTTTATCTCTATCATCAAGTATGTGAACAACAAAAACTTTACAGTCTTTCCTAACATATCTTTTCATTTGTAAAGCAGAAATTTCTCTAATCATAACTTTCCTAGGAATTCCTTTTACTACAACAAAATTATTTCCTTCATCAATGCATGCAAAAGACTTATCCTAGCAGTTTAGAATCACTCTATGCTTTTCTAACCAATCCATTTGTATTATCATGTCATAAGATCCCAAAGGTAAACCATTCAAATTTGCATGTGTTTTAAATTCATTCATGAAAAACTCACAGTTTTTAACAAAGTTAGTTACTTTCCTTTTTGTTCCAGTAGCAAGCTGAACTAACCATGAATTTTCAAACTTATCTTGCTGAAGTTTACATGCTTCTACCGATCTAGGAGATATATAACTTAAAATTCCACCTGGATCTATCAACATAGAAATAGGTTTGTCTTTTAACATACCTTCGATTTCGACCATTATCGATTGATGATATGCTTGTCTATTCTCCAGTGCTGCGCTGATCCTTGGTATGCTCCTGGATACATCTCCTACAGTAGCATCTTATTGTATGGAATGCAAATTATTAATATTCTTTCTTCTCTTTGGACAGTCTTTAAAGTAGTGTGGTTCGCCACATTCCTAGCATTTCAAAGATTCCTTTGCATTAATAATTTTATTATATGTAGCAGGTACATCTCTTCTTTTATTATTCATTAAATTCTATGTTCTATTTTTGTAATTATTCCCTTGATAACTCTTATAGTTATTTCCAAAATTTCTGAAAATTTATTTCCTCTTTTCTTTTGATCAAAACTCTTTCCTTTCCAAGCTGGTATATTATCTTTTCTGTTTTTATTTTGCTTATAGCAAAAATTTTCTTTTCTCATTGCCTCTTCCAAAGTTATAGGATTATCATATTCAATCATTTCTTTATATATTACAGGAAAACAACTTAGGAAACGTTGTACTTTTGTTTCTCTTCAATGATGTAGGGTACATATCAAAGTAAACTTAACAATTTGCTGCATAACTCTGTCATAGTTAGTGTACCGAATTTCAGATCATAAAATTCTTTAGACTTCTCTTCATAATACTGTCCAGATAAATATTTTCTTTTAAACAGTTTCTTAAAAGAGTTCCATGTTACATAATGCTCTTTTATATTTTTCACCTTTTTAATGTCTTGCCACCATATATATGCCTTTCCAGACAAATTATAAATGGCTATTTTTGCCTTTAATTCAGTAGAGTAATTATAAATTTGAAAGTACTTATGCATTCCGGATAGCCATGCCTCAGCTTCTTCTCCGGTTTCTACTTCACCACTAAAGATAGGTGGTTTATTTTCTTAAATTCCCCCGGAATTTCTTCGTAATGCTTACTCTTTTTCTTAATTTGTTCGCTGTCACTACTTTCACAGGTATTATACTTTTTTGTATTTTTCCTTACTGAACTTCCACTAGATGAATCAGTTTAATTATCTGCAAAATTTAATTTTTAGTGCCTTTTGCTTATATGATGAAGTTTTCATAAGTCCTGCATCTGATAATTTGTTCTTTCCTGTTTCTTGATCATGTACCTTATTAAGTAGAACATTGTTTAACTCTTCCTATGCCTTTAGGATACATTCATTATCCTCTTTAGCACTTCGTATTTCTGTTTTTAATTATTTTACTGTTTGTAAGAATTCAGATTGATTATCATTCCTAGTTTCATTCAAATCAACCCATAGATTGCTGTTTAAATATTTTCTTGTTCACTATGATGTGATCCTTCTTCAGCAGATGTTCTACTCCTTCCATTTTCCTGCAAAATAGAGGTTATATTTTTGTTCCTAAAATAACCATAAAGAAAACATAAGTCAGTTTTTATTTTTGTTTCGTCATGACCATACATGTTGAGCATATTTTCAGGCCCAGTGTTTGTAACCGTGCTCTGATACCAATGTGTCACAACCCCAAAATTACCCAATTTTTAATTTTTTTTTTGTATAAGTATTTATGTCAACATTAATTCTTATGTCCCAGGTATGTAGTTGACAAGGATGCAATAACGCTCAACATCTCTCGTCTGTCAGGTATAATTTGAAATCTGATGTTCTTAGAGTTAATGTAATTAATGACGTAGTTTGTGGAATAATCTGTCATCCTTTATATGAGGACTATATGCTTCTTTGATAGCCATGGTCGGGCTTAATAACTATCAAGAGTCTGTTATAATTATGGTTTACCTTTTGTGCGCCTTGTCTTGTAAACTTGATAGCATTGTCAATAAGGACCTAAGCTTAATAGCCAATATTATGGCCTAAGACTAGCTATTCAACCTACCATTATTTCTACTATGCTGCATGGTAAATCCATATGAATCTTTGTTATTTCCATGTTAATACAAGTTGATATTTAAAATACAATACACAAGCCTATGGCATGGCTACTATGGTCAAATCGACCCTTGTAATGGTACTTAGCCTATGCATTAAATATGGTATTTATGATTTATACTCCTTTGCATAAGTGTATGACCTTTCCTATGCATATGTTTATGCCCTAAATAATTAACTATGATTCTCGATCTTGCTATAAGAATACGCTATGGAACTATTGTTAATGCATTTGATTTATATTATGATGAGTAAAGGAAAGTCGAAATAATTTTGACCATAGGCTCATGGATTTTAAGCCAAGCCATTACTTGATGTATTAAAGGTTTGAAATGACAAGCTTCGGCTTTGTAACACCGATCTGCTTGCTGTATTTCCCAAATCACCGGGCCATGTGAACAACCTTACGACTGGGTATTCATGGCATATGACATGGCAACTAGCCAGGTGACAGATCGTATACAACTTAAATGTAATACCTTGGTTGTCCCGTCGACTTGATGTTGGGAGGTTTATCAATGCCGAGTCTTAACTACTCCTTATGCCTCATGGATGTGGAAATATCTTGACCCTCCATATGTAAAATATTGTTGTTACTTCACCGTTGATTTGGAGAGTCTCGGGCAAAACACGTTTTTGGTTACCTGTGCCAATTAATGCAATTACGTTCTTAGTAAACTGCCGAGGGTTGTATCCAGGGTTTCATTGTTGCGATGCAAGACAGAGGTGCCGAAGGCACTTTGTTATAGGTTTGTTGCATAGGATTTATGTGCACACACATGGTTTAACCCTGTAGCGTAGCAACACAACTTATTATATGTCTACAACGATAATGTGTCAAACCTGCTCGACGAGCTATGGGAGAAATAGTTAGAGTATTTTAATGTGGGAAGAAATATGATACGAGTTTCTATGATTCGTATATGATGTGGGGCTCAGTGGTTTCAAACTGGGGTTTCTTCTATTTAAACAAGCTGCGACTTGGGAAAATTTTAACAAGAGTTTCGATACTCTTTTACTGTAAGGTTCGTTGGTTCCGAACCGGGGTTCTTGTTGTTTACTCAGGCTACGACTTGGCCAAGGTTTTCTTGGCCCAACATGTAACTAAATTCTCCAACATTCGTCTTATAGTTTTATTATTTTCATAGATAGAATGTGCTAATGACTTCTATTGTTATGTATTATGGCCAGGGTTTCTTAGCGGTGGCTTTCTTGGAAGAACTTGGTCATATGGTATTTTATTGACCAATACAGGTAATCTCTCTACTCTATACATATTACGTTTAGTTACACTGACTCTGTGGTATCACAAAGTAACTTCCTCTTTGTAAAATGCAGGTTCGGGAGATGTCGCCCACTATTCGAACAAGGTTTTGTTTGAATTGGTTAAGTAAATAAATCTTATAAAAAGGGTTATTCGAAAAATTCAAATGTTTGGGATCATGGTCGTTGTTCGAATTCACTCGAGTCCGAAGAAAAGGTAAATCGTAACCTCTCATTTACCTCTTACCTTTCATGATTCCTTGTCGGATTCCTCCATTTACTAACTCCTATACTATGTTGCTTGTGTTTTCATGTATCACTTGTGACTTCGACGATGGTTGTGAACACATGTACGCTTACCTTCACTCTTGTAGGAGTTAAAGTGATGGTTCGAAATGCACCTACGCTTAGTTGGAGATTTGTGTGTTGGTACAATGATTAATTCTCCCGCATTGTCTATGCAATCACTTTGTTTAATAGGTTTGTAGGGTTTAGCCTTACGGCTTCCCCGTTTTCCTTTCAGCTCCCGTGCATAGGACATTGTAATGTAAAGGAAACCCTTTGGTTCCTGTTTAATGAATATCCGATTTAAGAAAATACCTATGGTTATGTTTACATAGTTTATCGTTATGTTCGACTAAGCCTTTCGGCTTTGTTTTTAAGTATTTTGTATATATAAAAGCCTTCTGGATCTATATAATGAGATGCTAATAGTCTTAATATTTTGTCTTTGTATATTAATATGTGAGGTTTTCAATATTTTTAAAGTAGGTCTTTATGTATGGAGAAGCCTCACGGCTTCGTATATGAATCGTTTTGCTTTTAAGTCATATACATAATATAGCCATTCGACATCTATACTTTGTGTTATAATGCGGAAGCCTTTCATCTCTTGAAACCCTTGACTTCTTACGAAGCTTGTTTTGTCTGTAGATATATTTTTGTTGTATTCCATCTGTGATTAACTCGATTTACTTATGAGCTTGAACCATACGGTTCTATGTCTAAAATGACTAGATTTATAAATAAAATGTTGTCTCTGTATAAATAATTTATATCTTTGTTATCTATCTTGAATATATATAACATTTGTGTTAAATAGAAATTTATAATGCTTTGATTAATAAATACACATTTGTTTACCAGATTAGAAACTATATAACCCTAGGTTTACATGATAGATTTATAAACCTTAAAATATCATATGAAAACAGATCTATAAACAGAAAATTAGCATGGATAGAATAATATAGTTAACATAACATGGTAAGTATAATGTAAACATAACAATAACATAAGATTTGTACTTTTCATGATTAAATAATGAATCATTAAAATATATTTCATGACAGAACATTCAATCAGTAGAAATTAAACATACAGTTAAACAATCTATAGTAACAATATACAAAAATAAAATACTGAATACTAAATAACAAATGATAAAAACCTGACAGTAAGAACATACCGAATCCAATTTGACAATCAACATTCCTCCCAACCAATCTTCCAGAGCAACCAATATTACTTGCTCTGAAACCCCCAAGCTTGTTCTCTGGACCATAAGGAAAAATACTATTGAAACCAGTTCTGAACCATCACTCAATTCCACTCATTTACTCAACAATAATAATTTCCCTCTTCCATCCAAGCCTCATGCTTGTCTGATGGGAATGCATATTTAAATTTGCCTAGGACTTAGGTCTCTCATGAGCCTCCTTCTCTAGAACCTCCATCTGGAGTTCTGACCTGAATTATAGGGATGATTTCTCATGCACCTATTGAGATATTAATTATTTGTTTTCACCACTAAGGGATTTTTGTTCAACACTTGTCATTTCTCCTTGTGGGCCAACAAACACTCTTTCAACAACTACTTCGGATTGCATTCTCTTGTTTATATTTATTCAATAATAATAATTATTTAAAATCCTCACACAAGTGTCTTTTACCACACTTGGTCAAAATAATTGTTCAACAATAATTAAAACAATATTACAAAGTGTTATAGGTCAAATCTGCACTTCTCCGTCCGTGATCACATTGCTCTGTTGATCACACAAAAGGACACTATGTATGGAAGAGCTAGGTTGACTTAGATGACTTGCTGCTAGAAGCACGCTCTTCAACTGAGAATCTTATAGTTTCTCTTGATTTCATGACATGTACTCTACTCTTTGTATAGCAAACTAGCGTATTTCTTGACATGTATGCTACTCTTTGTATAGCAAACCAGCGTACACCTTGGAAAAATACCCTACTTTGATCAAGGAAAACCAACGTACATCTCCCAAAATGTTGTAAACGCAGGTTGTAAAGTACAGAAGTTGATTCTTGTACGCAACTCTTGTTGTATGAAACCTGCGTACATCTTAAGATGAAGTTAAAAAAAATATTAAGATTACGAATTGAGATTAGTTGAAGTTGGTTCTGCAACTTCCCCAACCTCCCAATCCAACCACCTCTCGATCTAAACTGCCTACCTTGTCCTATACATACAAGGAGGATCCATGAGAGGAGTTAGTCATAGATGACCTAGAGAGAATACTTGGAGTGCTGTTACATTGGAGAAATTCCCAAGTCAAAGTGAAGAGTAGGAGCCCAGGATCCGGTTGCAGAAACATCTCTACATGTCAGGTATATTGTACTGATTCATGTTTCTTTGACAAGAAAAAGGTCGAAACACCCTTCCTATCCCAAATTGAGTGTCTACTAGATTGTATATTCATTTGGATTAATATCTTGTTATATTTGATGATCAAGTTGTTTATTCTTTCATCATATTTATTATATCCAAGATACGCTGAGGAAGGTATCTTTTGTGTTGCAGGTTCGTGAAGCAGAAGAGCAAGTGGGAGATCAAGCGAAGGACCAAGCGAAAGCTAGGACCAACCATCGATAAGAGGTATTTCCTTCAATCTTGATCTCTTTCTTTTGCAGTAACTAAATATAATATAATCAATGTGTTTACCTATAAACCCCGCCCAGTTGGTAGTGTCCATCTCCTCACTATAAGGTAGAAATCCTGAACAACACAAAGTATTTAATCTTTAATCAAGGTTATAGGGGTATTACAAATCCTGTGTTGTTTCTCAACTGTGGAACAATACAATAACATCAAAATGATGGAACCCATTCTTCTCCTAATGGTCTGGTATTTAACATAGCCCGAAAGCCATCTAGGGTCACTAGTACAAAATGAGAAATTAATGACTAAAAAAATAACTAAAATTCGACTATAGACGACTATTTTTGAGTCGGTGACTAATAGTATCCGATTTCCACTATCTTATATCTAGTCGTATTTCACTAGTCATTAATTGATTGACTTATTAGTCATTGATTTAGTTGTTGATAGTCACTGATTAAGTCATTGATTTAGTCGTTGATAGTCATTGATTAAGTCATTGATTTAGTCATTGATACTCACTGATTTAGTCATTGATACTCATTGATTTAGTCATTGATACTCACTGATTTAGTCATTGATTGTCACAATTAATGACCAAATATACAACTAAATAAACTACCAGATGATAACATATCAATGACCAAGCTAAATACGACTAAACGTTAGTCGCACTATAAGATACTGGAAATTAGCTACTAATAGTCGTATATATGCGAATTTAGTCATTTTTTTAGTCACTAATTTATGATAGGGTACGGAGGAATCGAACCACCAATCTCCTGCCTATAATTAGGCAGGTGCTCTACCATTGAGCTAGCACCCTTTAAGAAGTTGTTATTGCTTGACAATGATGATATTAAAACAAATTTTGCATGGGAACAAAATGAATGTCAAACATATTCAAGAATAATGCTTCAAGTACTAAAATAATTCTAAGATATAGTAGTTCAATTGTGACAATGATGAAAATTCAAAGAAGAATTATCTTACAAACTACACATGAGTACAATAATCCATGGCTGTACAAATTATTAGGAACAAAAGCAAGCTGCTGCCCTTCACAGACAGAAAAGAATACAAGATCCAACTTGCAATAAATTTGTTTTAATTGTCTATCAATTGTTGATCTCTCGACAGCTAGAGACGTTTGCCTGTCTGAGATCCAAAATACATACAATTATCTTCAACTTCACTTCTTCAAAACCAGTTGCAGTAAAAATTATTCTAGGAATTGTCTTATGAGCAACAACCACTCTTTTGAACAACAATCTGCCCTTTCATTTGTACAGTAGCAAGTCTGCTGCTATTCATGGCAGGTTGACTTGCCATCCTGCAATACAAAATAAATGGAGTTAAGTCAATAGTATTTCATAGAAAATATGATCTCCTTAAAAGCAAGATGTCACAATGAGGACTCTATCTAGGATGCTCTATTCTGGAGTATAGGGGAAGTCGTTTTGTCGTAAACCCTCTTTCAAGGCTACGTTGCATCTTATGAAAGAATTCAATGTAAAAAGAGAAACATAGTGATGAACCTGCAATAATTAATTAATGCAAATACACAAGATATCAGAAATAATAGAACTCAAAATCACTTTTATATTGATCACGGGCCACTTCGAGGGGGAAACCTCCTTTGAGCAAGCTCAATACAATTAACTTCACGGTGCCTTCATAGGCCTCAACACACACTTATATACTAAGTCTAGGCACCAATACCATGGGTCAATACTATGTGTCAATACAAACCATGGGCTAAGTCAAGGTGCCAATACTATGAGTCAAAACCATGGGACATATAATACTATGGGACGACTTACAAAGCATATGCGTCCAATACTATGGGTCAATATTATGGGCTAATATAAAATATGGATCAACAAATACTACGGGACGACTTACAAAGCATATGCGTCCTATTAACAAAGTAAAGACATGGGTTCCTAACATCCCCTCTCCCTTAGAAAAAGCTTTGTCCTCAAAGCTTTAGATGTGGAAATTGATGCAGAATCTGAAGGAGTGGGTCCCCTGTAGCATCCTCGGGTTGCATTCCGAGCCACTGGCGCCTTTGAAGTTTCAGGGAGGATTGCATGGAAGGCTGTAGACGAAGAAGAACCATATCAGTGATGTGAAAAGTGCGCTCAGAACGGTGCTGATCGGCTTGTTGTTTCAGTCGAATTCTTGTCATGTGAAAATTGTCCTGCAGAATGAGAAGAAGCTGATCACGGTTTCGAAGAATTGAGTCAATTGCCTGAACTGGGGAGCTGCTGAAGGTGTATGGAAGAAGAACTGGTGGTGCATGTACAAAGACTGCTTCATTTGGTGTCCTTTGAGATGTGGTACTATACCACTGGAGCGCTTCTAGGAAATCCATAGAAATAGTTGTCCAAATCTGTGGAGGGATGGGTAAGGGTTCGAGCAGTCCTGAAAGGAGGGTCGTTTCACCCTTGTTGACCTGGAAAGTATCACAGTCAACCACCATCCGTTGAATTGTCCTTTTGAGT
Source organism: Larix kaempferi (assembly GCA_027924585.1). Lineage (NCBI taxonomy): Eukaryota > Viridiplantae > Streptophyta > Pinopsida > Pinales > Pinaceae > Larix > Larix kaempferi. Next base: position 7,362,615 of record BSBM01000532.1, on the reverse strand, counting down.
CCCTACCAAAAGAAGTTACATTGTTCCTGGTCATACGTTTTGAGGAACCCAGAGTGCCCTACTGATGAAGAAGCATGGAGTTCATAGAAGAGATAGCCCCGTTGAACAGATTGCAACCAATTTGGAACAAGCAGAGAAATAGCTATAAGAGAAACTGGGTCATCAAATGTGCGAGGAGGAGCATCTTCCACCATATTGTCCTTACCCTTATGGTAAGTGGTCGCATAGTCATAACCCATGAGTTGGATAACCCATTTCAGGTGTGTTGGGGAGGAGACCCGTTGTTCCAGGAAAGTTTCCAGACTCTGGAGATCAATCTTGATGCATAAATAATTCCCCAATAGGGATGGCTGCCACTTCTGGACTGTATGCAAAATAGTCATCATTTCCTGCTGAGAGGTAGATGCGGCTAAATTCTTACCGGAAAGGTCTCAAGCTCATTGGTTCAACAAAGACACCTGCATATCTATCCAAGGAAGTAGTGGAGACTGTTGATGGGTGCATCTAAATGGAATGGAGCTGAGCGATGACACCATGTGAATTATTCTTAAGTATTTTTTCCAGGCGATGTGAACTGATGATGCAGAGAGACCCTGGTTGTAAGCCCATAAATTTGTGTTGTGCCCCATTGACTGAAAACTGCATCCAAAGTTCATCAAAATCCCATAAGATGGGGCCAAGTGTGCGTAACCATTGAATGCCCAAAACCACATCACATCCGCCTAAGGACAAGGCAAACATGTGAGAGCATAGGTTATAATATTCCATAGAGATACGCACATTGTGACACTTCCCCTTGCAAGGTAAGGTGCCCCCATTGGCAACCATGAACTCAAAGTTGGAGCAAGGATGGACAAAACAATCAACCTGTTTGGCAATTCGAGGATCAATGAAGTTATGAGTGCTACCTGAATCAATGAGTATGGTAAGAGGGAGCTTCTTGAAGTAGCCCCTGACTCGCATTGTTTGTGGGGTGGTGACGCTGGTTACAGCATGGAGAGAGATCTCGGGTGGGTCGTCCTGAGATGGGGTGTCAACAGGCGGGTGTTGAATGTTGACCTGATCATCTACTGTATCTGGAGCTTCTTCATCAAGTTTTGAGGCAGGCAGAGAATCCACATCCAAGAGATAGAGCTTTTGTTGAACACATCTATGTCCCTGAGTGAATTTCTCATCACAATTATAACAAAGCCCTTTTTCTTGGCGTGCCTGCATCTCTGTTTCAGACAATTGCTTGATAGGAGTTGGTTGAGGAGCAGGCGTGATGGGAGGTCGTTGGGAACCCATATTTCTGAAGGAACAAAGGTGGGTTTGGAGCATTGTTGAGATGCGATCTTGTCCTCAGCCAGCTTAGCCAACCCTAGGACTTCCATCATTGTGTTGGGACAAAACATTTTGACCTCTGAGCGGATTTCATCCTTGAGACCACTGATAAAACAACTCCTGTAGAATTCATCAGACAATCCTTCTGTGTGATTGGCTAGTTTCTCAAATTCCGTCTGATACTCTCTCACTATGCTAGTTTGGTTAAGTTTAGTGAGTGCTCCTGTGAACTCGTCAAAAGAACTAGGACCAAATCGTGACAAAAGGAGTTGGCAAAAATCTGTCTAGTTTGGCTTGGGATGAGCTTTGATGTACCAACACTACCATTGAAGGGCTTCCTGTTCCAAATGAAAGGATGCAAGTGGAACTTTCTGAACATCAAAAGTATTATGCAGACTGAAATATTGTTCTGCACAGTATATCCATCCAGTCGGATCAGTACCATTGAAGCGAGGAAAATCAAGGTTCGGCCCACGAAAATTGCTGGAAGAAGAGAACCCGGTGGCTACAAAAGATTCTGGCTCTCGGTTATTGTTCATGGCTGAATGCTGAAGATGGAGGCTGAGAAATTTTTCATCCAGATCTTGGAGTTTGGTTTGGATGGCTGCAAGTGCTTCCTCCATGGTGTTTGCTCCTGTGCAAGTGACAACCATAACCAATAACTTTTTTTTTTGTGGAGGGGGGGGGTGGGAATGGATAGAAAAACACAAACACAAGGTTATTTAGTAAGGGTAAATTTGGATTTGGGAAAAAATTGGAGGGGTAATTGGGTTTTGACTAGATTTTTGACACTTTCTGAGGGACAGGGAAGCAAAAAATGGGGATTTCAGAAGCGGGAACTCTATGGTAAAATTTGAAGGCAATCAGGTGAAAATTGAAGAAGTTATGGAAAACCCTAAAAATAGACAAATGTGGGATTTCTGGTCTTGGGATAGGGTCTTCAGGAATGAAATATGCAAAATGGGATTGCAGGGATGCCAGTGAAGTTTCAGGGAAAACAGAGTTGAAATAAGGGAGATATGGCCGAAAAACAGAATTTTATACCCTTTTTTTTTTCCAGAAATGGATCGGCAACAGCGGCGCAGAAGGGATCCGCAACAGATGGATCTGCAACGGCGCGGAAGGGATCGAAAATGGCTGGATCTGAAACGACGATTGGCTCTGGAACAACTTTCAGAACAGATCTGAAACGGCTGGATCTGGAGCGGAAGTGATCAGCAACAGTTCAACTGAAAATAGATATGGACCCCAGGTATGTACGACTTCCTAACAGTTCAGGTGTTTCACTCGGCCACCAATGCTGTTTGATGGCTTGCGTATTGGGGCAGTACCCCTCACTCCACGGCTCAGGTAAAACTGATAACCACTTTGCCACAAACGACAGCTCTTGGTTTACCTCACGGGTGGGAACTAGTCAATCAGGTAGGGGTCGTGGCCCTTTTCGCTGGCAGGTCCTCTCAATGGGCCAGCTACTTTGGGGTTCCTGTGGTAATCCTCACAATGAGTTTTAGGGCTTATGCCCAAGTACTTCCCACAGTTAAGCGGATAGGGATTATTCCCAAATTCGAAGCTGCAACAGATGCGAAAAGAAATTTGGCAGAAATTCCACCCAATGAGCCCAAGAAAGTGCTCTGATACCAGATGTGATGAACCTGCAATAATTAATTAATGCAAATACATGAGATATCATAAATAATAGAACTCAAAATCACTTTTATATTGATCACGGGCCACTTCGAGGGGGCAACCTCCTTTGAGCAAGCTCAATACAATTAACTTCACGGTGCCTTCATAGGCCTCAACACACACTTATATACTAAGTCTAGGCACCAATACCATGGGTCAATACTATGTGTCAATATAAACCATGGGCTAAGTCTAGGCGCCCATACTATGAGTAAAAACCATGGGACATATAATACTATGGGACGACTTACAAATCATATGCGTCCAATACTATGGGCTAATATAAACTATGGATGAACAAATACTACGGGACGACTTACAAAGCATATGTGTCCAACAACAATATACTAACAAAGTAAAGACATGGGTTCCTAACAAACATATCAGTCTCTCTGTGGTTCAACAATTTCGTGAAAACAAGGCTTTGCTCGATAAATATGCTTAAGATGCTGGCAAGATTTTAAATCTTGGAGCCTCAACAAAATTGTTACGAAGATGGGTTAGTGATGCGAATGCATGCAACCTAGAAATTGCAAATGTCCAGTCCCAGGAAAAAGCTTAACTGAAAATGAAATTATCATTGACACTGTTGACTCTAATAAATTGTTTAGAAATAACAAATAAAGTGTGGGATATAGTTCTTTGATGTCATGGATCAAATGCAATCAATGAGAGGTTAATCAAATTTGATATTTAAATTTTTGACGTTAAAATATCCGAGTCACTTGAACAGGGACAAGTCATATGGTAATGCCACCACAAGTAAAGAGACAAACAATAATAGAATATGGTTGAAGGTTCAATCCATATGCAACAAAAATTTCAAATAAATAAATGATGGGCATCAGTATTTATAATTTTATATGCTTCCAACATGCAAACTTCTGGATACAATTCACTTGGGCATGAATATATTGAGCATATTGATAGATATGCTCAAGATGCTTGCAAGATTTTATAGCCTGGAAACTTGGATCCTGACCAAAATTGTTATGAAGAAGGGTTAGTGATGTGAATGCATGCAACCCAGAAATTAAAATGTCCAGGTTCATGAACTGAAAATGGCATAATTATTGGCACTGTTGCTTTATGGAGACAAGACATACAAGAAATTGTTTAGGAATAACAAGTAGAGTGTGGGATGTAGTTCTTTAATGTCCCTTTTCAAATGCAATCAATGAGGTTGATCAAATTTGATGTTAAAATATCTGAGTCACTAGAACATAGACAAGTCATACATTAATGCCCACACAAGTAAACAAGCAAACAATAATATAATATAGATGAAGGTTCGATACATATGCAACAAAATTTTCAAATAAATACATGATAGGCATGAGTATTTATATGCTTTCAAAATACAAACTTCTATATACAATTCACTTGGCCATACAAATTTGTGAGTTCATCTACAGTGTTGAAATTTCCATTAATGTCTACAAACAACAACACACCATTAAAAGAAGCAAACGGTGTTTGGTCTGCCAGATAACTGAGAACGATTATCCTGTATGTAGCTCTTTGGATGGAAGGAAACAATATATTAGAGTAACTAGTGAAATATTTAAATATGGAAAACTTGACTTGTGAGCATGCATTTGACACTTTGCAGTTTTCTTCTTCAAAGGCATACCTTTATGCTAGCTGTCATTTATATCAAATTTGCACAAGTACATGCTAATAATATCAATTGATTGTAGTGCGGGATTGGTACATGCATCTAGTTGTTCCTCATTTTGAATAGAAGTATGTGTACTTATCCACTATTAGTCCCATGCTCTTTATTTCAAAATATTTTCGCATCTGCAAGAATTATATAGCTATTAATCCAAAGGAGGAACTGCTCTTGATAACAATGTCCTACCTGTGCTCTATTGGAGGGTGGTGCATGAGATGATCAATTGGGGATTCAATTTCCAATGTAAGTGCTCCAAGAGTATCCATGATAAGGTTGACCCAAAGAAGCTTCAAAAAATTAAGGTGGGGTCCAAGCCATTAAAAAGAAAGGAACAATCTAGGTAACAAATAAATTCACAATTCTATTGAGACTGAGACTAACCTGAACCTCAGATAATGGAACATATCCAGATGAAACGACAACAACAAAATTAATCGCAATTGCTGCAGCATTTACAATGAGTTGAAACTGAATGAATTTCTGAATGTTTGCATAAACTGAATGACCCCATCGAACTACCTGAAAACCATGGAGAAACAACTATAAGGAATCTTCTACAAAGAAAACCATGTGGCTTTAAAGGATTAAAACAATATCTATGTCTGCAACAAACCTTCACAATGGAGGCAAAATTATCCTCTAGAATAATGATGTTTGAGCTTTCCTTGGCAACTTTTGTTCCTTGGGTACCCATGGAGAGACCTATGTCTACCTAAACACCAAATAATATATCAACAAGTTCCATCAATAACTCTATAGAACTGGAAATATCATTGCAATGGAAAACCTGCTTACATAATAAGAATTTACAACAGTATGCAACAAGAAAACCGGCCTCATGAAGTGCAGGTGCATCATTTGTTCCATCTATAGTCACTGCCACAACATGACCTCTTTTTCTCAGTGCTTGAACAAAGTAAATCTTGTCTATAGGAGAGGACCTTCCCATTACCTGCAGGAAAACAAATTAATGTCCCTCCCATTACAATTTGCTTTTGTAAGAAGCTGTTGTATGTATGCATTTTTTTCCCTTATTTTTTTGTGTGTTGTGTTGGCAGGGGCTAGGTACATCCATACTCACACAAATTTTATCCACAATTTTCATTCTCTCTTCTTCAGTGTAGATGCGAAAAATTGGTCCTTCAATGATAGCTATCTCTTCTGTAGGCTGTCCTGTCTGGAGTATGCCACATTCAAGAGCTATAGCTTTTGCTGTGTAAATATTATCACCAGTCACCATGCAAACCTATAAAAATGAATTCATGTTACTAGCACAGAATTAAAGTGTAACAAGTGATATAACCAATCCAAAACATTTTGAGCAAGCAAATTTATTCTTCAAACTCTATGATAACAGGCAGCTGAAAACACAAAGTGATATAATAACTTCTTGTGTATTTCACATCACAAAATCTACATGATCTATTACAAACCATCTTCCACACATTGATGAAGAAGACTGAATCATTTGCTGATTTTAGTGAAAATGACTAATTTTTCATTGGCAGCAAGAGGGTGATTTTATCATTGATTATTTGCTTGATGAATGCAAAAGACATGCTAATTTAGTATAATGTAAAATAAACTTGTCATGCAATAACCATTCCAAGAACACTACTCATTCGAGCACACATGAAGGAATCTTTGCCTATTACCTTCACACCAGCACGTCGACACATATTCACAACTTCTTTTACATTAGGTCTACAACTTCTCTTACATTAGGTGTACAAAATAAATGTTAATATCAACACAAAATAGCTTCATATATATACTTAAAAGGTAGTTGATAATATATAGATCTATACTGTAATCCATGCTACTTTTAAGGTAACTCTACATTGTAATTTTGTTTTATAAAGTAAATGAAGATACCCGAGCTCCTACACCAATATCTTCTAGTTGCAATGAGATTCCCATCTCATAAGACGATTCTGTATTGAAATTAGAAATTCTCCTAGGGTTTTGTATCACATCCTCCAAAACAAAACTATAGTTTATGTGCCCCTGTACAGTGTTGTCAGAAGATTTTTCTTGGGTTTGCATTGTCAAATTAAGCATCTTCAAAACTGTCTCAGAGTTTTCAATACAAGATGCCCCCTGTCAAATTAAGCATCTTCAAAACTGTCTCATAGTTTTCAAAACTATATGGTATGTACATGTGCTTCATCTTGAGCTTATTTATAAAGTTTTTAGCCGTCCAAAACTTGTGCAACTTCCAGATTTGATTCCAACAATACATGTGCTTCATGCATTGTTATTTACAACTACATAAGTCTTGATGATTTGACATTAGTAAAAGGGAAATTTGTTAAGTGATTTAACATCATCATTGAAGAATCTAAGGGTTGTTTTGCTGTTGCTACATCTGCTATTATAACTGCTGTAAAAGTGAGTTTTCAGATCTCATTTATGTGGGATATGTTTCCTTGGAGAGCTGAAACTTATCCAGATTCTTTGGTATCTTTTCTCCTTGGATTTCCAAGAAGATTGGGATGTTAGAAAGTGAAATATTGTACTCTTTCCGCTGTTATTTTATACTCTATTTCATAGCATCCCTAAGGCCGAAAATTCACAGGGTTAAGATCCAGGAAACCTCTAGCCAAAGAGGTGAAATTTATGTTTTGCATTAAACTAATAAAGTGCAGAAATTTACAAATTGAGCTCATGCCAGACTGTTCTTTCTGTTCAAATATTTTAAGGTCATCCTTGCTGCAGTAGTGCAAGGCATATCCAGCAATCATCGTACTCCAAAAAACCATGTCTCCTTGCTGCATTTTTCCAACATATAATGTGCCTTCTCTATACTCCCACACTTTGCATACTTGTCTACAAGAGCACCCTCCACAATGACAACAGACTGAAACCCACTCTTAATGACATCTTGATGGATTTCAACACTCTGCCTCAGGACTGCCAAGTTGGCACAAGCCAATATAACACTAGCAACGGTCTTCTGGTCTAGTTACACCTTGGCTTGTTGCATTTGGTGACATAATCTTAGGGCCTCCATTGCTTTCCCATTCTACACATATACCGCAACAATAGTTGTCCAGGAAGGCACATTTCATTCCACCATTTCTTCACCGCTTCAGGGACTCATCAACACACCTATTCTGTGCATATCCTAAGAGGCCAAAAATCTAAGATTTCATTTGCTGCTCAAACCCATTGTGAATAATATGAAATCTCCTTCAATAGTTATAAGTCTTTACTCAAAATTGTGGACTAATTTTTGAGGTTGTCGCTCTTACAATGCCAAACATGTGTGTTGGGAGGGGGGTTGGGTTGTACATAGAGTCATTAAAGGGTTTATTATTCATTTCTCTCTAGTTATTTATGTTAATATTTAACATTTTAACATGGATTCTCACAATAAAGAATTTTAAAAATTAATATCGGGAGATGTAGAGGTATCCCCAAAACTTCAAGGACAACCCTTTATGGACCCCTAATTAGGGCGGGGCCATTGAGGAAATCTGTGATAGTCAAGGATGGACCATGATTTTTGAAGACATCTTTTAGAGGATGGGGAAATCCCTAAAAGTTTCCTCGTCCTGATAGACATATCCCCAATCCTTGGGGACATACCCTGAGGGTTTTGCTATAAGGGGAATGTAGAAATAGGAAGGAGCTACCCCTTTTATGTTCTAGAAGTCCACGAATTGACAAGTTTTGGATTATTTTGACTAACCACCCTAAGGACATTTTCTCTACGGCTGATAAGATCATGCATCAATAAATTAAGACATCCTCACATAGCACTAATAAAAATATTTAACACAACATATGAATACGCATATATCATGTTGGAGCCATAAAAAGGGCATGGGAATTGAGCCATCAAATAGTGAACAATAATAAAATATTATTGCAACATTTTTCACATATGAGCAAGAAAACAAGTGGCCATAATGTTATCCATACTTATCCCTCAAAAAGGGATACTGAATGTAGAAATGCAGATCTAACAAAAAATTGGTTCCAGTCCCATAGTAATTTTTTGTCAGATTAACTAGAATTACAAACATGCAGATCAGCTCCTGAAATTCTACCATATATGTAGTTTGTTGAGGTTGTATCTTGTTACAGATACGTCAGAATTAAAATATTTCAACACCATTGAATGGAACAACTCGTCTCACCTAAAAATTGATATATTGTGTAGTGATATATTTTCAACATGGTAGTTCAAAATTGTGAGCTGAAAACCTGATGATTTTTCAAGATTTGTTCATTTAGAGCAAGTTGCCTCAATGTTCTCTCTAGAAACAAGTCACTACAACATTCACAGCTTAGTGTTGCTCATAACATTTTGAATTATACAGGTCGTTTAATTCTGAAGTACAGACTTCAACCATAGACTAGGTTGACAGAAAAAATAGGAAGATGGTTTCTTCCAATGTTACCAGACTTGGAATCGGCAAGGAAAATGAGGGAAGAGTTTGAATCGGGTCACAAAAAAATCGGAAAATGCAAAAATTAAATATATACACATATTTTGATTTTAAGAAAAAAAAGCATTTTTCATAGATATTCAAAATAGCCATGTCCATATACTGCAAGATATCAACAGATGTCCAAAATATATCAATCACTGCTCATGACTGTCCAAAACAACAACCAATATAGAACAAAGAATGAGGAAAAAGGAAGCAAAAATCGCATTTTAAAGGAAACTGGGCATTGACTCGTGAGTCAAACTCGCCAATTTTTACCTGGTCAAACGACTGAAACAGGGTCAACGCGATTTAAACTCGGCCCGAGTTGAATCGGTTCTTTTTGCTAGTGATCGGAATCAAACTCGCAAGTTTCCAAGGTAACACTAGATTCCTCCTAATGCAATAGATCAGCAAAAAAGGATGGAAAATAAAAAATAAAATATCTCATAAATGCATACTTGTCTATATACATATGAATGGTCAAATCATTACTCACAAATTAACTAAGTTCTCCGGCAAATTTTTTTTTGCATATAACATATTGATGCTTAGTATGCATGTAAGATCAATGCTTGCAAAAATTGGTTAAATAAAAAAGCATCACTACTCATTGAAGAGTTTTTCTTAGATTCCTACCTTTGGAAAGGATTAACAATAGATCTCCCAAAGATAGCCCTATATAAGTAAGTTTCAAGTGCCTAAAACATAGAAACTCTTGAGTTTTCCCTTCAATTTGGCAATATGTGTTTAGAAATTCCATGAGAAGGGCAAGAGCAATGTGTTCTATTAACATCTCTCAAGATCAATCCACTGATGTACTGGATGGAAATTTGTTGTTCAAGCTCTCAAGATCACTCCACTGATGTACTGGATGGAATTTTTTGTTGCTTAAGGCATAAAATGGAAGAGAGAGTAACAACAACAGCTACCCAACATCTCAAAGGAATTTCAAATTCTTTCCTTGGAATAGTAAGCATTGCAAACTGGTCAAGACATATGTGATTTTATCATGAAACCTAAGGGTTAAATCATTTTACCTTACCTTTGTGATAATCCCCACAAGAATGCTATCCATACCTGAAATCATGGTAGAGAGTTAGAGACAATGTTCAAGTCCTGCTTTGTATCACCAATGATGACCACAAGAACATTTTCCATGCCAAAAACAATGGTAATGATTTCCGTACCTTATAACATGTGTTGGATGGATATCTCATGTCTAGGTGTAGGTACAGGCACAATACAACAAGATGCAAAATTTTTGAGCTACAAGTACAAGAATATGGTGATTTTCCTTTGTAAAGGAGGACATTAGGATGTGGGTAAAACAGGTACATGTATGGTCAGGGTAATGGAATTACCCATGCAACTATGCTTACAACAATTTACCATGCAAAACTCTTGGATTTAACCTTGGTGGAAGAGTGGCAGTCACCACACACTCCAAGGTTCTTGATAACCCAAATAGTTGTCCCAGGGGATCTTTCAATAAGCTACGATGCAATGGCTAGCTTCTCACTGTTGTGACAAAGAATTTATTGCTTTTTCTCTTCCTCCACATCATCGAGCACATATCTTGTGTGTTTGACACACACCCTGTTGATTTAGTCTACGAAGATAGTCACTCTAAGTTGACATAGCTTTTGTGCATTTGCACTTGTTACTTGTCTCCAACTAGGAAAGCATGCACTTGTTTATTAACCTCTATCCAGTTGCATCCAGGTGTTTTTTTATGTCTCTGTCTTTCACCATCCTTCTCACGTTCTCGATGTCATCCCACCTGGCCCCTACAACATAGATATTTGAAAGTAGCACATAAGTTGCAACATCGTTAGGGTCCAACTGCAAAAGGCATTATGCTGCATATTCTCCTAGCTCTATATTGCCATGTATTCTACAAACGCCAAGTAAACACCTCCAGAGAGTAGCGTCAGGTTTTATTTCCATGTTGGTGATAAAATTCCGTGCTTCGTCAAGGCATCCAACATGACCAAGAAGATCAACAATGCAAACATAATGCTCCATTGCAGGTTTGATGCCATAATGTTGATCCATGCAATCAAAGTACCGCAAACCTTCTTCCAACAGGCCAGCATGACAAGCTGCAGACAAGCCACAAATGAAGGTGACAGAGTTTGGGCACATGCCAAACTGTTCCATCTGTTCAAATATTTTAAGGGCATCCTTACCGCATCTGTGCATGGCATATCCTGCGATCATTGTATTCCAGGATACCATGTCTCGTTGTTGCATTGTGTCAAACGCATCACGTGCCTCCTCTATACTCCCACATTTTGCATACATGTCTACTAGAGATCCCTCCACAACAACATCAGATTGAAACCCACTCTTAATCACATCTCCATGGATTTCAGCACCCTTCCTCACGGCTTCCAAATTGGCACAAGCACAAATGACACTGGCAAAGGTTTTCTGGTTTGGCTTCACCCCGACTTGCTGCATTTGCTGAAAAAAGCTTAGGGCCTCCATCGATTTCCCATTCTGCACATATCCCACAATAATAGCTGTCCAAGACACCACATCTAGTTCCACCATTTCCTCAAACAGCCACAGGGCCTCATCAACACACCCATTCTATGCATATCCTGAAATAATTATATTTCAACAAACTAAATCCCGTTCTGCAATTTGTCAAACACATTGTGTGCCTTCTCTAAACTTCCACATTTATCATACATATCCACAAGGACCCCATCCACAACGACACTAGACTGAAGCCCACTTTTAATGACATCCCCATGGATTTCCATATAGTATTTCAAAACGGTCACGACACCAAAGGATGGGAGCAAACTAGCAAAGCTCTTAGAGTTCAACCTCACTCCTGCCAGCTGCATTTCTTGAAAAAGTCTCAACCCCTCCCCGCATTCTCCATTCTAAACAAATCCCACAATCATCGCATTCCATGAGACCACATCTCATTTTGGCATTTTCTGAAACAACCACAACGCCTCACCCACATGCCCATTTTGGGCGTAGCCTGCAATCAAAGAGTTCTAGCTAACAACATCTCGTCGACGCGTTTTTTCAAACACATCGCATGCATTCTCTATCCTTCCGCATTTACAATACATATCTACAAGGGAACTATATACAGAAGCATTCGACTAAAACCCATTTATAATTACATTCCCATGAATATCCATGCCCCGCTGCATGGCACCCATGGCGGCACAGACGACAAGAACACTGGAAAAGATGGATTCGTCGGGTTGGACAGACTCCACCTGCTCCTACATTTGGTGAAATAGATTCAAAGCTTCCTTGGAATCTCCATTCCTGCAATAAGCTGAAATTATAGTATTCCATGAGATCACATTCCGTTCTGACATCTGATCGAAAACTATGTGAGCATCCTCCAAGCTCCCACATTTGGCATGCAGAAAGCACCAAATGCATATTCGGTGAGAATGGTTGGGAAAACTTTATTTACAACAAAATTTAATCATTCATTATGTTTTTTAGAAATTTTTTTTGGGCAAAGTTATCATTGTCGATCCTCATGAAAAAAAATTATGCAAGGGGAAAGTGGACACCAAAAAATTCAAAAAATAGAGAAAAAGACAAAGCTTAGATATGAAAAGAATGTAGGCATATTCCATGAGACACCACTTCAATTTTGTGTACGATGGATGCCACGATTATTTAGTGGAGTTCATTTCCATTTGGACATCAATTCATTATCTACCCACATTTGGCATACATGTTCATCAACACATTATGTAGGGAAATGCCTAGCATATGCATATGCATATTCATATTTAAGTGGGTATGGACTAATTTTCCCTCAAATAAGGCCTTCTTATTAATGCATCCCTACAAAAGACACACATATGCAAAATTGTCTGGAGTATCGTACAGAATGTGCAAAGCCTGTCTTAATCATCCCAGTTTTGCAAGGTTTGTTATGCTCTCGTGAGTGCCATGGATTTCGCCTTTGAAAAACTTGGTTGCTGCGGTTTTTATCTTTTCTACTCCAAGCATTGTAGTCATTTTCTTTAGATGATTGCACGTTGATATTTCCATTATCTGTAATTATAATGCTCTAATCTCAATCTTTGTTTCGACAGTTCCATGTTGTTGATACAGCTCTCGGTTTATAGTTATCTGCTGCTCGTTGCAATGTTTAATGACAATGAGGTTAAAATTAGGCTACTTGGTATGATTTGCCATTCCTTATAGTTTGCATTGGTGGAATTATATTTTGAAGGGAGCTATTTCCAGTCAACCAAACATCGTAGTGCCATCAATTTGCAATCTCACCCAATATTGCCACCATTCTACAGTCTCACAAATTTTGCAAAAACAAAATACCCATCCTACACAAAAAATAAATCAAATATAATTTGGTTAAAAACACCTAGGTCAAGGGACACATGAAATATATACCTATATATTATTAATATTAGAATACATATAAAGTTATCATATATAACATATTAAATAATAATAATAATAATCTAATTCAAGGTCACAGCCTAGCTAGATGCCAAATTGACATATGAGACCCCCATATTTGTAGAAGAGACCCCATCTATGTAGCAATTCCATTGCTTAATATACAAGTGTAAATACCCTACCCCCCTTTGGAGTCAAACTTGTGCTTCCCAATGAGGAAATACAAAATTTAAATTAAAAATCCATAAGACAATTTTTTCAAGTTGGATAAATCATAAAACATGAAGGAGAAAAAGGATATGAAAGATGACATCAATTTTGAAGACAACTTATTTTCAACAATTATGACATTAAAAAAGAAATTCAAACCATTACATTAAACCATAAGCCAACAAGCACCACTTGCATAGAGGAAGTGTCAAGGCCATGACAATTCTTAGAAAATGAATACAAATTTCATTAGACAACCTATGTCACCAACTGCGTCATCCATGTTGTGTACACCATTTTTCTTGCTCGGAGAATCCATTGGAAAATATTCATGGTGAACAATAGTCTGGACTATCAACAGTAACTAATGGCTTTGATGTAATTTATACTATAGCAAGTATAAGGTTTTTTGGCTTGAAAAAAAAGTAGCTTCAACTTTACATTTTTAGGCCTACCGTAAACATTACTTGAATGGATTTCGAGGGATTTTAGTAAATATCTATTAATGTTTCATTTTTTTATATTTAAATTTTTTATTTATTGAAATTCTATATAATTTTTAAATGTCTCGAATGCACGAACATACTTGTTACACATAATTCTAAAAGAGGTTGAAAGGCAGATTTGTGAGTACTTGTGTGCCTGATGTTTCAAGTACCGAACTCTGCAACATGTGTTCAAATACCAGCAATGCTTATTGCATGTTGATACTCACAATCCAAATCCTAGGATTTCAAAAAGGCTTCCTTATGTTCATAGAAGGAAGAAGAAGATATAAAAAAGGGAAGAAGAAGATATAAAAAAGCAGACGTAGGAAAAGTACCACATAACAAAATGGCAAGAGGGGAGTACAAAATTCATCTCCGTATGTGTCCGTAAAGGGGCTAAAGGATTTTTCAGAGAAAAGATGGAATGTTTAAGCCCCGAAACAAAAAAAAATAGTTTCTAAGTTTGTAAAAGATTTGTAAACTGTCAATTCCTCACAAGAATTGACACATTCTGCAGTGAATAGAGCATTTGTAGGATATGTGGAGATGTCACGTGGGATATCTTGGTACAATTTTGAAAGATAACAATCATAAATTTGTGTATTCTAGGAGGCACAATAGTGTAGATGCCAGGTCAAGTTGCAAGGAACTTTTGAAGGAGTGGACTCATAAAATCAGTGAAATCATATCCTAAGTCAGCTACAGGGAAAGTGTTTGACGAAATCCCAAACCCAAGGTTGCATAACAGTTAACAAAAATTATGTCAAACTAGCCAGGGACATTACACCTTTCTCCATTTTTTCCAGATTAGGAGTGCGACTCAACTCCTGTTCAATTGGCTCTCTTATAGATTCTCATGACTACTTTCTCTTGAATTTCATTTGCAACTGGTTGTCTTCTGGGTTGTCAGGTTTACTTGAATGCCCTCGGATTGCTCTTGGATATTCATATACATGGACATTCTGGTATTATTGACGATAGAATGACAGATCTCGTGGATATCATCTAGATCTAGTAAGTAATTATGATCATTATATACATATTGGAATTGGGTGGTCTGAAAGATGTATGGTAATTCTGATAAGTTAACTACTTTCCCTATCTGATTCTGAATAAATATGAGTTGAAACACTAGATAAGATTATGACATTAACAGACATTAATTTATGCAGATTTGACTTCATGATTTATATAGTAGATCAAACAATCAAATGGACTTGACATGTAAATATCAGAAAGATTTATATAGCCATACACTAGTCACTAAAAAAGTGGCTCTTTACAAAGATAGGAAAAAATTAGTTACAGATGAATGAAAGACATTTGGTTGAGTGAGAAGTTAAGAATGATTCAAGTGTTGCAGCCCCAAAACCCCAGTAAAGATTAACTAACATCATGAAGTAATAAAAGGCAGCAGAATGCATCTAGAATATAAGAAATATATGCATAAGAAAAAAACATTCTCCAAGATAAGAAAAGTTGTCTCAGACCTAAATTGTAGGTTGCAATGAATGATGATCAACACTGACTGGAACATAAAGTCAGTGATGAAATTAAGAAGATTATCAGGGAAGAAGTTCCAGTCCTTCTTGGACAATTTAAACACATGGCTAACAACCATTAATGCAACTTCAAAAGTGAATATGATCATAATGCACGTCCACAGCATAAATTTGTGAACACCCAACTGGCACAATGGTACTAGCACATAGTGAAAAACTTGAAATTTGGAGAGGTAATTGCTCTAAAAAATTTGTGCCTATGCATTATACTAAAACACATTTGATGATAGAAAATGTGTTCCAAAATTGGGCACTAAAGATAAAAAGGGATCTAAAGTAATCTCTCAAACATAATTTTTCCCACATGAGAAGCATTTAAAATAACTTGGTGTCAAAATAGACTGTTAAATATAGACAAATAGCTTTTTTCTGCTCATCATTTCCTCCTTGCTTAGAGGAAATTGTCTCGGATTTCTGCTAAAGATAGAGAAACTGCCCGACAATATGTAGTTATGTAGTTTTGGTTTTGTTATGGAGCAGAGCATCTTAGAGTGGAGGAAAAAAATCTGGAATGGAATGGGAGGAGAGGGACATAAACCCTGAAGTGGTCCATGCTTGGGGTAGGAATCCACCATAGGTAAAGAGAATACTTTCACATCTTTTTCTTGAGTTTTTTCCTCCTTTCATGAATTAATGTAGGTACTAACATGTGCTGAAATATGGATGCAAACCACATGCTCTAATTCTAGTAAAGATCCAAATGGGAATGGATATCCTAATTATGGAGTTGGATAGACGATATTGGCTTACACAGATGGTGGAAATACTACCCTTTTGGGAGGACTCTCAAATATTTTCCTCTTTTTTAGTAGCTATGAGGATGATCCAGACACATAGGAGCAAGATAAATCACCTCCAAAGGATGGGATAAGGATATAATAGGGAGGAGCTCCTACATGTCATGGGAAAAATGGGGGGAGGTGAGGAAAAAGTCAAGGGATCATAAAGTTAGGGCTGATGAAACCTTGGACATGGAAACTATTGTACACACCTTGGGCAAGAACTCCTTCCTTATGCCCGTGTTGGACACCTTCCATGAACCTTGTGTCTATCATAGAGCCAACATACTGAGCTAAAAGGTAAAGTTGTTGTACAACAGATGTTTAATTGGTTGGTAAAGTGAGAGGTGATATTATTCCTATATGACAAAGTTGTTGTACAATAAGGACATTCTTGATTGGTAAAATGAGGGTGATACATACAGAACTCCTTTCTAATTTGCAAAGTAACAGTCAAGATTCTTTTCAGCATATGGAGGCCTCTTCTTTGAAAGATGATCATGAGTTGCAAAAGACTGTTGAGTCTGCTAAAAATATGTTATGTGCTAATAAAATTTTTCATGTTAAAAAATATGAAGGGCTCTTACATGCTTTGAAGATTATATATTAGAAATATGAAAATGTTGTGTCAAAGCATACAAAAAAATAAGCTAAGTAGTTATGGAATGCTTATATAATTTCTTCACAATTATATCTCAGAGGAATCTTTATGTTGTGGATATAAATTTGAAAATCTTGGTCATTTATTTGAGAATCTGCTTTTTATTAAGCATACTGTTGTCTTAAAATGTCATGATGAGTTTTATGTTTGAGAGGATGTTTAGGAAGGGCTGATTACAAAATGAGTATCAACAAAAATCTATAAAAATCAACCACTTTATGATGTGTATTATGATGAACTTGAAGAGTTTTGATCTTTGTTTGACATTACATGCCCAGGACATACACCATATGAAGAGAACATGAAGGGTGAAGAACTGCAGGTTTCAAATTCTGATTATATCAAATATTGCAGCAAAGAGCTAGACCCCATATATGACACCTACGAAACAAAGTTAGAGAAAGGAATTTAATAAGGTTTTAAGTAGCAGATCCCAATTGAAGTTTCTATAGGTATTGAAGGTAGTTTACTGTCTTTTTTTCTTTCATTAGAATTACAACAAGAAGACACCAGTATTATCAAGGAAGTAAAGAAATCAGGATTTACAAACAAGCAATTCAGTCATCCGGACCAAGGAGAAGGGTTTATTACTGATCAAAAGGAAGTTCATGCTTTTGAAGACCTTGTAGAAGTTTTCCTGGAATCATCAGGTGTTGTAAGCTTTGCAATATCATATACTGTGAGTATGAATTAAATGTTTAGGTGAATTTGCAATTAGCTATACTTTTGTTACCTTTCATAACCAAAAGTGAAAGCAAGGATCGGTTATTCAGACTGTGGGATTTAATATTCCTAGAAAATTTGAAAGTGATAGTTTGGGGTAATCCAAGTAAAAACCCATCAATAGAGTTGAATTTGGTTAATCCAGGCAAAAACCTGTCAGCAGAGTTAGTTTAGGGTAACCCAGGTAAAAGCCTGTCAGCAGAGTTAGTTGGGGATAATCCTGGTGAAGACCTGTCAACAGAGTTAGATTGGGATAATCCAAGTAAAAACCTGACACAAATAATCCAAGTAAAAGTTAGATTGGAGAAACCTATTGACAGCCCATAAACAAGAAGACCTGAAATACCCCACCAATAATTTGACAAATAATGAAATCGTTACAGACTTTAATTGAAACCCTAATGGGTATCTGCAATTAAAATTTCATGTGAAACATTAAAAAACCCAACAAATATAAAGGTCAAATCACATAATCTAATTGCACTAAACATTTATACAAGTTCTTTTGATACAATCTAACTCTGCATATTCACCCTCCTGAAAAAGAACATTTCGAAAGCAAAATTTATGTCAAAAAAATTACCAGGACCAGGCAGGGAACTTGGTGACTAAATTGTCGCTGGCCTGGACAAATTCATCAACCAAGAGAACGCCCTTTTCTTTGAATGAAGAGGCTGTACGAGGCCTTGTTATCCTTTCCTCGGCTCCTTTGTAGGCTTCGTTGATCTTCTGTGACAGTGTCATATTTTCTTTTGTTCACTTCAATTCAATTCAAATGAAATCCCAATGGGAGATTTCAATAACTGGAGGTCAAGATTGCGACAAATTTTATAGAATGTTGGCTTCCTCTGTAGCGTGCCTTTCAGCTCCCCCAACAATTGGTAGATTCGTTGGCATCAAACGATTTATCTTGGTGACGCGGGATTTGTTAACATCAATGGAGCAACCTATTCAATGAACATGAAGCTCGACAGAATTTTGATTGACTTAAAAATTGGTCAATCTCGGCATTCTCTTACTGTAAAACTCCACCTAGCTCTTCCATTTCAATTTCAGAGGAAATAGATCCAGGTAACCTCAATAAAGGAGTAAATTTGCTGTGGTCTTCATAGGTTTTTGGGGTCTTTGATCACAATGGAACTAAAAACATTATGAGCACTGAGTTATAGAGGGAAAATGGAAACTAAAAAAATTATTGTTAATGAGTTATGTTTTGCTTCATTGATAATGAGAGGTACCAAGAAAGTGGTGGAATATGTCATCTAACCAGGCATTGGAAAGATCTTGATGTCCTCTATGCTTTGCTTAATACGAGATGCAGTTTTAAGGTTGTAGCTAGGTTTTTCACCCTAGCTTGTGCAAATGGGCACCTACTAAGGAGAAGGGACTCCTTAGTAGCAGTTCAGTAAAATGGTAAAACAAGACAGTAAATAAAATAGTAAACTACTCTAAGCATGTGCATAAAAAGAAATGACGAGATAATAAAAATTGGTTTTGTATTAATTTTACCTCCAATGTGAGGTTGGTGAAGCTCTTGCAGTAGTTCAGGAGGGCTGCTTCCAAGCTCCAGTGTTGTTCCTTCTCCTTCTCCAAAGTATTTTGGATATGGGCCAAAGGGGCACTCAAATGTGAAATTAGCTCAAAAGGGTGAGCTAGGGTTTCAGGAGTGATTTTGGCAGAGTGAGGATAGGGAAGATTGCGGATGAGAAATGGGGAGCCTCCATCACCTATTTATAGTTTTTTAGTGGTGGAGTGCTGACCCATGGTTTTGGGCACCATATGGTTTAGGTCAGCTGTGTAGGGTTTTTGCTTCATTTTTTCCCTCTTTTTCCTCTTTTTTGTATTTTTTATTCCCTTTTTAGAGGGTTTTTGCTATTTTTGGAGGAATTTACATTATTTTGGGGAAAAAAGGGGGGTTTTGGCCTTTTGGAGGCTTTTTTAATGGTTTTTTGGCCTTTTGGAGGCTTTTTAATGGTTTTTTGGGGTTCTGGAGGCAAATATGGTAGGAAATATGGACAAATGAGTCATGTAATGGGGTAGATGAGGTAGTGAGCACTTTTTGTGTGTTAATAGATTGCCCCCTGATGTGTGAGGGCAGGAGCTCATCGTATGGTTGATAGACATCATAAGTCTTTTATAGTTTTCCTGGGATGTGGAGAGGAGAAGAAACGAACTAGAGCCCGGAACAACGGTCCCGAACAAACTGCAAAATCTGAAAGTACATGACCTCAATAATGAATGAGGAATAATCTGAACATATGGACGAGACGAGCATTCCCATGCTCGTGTCGAGATAAATAATAACAATGGGGTCCAAAATATGGGGACCTGAAATATACATGGCCTCAAATATGGAATGAGGAAGAATCTCAATATATGGACAAGGTGGGCATACCCATGCTCGTATCAAGATATATATAAAAAATAATAATGAGGCCCAAAAATGGGGACCTAAAGGATACATGGAGAGCCACTGTGTACATCATAAGGGTCTAGAGGGGACACAGAATCTGGGACATACTGCTGGGCTGACCATGTCTGAGCTGAAGAACTGATACACTGGAATAATAGTGCTGCTGAGTGTGGTACCAGAGGAACTGATGAACTGCTGGAGCATAGTGACAGGGGGTCATACCCTCAATGGTACACTGAACTGGAACTGAACTGGGTACTTAAGGAAGCATAAAACTGGATGGATTCCTAATACAATCGCCAACACAACCCGGACATCCACAGGAACATATAACTGGGTGTTCCGAAGTGACTCACCAATGTGCTAGAGTCGGGGGAAATTCGGGGTCTTAGACCAATAACTGAAGGGATATATACCCTGCACGATTCTCAATGATGCGATCAAGGTGTTGAAGTCAAGCATGTGAGAAACAACCACTCGGAGAGGCACTGATGACTCCTCTCAAAATGGTTTGTAGGCACTCACCACAGATGGTGATGAGTCCAAGGAGCAAGGACCTCTGGGTCTATCCTCTAGAATAGAGGGGTTGTGTTCGATAGAGGGAGACCTGCAACTAGCAAGGCAATGATGTTTCCTTGATAGGAGCACGAGGTGGAGGACCGGAGTGGGAGAGTACTGATGGTAGGACTGACATACTGTGGGGGTGGGGGATAACTGGGCAAGCAGAGTGGGTGGACTCAAACTTCCTTTGTTCAGAGTATGATCGCGGGATGATTAGGCAACATACGAAACTGACTGGTGGGAAAGGGATCATAGCTGTAATGGATCAAGGATAGTGGCTGGGGTGAGTGATACTCAAGTCGGTGTAAGATGGCAGGAGACTGCAGAATACTCTGAACAAAGGCGACCTTATTGAGGGTGTTGCCGAGATGATCGATCATGGTGCTGAGAGGCACTGGGGGGACTTCTTCATGGGTTAATGAACGAGAAGAAGTGTGTTCAAAAGGTACTGTCGTGTGGATTTATACGAGTCCAGGACAGTTCATGCTCGTGATTGCTTTCAATTTTAAGGAGTCTGAAAGTGATAAGAAGACTTTGAAATAATGGAATGGTACCATCGTGTGGATTTGTACGAGCCCAGGACGGTGCATGCTAGTGGTTGCTTTCAATTTTAGAGAGTTTGAAAGCAATAAGAAGACTCCAAGGGGGGTGCTTTTTCATGTGTTAGTCTCCAAGGCCCGAAGAAGCATAAAAGGATGCAATGAAGAACTCTTCTAGCCGGGGTGACTAGAGTATTCCTTTTTCGTAAGTAGTCTACCAAGTCCGGAAAAGGGGTAAACTTATACTAGATAGACGCCCTTTCAGGTACTTTAACGAGCATGAAAGGAAGAAAGATTGCTCGACGATCTGTTCATTCTTTTAGGAGTCAGAAAAGAGCTTAACAGAAACTCCCTAAGTGCCTTTTTCATAAAGGACTTGTCCGGCCCGAAAAAGGGATAAAATTATACCGAACAAAAGGAATGGCCAAGCAAGGAGGAAGTGCTCAATCAAGGAATCATTGTTGAAAACCAAGAACGAGGGTGGGAGGGAACACTGGTGGGCCTCCTTGCGGGATGATGAATGGTGGCAAAACAATGCTATAACTGCAGTATGAATGGAGTGAAGGGCTCATGTAAAAAAGTGTAACAATCCGATGGCGGCCAATGTGGCGTGCAAATTGAGGCAGCAAGGTGTCGAGACACAATGTTGAAATTGTACCTGGTGAGAGCAAGAGATGATCTCAAGCATCATCACGAGCTCAGAAAAATGAATCCATCCATATAAAAAGTGTCAAAAACGGAGAACGACCGAGGTGGCATGCAAACCGAGGCGACGGGGGGCGTTTCGGAAAAACTACCTGAAAAATCTGGGGGTGAGAGCGAGAAATGATCTCAAGCATCATCACGAGCTCGAAAAAATGAATCCGACGGTGCAAATGGTGCAAAAAACAGAGGTCATAAGGACTTCGGAATGGTCAAAGGAAATAACGAGGTTAACAAATGGTTGCAAATAAAGGTGGGCCCACCAAGCCAAGGATGGAGTGGTGGGGAGGAATGATGACCCGCGGGGGCATAATACTAGGTGTATCGAATAAAATCATATATACAAGTGACATGGGACCTCAAAAATGGTTGAGATCACGCATGTGAAAAAGTGAGTAGGGTTAATGACCTGCCCCCATGCTATGTGCATAGGGTTTGTGATTGTGGATCACATATGTGTTGGTTGAAACGATGGGTTCATTGACGTGCTGAGATAGATGTGATGGGGTAGGGTCAAAATGATTGATCATGCCCCCTATCCCAGGGTCAAGGTAATCTATTATGCCCCCTAACTCAGAGGTGTCAATGTGGTGCTCGATGATAGCGGGGTCAAGACCAGGCATTTCGGTATAGGACCAGGCAAAGACATCGCGGAACTCTTGGAAAAGTTTTTTGTACTCTCCGATCTCATACTCAGTGCAGGAGGCTCCTAACGTAATGATTTTAGGAGCACCAGCTTGGGCAGAGATATCAATGTGGATTGTGGGTGAGATATTGGCCATGTTACCTTCCTCAAAGGCGTCGGGGGCAGGAATGGGATCTTTAAACTAGTCGACTTTGGTGGGGAGGAAATCTTTGGACTCAATCGAAAATTGGGTGGCTGTGGTGGAGGAGGAGTCCTTCGGGAGGAAATAGGAACGATGGTGCATATCCTCCCAGGGGTAATCGGGGGCAGTAAGAGCCTCTGGAATCTCCTCATCATTGTGGAAACTTTGGGTTGTCAAATCGATTGACGAGGGAGTAGTAGTAGAAGAGATCATATAGATGGTATTAATCTCTCCGGATGAGGGGGATACTGGGGGGTGGATCTCCTCAATGGTGGGGGGCGCCGTCTCAAGGTCCAAATTATTCATCTCGTAGAGAGCTGCTCTGTAATCTGGGAGATCAGGACAGTGATGTGAGTAATGGCCGTAAATACCACATATTGCACAAGGGTGATTGGTACGCAGTGATTTATCACGAGGTTTAGGGGTTGGGTCAAGTTGGACAACCGGGATGTTGGGGTCATCGTCAAGCATTTGCATGTGCTCTTGTAATGCGGGTAATTGTGGACATTGATGAGTAGTATGGCCTAATTCATCACACAACGAGCATTTTGGAGGAGCACGAAACACAGGGGGGGGTTTTAACTGTTTTGGGCGGGGGTACAACAGTGTATGGTTGTGGGCCTCTGCCCCTAGTGTGCTTGGTAAGAGGGGATGGATTAGTAGATGAGGAAGGAGTAGTGACACCGGGAGGTGGTTGACTAGTAGTGGTGATGGGTTGCATCGGTTGTAGGACGACATTTGGTGTTGGAGGGGTAACGGGAGGCGTGATGTACCATACAGGTAATCCTAAGGTTAAATCGGGGAGGCTGAGGGTAGCCATAACCGGGGCGCTTACTATTCCCGAAGGGGGGAATAGGAAGGGGATTGTATGGATGGGTGTAACACCAACATGACTAGGTACCAATGGTGGTTGCGGTAGTAAGGGCGGTTGATGGTTGGGTGTTGGTGTATTGTGGGAAAGAGTACATAAGTCAGATATTTCGGTCGCGGGTGACGGGGGTGGAATGAATTGGAATGTTGAGGTCATCGGCGTAATTGAATAGACTCCGGGTCCTACTGAGGAAACCAACGAGGTAGCGACACCACAAACAGGTTGTTCAACCATGGGGAGAACATTTTCAGGTGCAGCGGGGGCATTGGGATCGTAATAGGTGAGTTGATCAACCTTGACCATGCGTCCGTCATGGGGGAACATCATGGTATGAAAAACGGATGAGGCAACCGCCCGCATGGCATACATGTAACTACGGTCAAGTAAGAGGTTATAATCAAGTTGGGTGTTGATGACTTCTATGTCAATGAGCACGGTTTTACCAGCCAACTAGATGGGGACATTAGCTAAGAGACCTTGGGGTTGAGCCGAACGGCCGTTGTAGGCTCGCAACACAGTGGTGGACTACTGGAGAGTAGGGGATCCCAACTTCTTCCAAATGAATGTGGACATAACGCATGTAGAGGCACCTTCATCGATGATGCACCGATGGATGACAAGATTCCGAACGGATACAGAAACTTGGAAATCTAAAGTGGAAGGCAGGCATGGTTCGGATTGGTCCAAATCAAAGGCCATCATTCGTGAATCATTTGGGTCAATATCACCAATGGCTAAAAGAAAAGTCTTGCTCTGTGTAGGACAATTTTTTAAGACCTCTAACGCGGACATGGCTGCGGGGGACTGGGCTAAGTCATCGACAATGTTGTAATTAGACGCAGCATAAGCATTGGGGTTATTGTTGATGCGGCGAAGTGGGAAGGGAGGGGCTTTGGAGGTGCCATCTAGTGGAGTCGGAGGTATGTGTAACGACTGATCGGTGGGATGAGTGTTGGTGTTTTTGTCGATGGGAGGGGCTTCAGGGGTGGAGCCATATTGGTGCTGACGGGTTTGAAGGTTGACATCGGTGGATGACATCATTAGCAAGTGATGGGTACTTGAGTCGATCATGGGTTGATCAGGAGCGGCATAAGTGATTTGCTGTTGTGGAGGCGCGTTTCCTTGAGGGGGAGCCAACGGTTGAGAATTCACCACGCCTTGGGTGGGCAAAGGGTTTTGTAACACCAAGGGTTGATTCTAAGGTGGTGGGGGGTTTGGCGGCGCCTGAGGAGCCATGTGCCCTTGGCGGTGGGCATCATTAGTCCAGAGTTTCCGAGCCCACTCCAAATGTGGGCAAGTGTGTGTGTAATGGCCATATACCCCTCAAATAGAACACGGATGGTTTGTTCACAAATTAGGATTTTTGGCTTGTTTGGGCGGCCGATCAGGGTTCTGGTTGGCAGGTGCCGCATTATTGTTGTTGGGGGGATTGGGAGGTTGACCGCCTTGGTATGGAGGGGGGTTGCTCCCACGGTTACGGCCTTTGCCACAGTTTTGCTGGCCCTGTTGGCGCTGGTTATTTTGGTTTGGCTACGGATTTTGTTGCGCATATACTTTCCCTTGGGAAGCAGGTGGGTTCTGGGGTTGTGCAGGTGCGAGATCAGGTTGCGGGGGATAATAAGTGGGTGGAGGCGATGCAGGTGCTGAATCTTGTGGGGGTTGTTGATACGTCTATGTGACGGGTTGTGGGTTTGCCGCAAGGGCTTCCTGTGGCGAGTAATAAGCAGGTGGGGCTTGAGAGGATACAGGAGCTTGCGTAGCTTGCGGGTGGTAATATGGCTGAGGTGCGACCGAGGGGACGTAAGCTGGGGATGCATGACCAAAGCACTGAGGTGGACATGAGGGTCCATGGGAATGGTGATGATGTGCCATGGGAGCATACGAATTGGTTGCTCCAGAATGGGATGTAGCCCGCGAAAGGTCGGGGTCAGGGCTAGGACGTGCTATGGAAAAGGGCTGGTTATGCGAGGCAATGTGGCCAATGATGCCATTTGCGGCATGGGATGCCCCCGGTGCATCGTGTCGGGAGGAATCACCGCGGGGGGCGTCAGGTATGATGGAATATAGATAACTAGACTGGGCGTAAATAAGGTCAAATTGCTGGGCTTTGAGGATGGCCTCTTCTTCGGATTGGGGTCGCTCGGATTCCACATCCTTGGCAATGACAGGGAGGAGAGATTTTAGAAACCAATCTAAGAAGATACAGTCATCTAACTTGATTTTGCAGAGGCTTCGGCGTCGACGCCACTCATGAATGTGGTCAGTGATGTGGGTGGCCGTGTTCTGTCTGCAAGACAGTAGGATCTCAACTCCCGCATCATAGCGGATAGGTAACTGAAAGAACTGCAGGAAGGTCGAGGCGAGGGAAGTAAATGTGGCATGGGTCCCATGGGGCTACTCGATGTACCACTTAGCTGCAGAGCCAGTGAGGGTGCGCTGTAACAGACGGAGGCAGACAGAGTCGTCCACTATGGAGTTGGAGGAACACCATAGATGGAAAGACATAATATTGTTCTGGGAGTCTTCACCTCCCTTGCCCTCAAACTTAGGGATGTCGGAGGGGAGCTTGGTGGGCATGTGAGGCCACGCAGGGTCATGTCTGATGGGATCGTTAGTCAGTCTGGCCAGGTTAGGAAGGTTGAGACTAGCCATGAATGGCAAACTAGTAGAAGGATGTGACATACTAGTGGTTGTGACCATGTTGGGGCCAATGCCCCCGAGTGGAGGGGTTGGATTTGGGATGTTGCCCCCAGGTGGAGGAATGAATGTGGTATGGGACGGTCCTACACCGCCAAGGGTAGTGTGAGTCACTGGTGGAGTTGGGATTGGTATGCTAGCTAATGGAATGGGTACAATGATCAGAATGGTAGATGTGGGCCCCATCGAGGGCATACCCAAAGCGGGTGTGGTAGCTGGTGTGGTGGTGGATGCTCCACCAATGGTCCCTACAAAGAAAGGGTTGGAAGTCATGTCAACCATGGGGTTGGTTGGTGCAGTGTAAGTGGGGTTCTCGGACTCTGTCTCAGAATCAGAGGTGAAATAAGGGGCGTCAGTACCGGGGGACGGAGCTCTGCGTCTGCGACGAGTGGATTCAAGTGATGAAGCTCTATGTCTATGCCGGGTGATGTCAAGTGAACTGTGTTGCGGGGGCTCGCCCCAGAGGCACCGAGAATGTCTCACGAACTCAATGGTGACAGATGGTGTCAAGTATTTAGGGGTTGTGTTGAGTGAAAAACAGCTCAAAAACCCTAATGCAACCGAGTGTGCAGAAGGGGAGTGCAAAAAATATGGCACTCAGGCCAACAACCAACCACTCTAAGCATGTGCATAAAAAGAAATGACAAGATAATA
Organism: Larix kaempferi; assembly: GCA_027924585.1. Lineage (NCBI taxonomy): Eukaryota > Viridiplantae > Streptophyta > Pinopsida > Pinales > Pinaceae > Larix > Larix kaempferi. The sequence goes on along the minus strand of BSBM01000532.1, from coordinate 7,335,380 downwards.
AAAATTGGTTTTGTATTAATTTTACCTCCAATGTGAGGTTGGTGAAGCTCTTGCAGTAGTCCAGGAGGGCTGCTTCCAAGCTCTAGTGTTGTTCCTTCTCCTTTTCCAAAGTATTTTGGATATGGGCGAAAGGGGCACTCAAATGTGAAATTAGCTCAAAAGGGTGAGCTAGGGTTTCAGGAGTGATTTTGGCAGAGTGAGGATAGGGAAGATTGTGGATGAGAAATGGGGAGCCTCCATCACCTACTTATAGGTTTTTAGTGGTGGAGTGTTGATCCATGGTTTTGGGTACCATATGGTTTAGGTCAGCTGTATAGGGTTTTTGCTTCATTTTTTCCCTCTTTTTCCTCTTTTTTGTATTTTTTATTCCCTTTTTAGAGGGTTTTTGCTATTTTTGGAGGAATTTACATTATTTTGGGGAAAAAAGGGGGTTTTTGGCCTTTTAGAGGCCCTTTTAATGGTTTTTTGGCCTTTTGGAGGCTTTTTAATGGTTTTTTGGGGTTCTGGGGGCAAATATGGTAGGAAATATGGACAAATGAGTCATGTAATGGGGTAGATGAGGTAGTGAGCACTTTTTGGGTGTTAACAAAGGTCATGTGTTGGAGTTACCTATTTATTGTTCAAGTTAATGACCCTTTAGTCAAGGAATCAAGAGAATTAACATATCTAATTCTAAAGGTTGGGTGATTTCTGAAGAAAATGATAAAAGGAATGAGGATCGAAGAATAATATTTCCATCCCACAATCTAACTAGCTGCCCAACATAAGTTAATAAAGTAGGCAAGTGAAATAGTCCAGTTCTAAATGCCCAATCAAACCCATCCAATCAATGACTAAGTTTTAAAGAGATCATTTTATACCTATACTGTAATATAGTCCAAGATCCAAGGTTCCTTTACAAACTAGAATAAAAACAGATTAAAACTTCAGATCTGCGCGTTTTACTTAGAACCTTCATACAATATAAGCCAGATGAGGATTTCCGTCCTCAACGGCTTGTAAAACCCTGGGGTTTCCTAAGCAGATGCTTGAGTACTGCTGTTCACACAGCCGCACGTCAGTAAGAGAGATTTTGGCAGTTCATATGCCCAAAAATGAAACTTAGTATCCTTATATAACCTTATTATTCTTTTATTATTATTATTATATTGACCCTGCCTCCCTCCTTACCCCATAAGTAGTCGATCGTCTCGAAGGTAAACTCTATGTGGACTAGTTGCTTGTGGGCAGTATAAAAGTGTAAGTATCCCTTGGCAAGTGTAAGGTGAAGGGTAAAAACATCTTCCTTCCCAGAGCTATTGGAGATGGGCTATTTGAGAGGATTGGCTTTCCTAGGAACAACACACTATATCTATGCCCCATTAGACTAACCCTTAGTAATGGTAGACTGGGACATACAGTGCATGAAAATGGCCATATGAAAGGGTTATTCCAACACCGGCTTAAGCTTAAAAGTTACTTATTGGGTGGGGTGGACACAGGCATAACAGAATGTGTGCTACTCAATAGACAAATTCTTCAATATATCCATTAGGTTATCCCAGGAAATAGTGGACCGAGAGGGAGGATCTTACTGATGAGTGCCTAATGTTATCATGTGGATGGAGCGGTGGCTACCTACATCCAAGTATGGTGAAATAAATGTTCGGGGGTGAATAATATGTAGATTTATGGGTCTATTAAAAAATGAATGCATTAGGGGTTTCTCTCAATGCCTTGCTCAAGATCCTCGATGGCCAACAGGTGGGGTTGGTAAATACGGGCGGTTATGTCCAGGGCCCTGAGGGTAGCTGAATAACGCACATATAGTGTCTGGGATGCCGGTTTCACACGACCAATCTTGGTGATTTTCTTTTCCTTTCCCTTACAGTCAAGCGGCTCCGTACCTATTTTTAAGTGACTTTTGATTCACTTCCAGTCATTCTTTATATATGTAATTTTCATAAGTTTGTGCAATATCTTGCAAATAATAGAAAGAATAACGAATTTGCCATCAAAATGCATCAAATCCAACCAAAAATAAGCCTATTCAGTCGATGTCCATGACAATTTGGCAGTGATTAATTCATTTAAATCAAGCCCTAAACCTCCACAATGCACAGGCATAAAAATCGACACACAAAATGAAAAAAAAGGGATGAAACCATAAACCCACCACTAAAATAGCATTGGTGTAGCTTCCCATGAATTCTGCAAGCTTTTTTTTAATGACCTCTAGCAAACACGCAACGCCATCACTCTAAATGTCTCGAGAAGGTCCTACCATTTAGCGGATAGGAAGAGGCCTCCATACCCTGTTCCCCTATACTTTTCCCAAAATATGGATAGTAAGGAAATTCCATTCTCTTAATAATAATTTTTATTTTTAAAAGTTTTAGATTATAATTACATTTTATAATAAGGAAATTTGTTTTTTAAATAGTAAAAAATTAAATAGAAAATTTATTCTTAAAAACATTTGGAAATAAAATGTAAAAAGGAAAATATTATATAAGGGAAAAGGGATTATTAAAACATATAGAGTTTAAAGGGAAAGGGGAAATCTTTATTTATTTTTTAAATTGGAGGACATTGGCTATTTTGCACAAATACATGCTAGGGGATATTATCGATATTTCGAGACATAGACAAAGTGAGAAAACTGACGATAGACCTTATTGGAAATGTTATCGATGGATGCAAAAAGTGGTGGATTTTAACTGAGAAGACACAATTTACTCCAACTTGTCGAAACTTTGATCGACTGCCGAAAGGGTCAAACGGTGACGGTTTTGGCCAAAAAAAATTTGAGCGTGATCAACGTGATGAGATGAACACAATGGTACCGAGTAACTGACATGACAATGACTAGATGAAAATACGACAAATCCCCATAACTTGACTCTACCATGACATGGACATGACAAACACATCGAACTGGATGTGATGCTATAGGCAGAATGATCTTGCAACAAACTTTAATTGGTCATCCTATTCATTATGTTCCGACACTTCGGGACAAATCGATGTTAAGCATCAACATCTTTTAAAGGGGTCTTTGAATCCATATATAGTGTTAAAATTTTCTAAAGTGTACAAATTCATTGTCAAAATTGTAATTTATCATTGCCAAGCTGACACAACTAAAAATGACTAACATAAATGACTGATTCATATTCTTAGTCGGTGTTAGCTAGTCATATTTGTATTCATGTGACTAAATTAGTCGTTTATTTTAGTCACCTTTTATCTAGTCGTATATTTTATCCTATGACTAAATTAGTCGTTTTTTGTTGGATTACTTAAAATTGTTGAATTTTGGTCGTCTATCCCTTGAAAAAACTATGGTGACTTAATTTTTTAGTCGCCTAGTCACTTATCTCTCATTTTGTACTAGTGGGTTAGTATTAGGGTTTTTGAATGCCCCTGACTCTTGATTAGGGTTAGGTTTTTGTACCTTATAGAATTTTCTTGAAAGTACACACGTGACTAGCTCTGCATGTGTGAGAAATGAGAGTTGATGTGGAATCCACTCCGTACCATGGTGGTAAACTAGAGAGTCAACTTGCGGGAGGCATAAATTTTTCATATGGATTATGTTTGAGGCATTTTTTGGACTTTTGGAAATATCATGGAGTGTAGAATCACGTGAAGAGCCATGGAAAAACGATGGAGTTTTTGATCCCAAAAAGCATCATTTAGACCCTCAAATAGGCCCTATAAGGTTTTGGACCCCAAATCTGCAAAGTGAGACCTGCCCCTAGAATGATCCCTATAAGCATATTCATCCAATCTTTTGACCCTGAAAGCACCAAAATAGATGAAAAATTATATATTGATCCATTTGAAATCAAACCTCCCCATTTTGAGAGGCTTTTGGTCCCCAAAATATTTTATTAAATGAGGTGAGAAATTTTTTCCTCTACCTTCTCCTTAGAGTACCATTTAACATTTATTGGAAGTTGTGCTTTCAACCCCACCGGCTAGAGTTCATACTATAGTCACTTGATTATTTCATAATTCTTCTAGATAATTATGTCTTCTAATAACCCTACCTGAGACTCTAGTTCTAAGTCCTCTATAGAAGGTAAGACCTACTTAAGTTCCTAGTCCAGCATGGAAGGTTCATAGAGTTTCATATTTTGCACATTCACTATTGAGTAAATGCACATATATGGGGGTAGAGTGAGTCTATAGGAATGATCTCCTACCTTCTCCAACACTTCAAAAGGACCACATCATAATTCCTTGATCTTCTTAACATGACCTTGCATTCTTTCCTTATTTAAGTACAACCATACTCTATCTCCCACCTTGAAAGTTTTCTCAACCCTATGTACTCATGTCTTGCCTTGTACTTTTCCTATGAATTCTTTAATGTCTCATGTACTTGTAGATGGATTTGCCTAATCTTATCAATGATTTTTTTAGCTCTTAATGCTTCATCAGTGGTGTCTTCCCTGACTCCCCCTTACTGTTCATAAACAACATCTATATGTGAATGGTGGAAGATGCCCAAAACAAGTTCCAAGAGGGGACTTTCCAATGGAAGTGTTGATTCCTCTATTATAAGAGTGCTGGATATAGATTAGATTTTCATCCCAAGTTTTTGGATGCTTCTGATTGTAACGCCTCAAACGTTGCACCAAAGTCATGTTGACTAATTTTGTCTACCCATATGTCTATGGATGGAATGTTGTAGATCTCTTCAACTTTGTGTTTGTTTTGGAAAAAATTGCACAAGGGTGCATCCCTCCACTTGGTAAGGGGATAACCCTTGTAGGTTGGAGCAAGGCCTCAGTCCTTGGAGCCCCTTGGGGGTGGTTGTGTCCTCCAAATGATCTTGCAAGAGGTTGTTAGTGGAATTCAAATAAAAGAAACAAACTTAAATAAAATATAACAAAGGAAATGGGGGGAAGAATGCAAACTCAAATAACCAAATGTATGCAAAACCACTTTGTATTGCCTAATGGTAAATATGTACAACACCTAGGAGGTGTGGACTTCAAGGGAAGCCAAAAATATCCCTTATGGAGGTCCTTCTTGTACAAAAGATATGCAAAGTGGGTGAGATAACAATGGAGAGAAAATCTTGCCCCTTGGAGGAAGGTGGCAAGGGAGCTTTGGAATACTTACAAAGGCAGGAAGAGGTGAGCTATGAGGAAGATCTAATACAAATACAATAGCATAATTTTTCTCCTTTTTCTCTCTACAAGATGCATGTCAATGGAATCCTTTTAGAGGTCAATAGGTGGTCGTAAAAAACTAGATCCAAATGTGAACCCATGCACTCCATGAACTAGTTCCAAGGTACACCAGGGGGATATTAATTAATGCCACCAAGTGTATGAAGAGCCAAATTTGGATTGTTGGAGGTGAAGGGGATTCCAAGATTCTTAATTACACCATGGGAGGTAGGCGGTCCCACCATTTTAAAATTCACACAATTATAGAAGAAAAATCCGCGTGTGTATTGCGCAAGGACTGAATTGATAACATGCGCTATAGTGCAGGTTAATAATGGTTCAACTGCATGACCTCGTCTTTTAACTATTCTTGGGATTTTTTGGACTCATGTTTCCTTTTGGATTTGTTGAGGATGCCTTTGGTGAGCTGAATTCTTTATGTTGATGGCGCCTTACTGCAAGAATCATCAAAATGTTGCATATGTGCGAGATTTAGGCGTTAACAGATGCCCCTTGATGTATGAGGTTCTGAAGGTACTGTAGAGTCGATAATGCATCATCATTTATTGTGTTTCTCTCCTGTTCTGGAGTACAAAGCATATGTGTATGAGAGGGTCTTCCCATGGGGGAATATTTTTGGTGATGACCAATGAAGCTATAATAATAATAAAGAATGGTGTTTTATACAAACACAACAGATATACCCATGCTTGTGAAAAGTTGTCAACGTGATTACAATAAGAGAAGACCAAGGGGTCAAATTGAAGATAATTATGGGACATTGATGAAGGAAAATTTGATCCATGTGAGAGTAAGTGAACCGTGGACTGCTGCTGAGTCTCGAAGAAGTAGAAATACTGACGATCATGATAGGCCCACTCGGGTGGGGGACCAAAATGGTGGTAAAGTTGCCGGAGGGAAAACTTCACTGTTCCAGATGGATTGCTACCATGGTTTGCAAATGTGAACACTACCACCTTCAAAAGTACGTTTCCCCCTTATGCGATAGACGTGTTTACATCGAGCATAGGGAAAACCACTAAGTTAGGGAGCACTAATGACTCTCCTTACTAAGTCCGAGGTGATCCCTTCTAGTGATTGAAAGGGACCCCAATGTACAAATACAACTATTGCAACTTTTGGAATATAGTGATTTGATGTCGATGAGAGCTGAAGTACATGATAAGATGAGGGCCTTATCCTATGAACCCAAAACATATTGTAACCAACTGTTGGACATACATACTTGAAACGATATTGACTAGTAAGCGTGAGGCTCATAAATTCCTTTGATCGATGTAAACATGGGGAGTGTTTACGGAAGCATTGCTTTCAGAGAGGTACATAGTGAAACATATGGAGATGAACTGCAAGTGAAGGGGCTTTGATGGAGACACAATACTGATAGTAAGGGTGAATGAAAAAATGGAAAATGCTGAGGATATGGAGACTCACATACATCGATCAAAGGTGACCATGGGTTGCTTCCAAAAAGAATCAGGATTTCCCACGGTTTTATGTGGATTGGGGCACTTATTTGTGCATAAAGAATAATGGGTGGGGTCCCCATGGTTTTGGGTGTGTTGGGAGCCCAATTTGATGATGGAAATATTCCTCAGAATTTTGAGTGGGTTAAGGGATGCTTTCCAAGATGAGGTGGGTTTGTTTTTCAAATGTGAATATGGGTACCCCATGAATACATGACGTGCATATTATTTATGTGGGAAGACCTGAACATAATTGGTTACTTTTGAGGGTGGGAGACCCATTGGTGTCTTCACAAGGGTGATGATATGAGGAATATTGCTGAGGGTAGAGTGATCATGGAGGTATGAGTGGTTAGTGGTGAACCTTGATCGTAACATATGCCGAGGAATCAGATGGCATCAAATATGAGAAGTTGGGGAGTAAATGCACAACTATAAAATGATGAAATAGGAGTGATCTTTTCAAGTTGTATCAGATTCCTCGAACTTGTGGGGGTTGGACATAATGGGTTTAAATTTATGACAAGCTTGGAAATTGTGTGCACACCCATGGGGGAACATGCTATTCATAGTGATGACGTTGATGGAACATCAAGACTGGGAATGAGGGACCTATGGTTATCAACGAAAATACTGGTAAATGCATTGTAAACGAAGGGTAACAATGTCTATATGCCAGTTTTGTGATGGTACTTGTGATAAAATCTCGGTACGATTTATGGGGAATGGAGTCTTGTTCTTATAATGGAAAAACAAGAGTCTCCTACATGTCTCAGTTGTGATCCTGCACATACGGTGCACATACCCAAGTGTATTCAAGAACGTGACCAAGGTATTAACAATGAAAAAATATAAAACCAAAACATGCCGCACCTATGGGGTGCCCATGGATGTCATGTCCCCAAATTTTGCATTGGGTCACAATGGCTTAAGCCACTTGGCCATGTTCATGATAGTTTGTCAAATTTGTGTTAAGGGTCAAATAATTGCCAAGCATGATGTCCAAGTTAGTAATAATGTAAAATTAGATCCAAATGGACAAGGCGGGTCACATGAAGAGAAACTTCCCAATTCCAAGTTTGTAATGTCCCTATTCAAATAAACTATCATGGAGGAAAAATTGCACTAACTTACTAGTTCCCTAGGTTGGGGGTGGAAGCATCAAAATTTGGAATAAGGGAGCTACAAGACCCAAAATGACCTTAAACTTACAAATTCACATTAAATGGGTCACATAAATAATAATAAAAAATAAAATGAGGTGGCATTGGATCACGAGGGAACATAAGAGGTTGTGGGACCCACATGTGGCAAGATTCCCCACTACACTTGGCATCATCCTCACACAAATTTGAGTTCAAGGTGGAGGGTAATGTACTTGGGGTAGATGAAGGGGAAATATTCATGTCAAATATCAAGGATATTCTAATTGGAGTGGAAGAGTAACTCCCAAGGAAGAGGAAGAGGCATTGTGACACTTGTAGCTAGATTCCATGGCATCTATGACAACAATGATGAAGGAATCTATGAAAAATATGAAAAATTCAGACCTGATTGCAGACCTATGACACATTTGACATATCAGGGCTAAAAATAGCCACCAAGAGGGTGCATATAGGGAGTTATGGTTAGCCAAGATTTCCAATTCGAATGGGGGAAATAGGAATGCAAGAATGAAGTGTTCAAGTGTCTCATGAGAGAATATATCACTAATTCGAGTTGAGTGAAGTCTCTTGGATGGAATTCGACCTCATGTGTCCACATGAGGTTAATAAAAGAGGAGGATGACAAAGGAGATAAACTTTTGGATCATTTTTGTTTTTCACTCTTGGAGAGCTTAGCTTGTCCTTGCACGGTGGATGTTCATCCTCCTTGCCATTGAACCAATTTAGAAGGTCAAATATTCTTGTCCAAGTTGTTTGGAGGAGAGTCCATTCATACCTATTATCAGAGTTTAATGAGGCTTTTTTTATGCAGGTTTGAGTCCCCTTTCATTTCTATATCATCTACCATTTCTTTCTTTACTATCTCTTCTCAATCTTCTCTCAATGTCCATATTCTACTATTGATGGTGCACTCATAGTTGTGTAGTCTTTGTGGAGGATGATTTTTTGACTCCATGCTCATGTTATATGATGTATATCTCTGTAATAATTTTCACTTTGGATCCATATCTCGAAATACCATACCTTTCATGTAATATTTCCAAACAAACTCTTGATTTGAGCTAGTTTCCCCTCTATCTTCACAAGGCGTTTTGGAGTGATTTTGTATATGTTTTATACCAGAAGTTTTCTGAGTTTTTGCTGATGTTTCAAGATTCATATGATGTAATTTTTATGACCAAAATTTTATGTGCAGACCCATTAAGTTTTTATTAAATATTGTACAACAAATCTCATGTCCATTGTTAACAATTTTCTCACAATTTCAATGTCTTACAACATGCTGTTTTATGGGAGTTATAATAGACCCTAAGATATGAGTTAATGATGCATTTTGGTTTCCCTTGAGGTCATATATCACATAAAATTATATATTCATAAAATAGGTAAGTTTTTACAGTGTTTGGGAATCCCAAACTTTCATAGACTAGTGGGGTTTTTAACCATTGAATTCACCTTGTATTTTCCCCTTCTTTCCTCCTTGAGAAATGCAAGTCCTGAAAGTTTCTAATGAATGTATTAGTGTCTAAGATATTAATTAGGATGTATTAATACCTATAAATCCCCTCCATACAGAATTCGAAAGCATTTGGAAGCATTTGGGTTTCACTAGTCCAAGGTTCGAAAATTGGCCAAAATGGAGTAAATTTCATATTAGGGATATTACAGTGGTATCAGAGCATGGTCCTTGCACCTGTGAATTGGTAATCCATGGAAGAAGGAAATTGTAGCCATATATTATTCATATTCAGAGTATGAGGAGGATTATTCTTTCTATTCCTCAAAGGAATATGATTTTGAGATGTATGATGGCAGCTATGTGGATGAGGAACCCTCTTGTAGTACCTCTACCCAGTTCACATTTAGAGATGATGATGGTTAATATTGTGATAACTTGTAAAATGAATATGTAGACTAGAATATCACACCACTAAGGAAATATCCTTTGAAGGAAGTAGCCTGGTGGAGGGAAACTTGCAAAACCCTGCCCCAACAATATCAAGTCTATAATGTTATTATGGAGTCATCCGTAATAGTTCCTTTCGAATTTTTTGTGGATGATTTGTTTGGATATAGGAACAAGAATGAACATGTGGAGTTAGTGAATATATGTCTATTCCTTTATTTCAAAACAACTTGGAGATAAAATCATATATGTTTGAGTGAAAAGGAGGAGCGAAATGAGGATACCCATGAGCCACCTAGTTCTGTAGGTGGTGAATCAGAAGAATCATTACATGAAGAAGATCGAAAGTAAATCCCAAGTGACTCTAAAAAATATGAAGAAACATCATATTAGAATGAAGAATATTCCATTGAAACTACTGAATATCATTCCGAGACACATTCTACTTTGGACACTGATCAAAGAGCATTTACTGATGGATGCTTGAACTGTGAAGGAGTACCTACTGATGGGTGCTCACACCTCTATGTTGGTGACAGAGAGATCACTTTTGAAGGTGTTGATGAAATCCAAAGTTCCATTGAATCATGGATATGAATACCTTGTAGCAGTTGAAGGAGAACCAAGGTAAACTTCCCCATCACCACTTGAGCTTCATGAAGTTGGTCCAAGCAAGAAGGAAGAAGAAGATGAGGTTCATTTGCAAGAACCTCATTTTCTTGCAGGGTCCTTGAATATGGATGAAACTAAGATTCAAGAGGCCTTGAAGACTCTCCATGAAACTCAATAATTGGTGTCAAATTATTGTTGGAGAGCTACTTCATTGGAGGAGCAACCCTCCATTCAAGACATGGAGAAGATTCAAAGAGCAATGTGCAACATCAAAGGTAATTTCATGTCTTTGATTTTCGATAGAAATTTTTTGGATGACCTTAATGAATGGTTGCATGAGGCATACTTGAAGAATAATGATGATATTCATAAGCTCAAAATTTAAAATGACCAACTTCTTGAGAGGTTGCAAGATACTTGTCCTTCCTCATATGTTTCAAATTGTCATATGGTAGATTGCTTGCAAGATTCTCATGACATGATGTATCATGAGAAACATGGAAATTTTCTTGTGCTTGATGTGTTTGAATATTATCTTGATGAGAACCAATCACTTGTTGTGGTAGAAGAGGAACTTAAGTTGTCTCTTGATGATGGTTATGCACTTTTTAAAGAAGTGCATGATTCCTCTACCTTGGAACCAACCTATGAGAAACGTTTCACAATTTTGAGGGAGGTGCATGATACTAACCCTATGGAGCCTTCACATGATGAAACTTATACACTTTCTGATCATTTGGGTGAGTTGGTTCATTCTCCTACATCCTACACTTCCACATTTTGCAACATTCATGCTAATGAAGTATGGGTGAAAGGTTTCTTTCTGATGGTGCCACATGAGGAGTATGAAACTCTTATCTCTCCTTTTGGTGATGACATGACTAGAGAACCTTCTTATTTACATTTGCAGCAGCATCCTTTGTTACCTTATGATGATACACATCTACATGGATGCACCTATGATGTTTTCTTAAGTCACTTGAAGACTCATGATTTTCCTTGCTCCTTGCTTAGTTCATTTGATGTTGGAGGAACTTCATCCAATATTTGGGTGAAGAGATATATGATTGGAGCACAATCTAATTGGTAGAAACATCCTTTATTATTTCTTGATGATACACATACCCATGTATGATCATATGGTAGTCCTTTGATCCTCTTGAAGAATCATTGTTTTCTTTGCTCCTTACTTGGTTCATATTTTGGTGGAGATTCTTCATTCACATCTTGGATGAAAGAACACATGGCTGATTATTTTGATGAATATTATATTATTTTGGAGTAGCATTATAGGACATGGGATCCTCACCTATGTCATTGGAGCAGATTTAATATAAAACTTGATGCTTGTGTGTATGGGGCACATGATTATCTACTTGCTTGGATGGAAAAGCACTTTCATGATTGTTTGATGATGTAACTTCTTGATGTACATTTGTATGCTGTTTTTATGTACTTTGATGATCTATATTTTGTACTCATGATGTTTGGAAGGATACAATACAAGCAATGGGATCCTGGTGTTGCTTGGTTTGAGCTCAATTGGAGTAGCAGTTCGATTGTTGGTTTGAGAGAGAAAACCAACCTTTAGTTGTTTGAGTTCATCTTTGCAGAGCAGTGTTCCAGTTTTCTATGTGGGAGACCTTTTGAGAGATGGATTTAGTTTTCACATGCTTCATTTTCATGTCATTTCATAGTAGACATTTCACACCATGCATGTATCATGATCATTTGGGACCCTGGGATCATTTTTGGTCTCATTGGTTTCAATTTTTTGGGGCAGCAAGTAGTATGGGAGATTGAGTCACCACTTCAGAAGGTGATTGTAATCAGAGTAGTGCAACAACAATCATGGTGGTTACTCTATGAAATTTTCTTGGAATATTGAAAAATCAAAGTTTGGAAACTCAGTGGCAACTTCAAAGAATTATACAATGAGCAAAAGGGTTGAAAGTTCATAAAAGGTTTCCAAAATATGACTGAGGTAAAAATTAATTGTGCAAATTTTGTTTTGATGGATTTGGTTAATATTTTGGTGTTTAGTGGTGATGTCACATGAGATACCAATATAAAAAAAATCCACATATCTTTAATTTTGGAAACACACAATTGTAGTACATGAGTGCCACTTCTCAAGGTTTTAGAAGGAACACAGATTCTTCAACATCCATGTTTGAAATTGCTTGAGGAAACACAATATTGGGAGGGGAGGATTTTTCATGTCCCCAAATTTTGCATTGGGTCACAATGGCCCAAGCCACTTGGCCATGTTCACGATGATTGTCAAATTGGTGCTAAGGGTCAAATAATTTCCAAGCATGATGTCCAAGTTAGTAATAATGTAAAATTAGATCCAAATGGATAAGATGGGTCACATGAAGAGAAAATTACCAATTCAAAGTTTGTAATGTCCCCATTCAAATAAACCATCATGGAGGAAAAATTGCACTAACTTACTAGTTCCCTAGGTTGGGGGTGGAAGCATCAAAATTTGGAATAAGGGAGCTTACAAGACCCAAAATGAACTTATACTTACAAATTAAAATTAAATGGGTCAAATAAATAATAATAATAAAGAAAATGAGGTGGCATTGGATCATGAGGGAACATAAGAGGTTGTCGGACTCACATGTGGCAAGATTCCCCACTACACTTGGCATCATCCTCTCACAAATTCAAGTTCAAGGTGGAGGGTAAAGCACTTGGGGTATATTAAGGGGAAATATTTGTGTCAAATATCAAGGATATTCTAATTCGAGTGGAAGAGTAACTCCCAAGGAAGAGAAAGAGGCATTGTGACACTTGTAGATAGATTCCATGTCATCTATGACAACAATGATGAAGGAATCTATGACAAATATGAAAAATTCAAACATGATTGCAGACCTATGACACATATGAAATATCAGGGCTAAAAATATCCACCAATATGGTGCATAGAGGGAGTTATGGTCAGCCAATATTCCCAATTCAAATTGGGGGAAAGATGAATGCAAGGAAGAAGTGGACAAGTGTCTCATCAGAGAATCTATCACTAATTTGAGTTGAATGAAGTATCTTGGAGGGGATTCGACCTAATGAGTCCACATGAGGTTAATAAAATAGGAGTATGAGAGAGAATATCATCTTTTGGATCATTTTTGTTTTGCACTCTTGGAGAGCTTAGCTTGTCCTTGCATGGTGGATGTTCATCCTTCCTACCATTGAAACAATTTCGAAGGTGAAAGATTCCTGTCAAATTTTGTCGGATGAGAGGCCATTCAGACTTATTATAAGAGATTCATGAAGGTTTTTTGATGCAATTTCGATTCCCCTTTCAGTTCTATCTCATCTACCATTTATTTCTTCATTATCTCTTCTCAATCTTCTCTCAATGTCCATATTCTACTATTGATGGCGCACTCATAGTTTTGTAGTCTTTGTGGAGGATTATTTTTTGACTCCATGGTCATGTTATATGATGTATATATATGTAATAAGCTGAAATTTTGATCCATATCTGGAAATATCATACCTTTCATGTAATATTTCCAAACAAACTCTTGATTTGAGCTAGTTTCCCCTCTATCTTCACAAAGCGTTTTGGAGTGATTTTGCATCTGTTTTAGAACATAATTTTTCTGAGTTTTTGATGATGTTTCAAGATTAATATGATGTAATTTTTATTACCAAAATTTTATATTCATACCCATTATTTTTTTTATTAAATATTGTACAACAAATCTCATTTCCATTGTTAACAATTTTCTCACAATTTCAATGTCTCACAACATGCTATTTTATGGGAGTTATAGCAGACCCTAAAATATGAGTTAATGCTGAATTTTGGTTGCCCTTTAGGTATTCTATCATATCCAAGTATATATTCATAAAATAGGGAAGTTTGTACAGTGTTTTGGAAGCCCAAAATTTCATAGACTAGTGGGGGTTTTAAGCATTGAATTCACCTAGTATTTTCCCCTTCTTTCCTCCTTGAGAAATGCAAGCCTTGAATGTTTCTAATGAATGTATTAGTGTCTAAGAGATGAATTAGTATGTATTAATACCTCTCAATCCCATACATACATAATTTTAAATCATTTGGGATCATTTGGGTTTCACTAGTCCAAGGTTCGAAAATTGGCCAAATTGGAGTAAATTTTCATATTAGGGATATTATAGTGGTATTAGAGCTGTTAAATTTTGAGCATTAATTCACAATACTCTAGGATATTCACTGAGAGAATAACATGTACAGTATATCAATGCATATCAATCATAACAAGCATGTCAATCATCACAAGAATCAAAAGCATGAGAGACAAGAGACACAGAGTTTCCATGGGGAAAACCCTAAGGTGAAAAACCCCACAACTTCCTCAGAGATAGAGAGAGCAATGGCTCAACCAAAGTACAACCAAAATACACTTGAGATAGTCTCCTAGTAGCAGATGATCCTCCTCCTCACTAGTGCGCCACTTTCTGAGTGAGAGAAGTGTGACTTTCCGAATGAATAAAATAGAGATCTCCCAATCTCTATTTATACTAGCCTGTTTGCCCAGTTACACTATGGGGCCGACTTGTCTATCTAGATACATCCACAATATAATATATATTTCAGGGCCGACCCCACACATGGTGGTCTAATAACCCATCGGCAAGTACACACACTTGCGACACTTGTCAATCCACATGACAACACTTCCTTATAGAGGAATAACACATCTCTTATAAGGGTAAAATAAATATATATGAAATACATAGATGAAATACATTCTAAAGTTACATATACATCAACACTCCCTCTTAACTAGGAAGGTATTTCTCGACACAGTTTTGCTAGACAAGTCTTCTTCTCGGGATCATCGTCATTGATGCATCATCATCATCATCGTCACTGCTACTGCTATCTCAACCAATCTCTGACTCTACTCGTCATAGGAAGTTCTACAGAGCCAGTACTTTTTCATACTGGATGTAGGCCCACCACCTGCAGGTCTTCATCATCACTGGCCATACTGTGGAATCCTCAGGACTTATTATGTGCATCACAAAACTTGGCTGCAGCATCCCAGGCTATTACGAGCACACAGCTCTACCTGTCGGATCTCCCAGGAGCACATTACATGTGACCCATCAAAAAACCTGGATGAAGCATCCCAGGCTGTTACGAGCACACAGCTCTACCTATCGGATCTCCCAGGAGCACATTACATGTGATCTCACCACAAAACCTGGCTGAAGCATCCCAGGCTATTACGAGCACACAACTCTACCTGTCAGATCTCCCAGGAGCACATTACATGTGATCTCATAGCAAAACCTGGATGAAGCATCTGAGGCCTTTTTCATCCTGTCCAGATCTCCCAGGAGCAAATTACATGCCATAGGAAAAAACCTCGCAAGAGCATCTCAGGATGTTACGGGTACACAACTCTGACCTGAAGATCTCCCGGGGCACAAATTACATGTCCTCTCAGAGCAATGTCTCGAAAGAGCATCCCAGGCTATTATGGGTACGCAACTCCGACCTATAGGATCTCCCAGACATGCTCATCTGCACAACCTAATCCACGGCCATAAAGTATCATCTGATACTCACCATACATCATCCTGATGTGCACATGATCATCCTGATCATCATCACTGCAACATCCTACTACATGTCATCTGGAGAAGCTCATCATCCACGATCACCCTGATCATACAATGCATCCATCTGATGCACACCAAGTATCTACCTGATACATATCATCATACATAGTGTATCCACCTGATACATAGATACATGATCCACACAATGTATCCATCAACATACATGATCTACCTGATCATACCTGATACATATCAATATACATGATCTACCTGATCATATAATGTATCCACCTGATACATATGCAGATACATGGTCTAAGCATCCAACATGATGCATATACAAAATACATACAAATGATCCAACCGATCATATCCAACATCCAACATGATGTGTACATACATATAAATGATCCAACTGATCATATCCAACATCCAACATGATGCGTACATACATATAAATGATCCAACTGATCATATCCAACATCCAACATGATGCGTACATACATATACATATAAATGATCCAACTGATCATACAAAGCAGAAACTAGAACATCATCCTGATGCTCATCATCCAGCGCTTACATCCACAGCCATGTGAAGGATCCTCCTTCCAACATTCTTGGAATGGCTTTAGAAAATGTGTCCATCACTTCTTCCTCGAAGTGCCCTTGATATGAAGAACACCAAGCCTCTCCCTGAAGTACTCGAACTTCACCCTGGCTAGTGGCTTTGTTAGCACATCTGCAATCTGCTCGTCCGTCGCAACATACAGGAGCCTCACAGCTCCTCTCTGCACCATATCCCTGATATAGTGATATTTGATCTCTATGTGTTTCGACCTGTCATGAAACACAGGGTTCTCAGATAGCTTCACACAACTCTGGTTATTGCAGAAGATACCAGTAGCATCCAATGGGAGATCAAATAACTCAGACATTAGCTTCCGTAGCCATATTGCCTCACAACTAGCTGAACAGGCTGCAACATACTTTTCCTCAGCTGTACTTAGTGCCACACAGGACTGATTCCTGCTAAACCAAGAGATCACACCTGATCCCATATTGAAGCAGCATCCAGATGTGCTCTTCCTATCTGCACCATTGCCAGCCCAATCTGAATCAACATAACCCTGCAGGTTAAACTTTTGATTCACTTCATACTTGAACCCATAATCCATTGTACCCTTCAGGTACCTCAGAACATGCTTTACTGCACCAGGTGAACACTCCTCGGATCCGTCAGGAACTGGCTCAATGTGTTCACAACAAAGCAAATATCCAGTCTCATGTTCGTCAGGTACATCAAGGACCCAATCATCTGACGATACATAGAGACATCAACCAGCTTAGATGAAGCATCACATAGAAGCTTCATATTCGATGCCATAGGTGTGGACATGGCCTTGCAATCCATCATCCCGAATCTCTTCAGGATATCTACTGTGTACTTACCTTGACCAAGGAAGATCCCACCTGCACTCTGCCACACCTCCATACCTAGGAAATAATGCATCATTCCCAAATCTTTCATATCGAACTCAGCAGCAAGCTTCCTCTTAGTATCTGCAATCAATTTGTCATTTCCTGTTACAAATAAGTCATCCACATACAGGAGTAGAATCACAGGATTCCCTTCTTCAACCTTGTAGTAAAGGTTGGAATCTGCTTTACTCTTGGTAAAGCCCAAACTAGATAGGAAACTGTCCATCCTACCATACCAAGTTCTGGGAGCTTGTTTCAAGCCATACAAGGCTTTCTTCAATATGCACACATATGACGCCTTGTCATGTATTTCGAAACCGAGTGTCTGCTCCACATATACTTCTTCTTCAACTACACCATTCAAGAAGGCAGTCTTGACATCCATCTGGTGTATTTTCCATTTCATTCCTGCAGCCAGGGAAAGTACTGTTCTGATGGAAGTATACCTGGCTACAGGTGCAAAGGTTTCTTCATAATATATTCCCTCTTTCTGAGAGAAGCCACGAGCTACGAATCTTGCTTTGTATTTCTCTACACTGCCATCTGCAGCATGCTTGATTTTGTAGATCCATTTGGAAGTCACAACAGACTTTTCTTTAGGTCTTGGGACAACATCCCAAACATCATTCTTCATTATTGATTGGTATTCCTCAACCATGGCATCCTTCCATTCTTTCTTTTCCGTTGCTTCTTCATAACTAGAAGGTTCTTTGTTCATAATATCACAGAGTAAAGCAACATAGCTGGTATGTGATTTGGTTCTCTTCTTTGCTCTATGTTCTTCTTCTGGAATGCCAAATCTTTCTGCATCTTGAATGAGCTCTCTAGCCCATGCAGGTTTCCTCTTGTGAGAGTTATCCTTAGAGGGTGGATCTATAGGTTCTTGCGGATCTTCAAACTCACGAACAACTTCTGGAATTGCTTTAGTCATGGTAGTGTCTTGAAATCTAGTTTCCTTAAGTTCTTCATAAAATTCGATAGGTGCCTTCCTTGATTTGATGAATGCTGAGTTTTAATCAAATGTCACATCCCTACTGACATCACTCTTCTTGAACCCTGGAAAGTATATTCTGTAAGCCTTCGAGCTTTCACTGTAACCCACAAAGATACCCTTCTTTCCTGAAGGATCTAGTTTGGTCCTCTTTTCCTTTGGGACATGAGTGAATACTGGACAACCAAATATTCTGAGATGGATGACTTCAGGTTTCTTACCAAAAAGACCTCTTCTGGTGTCTTGTTGTCCAAATCTTGTGGGGTGTTTTGTTCTGCACATATACTGCTGTTCTAGCTGCTTCTGCCCATAGATGCATAGGTAGATCCTGGTCATGTAGCATTGCTCTTGCTACTTCCATGATTGTTCTGTTCTTCCTTTCTGCAACTCCATTCTTTTGTGGATTGTAAGGAGCAGTCAACTCCCTCTTAATCCCTGAATCACTGCAAAGCTTCTTGAAGTCAGTTGAGGTGAATTCTCCACCATTGTCGGATCAGAATGTTTTGATCTTCTTGTCAGTTTGATTCTCCATCAAGGTTTTGAATTCCTTGAACTTATCAAACACCTCATCTTTGTTCTTCAAGAAGTATACCCAAGTCTTCCTGGAGAAGTCATCAATAAATGAGACATAGTAAACATACCCACTTATAGAACTGGATGACATAGGACCACATACATCTGAGTGGATGATTTCCAAGATATCCTTTGCCTTGCTTTCACTGCTTGGGAAAGCCTTTTTAATGTTCTTACCTTTTGCACATCCTTTGCAAACACTTTCATGTTTGGTCTTGATTTCAGGAAGACCCTCTACAGCCTTGCTTGCAATTGGAAGTGCCCTATAGTGCATATGAGCAAGTCTTCTATGCCAAAGTTGACTTGGCTCCATGGATTCATGCACCATGGCATGTTCAGGTTGTCCCTTCAATTTATACAAACCTCCTTCTTGCTCTCCAATCACTACTGCATCATCTATGGTATTTCCTTTTGGCCACATTAGGACTTGGCCATCCACAAATTCAACCCTCATACCTTTTGCATCCAATGCAGAGATGGAGAGTAAGTTCTTCTTAAGCCCAGGTACATAAAGGACTTCTTTCATCTTCAAAGATTTTCTAGAATCTAGGTTGTAGGAGGCTTCACCACTTCCTTTGATTGGGTATTGATAATCATCCCCAAGTTTTACCTTATGGGGTGATTCATGTTCAGATAGGTTCACAAAAGATTCCTTAAACCCAGTCATGTGTTTGGAAGCCCCACTGTCAATTAACCAATCATTAAAACCATGGGAGATGGTACCTGTGAGAGCAGAGATCAGAACATACTCTTCTTCACTTGATGAGTCATCATTACTATCATCACTTTCTTCCCTAGCCTTCTTCTTGGGTGGTTCATCATCCTCGGCAGCATGAGCATGAAACCTTCTTTTGCTCCCCTTCTTCTTCTTGTTGAAGTTGTTGTTTTCCTTCTTGTTCTTGGGACAATTTATGGCAATATGTCCTTTCTCATTATAGGTGAAGCATATTCTTCTTTCTTTGAAGTGATGTGAAGATTTCTTGGAGTGAGATGGCTCTCTCTTGGAATTCCCTTTCTTGGTGTGAGATGCGAGAGCTTGATCTTCATTCCCCATCTTTTCTTCTCGTGCCACAAGCCTTGCTTCTTCTTGTGAGCATTCTTCCCGTAGTCTACTGAAGGAAATCAACTTCTTTCTTGCACAGATTCCTTGAATGAAGGAGTCCCATGACCTAGGTAAGCCATTCAGAGTGGTCATGGCAACTTCACCATTCTCCACCATTTCATCCACTGCTTCTAGTTGTTCCTTGATCTGGGAGACCCTTGAAAAATAAGATTGAATGGTTTCTCCATTCTGAAACTTTACTCCTTTCAATTGGTTCCACAGGGTCATCTTCCGATTTATGTTCTTCCCTTCAAATAGCTTGGTCAAAGAGTCAAACATCTCTTTGGGTGTCTTTAGAGAAGACACATGGGGTATGAGATGGTCTTAGCAATGATTCTCTTTGCCTTGACCAAGTTCTTCTTATGCAATACTTTAGCCTCTTCATCCTCTGGGATAGGGATTTCTTCTTTTATATATGAGTCCAACTCATTCTCTTCATCCTAGTTACACTATGGGGCCGACATGTCTATCTAGATACATCCAAAATATAATATATATTTCAGGGCCGACCCCACACATGGTGGTCTAATAACCCATCGGCAAGTACACACACTTGCGACACTTGTCAATCCATATGACGACACTTCCTTATAGAGGAATAACACATCTCTTATAAGGGTACAATAAATATATATGAAATACATTCCGAAGTTACATATACATCAACAAGAGCATGGTCATTGAACCCGTGCATTGGATCATCCATTGAAGAAGGAAATTGTAGCCATGTCTTATTCAAATCCAGAGTATGAGGAGGAGTATTCTTTCTATGCCTCAGAGGAAGATGATTTTGAGATGTATGATGTCAACTATGTGGATGAGAAAACCTCTTGCAGTACCTCTACCCAGTTCACATTTAGAGATGATGATGGTTACTATCGTGATCACTTGTACAATGAATATGTATACTAGGAGATCAAAATACTAAGGAAATATCCTTTGAAGGAAGTAGAATGATGGAGAGAAACTTGCAAAACCCTGCCCCAACATTATCAAGTCTATATTGTTATTATGGAGTCATCCCCAATAATTCATTTTGAATTTTTTGTGGATGCTTTGTTTGGATATAGGCCCAAGAATTAATATGTGGAGTTAGTGAAGAAAGGTCTATTCCCTTCTTTCAAAACACCTTGGAGAGCAAATCATATATGTTTGAGTGAAAAGGAGGAGCGAAATGAGGAGACCCATGAGCCACCTAGTTCTGTAGGTGGTGAATCAGAAGAAGCATTACATGAAGAGGATCGAAATTCACTCCCAAGTGACTCTGAAAAATATGAAGAAACATCACATGAGCATGAAGAATATTCCATTGAAACTACTGAATATCATTCCGAGACACATTCTACTTTGGACATAGATCAAAGAGCATTTACTGATGGATGCTTGAACTGTGAAGGAGTACCTACTGATGGGTGCTGACACCTCTATGCTGGTGCCACATATATCACTTTTGAAGGTGTTTCTGAAATCAAAAGTTCCATTGACCATGGATATGAAGACCTTGTAGCAGTTTAAGAAGAACCAAGATAAACTTCCCCATCACCACTTGAGCTTCATGAAGTTGGTCCAAGCAAGAAGGAAGAAGAAGAGGAGGTTCATTTGCAAGAACCTCATTTTATTGCAGGATCCTTGACTATGGATGAAAAGAATATTCAAGAGGCCTTGAAGACTCTCCATGACACTCAAGAATTGGTTTCAAATTCTTGTTGGAGAGCTACTTCATTGGAGGAGCCATCCTTCCTTGAAGACATGGAGAAGATTCAAAGAGCAATGTGCAACATCAAAGGTAATTTCATGTATTTCATTTTTGAAAGAAACAATTTGGTTGAGATTAATGAATGGTTAAATGAGGCATACTTGAAGAAGAATGAGGGTATTCATAAGCTCAAAATTCAAAATGAGAAACTTCTTGAGACGTTGCAAGATACTTGTCCTTCCTCCTATGTTTCAAATTGTCATATGGTAGATTTCTTGGAGGATTCTCATGACATGATGGATCATGAGAAACATGGAAATTTGCATGTGATTGATCTGTTTGAAGATGATATTGATGAGAACTAAGCACTTCTTGTGATGGAAGAGGAACTTGAGTTTCCTCTTGATGATGGTTATGCACTTTTTGAAGAAGTGCATGATTCCTCTACCTTGGAACCAACCTATGAGAAACACTTTACACTTTTGAGGGAGGTGCATGATCTTACCCCTATGGATCCTTCACACGATGAAACTTCTGCACTTTCTGATCATTTGGGTGAGTTTGTTCATTCTCTTACATCCTACACTTACACATTTTGCAGCATTCATCCTAATGAAGTATGGGTGAAAGGTTTCTTTCTAATGGTGCCACATGAGGAGTATGGAACTCCTATCTCTCCTTTTGGTGATGACATTATTATTTACATTTGAAGCAGAATACTTTGTTACTTTATGATGATACACATCTACATGGATGCACCTATGATGTTCACTTGAGTCACTTGAAGACTCATGATTTTACCTGCTCCTTGCTTAGTTCATTTGATGTTGGAGGAACTTCATCCAATAATTGGGTGAAGAGATATATGATTGGAATCAAAATCCTTTGTTATTTATTGATGATACACATACTCATGGATGCACATATGGTACTCCTTTGACCCCCTTGAAGACTTGTTGTTTCCTTTGCTCCTAACTTGGTTCATATTTTGGTGGAGGTTCTTCATTCACTTCTTGGATGAAAGAACACATGGATGATTATTTTGATGCATCTTACATTATTTTGGAGCAGCATTATAGGGCATGGGATCCTCACCTATGTCATTGGATCAGATTTAATATAATATTTGATGCTTGTGTGTATGGGGCACATGATTATCTGCTTGCTTGGATGGAAAATCACTTTCATGATTGTTTGATGATGTGCCTTCTTGATGTAGATTTGTATGATGTTGTTATGTAATTTGATGATCTATATTTTGTACTCATGATGTTTGGAAGGATGCAATGCAAGCAATGGGATCCTGGTGTTGCTTGGTTTCAAATCAATTGGAACAACAGTTCGATTGTTGGTTTGAGAGAGAAAACCAATATTCAGTTGTTTGAGTTCATCTTTGCAGAGCAGTGTTCTAGTTTCCTATGTGGGATACCTTTTGAGAGATGGATTTGGTTTTCAAATGCTTGGTGTTCATGGCATTTCATATTAGACATTTCACACCATGCATGTATCATGATAATTTGGGACCCTGGGATCATTTTTGGTCTCATTGGTTTCAATTTTTTGGGGCAACAAGAAGTATGGGAGATTGAATCACCACTTGAGAAGGTGATTGTAATCAGAGTAGTGCAGAAGCAACCATGGTGGTTCCTCTATGACATTTTCTTGGAATATCGAAAAATCAAAGTTTGGAAACTCAGTGGTAACTTCAAAGAATTATACAGTGAGCAAAAGGGTTGAAAGTTCAGAAAAGGTTTCCAAAATATGAATGAGGAAAAGATTAATTGTGCAAATTTTGTTTTGATGGATTTGGTTAATATTTTGGTGTTTAGTGGTGATGTCACAGGAGATACCAATATAAAAAAAATCCACATCTCTTTACTTTTGGAAACACACAATTGCAGTACATGAGTGCCACTTCTCAAGGTTTTGGAAGCAAAGTTTTGGAAGGAAAGCAGATTATTCAACATCCATGTTTGATATTGCTTGAGGAAAAGCAATATTGGGAGGGGATGATTTGTCATGCCCCCAAATTTTGCATTGGGTCACAATGGCCTAAGCCACTTGGCCATGTTCATGATAGTTTGTCAAATTGGTGCTAAGGGTCAAATAATTGCCAAGCATGATGTCCAAGTTAGTAATAATGTAAAATTAGATCCAAAATGGAAAAGGTGGGTCACGCGAAGAGAAAAATATCAATTCAAAGTTTGTAATGTCCCCCTTCAAATAAATTATCATGGAGGAAAAATTCCATTAACTTACTAGTTCCCTAGGTTGGGGGTGGAAGCATCAAAATTTGGAATAAGTGAGCTACAAGACCCAAAATGACCTTATAGTTACAAATTCACATTAAATGGGTCAAATAAATAATAATAAAAAATAAAATTAGGTGGCATTGAATCATGAGGGAACATAAGAGGGTGTGGGACCCACATGTGGCAAGATTTCCCACTACACTTGGAATCATCCTCACACAAATTCGAGTTCAAGGTGGAGGGTAACATACTTGGGTTAGATGAAGGCGAAATATTCATGTCAAATATCAAGGATATTCTAATTGGAGTGGAAGAGTAACTCCCAAGGAAGAGGAAGAGGCATTGTGACACTTGTAGCTAGATTCCATGGCATCTATGACAATAATGATGAAGGAATCTATGACAAATATGACAAATTCAAATCTGATTGCAGACCTATGACACATGAAATATCAGGGTTAAAAATAGCCACCAAGAGGGTGCATATAAGGAGTTATGGTCAGCCAAGTTTCCCAATTCGAATTGGGGGAAAGAGGAATGCAAGGAAGAAGTGGACAAGTGTCTCATGAGAGAATCTATCACTAATTCGAGTTGAGTGAAGTATCTTGGAGTGAATTCGACCTCATGAGTCCACATGAGTTTAATAAAAGGGGATCATTACAAAGGAGAGCATATTTTGGATCATTTTTGTTTTGCACTCTTGGAGAGCTTAGCTTGTCTTTGTACGGTGGATGTTCATCCTCCCTGCCATTGAACCAATTTTGAAGGTGAAATATTCATGTCCAATTTGGTTGGAGGAGATTCAATTCAGACCTATTATAAGAGATCAATGGAGGTGTTTTCATTTAGTTTCTATTCCCCTTTCAATTCAAGCTCATCTACCATTTCTTTCTTCACTATCTCTTCTCAATCTTCTCTCAATGTCCATATTCTACTATTGATGGCACACTCATAGTTTTGTAGTTTTTGTGGAGTATGATTTTTTGATTCCATGATCATGTTATCTGATGTATATATCTGTAATAAGCTACACTTTGGAGCCATATCTCGAAATGCCATACCTTTCATGTATTATTTCCAAACAAACTCTTGATTTGAGCTAGTTTCCTCTCTACCTTCACAAGAAGTTTTGGAGTGATTTTGTATCTGTATTAGATGAGAATTTTTCTAAGTTTTTTCTGATGTTTTGAGATGAATATGATGTAATTTTGATTACCAAAATGTGATGTTTAGACCCATTAAGTTTTGATTAAATATTGTACAACAAATCTCATGTCCATTGCTAACAATTTTCTTACAATTTCAATGACTTACAACATGGTATTTTATGGGAGTTATAGCAGACCCTAAAATATGAGTTAATGCTCCATTTTGGTTTCCTTGAGGTCCTCTATCACATCCAAGTCTCTGTTGATAAAATAGGGAAGTTCGTACAATGTTTGGGAATCCCAAAAGTTCATAGACTAGTGGGGGTTTTAATCATTGAATTCACCTAGTATTTTCCCCTTCTTTCCTTGAGAATTGCAAGCCCTGAATGTTTCTATTGAATGTATTAGTGTCTAAGAGATGAATTAGGATGTATTAATACCTCTCAATCCCCTCCATATAGAATTTTAAATCATTTGGGATCATTTGGGTTTCACTAGTCCAAGGTTTAAAAATTGGCCAAAATGGAGTAAATTTTCATATTAGGGATATTATAGTGGACCAAGGGTAGAAGCATTTAAGATACAACCCGTTAACAAGGTTGTTGAGGGTGATACCTGGTGGTTCAATTAATACATATTCCCCTTTGGGGAGACATTGTTTAATTTCATAAGGGCATATCCATTTGGATACAAATTTATCGGGTCCTAGTTTGCTATTTTTTTGGCGTTGAAGACAAGGACAAAGTCCCCCTCACTAGAGTTGCAAGGTCGAACATGTTGTTCATAGTGTGCTTTGGAGTGAAACTTCATGGACTCATTTTGTTGAAGGGAGTCATGATGTTCTTCGTCGAGGTGTTCCAAAGTACACAACCTTTGCTCGAGGGTGGGAGTACCGGGTAGCAACTCTACAATAGATTGGAGGGTAGGGATTTGGCATTCTATGGGAAGGACAACTTCTACTGCATGGACAAGGTGGAATGGGGTAAATCCCGTAGAGGTCTTTACCAAGGTGCGATAATAACAAAGAGTTGGGAATAGCATGTGATGCCAATTAGATTTGTTCTTATTTACTGTGCGTTGGAGTATAGTTTTGAGAACTTTGTTTACATTTTCCACTTGGTCGTTTGCTTGGGGGTAGTAAGCTGTCAAGAATTCATGTTTAAATCCTAACAACCTCAATATTTCTTGAAATGTATCGTTATGGAAATGAGTGCCATTATCAAAGACCAGTTGTTTGGGTACACCAAAGTGGTAGATGGCATGGTTAAAGAAGAAGCGTGTGGTGGTGAAACCTTTGCAATCGAATGTGGGCATGGATTCGACCCACTTGGTGACGTAGTCTACATCGACAATAATATATTGGTGGCCTTGCGCTGAAGTAGAGAGACACTCCATAAAATCGATTTCCCATTTGCAAAATGGGCCAGTGGTGATGAATGGATGGAGAGGGGCAGGTGATGACCGTGTTTTGCAAGAAAATACATGACAATTTGCACATCGTTTGATTATGTAGACACAATACTTGAATATGGAGGGAAAAAAATAACCTACTCGTAATATTTTTTGGTCGGTGGATAAACCTGAGAGGTGACCGCCACATGCGCCACTATGCAAGTCATTGAGAACTTGTTCAGCTTCCTCATGTGTTAAACAACTTCGTAGGATGGTGTCAATGCCACGATGGTATAAGACATGTCCTATGAGAAGGTATGTTGGTGCATGATGTCGGACTATTTGGCGGTCATCGTGGAATAGGTGGGGGGATAACTTCTGAGTATGAATATAAGTTAGGAGATTGTCGTACCATGGGTCATCACTAACGATGAAGAAGACATGTTCGTCATGTAAGTGGTATTGAACAGGTTTTCCCGAGGTGGTAGATGGGAGGTCCGTAATGAGCTCAGCTAGGGCCAATTCTTTCTTGCTTTTAGGGATGAAAAACTCGAGGTCAAACTCTCGTAAGATAACGATCCAACATGCAAGTTTTCTATTGATAAGCCTGTGACTAAGTATGTATTGCATGGGGTTAGAGTCAGTGACAACTGTGGTTTTGCGGATCAAGATATAATGGCGTAGATTTTGTATGGAGAGAATGATTGCAAACAAGATCTTCTCATCATGAGTGTACTTGAGTGTTGGTATGGATAAGGTTTTGTTGACATAGTAAATGACATGTTCATGATGATCCTCAACTGATTGGACCAACACATTGGCCATAGTGGAAGATGACACTAATATATAAAGGGTAAAATCTTTGTCAAAGTTTGGAGGTGAGATGAGGGGAGTTGAAGACAAGGCTTGCTTTAGAGCGTCAAATGATATTTGGGCATATTCATCCCACTTAAAGGGGATGTATTTCCTAAGGAGGTGTTAAAATCTGTGGTCTTGAGTGGCGTAATTGGGCACGAAACACCAAAGGAAATTAGCCTTGCCTTGGATACTCTGCAACTAGTGCCATGTTTGTGGGGGTGGTAGCTCGAGAATAGCTTGGAATTTCTAAGGGTCGATGGTGATGCATTCCTTCGAGATGATGAATCCTAATAATCGACCAGTAGTGAATATTCAAGCATGTGTTGTATTTGCAACATCGTGTGAAGATGGTGTGAAGATCGCGAAGGTGGTCGCATTATTTCTTTGATTTGGTGGTAAGGCCATCTAAAAAGGCGAGGATGATGTTATCCAAGTCATTAAAAGCGTATGCCATAGCATGTTGGAAAGTGACGCTAATGTTATTGAGACTGAAGGGCATAACTTTATATGTGAAAGTACCCCATGGTGTGGTAAATGTAGTTTTGTATTGATCTTGGTGGTGGATCTGTATTTGGTTATAGCCAGAAAATCCATCCATAAAGGACAACATTTCACTACTGACACATGAGTCAACGATCTGGTCAATGAAAGGTGTTGGAAAATTGTCCTTGGGGCATGCTAAGTTGAGGTCATGGAAATCGGTACAGACATGAATGGTACCCTGCTTTTTGTTTACTAGGACAAGGTTAGAGACCCAGGATGTGTAAGCAACGGGGAAGATAAATCCTATCTGTAAGAGTTTTTTGATATTAGATTTGATAGATGGGGCCTTAGAGGGATGGATTGAGCATTGTTTTTGTCTAATGGGGATGGTGTCAGGCCAAGTGTCTATATGGTGTTCAACAACTGTAGGGTCCAGGCCTTGCATTTCTTTATAGGACCACACAAAGACGTCGCGAAACTCTTTGAAGAGGGTCGTGAACTCATGGATTTCCTGTGGTGAACAGGAGGCCCCAATGGAGATGTTTTCGACGACATGATAACTCCAGGAGTAACGAAAATACCAACTTGGATTGTGGGGGAGATATTGGAAATATTGTCGTTTACGAAAGTGTCAAGGGTGAGAATGGGATTTTTGAACCAATTGATATGACTAGGGGGTAGAAAATCCTTTTATTCAATGGTATATTGCTGGGATATTGACACGATTGGAGGATCCTACGTATGGAAAAATGATGAACTATGATGGAAGGACACCCAGGGGGGTTCATTAAAGTACATGGCTTCGATGATCTATTCATCTGTGGAAAAGACATATTCCTCTAGTATGTCTTCATTAGAAGACAAGGGATCTTCAAAATGGGTATGAAGGGGAACATAATCGAGATGAAGGATGTCCATATAACAAGAGGTGCTTGGGGAAGGGGGTAGGATCTCCTCTTGGGGAAAGATGATGGGATCTAGGTTTTCCCAAGAAAATGGTGAGGAGGGGGGATATCACTAGGGTGATGTGAAATACTGGGTATACCGTGATCATCGTTGGTGTTTGCAGGATCATTGTCAACTTCAATTACCATTGGAAGGGTGGTTCCACAAGGGGTAAGGTTATCCGATAATTGATTCTAGGTTGCGTGCAAGGTATGAAACACTAATACTATAGGGCATTGGAAGGAATGGTGAGACATCAATTTGCATAAGAGACATGGGTGAGTGGTGTTGGTGTGATTAAGAATGATGGCAGGTCTTTGTGGGTGCCGAAGAAGTAATTGTTGGTAAGGTATGGAGTTTTCATATTGAGAGGAGTTACTTATAGGGGCCACGATTGTAACAATATTTATGGAAACCGCTTCAGGGGGTGAAGGGGGAGAAGTGTCATCCATCAGATGAGTGAGGCGAATGGTTTTCAGCGTGTCTCGAAATCGAGGGGGATAAGGACAATGGTGGGTGTAATGTCCATACTGGGAACACATAAAAAATGTGTGATTGGTACGTAATTACTTGGACTTAGGTGCAAGTGATGATGTATGCCACCTTCTATGGTCAGTGAGGCGTGGGTTACATTGAACGTCGTATTTAGCAAGTTTCAGAGCTCTGGTAAGGTGGGGAACAACTTGGTCCCATGGTCTTGTTTCCCGCAAAGAGAACATGGTGGAGTGACTCTCTGGGTGGGAGTATTGATCGATACTAGGGATTTTAACCGTTGTTGGTTGATGCCTCCTACTTTAGGCCGAGTGACTTTCGACGAGTTGGGTGAAGGTTTAGGTAGGAGAGGGCCTTCCAAATTAGGTTGTTTCATGCGGCCATTGGTGGTATTAGCAGTGATCATCTGGGTTTAGTTGCGGATTTTAGGTTTGACCGTCAGAATGGAAGGTGTAACTATCCTAGTGGGCGTAGCAGCCGAAACATGGAGAAACGCATAGCAAGCTACTAGTTTATAATCTATTTCTAGGTAGGGTGGTGTAAGGTACCATACCAGAATACCCAAAGTGATCCCAGGTAGAGTTAAATGAGCCATAACCATCTTCCCTTCTACACCGGTGGGGGGTACAAGAACAAGATTTGAAAGATCGAAGGTACCGATGGACTCAACATTTGTTCAATGCCATGACTCAATGACGGTGATGATGATGGTGTTGAGGTGGAGGTGGGACCATTTTCAACGGTGAAAATTGTGCACATTATGCTATCTATGGATGTGGGGATCTCAAATGGTGGTCCATAGTACAATCCTAGTGAATTGGAGTCCTTATACATGCTAGGGGAAATATCAACATAGGGGGGTTGATTTGTGCCGACGACAATAGGTAGGATATGTTCAGGGTTACTATTAAATTTTCAGAATTTACTTCAATCTGATCTAGGATCTTAACTAAGAGAACAACATGTACAGCATATCTACAACATATCAATCATGGAGACAATAATGCAAGCACACAAGAGACACAAATATTTACTTGGGGAAAACCATAAAGGTGAAAAACCCCAATAACTTCCTCAGAGATAGATAGAGCAATGATACAACCAAAACATGAGAGATAGACATATCCTAGCAACAGATCATCCTCCTCCATAAGTGCGCCACTCCTCCTTGAGTGCATGAGCGAGAAGTGAGTGATAAAATAGAGTGCCTCCCGCACTCTATTTATACTTGACTTGACTTGCCTTTTACATAAATCATGTAGGCTCGAACTTAACCACATAACATAATGCTGACTGGGCCGACCCCCAATAGGGTGGTCTAATAACCCTTCGACCCACATGGCCGACCCCCAATAGGGTGGTGCAATAACCCTTTGACCTACATGACTTATACAGGGCCGACCCCAACAAGGTGGTCTAATAACCCATCAAGTATAAGTTACGACATTTACAATATAAATGACGACACTTCCATATAGAGGAATAATACCATCTCTATAGGAGTACATACAACATACATATATGAAATACATTCCGAAGTTACATATACATCAACAATTACTAGTGGTGTTGGGATCATAGTAGTTAAGCTGGTCGATGGTGACAATCTTCCCATTTAAGGGAAACATCATGATACAAAAGACCGAGGAGGAAACCGTCTTCGTGGCATACATATAACTACGCCCCAAGAGGATATTGTAGTTGATTTGAGCATCAAACACCTTGATGTCGATCATGACCATCTTTCCCTTTAGCTTGATGGGGGATTTTTGGTACAATCCTCTTGGTTGGGATGGTCTCCCATCATATGCGCGGAGGGAAATAGACAAGGGAACTAGCTTTGGTGATCCTAATCATTTCCAAACAATAGTGGACATGATGCAAGTGGATGCACCTTCATCGATGAATCATAATGTTCTTTACTATGATGGGGACTTGAAATGCGACTAAAGAGGGTAGTCACGGTTCAATTTTGTTGAGATCAAAGGTCATGATACACGAATAGGAAGGGTCTACAATGCCTATTGCATTAATTAATGCCTTGCACTGAGTTGGGAATGACTGAAGCACTTTTAACGTGGACATGGCTGTAGGGGACTAAGCCAAGTAATCCATAATACTATAATTGTGGGAAGCTTTTATGTGAGTGTTATTAGGGGTACACCGAAGTGGAACCTTGGGATTCCACAGGATTTGTTCGGCACTTGGTCATTGTATTTGCAGATGACCCCCGGAAGGGATAGGGATGTCTTCCACTTGGGGAGATTCAGGCCTATCATAACCTTTGGCTTGAGTCTAAAGATTAACATCCAGGGTGTAGATATTTTGTAAAGAGCCATCACCGGAGGGGTGAAGATCTTTCTGTTGTGTGACGACCCCTTGATTGGAAAAGGGTTGTTGTAATACAGTGGTTTGGGGTTGGGGAGGATCTGAGGCCTAAGGGGTATTTGTCACAGTCTTCTTCTTGGATTCCACTAACTGTTGGCAGTGAGGGATAAGAGGGAAGTGATGGGTGTAATGACCATATTCACTGCAAATGGAGCAACAATAATTGGTCCTTAGGTTGGCGTTCTTCCCTTGATTTTGGAGGTTGATAGTTCCTATGTTTAGATTACCCGAGTTCTTGTTTTGCTGGGGAGGGGGGTTTTCGTCTTGCCCCTAGTGCTAGTTTTGCTTGTTCTTTCCTTTCTTCTTCCCCTGATTATGAGGATTCTGGGGATTTGCAGTGTTCAACTGCTCAAACTGTTGATCTTATTGTGCGAAAGAAGGTTGAACAAGGTTGACCTCCATGTGAGGTGTGGGTTGCTAACCAGTCGGGCATGGGAATGGATAATAAGGGTTATATCCTGGCGGTGGGATAAATGTGGTTTGCGCCCCATATGATGTGGACAGAGGAACGAATTGTGCCATTTGCAGTGTAGGAACCATTACCGTATCGATAACGTTCGGATAAGTAGGACTATAGGGTCCATATTTTAACTGACCAACTAGTGGGGTTGGTACTGGAGGAGCGGGTACTGAAACTAGTGGCATGGATGGGTATTACGGAGCCATATTGAATGTCGTCGGAGTAGTAGGAGGAACCTTTCCTATGTGGTAAATGGACCCAATAAGCCCATCCCCCAAATGTGACGATCCTGTAGATGTAGGATCCAACGACTAATGCCAAGGGGCATCAAGGAGGATAGTGTAAATGTAGCCGTATCGTGCATATATCAGATCAAAATGCTGTGCTTTTAGAATAGCCTCTTCCTTGATCTGCGACATGGAAGTGGCGAAATCCTTAGTGACGGTTGTTTGAAGTGATTTGATGAACCAATCCAATAAGAATGGTGGTTGTATTTTGATTTTACACAATGTTTGGCATCTACACGACTCATGGATGTGGTCCGTGATGTGGGTGGATGTATTTTGTCAAAATTTTGTGATAATTTTGAGACCAAGGTCATGGCGAATCAAAAGATGGAAGTAAGTGAGAAATGCGGTGGCCAATGTTGCAAAGGTGGCATGGGTCGATCTAGGTAAATTCACATACCATTTGGCTATCGTTCTGGTGAGGGTACACTAAAAGAGGAAAAACCTCATGGAATCTTCCACTATGCTGTTATAAGAACACCACATACGGAAGGACATGACATGGTTAGTGGGATCATCCCCTTTCTTCTCTTCAAATTTAGGAATGTTGGAGGGAAGTTTATCTAGAATAGCTGGCCATGTTGGATAATGTGCAATTGAGTCATTAATCAGTTTGTCCAAATCAGGGAGATTTAGACTAGCCATGAAAGGTAGGGTAGGTTGATTTAGTCCTTCCATTGTATACTGTGTGTGGTTTCCATGAGGGGAAGACCGAGGTGGTGTTGAAAAAAACAAGTGACCTCCTATGAGAGAGGAGGGATCAAAGTGGTCCAAAGGGTCTCCAAGAGGAGAAGCGAAAGGGGAACCTCTTCCAAGAGGAGGAGGGGTAAAGGTGTCTAGATTATCTCCAAGGGGAGAAGATGAACCTCTTCAGATGGTGGATGCGGCAAAATGATTTACACTCACTCCGAGAGGAGAAGAACCAAGCAATAAACGACCTTGTCAAGATGATATCAATGTGGATTGGGAGCGACCCCATCTAGAGTTTATTCCGTGTGAACCATAGGGAGATGGTGTAAAAACACCCCTTGAGAGAGGGGAGATGCCTTACAGTCTTCGGGAATGCCTGGGGGGATTGGTTTGTTTCTCTATGATGAAGTATTTGCGTTAAATGAGAGTGATGGTGGAATTTAAACACAATTGAACATATGCAAAAATATGCCAACTGCAACACATGCAATATGGTGTAGTAAGTGAGTGATATGTGCAAAGTCAGTTTTAGTGCAAGAGTTCCCACATGTAGGTTTGTTTTAATTACGAGTTACTGAACTTGTATTTAAAAATAAAATAAATGTAAATTCCCTAAAAAGACCTAACGTCCTTCCTCTCAAATGTATCCGGGACTTCCAAAAGTACAAATGATGGGGCCAATGTTCCAATCAACAAGACTTGGCAACACCTCCCAATGGAAATAGCTAACTTCAGGAGTCAATTGCACCCACAATGGCTCCTTGGTGATTCCCTAAGTTTGGTCACTAAGATACCTTGCATCAAGTGTGGATCAGTGGTTTGACCTGCACAGTATAGTGTCGTCTCCCTACAATGAGTTGAGTGACTCGTAGGGGAGAGCATGGAAGGTATACCTCGGCTTTGACTTCCTTGGTCACGTTGCACTTTTGATATGGGTTTTCTTTGAACACTTGCTTATAGCAGGATTTTGAAAATACCCTATAAGTCAACAATGTTATGTTTTAAAGTATCACTAATGAAACTAGATTGGTGGGAATTAATGGATGCCTAGCCCAATCAATCCTACCTAACTAAAATTTTATTTGGTGACCTCCTGTGGAGGATTTTATTTGGTTGGCAATTTACAAAGTTGATTTTAAGGGTCTTGAATTCACCTAGGGAGTGTAAGAGAGGTATTTCACATTTCCCTTCCTTTCTGATTCGCCAAGCTCATAAGAAGTGCAAGGTGAAGAGCATACTTAGAGTGGAAAAGTCTTTAGGTCTCTTAGTGTGTGCTAGTGATGCAAACACATGATGAAATAAAATTGATTGTGGAAAATTAACTAGAAGAGTATAAAGTAAATGCAAATGTAAATGAACTTTTAAATCTAAAAGATGCTAAGGGGGATTTGCAAATCAAAGTGCTAATGAAAATAAAAGTGTGCAATGGAATTATTTCACAATTCTCACCCCTTTCTGATTCACCAAGCTCACAAGAAGTGCGAGGTGAAGATAATACTTAGGGAGACAAGAGTCTTTAGGTTCTTGCTTGTGTGCAAAAAGTGGATCCTACATTAGCTTTGATCCTAAAAACATGTTAAGTAAACATAAAGAAGAGAGGTCTTGAATACTAGTGACAACAATGAGGCATTTTGAAAGCCTCAAGGTTGGTTACCTAAGTAAGTTTTGAGAGATGTGAACTATTTACTTCCTAATCTTAGTCTATGTGGGCTATTTACTAAAAAGGTAAGCAATTATTGCACATTAACTTAATTTTGTTCATTAGTGAGAAGCAATGGGGATGCAAGATTGTTGCATGCAGATAAAAAGAAAATAAAATGATTGTAGCACAAGCAAACAACACTCTGTTGTGCGGTAGCGCAAAAGAATTACAAATAGACACGCGATAGCGCGGGCATAACATAGAAAGCGTGCGCGGGTCAAATAGAGGATTACTGTGCGGTAAGTGAGCTGTTTATCTGCTGAGTAGTACGACTGTCGAAGGTGTTTCCACGTGAGTAGCACGACCGATAGGTCGAGATCCGTGCTACTGTGTAAAATTTAAGTGTGGCTGACAGGGGGTCAAATTATGGAGTAGGATGTGGTAAACCCGATCTCTTGCAAATGAAAAGCACCCAGAATTAATCACCAATCAACCTAGTTTAAAAGAAATAAAAATAAAGTTGAGTCACCATTAGAATTGTTGTGAAAACAAATTGCGCAAGGGTGCATCCCTCCACTTGGTAAGGGGATAAGCCTTGTAGGTTGAAGCAAGGCATTAGTCCTTGGAGCCCCTTGGGGGTGTGTGTGTCCTCCAAATGATCCTTGAAGTGGTTATTAGTGGAATTCAAATAAAAGAATCAAAATTAAACAAAATATAACAAAGGAAATGGGGGGGGAAGGATGCAAACTCAAACAACCAAATGTATGCAAAACCACTTTGTATTTCCCAATGGTTAAGTTGTACAACACATAGGAGGTGTGGGATTCAAGGGAAGCCAAAAATATCCCTTAGGTAGGTCTTTCTTGTCCAAACTATATGCTAAGTGGGTGAGAGAACAATGGAGAGAAGCTCTTTCCCCTTGGAGGAAGGTGGCAAGGGAGCTTTGGAATGCTTACAAAGGTAGGAAGAGGTGAGCTATGATGAATCTCTAACACAAATCCAACAACATAGCTTTGTTCTTTTTTCTCTCTACAAGATACATGTCAATGACCTCCTTTTATAGGCCAAGAGGTGGCCAAGAAACAACTAGATCCAAATGTGAACCCATGCACTCCATGAACTAGTTCCAAGGTACACCAATGTGCTATTTAATGCCACCAAGTGTGTGAAGAGACAAATTCAGATTGTTGGAGGTTATGGGGCTTTCAAGAGCCTTCATTGCATTGTGAGAAGTAGGTGGTCCCATAGTTTTGATAGTCACATGGTTATTGAAGGAAAATCCACGTGAGTATCATGCGGGGACTGAACTGATAACACGTGCTATAGAGCAGGTTAATAATGGTTCAGCTTCGCAACCTCTTCTTTTGACTATTCTTGGGAACTTTTGGACTCATGTTTCCTTTTGTATTTGTTGAGGATGCCTTTGGTGAACTGCATTATTTATGTTGATGACGCCTTACTGCAAGAATCACCGAAATGTCACATATTTGCGAGATGTAGGCGTTAACAGTGTCCATCTTCTCCCAAAGTGTAGTCCAAAATGTACTGAGAAATCTAATATCCCTATCTGGGATGATTCTCCTTGGTATCCCAACGTGAACCTAGACCTATTCAAAGAACATGTTTGTTGTTTCTTGTTCTTTGATGGTATTTTTACAAGGCGTAAGAATGCACATGTTGCTTAATCCATCAACTACCACAAATAAATAGTCATGTCCCTTCCTAGTTATTGGAAAAGCACCCACAAAATCCATGCAGATGCTCTCCCATTGTCTCGTAGGAACATGTAATTAGGGATGATATAGACCTTACTTCCTATTACTAAGCTTACTTGTACAACAAAGTATGCATCCTCTAATAAAATGAGCTACATCTTCTTGCATTCTAGGCCAATAAACATATCTTTGTAAGTTGAAAACTATATTCCCAACACCAAAATGCCCTCCAGCTTTGGAGGTGTGAGTCTCTCTCATGAGTTTCAATATCTAATCTTTAGGAACACATAGCTTGTCTAGCTTGTAGAGTAACCCATTCTGGAGATGATAGTTATCCAAGATGCCACCTTCTTCTACATGGAATTGGCCTTGTAGTTGTTGAAATATCTCCTTAAGTCCTCATTTTTTGTGTATTCCTCCTTGTATGCACCATGGGTGAAAGGATCCATATGCATAAGAGTATCCAAATCAATGATATTGGTTGTAGGTGGCCTTGAGCGCATGCCTTCTAGATTCTTTGTACTTCCTTTCTTGTATTTGATGATTATATGGAATTGTTGTAAGAATCCCATCCACTTGTAGTATCGGTTTTGTTGTAGCTTACTTTGGGCTTGCAAATACTACAACGATTAGTAATCAGTATGAATGATGGTCTCCTTGATATTGCTTCCACTTCTTAACATCATGAACTAGGGCTTATAGTTCCTTGTCATATATAGGGTAGTTCAAGACTTCGCCATGGAACATTTTAGAATGATAGCATACTGGCCTCCCTCCTTGCATCAAAATTGCTCCCATAACATACCCACTTGCATCTGTTTTCAATTCAAAGAGCTTCTGTAAAGTTAGGAAATGCAAGAATTGGTGTCTAACGGATCTTTTTCTTGAGCTCTTCAAAGGATTTTCATTGAATCCTTCCCCACTGGAACCCCTTGCTGATGGATGTTATGGAATGGAGAGGTGCAACCATAGCAAAAAAGGAAGCTATGAACTTCCGAAGGTATTGTGCTACCCCCCAAAAGATCCTAACCTAAGTGACATTTGTAGGAGTAGGCCACTTAGTGATGGCCTCCATCTTTGCAAGATGAATATTAAGTTCTTCCCCATATTCACATTTCTCAAGGTTTTCCAATAGTTAATGTTTTTTCAAGGTCTCCAACACTGGTTGAGATGTGAGAGTTGCTCTTTCCAAGCAACACTATAAACTAATATATCATCAAAATACACTATCACAAATGAATCTAACAAATGATGCAATACATCATTCATCAAACACATAAATGTAGTTGGTGCATTACACAAAACAATGAGGAATTACTAACCATTCATATATACATTGCCTAGTATTGAAGGCAATATTCCAGGTGTTCTCTTCTTTCACTCATACATGGTGGCATCCAACTTGGTAAAGTACTTGGCATGCTGCAACTGATCTAGCAAATCATCGACCTTGAACATAGGGTATCGATTTTTGAGTGTGATCTTATTCAGAGATTTGTAGTCAATACACATCCTTTAGGTCCCATCCTTCTTGGGTACTATGATAATAGGTTACCCACAAGATGAGGTGCTTGGATGGATTACTCCCTGCTCTAACAGTTGCTACAATTGCATCTTCACTTCTTCTGCTTCCATAAAAGATTGTCCGTACAACCTGATTATGGAATTAGAGGGATGCGCCACATTAATGGTGCTTTTAATGATAGATATACATTATATAACCATAATTTAATGAAATTGGAATATTCTTAGTCATATTTCTTAAACTAAAGACAATAATTGAGCCTTGCTAACTTCCTTGCAATTGCTAAATTAATTGTTAGTAATTCATGGTCTTGATTAAATGATCAATAATTATTAATAATTGGTTAGCCTTCACCCATTATCAACTAATCCAAGCAACAACTAAGTCACATTCACTCTATATTAACCACCCTCTTCAACTCAAAGATCGACCCCTTTTAACTCAAAGATCGACCTCTTTTAACTATAGGCTAAGAAGCATTTGAGTCTAATCTATGCATTTGAGTCAGGTATATTTTACACCTTGCCTAGCGAATCTTTGTGAGAACAATAATATTCTCTGTATTGTTCTTTGCACAGATTCACCGGGCATGGTGTAAATATTCTTAATAAAATTTAATTGGCTCATCGCATTAAGGAAGAGAACATTAAGGTAAAGAACAATACAGTGGGTAAGATTATGTAAAATCAATATAAATCCTTCTTATATATAGATACTTTTGTAGTTTGATTTGGTTTCATAATGTGCCGAAAGACTCATCGAATTTGAAAAGATTTGGTTTGATTACATGAAGATTTCTGAGTGAAGCATATTGACTTCCAAGCAATAAAAAATTTAAGAGGTACACTGCATTGAGAATAAGATATAAAGTATAAGTCGTCATTTTCTCATCTTGTCGTGTTCTTTCATTATTCCATTTTCCATTTTAATATTTTTATTTTGTTATACTTTTTATCTTAATATAATAATAATACTAATGCAATAGTTAGTATATATATATATAAGTTGTTAAACTCTTTTTTATTCTATTTTTTAAATTTTAATTACTGTTGTGGTAGTGTAGCCATGATAAAACAATTTTTGAGACCAAAATAATGACTATTTATAGGATTAAGATTTGATTTGATTATATATATTTTTTTATCATCATGATTTATTATTTTTATTATTGTTGTTATTCATTATTTTTATTATTGTTGTTGGTAATTTTTTTTAATGAAATTATTTTGATAATTATGAATCACAGTTTTATAATATTATGATACATAGTTTAACATATTTATTTTATTATGGTTTTTAAATTTATAAATTTAATTTTAATTTGAAAATTTATAGTTAGTATATATATATATATATAAAAGTTGTTACTCTTTTTTATTCTATTTTTTAAAATTTCAATCACTGTTGTGGTAGTGTAACCATGATAAAACAATTTTTGAGACCAAAATAATGACTATCTGTAGGATTAAGATTTGATTTGATTATATATATTTTTTATTATTATGATTCATTATTTTTATTATTGTTATTGGTAAATTTTTTTAATGAAATTATTTGGATAATTATGAATCACAGTTTTATAGTATTATGATACATAGTTTTACATTTTTATATTATTTTTATTATTGTTGTTGGTAAATTTTTTTAATGAAATTATTTTGATAATTATGAATCACAGTTTTATAGTATTATGATACATAGTTTTCATTTTTATTTTATCATCATTTTTATTTTATCATGGTTTTTAAATTTGTAAATTTAATTTTAGTTTGAAAATTTTAAAATTTGTTTGTAAATTTAGTTTCTAAAATTAGACTAAATTTAGTTTTTGAATTTATAAATTTAGTTTTTAAATTAGTTTATAAATTTATATTTAAGTGTAAAGTGTAATTTGTTGATTATTATTATTTTTATTTAATTTTAAATTTTTTAACTTGTGATTTGCATAGATAAATTATACAATTTTTATTTTTATAAATTATGACAATGAAATTATTTATTTTAATGATTTTACAAAAGATTTTAGAATTTATGAAATTTCAAGGCAATTTAGTAAAATTTATAAAAGTTATATTTATGAAGATTATTTTTAGTAATAGTTTTATTAACTGTAAAAGTTTTTTTTGGTAAGGCTCGGAAATATATTAAACTAAGAAAAATTTACAGATATATGAGTTTTCAAGAGAGTTGTGTCATGAGTCTGAATGACATTGTTTGGATTGTTACTTCTACTTTGAAACTGGCTATGAAAAAGTTCTAGAAATCTAGGGCCAAGCAGTCTATGGAGTTGTTTCAAAATGATCCCCACAAGCCGGGGGTTATGACCAAAATATAAAAAAAGAGACTGTCTAAACCAAAGAAGTTCTAAGATTGAAGGAGAAATCCGAACCATAGCAGTGAAGGAGCCTACATCGACATATTCCAATTAGAAACCACATCATGAGTTCGTCATCCGTGGAGAGGTGGCCAATATAGGAGTTAGTCACCATGAAAACTCACAAGCAGAAATAGCCTACTAACCTAATGCTGGACAAGAGAACCATGGAAATCTTGTACCGGATGGTAGAGAAGATCATCATGACAAGAGGTAATAACTTGTTCCAAAGACTTATGGGGTGGACACATGTTTTCGTGAATGGTCTTCCCCATCACTAACCTAATGTGTTATGCATGTAATCTACACATGGCATGTGGATACTCACACCCGCTGTGGGGAGATAGATCTTATTGATTGATTCGAGAACATTCTTCTTTGAGGGAAGCTATCGGGCAAGAATACCATGATAGGTTATAGCTTTCCCGAGGATGATCCATGCCCCAGTTGGCTAATTTTTCCGCAAGCTTGTTGGATTACATTCTGACATGATGAGGGACTAAGGCCACCTCGTTATTAAGATTGGAAGTAAGTGTCTCAAGTTTGGCCACCAATCTCCAAATAGGACTTATTTTGTTGATTCTAGAGACATTGAGGATCATGGTGAGAAGTTGGATCATAAGTTTGGAGTCTCCTTCCACAATAAGATGGTGATATCCTTTGTTGTCGGCTATATTGATACCTTGGATCAATGTATGCAATTCAACCATGTTTTTTCTTTCTATGCTTATAAAACCGACATATATGCAAAGAATATGACCCTTGTGATCCTGAAAAGCAACACTATGACCAACCAACCCTGAATTCCCTTTGCTCGCACCGTCAAAGTTGATTTTAAAGAATTCATCCTCGAGAGGAGACCAAGAGACAAGACTAGCAGGGAGGCACCAGGAACATGGAAACTTGACCTATGTCGAAGCTTGGTGTAGGATTTAGGTGTGGAGAATCAAGCAATCTTCATGTTGTCCCTTCCAGTCCTCAACATACCAGGAAGACACTAGAACGATTTCATGAATATTTGACTAAATCTTCTTCCATATATGGGCGTTCGAGAGGCTGGTACTTTTGAAAATCCTTACGTTTCTTTCTTTCCATACTTCCCAAAGAAGGAATCATGGAAAGAGATGCCATCAGGTCTTGTTGATGATGTTGTTGCTAGATATTTTAGGGCGCTAGTTGGAAATGGTATCCCCGATGCTGGCCTGGTTTTTTTTTAGATTGTCTGAAGATGCTATCCCCTTGATCCCAATGGTGCTGGTAGAAGGTGCACTTTTTAAGAAGATGTTCCATGTATTCAGAAGCATTGTTACAAAGCATACACATTGAAGATCCCTCAAAGCCTTGCTTGATGATGCGGTCCCATGTGAGAATCTTGTTCCAAGCCACGAGCCATAGAAAAGTAAGACTTTCAGCCAGAGGTTTTGGGTCTAGATTTGTTTCCAGATGTTTTCCCCTTGCTCTGTGTTATGTTTGGAAACAATAGCATAGGCCTCTTTGATCCTGAAGACCCCGATTTTCATGGCCCTAATGCAAGGCATCTTCTCCGTCGTGATAACAGATTATTTGGGATAAGAGATCCTCCCAGAAATCATCCCAGCCAAAATCCAAGTGGGGATTGGGACAACTTGGGTTTTCCTTCCAAGAACACCATTGCAAATCATTTGTCACATGTTTCCAAAAGTGTGAAACCAGAAATTTATTAGCAGAGATGGTCTTGACAAAGAGAGCCGCTGAATGGGAGGGAATTGAGTTTGGTGCACTGCTACCAGGAATCATACCAAAAGAGGGTCATTTGTCCATTTTGTATTTCCCAAAAAGAATGCTCTTGAATTATTGCTTGATTTTTCCATGTTGCATTCCAAATCAAGGGCCCTAGGTTGGTGATCTACATGCGAATAAGGTCATGTAGGGATATATTGCTCACATATTTGTTTTTATAGATCTTTACCCGAAGAGAATTGGGAGTGGTAATCCATATCCAGCATAACTTAGCTAACATGGATTTATTTTCTATCTTTGCATCCTTGATGCCAAGGTCACTAAGCAATTTTTACAAAGTTTTTCCCAGACAAGCAAATCCCATTTTCTTCCCTTTTCCTTTGACACTCCCCATAGAAAGTTTCTTTGGAGGGAGCAAATATTGCTGAGGAATTTTATTGGAGCAACAAAAATAGAGAAAAGGTAGGAACACATACTTCAGAACACAGGGTTGAGGAGAGTAATACAACCAACAAGATTGAGGGATCTGAAGGCCTACCTAGATAAGCGGTGTTCCATCTCAGCAAGGAGATTTGACCAAGTATTATGAACAATGGATAAAGATATAAGAGGGGCGCCCATATATTTTGAGGGGAGAAAGCTTCTTCGGAAAAGGAGGAAACTAGAGATTCTAAGTTGGAGGCAGATATGGGTATTGAATAAAAAGAGATCAGACTTGTCATTATTAAGAGAGAGGCTATAAGATTCTAAAAAGGTATTGATAAGAGTTTTGATTTGTCTCGCCTCACACATGGTAGCAGTAGCAAGAAGTAGGGTATGATCCAAAAACTGGAGATGAGAAGTTGCGATGCCATCATTAGTAGGGTACAGACCTGAGAAAAGATTATCTCTGACAACAAATTTTAAAGACTAACCCAGACCCTCAACCATCATAATAAAAATAAAAGGAGAGAGGGGGTCCACCTGACGGATACCCCTGGAAGGGGAGAAGGTTGGGGAGGGGGAGCCATTGACCAGAATGGAGAAAAAGGCCAAGGAGGTGAGTTTTGTAATCCAATGAACCCATTGAGGAGAAAATCCAAAGGCCAGAAGAGATCGATCAATGAAGCGCCATGAGAGCTTGTCGATGGCTTTGGAAAGGTCTAATTTGACGAGCATGCATATTTTTTGGTGGTCTTAAGGGTATGGATGGTCATGAGCCATAATGATTCCATCTAAAATTTGGTGTCCTTCAACATAGACCAATTGTTCTTCCAAGATTAAGTGAGGAATAATTGGCTTAATCATGTTCTCAATCACTTTGGTAATAATTTTGTAAATGACATTGCATAGAGAAATGGTTTGGAACTTACCAGGGTACGAGGGGATCTCTTCCTTGGGGATGAGGGTGAGAAAAGTGGCACTGAAGGTTGGAAAGATTTCCAAACGAATGTGAAATTATTTGACTTCCTCCCAAACATCATGCTGCACTATCTTCCAACAGTAGTGGTAGAATTTGATAGTAAAGTCGTCAGGTCTTGGGGATTTTTTGGGTGGCATGCTCATGATAGAATCCTCCACTTCTTCCAAGGTGATTTGCCTCATAATATTTTCATTCTTCCCCGCTCAAACAAGAGAAGGAATATTTTGGAGAATTTTATCCATGGCTTGATCATAGTTGATGTTATCTTTTAAAAGAAGGTTGCGATAGAAAAAAACAAGTTCATCCACGATTTCAACATGCTTAGATAGCTTTAAACCTTGGTTTGTTTGGAGAAAGGCGATGCAATTGTGGGTTCTATGATAGAGAATTGAGTCATGGAAGAAATTCGAGTTCCATCTGATTCTAGAATTTTTTCGCCACAAAGTTTCTTCTTAGACAATTCGTTGGTTGATAACATCTTGAAGCTGTCATTATTTCTGCAGAAGCTCATCTGTGAATCCCTGAGTTACAACTTTCTGCTGCAAATTGGCCATTTATTCTTCTAAAAGTTTTCCTGCATGAAAAATCTTGTCATTTGCTTCTGATTTATCTCCCTTTTTTGCTTCTAGTCACTGCTTAAATATATTTTTCTCCATTATCTAGGCAAAGTAGGCACTATTTTACAGGTTGGTGAATTTCTAGATTTTTTAGTGCCTAATTTTTCATGTCGGTGCTAAAGTCGGCACTAATTAGCACCGGATTTAGCGCTAGATTTAGCATCGTATTTAGTGTCGGATTTTGCTTCATTTTTAGCATCGAATTTTGCTTCCTTTTTTAACACCATAATCATTAGCGCTAGGTTTTCCTTCCTTTTTAGTGCCAGGTTTTGCTTCCTTTTTAGAAACAAGTTTTTCTACCTTTTTTAGCACCGGGTTTTGCTCCCTTTTTAGCACCGGATTTAGTGCCATATTTCAAATGAGTAAGCAAATGAAAACGACGGTGACTTTTCAAAAATCAATTTAAGAGGGAAACTTTTTAAAATGTAACTAAAGAGAAATTGTGGGCTA
This sequence comes from Larix kaempferi, assembly GCA_027924585.1. Lineage (NCBI taxonomy): Eukaryota > Viridiplantae > Streptophyta > Pinopsida > Pinales > Pinaceae > Larix > Larix kaempferi. Next base: position 7,290,787 of record BSBM01000532.1, on the reverse strand, counting down.
AAAATAAGCCACTTTTATCAATCCTAAGTGTGAGGGTATTTTTGTTATTTTAATTAGAGTTTCTTATTTTCCCTCACAAAAACCGCTCACTCTATTATTCTTTTCTTATTTCCTCTCTTTCTCTCTTTCTCTCTTCTCTTTGTCTCTTTCTCCCTTATCTTTCTCTCTTCTTTGTTGTTGTAGGTTTAGGGTTTCATGCATGGAGGCTAAGATTTCATGGAGGAAACTTTGTGAAAAAGGTAATGGATTATCCCTTACCTTATCCTACTTCCTTCTTCTTCCATTTCTCTTTACTTATAGGTTCATCTATTTTAGTTTAGATCTACAGTCTTAATGGAAAAAATTTCATGGGAATGTAGCTCAAGTAGAGATCTTGCCTTTTGAAAAATGATCTGGGTCCAAATATCATCATTCCCTTACCATTTCTCATTTTACTTTTTATTTTTTTTTACGTAAATTTTAATTTACAGAGGTGCTAAAGTCGGTGCTAAAAATGGATCAAAACTCAGTGCTAAAAAGGACGCAAAACCTGGTCCTAAAAGGGAGCAAAACCAAGTGCTAAAAAGGGAGCAAAACCTGGTGCGAAACCCAGTGCTAACTAGACTGGGCGCAAAAAATGGTGCTAAATGTGGCGCCAAAGACGGTTTAAAATTTGGCACAAATACGAAATGAAGTGGTGCATTGAATTTAGCACCTAGAGTTCAATCCAAATCTAAAAAAAATACACTAAAAAATGACGGAAATTCCGACACTATTGGCATGTTTTGTTGTAGTGATTTTAGACTACCTTTGACATATTTTAGCCTACAAATGAAGGAGATTCACCCCACCAATGAGAAAGAGTCTCCATGAAATCTGGATGATCCAACCAGAATGTCTCAAACCTAAAAGGTATGTTTCAAGGATTGGTGTTTGTGCCAAGCTCAAGAATGATGGGACAATGATCCGAACCCTCTCCACTATCCAGGAAGAATGAACGAATCCAGGGTGATATCCGATCTAACCATAGAGGAGGAAACTAAGAGTCTATCAAGTCTAGAGGCAATCTGAGGAGGTCCACCTCTTTTGTTTTTCCAGGTCTGGTTACCATTTTTGGGAAGGATATCAATCCAATTAAGAGAAGCGATGAGAGGCCCAAAATATTTGCTTTTTGCATCAAGATAGGAGATTCCCCTTCGTTTTTCAAGCGAGGAGGTGATCATATTGAAGTCACCACCAAGGATCCAAGAATGTATGTGAGCCAATTTTTGGATATGTGGCAGCGAAGCTAAGAAGCTTGTCTTGGTAGTAAAAGAAGAAGGGCCATAAACATTTGTAATAGTTCCCGTGGAATTCGAACCGAGGAGGTCTTAAGAGGATACTGAATACAAGGAGCGGAGAAGAAATTGGAGATCTGAATGAAAGTAGGGTTGGAGAGAATAAAAATTCCTGTGGAATCACTATTGGCATCGATGGCCATCATCGTACATCCTTTCCAATCGAAGTTAGCAAAGGAATTGAGGGATTCAACCGATCATTTTGTCTCTTGCAACCTAACTATTATTGGAGATTCTTGATTAATATTGGATCGAAGAGTTCATCTTTTAATTTTCCCATAAGACCTCGAATATTCCAAGACAAAATTTTCATTGGGAAACTATTGAGGGGAGGTGAGTGACTGAATCTAGTCGAACAAAGATCTATGATTACATATGGAAACTAGATGTTCTCCAAGCTTGGAAAGCTTCTGTTGATTGGTATTTATTCTTCTTTTGTTTCTTTTTTTATTTTATCCAGGAGGAGTAGCAGTTGGGAAGTTTGAATTCCTAGCAGATTTGATTGTTGGTCTTTACCCTCCATTGGCATGTACGCTTTGGCCGCTGCTTCCTGGAGGGATTTTTTTATGAGAGCTATGTGCGAAGAAGATATGGTAGTGAGATCCCCCTTTTTGTTGGCTTATATAATTTTTTGGAGCTCTTGATCATCTATTTCCATATCTCCATCCTCCTCGACTACCTCTATGGTTTCTCCATTTGCCATTTCCATGTCCTTTGTTGGATTTAATTTTGTGCGCTTGGCTTGATCTGATTCCAAGGTTGTCATTTTAGAGATAAGGTTTCCTTGTTTTGAATCTAGGTTGTCAGCAAGATCCATGTCCATGTCTTCCAAAGATGCAAAGTTATTGGAGACCCCTGATGACTTGGCTTGAATTGCCGAAACTAGTTTTGAAGATCCTTTAGACCATCTAGTGATGACTGTGAAACCATCCAAGGAGGCCTGGGGTTGGTTGATCATGGGTTTGGAATCTAGGATCCGAGGGAAATCTCTGTAAAGGTTCTTGTATTCATGGAATTTCCTACATATTAATGGGATATGCTCGTAATCGAGGGTTTGGATCCACTCCTCATTTTGGAAGCTGAGGAAAATGGCTTCTGGAAAAGGATTTGAAACATTCATATTGACGCAAATGCACACGAAAGAGGTATATATTCCCCTCTTAGTGGCCTCTAAACTATTGATGAATTTTTCCAGTGTGTTATCGATACCCGTTAGGGTTTATTCCTTCCAATACTCCCACGACAGGGAATAGAGGTTAACCCAGACTGAACTTCTGAGAAATCCTCCCGATCTAGGCTAAAATTGTCCTTCCAATATCTCATAAATAAAACAACATTATTGAAGAAGTAAGGGCCCTACACAACCACCCTTTCACGATCCTCTAGGTTTGAGAAGATGGCCGTGAAAAACCCTTTTGAGTGTAGCTTAAGTTCAAGCTTACATCGTGGTTTCCATTTGTGAGATATCTAACCCTGTAGAGCACGTTCATTGGGCCAAAAACCCATGAATTTGCATATTAGGGCATGATCTCTCATGTGTTGGCGATAGGATTCGAGTTTATTGGATGTGACTTCCAAATAGGGGATATTAGCATCTTTTGGGAAACATCCTTTAGAGGTCGGCATGGCGACCTGTATCGGAAAACTTGACACGTCCATGGTCGAAGAGGGGGTTTGATCTTCGCTTGAGCGGATTGTGATCCATCATCCATTGACTTTGTAGAGGACATGAGAGGAGGAAACTGCTTGATAGAAGATCAAGATGAGAGAACAACATTGAGGAAGGAGGGATCCCCCCCTCCTGGCGACGACACCATGAGAGAGAGCATAGTGGACCAAGGTTATTTTTGCGGCAAGGGTTTTCTTCACTACCCTCTAAGCCCAAATCTAAGGAAACACAATCATTAATGATAAAATTTATATATTAATAATGATTTTATTAATAGTCTATTTTGTTGACATGGATATGAATCCAAGCATTTTGTCACATTCGCCATTTGAAATCATGAATATAATTTTCTTATGGATTTCATTCTTCATGTTGGTACAATTTATACTTGTTCGTAAACATTGTAATGTTGTTTTGTGACAAATACCACATATCTCGTCTTCTTCTACCAAACATATGGTATGTATGGGGTTTCTTTACACTAATGGAAAAAATAAGTGCTCGAAAATATGATTGGATTGCTATTAAACATATTTACAATAGAATGCAGTTAAATTTTTACATTTAGAAGGACAATGTTTTCTATGAAAGTAAATTGTATGGGTTATAATTAGACAAAGGATTATAATTGTATTGGTTATAATGTATGTTAGCACCTAAACAATGCAATACAATTTACAATTTTGCGGTTTTTTTCTTGAAAAAAAAAAACTAGACAAATGATTAATATAAAGAGCACCCTTCGTATTGATACACTATTTATTAGTTAGATATTTAGATATTTAAAAATATAAATGGGGTTTTCATTTGTTCCAATCACAAATATAGAATGTATGTCATTAACATTATACAACAACCAACTTATCTGTTTTATCAATGATGATTCCACCTCTATTTAATCTATTGAGAAAGTAAGAATTTTCAATTTGATTAACCATGCTCTGAATGGAGAGTAGATTATTTTATTGAGGAATGTAGATCCAAATGGGATCTGTTGCATGACCTTTCTACATATATGAATAACAAATGCCCTCGTTATATTTCATACCGAACAATGCATGAGATAGTTCTTATGTGCAATTACGTCCAAGTTCTCTTCATGCTACATGATTTGATGATACACTTCTATATCCCAATAGCTATCGAGAATGTATCCATGTTAGATAATTTTAAATAAGTGGAAACATGTGTCCACTTGTTCCCAATACAGATACTTTTGATGACTCGCCACCATTAAATATAGATGTCACGGCTTAGCTATTTAAACCTTATAAAACTAATTAATTAATGATATACCACCATTATTTTACAATTTTTGATTTATTTCAATAATATTTCCATATTTTATACTTTTCCCCTCATTATATATATTCATTAAATTTTAAACGTATACCAAAATTTCACGTCTTTTTCATATTTACACCATTGTCATATTCTTATATTCTTAAAACTTTTTTCATATTTACACCAATGGCCATATTCTTATATTCTTGAATTAAAACTTTTTATATATGATATTTATTAAAATGTATTTGAAAATGATTTTTTATGGCATTTCTGATAGGTGTTTATATTTTAGAATTTTGGGTGTGCTATCATTTATGCTTTTCTTAAATTAAAGGAAGATGGGACAAGTGTACTATCCAAATTGATTTTATGATCGTTGTTCAAAATTCAAAATAAACAATTATATAAAAAAGAGAAATATAAAAAATAATTGGTAGTTGATGCATGGATAACTAGTAGCTCATGCATGGATAATAGGATGGGGAAATTAATTGAGAATAAAGAAAGGCTGATCCAGGTCAAAGTTATATCTAATGACCATAAGTATGACATACTCAACAAAACCTCCACTTTAAAAGGATCGAGAATATTCATAAATGAAGATCTCATTCTAGAAGACCAAGCCAAATTAAGAAAGGAGGTTGAAAAGGTAAAATAAGCTAGGAAGGAATGAAAATGGTAAATAATTAGAAATCAAAAAGTTGTTAGTAGGGTCAGAAACCAAAAAGATATTGACAAATAACAATTCAACACGCTCTGAATTCTCTCTTGGAGCTATCAAGGCTTCCCATGGAACAAAGACCCCATGTTAAGTTGGATCTCGAGTGTAATTGATATTATTCTTCTTGTTGAAACCTAGGACAACGAGGAATCTAAGGTTCCCGACATAGAAGGATTTGTCCTATGGTTGATTTGGAACAAGTGATCCTATCATAGAGAAATTGGAGGTATAGCTTACTACATTAGGGAAAAAATATCCCCCCATACTAAGCTCTAACCCTCACAAATAATATATTTGGATAGAGATTTCCGACATTATGCTAAGAAAACCTACATAAAAATATGTTATTTCACCCCTATTAATTCTAACTTTTATAAGAAAAACAATATAGATAAAAACTTCTCTTGCAATGGATTAGAAAATGATATTTCTAGTCTAAGAAATGGAGGAAATATCCTCTTAATGGGTGACTTTAATGATCGAACTTTGAGTAAACAATCTATTCTTCTAAGAAACTAGTCTAACACTAATCCTCTATGGTTAGATGAAGGCCTTTCTCTAAACTACCAGTACAAATTTTTTTATATGGATCTATGTAAAAATTTGTTCGACTCTAAGCTAATCAAGCTTTGTATCTCTCAATATCTTATAATTTGTAATGGTCTAACGAAGTGGCCAAATTCTATCTAGATGACTTGTATTCATGGGCTTGGCAACATTGTGGTAGATTATGTCATATCTAATATCCCTTTACACAAGAGAATTATAAATCTAGACATTTTAAATGGCCACGAGCCTGACTTAGATCATAGACCCTTAATTGTAACCCCCAATTTTGTCATGCATAGTAATCCCACAGAAGAAAATTTTCACAGTAAAAAACACTTGGTCTTTGACAAAAATAAGGATGATCTTCTCATAAGTATGAGTTAAAAAATGTCTTGTTTCCTCTATCAAGCACAAACAATATAGAAGACCTATGTTATAATTTTACTACAGTCCTCTCATCTCAAAGAACCAACCCTTGGTAATGTAATATATCAAGAAGAGCCATCAAGGAAGCTATTGATGAGTCTCTAAAAATTGACAAGATAAATAGTTACAAAGCCCCAATTAAAAGAAAAAATGCACTATATAAATAAAAAATAGGAAAATATTTTATACCTCCCTAAGGTAGCTCTTAGGAAATTTTGGACGGTTGGTGCAAGCTAATGAGGGTATTTTTTGACGTGTTAGATGCAATAGAAACACACATCCCTTAACTTACATGGATATTTTGAGATACTTATGCAATGAATCTTACTTTGAGTAAAAAATATGAAATGTAGGAAATTGAATGACATTCCGAATATATAAATTTTATCTATTGAAAAGTTCATAACTATCTGAAGTTTCATTTTTTCTAACATGTACTTTTTTATTTGGGGGAAAATGATAAGGTATATGGTTAGCTATGGCTTAACGTATTCCATACCACATATTTGGTTATCCTGAAGCTAACTCCAAAGAAGACACATAAGATGAGGGATGCCACCTGAACATGTGATGAGGCTAGGTCTTACTGCTAAGAAACACAAGCGTGTTTATTTTAAATTCAAATTTCTTCCTCCTGAAAAAAAAAAAACTAGGTGGAAAACACAATGCGTGCACGATATAGAACTAGAAAGTGCGCATGTGATTCTTATCACTAAAATGTGTACACTATATGGACCACTACAAATATATTGCATATGCCACTAAGGATTAGTAAGGGTTAGGCGGAAGGGGGGAGATAAAGAAAAAGAGGAGAAGGGGGTGAGAGAAATATAGAGTAAGAGAGATCAAGGGGGTTAGGGGTTTTAGGAGTAGGGTGGTTAGAGAGAAGGGGGGGTATAAGTGAGAAATGGGGGTTTGGGGTTAGAGAGAGAGATATATATATAAAGGGAGAGATATGGGGGGTGGTTAGTGGCATAGGGAGGGGGATTAGGAGAGACAAAAATAGAGGGGGGTTGAGGGGTATGGGGAGTAGTTGAGAGATAGATAGAGGGGGGGAGGGGTTAAGTGTAGGGGGAGTATGAGAGAGATAGAGAGAGGGGGGATGCTAGGGGGTTAGAGTTAGAGAGAGAGGCGGGTGTTAGGAGGTTGGGGGTAGGTGGAGCATGGGAGAGAGAGAGTGATAGAGGGGGTTAGTAAGGGTTAGGGCGAGGATGAGAGAGAGAGAGGAAGAGGGTTAGTGGTAGGGGGATGCGTAGGGATGTGTAAATGTGTGTGATAGAGAGAGAGAGAGTGTGTGTGTGCATAAGAGAGCATCGGTGGGGAAATAGGGTGTTAGGGGGTTGGGGGAGTTTAGGTGTAGGTGGAGGATTAGGGGAGCGAGAGAGAATGAGAGAGGGGGTTAGTAAGGATTAGGGGGAAGAGGGAAGAGATAGAGAGAGAGAGGGGGGGGTTTAGTGGTAGGGGGTGCAGTAGGGGAGAGAGATAGAGAGAGAGAGAGGGAGAGAGAGGGGGTGGTTAGGGGATTGGGGGAGGGAGAGAGGGTTAATAGTTAGGGGTAGGTGGAGGAGTATGGGAGAGAGTGAGTGAGAGGGGAGGAGAGGGGTGTGAGGTTGGGGGTGAGAGAGAGAGAGTAGGGAGGGGGGTATTAGCGTATTGGGTGAGAGAGAGAGGCGTAGGAGTTGGGGTAGGTGTAGAAGTATGAGAGAGAGAGAGAGAGAGAGAGAGAGAGAGAGAGAGAGGTTAGTAAGGGATAGGGGAAGAGGGGAGAGAGAGGGAGAGGAGGGAGGGGTTAGTGGTAGGGGGGAGTAAGATGGTCAAAGAGAGAGAGAGAGAGATAGAAAGAGAGATTCAAGGGTTTTATTTCATGGTAGGGGGAGGAGGGATTTTGGGGAAGAGAAAGAGACAGAGATTGAGGGGGTTAGGGGTTTGGGGAGAGAGAGAGAGAGAGAGAGCATGGGGGGATGTTTCGGGGGTTGGCGGAGAGAGAGAGGGTGGGGGTTAGGTGAAGAAAACAAGGTAATTTTTCCTTGGTTTGAGGAGTATTTGCATAGCTGTGTATTCTTATTTTGATATTGGTAATTGTTTTATTTTTATAAGTTTTGAAAAGCGGCTTGAGTTCCTAGTAACGCTTGTTATTTTTTTTACAATAGAAAGCACTCATGGAAATAGGAGATGCTACACTACTTGAATTCCATATTTGTTAGGAAGAAGACAACAAAGGAAATATGGAGAATTCCTATGCCTGTTCTGGAACCATACACAACTGTATTACAATGCCTTCCTTTTAAAGAGGGATTACCATGGGAAAATACCATGGGCTACCCAATACCATGGGCCCGTAAACCATTGGAAGAAAAACAACCCAAAAAATTTCTTTCAGGGGCTTCGCCCTCGAACCCCTACTGGGATGAGTGTATATTCCACTTGCACAACATATAAAACTAAGGTACAAACACATCTGAACAACAAGATCTTTGAATCACGAAGATAATCAGGCTCCACAACCAACAATATCCCACTTGGATATTGATCACAACAACTCCACCGCTACTACATCTGTTGGACTATGCTCCAAGCCTTGGACCTAGAAAATTTCTCATCTTCACCTTAATGATTGAAGGCCAACTGAAATTGAACAGGAACTTAGTTTCTCTCTTATTAGTACCTTTGTCAACATGTTCGCAAGATTCTGGCTAGTATGTATCTTGTCCAACTTCAACAGTTCATCTTCTAGAATAGATCATATGAAATGGTACTTGAGCTGTATATTTTTAGTCTTAAAATGGAAGGTTGAGCTCTTTGGAATATGAATGGAACTTTAGCTATCACTGTACAACCTGTTTTTCTCCCACTTCTTACCCAATTCCTCCATAAACCTTTGTAGCAAAACCATCTCTTTACTAGTCTATGTAGCATCAACATACTCTGCTTCCATTGTTGAAAGTGCAACAACCTTTTGCAATTTCGAAATCCAACTTAGTATTGTTCCACTTACAATAAAGACATACCCTGTGGTGCTTCTCTTGCTATCTTTATCACTTGCCATATTTGCATCAATATATACCTGTAGAATAGTGTCTAAACCTCCAAAACACAATGCATGAGTAGTAGTACCTCTCAAATACCTAAGAATCCACTTTAATTCCTTCCAATGTTCTTTACCTTGATTGTTCATATACCTGCTCACAACTCCCACTAAGTGCAATATCTAGTCTTGCACACCCCTATCGCATACATCCGAATGCCAACTGCTAATGAATAAGATACCTTGGACATGTATTCTATTTCCTCCTATTCCTCGCGACACATCTCCTTACTTAGTTTGAAATGGTTGGCCAAAGGTGTACTAATTGGTTTTGCATCCTGCATTCTAAACCTCTCCAACACCTTTTCTATGTACTCACCCTGAGACAATGTCAAATTTCGATTTTACCTGTCTCTTGTTATTCTCATACGAAGGATTTGCTATGCACCACCCAAATCCTTCATTGCAAATTAATTAGCTAATTTCCTTTTGAGCACATTTATATCCTACAGTCAGTGTTATGAGGACATAAATACAACGTACCTATCATGTCTCCTTTTGCTATCACCAACGATCCTTTAGTGATCTTCCACCACATTTATCCAAATGTAGATAAACATCCAACATCTCCCAACTGCCCTATTGAGATTAGATTTATTTTCATAGTAGGAATATGCCTTACATATTTCAAAAACCATTCATTTCCATTCTTTAACTTTATCCGTACCTTACCCATTCCAACAATTTTACATGGTTCATCGTCACCCAATAAAACATGTCCAAAATCACCTTGAACATAATCATGAAAATATTTCCTATGGGGTGTAGCATGACATGAATCCCATGAATCTACTACCCAGTAATCACTAGTATTATCTAATTCAAGAATCAAAGCATCTTGTAACACATCACTTGCTACATTTGCTTCCTGAGTAGTCTCCTGTTGTCCATCTCCTTTCTTCTTTAGAGATTTGCAGTCTTTCTTCATATGTCCTTTCTTCCCACAATTCCAACGCTCTATATTTCTCAGTCTGGGCTTGGATATTCCCTTCCTATACTTCCCATGATTACGTGGGTTCTTTCCTCTCTCCCTTTGTCTTTCCATACTTTCCATGGTCAACGCATTACTTGATGTGTCACCTATTATTTTTTGTCGCATTTCCTCACTAAGAATAACACCAACAACATCATCAAATTTCAGAGTGTTTGAACCAGAGACAAATTTACTTACAACCATGACCAAGCCATTCAATTTTTCTGGTAATGAGCACAAGATTAGAAGAGCCCTACCTCATAATCAAAGTTCACTCCTACAGAACTTAGCTGATTAGTAACTGTGTTAAATTCATTTAAATGGTCAGCAACAGATCCACATTCTGACATCTTCATATTAAAGAAATGTTTAATTAGAAATACCTTGTTGGAGGCCGAGGGTTTTTCATATAGTTTAGCCAATGCGTTCATAAAATCCTCCGTTGTCCTTTCTTTCGAAATATTGAAATCCATTGACAAATCCAGGAACAACTATATTGTTCCTAGTGCCTTTCTATCAATAACCTCCCATTCTTTGTCCTTCATAGACATCGAATTACTCCTTTTCCACTCAATGGTAAGAATAGATCCTTTTGATATAGATAGTCATCCATTTGCATCTTCCATAATTGGTAGTTTTGGCCATTAAATTTCTCGACCCTAAAATCTCCTTCTTCCAGCATTGCTCCCACTTGAACCAGGAACCCTTCTTTCCTGTGTGTTTATGTGCCAAATATCCCTTTGGCTCTAATAGCAATTGTTAGAAAAATAGGACCATGGAACAATATCATAAAATAAGATGCAGAAATAAAGCACATAAACACAATACAAGAGAGACAACAATATACGTGGTTCACTCAATATGGGATATGTCTACATAGAAATTGCCAGTCCTTTTATTATATCGTTTATAAAATGAAGGGATACAATCCATAACACATCCACTACAATTTCCTCTTCACTCTCTTAGAATCTCTCTCACACAATCACATAGATATTTTTCACAATACTACAATACAATACTACCATACACAATTGTATTACAATGCATTCCTTTTAAAGAGGGATTACCATGGGAAAATACCACATGATACCCAATACCATGGGCCCGTAAACCATTGGCCAAAAAAAATCCCACAAATTTTATTTCGAGGGCTTCACCCCTGAACCTCTGTTGGATCAAGTTTATAGTCCACTTGCACAACATATAAAATTGGGGTACAAACACAACTGAGCAACAAGATCTCTGAATCAGGAAGATAACTAGGCTCCAAAACCAACATTAAATCCAATGAAGACCAACTTTGGCTCAAGAGAGGATGGTATAAAGATGCCATGGCTTGGTTAAACCATTGGGGAATTGACGAAAATGCCACTTTGCAAGATATCAATAGCATTAAAAATATTATCACATCTAAGTTTAAAGAGAAAATGTGGGGCAAGAAAGAATTAGAGGTTAAAAGAAAATTAAGATACTATAAGGAGGTCATTAACTCTAATATGCTCGTAGCCTCCATCCTTGTGAGGCTATGAGCATTGAGGATGAAATTCACTTTATCATAGAATTCCCTACATACATCCACATTAGATAACAGTTTCATAATATTTGCTACAAGACAAACCTCCCTAACCTTCTAGCTTGTCGAAACTATGGAGACCTATGAATGCTTCTTTCTAAGCTTTTTGAGCATCGAAATAAAATTTCATAGCAAGCCAAGTAATCCTCTCAAGGTTTGATAGACCATAGTTGGTCTCAATGGACATTAAATACCACCACCATCATCATCATCATCATCAATATTTCAAATATTCATAAAGATTTTTTTCTTTAGTATCAACTTATGGTCAAAGTAAAAAGTAAAGTTGCATAATACATCAAATACCATAAAATTAAATTAATTGTATAGTTGAATGATTTTCAAATTCCACTATTATGTTAATAAATTTTTAGTTTTAATACATTATTAATTAGTAATTAAATTATATATATGTATGTATGTTGTCTTGCTTCTAAAGCTAGAGTTAGTAAAATATTATGACAAAGTGGGTTGATCCTTCCTCAGGCTTATCTTGCTTCAGATTGAGGTATGTTTGGAGGCTACAAACTGGATCATGGGGTGTGTTAGCTCAACAAATTATGCAGTGTTAGTGAATGACAATCCTACCAATTTATTAAAAATCTCTAGAGGGCTCAAGTAGGGGTGCCCGCTTTCCCCACTTCCGTTCCTTCTAATTATGGAAAGACTTAGTAGGCTCATCATCAAATAAAAGGAGGAGGAAAGAATACATGGAGTAAAAGTCTCTCCTCATTTTCATTCGACACACTCTCTCTTTGTAGATGATGTTCTTATGTTTGGAAATGGATCCTTGAAGGAGTGGTTAGTATATATGGATCTGCTTATATTTTTCTACAAGGCCTCATGTATGGAAGTTAGCATCAATAAGTCCCTTATGCACCGAAATGAGTTAGATGAACATTTAGTTGTTGGCATTCAAAAATTGATGTGAATCAAAATGGAGAAATTAGATGGGGGGATGAAGTATTTGGGTTTCTATTTGAAACCAAATGACTATAGAATATTTGATTGGTTGTGGTTAGTTAGGAAAATAGAGAAAATAATTTACATTTGGTGCCACAAATGGCTCTCACTGGGAGGTAGACTCATCCTAATCAAATATGTCGTAGAGAGTATACTAGTGTATTGGGATTCCTTAGCCAAAATCCCAACTCCATCCCTGGGAAAATCATACAAAAGTGTTTTAAATTATTTTGGGCTAGAAAGAAGGCCAAGGGGAGTTTCCATTTATTTAAATGGGAAGTATTGCTAGAATAAAAGTCTCAGGAGGATGGGGATTAAAAATTATCTTTAGTTTTGGTACAACCTTAGCGACAAAGAGCATGTAGAGATGTTTAATAGGTCCTAGATTGTGGAGTGAGGTGACAAAGTATAAGTATCTAAGGAATATGTCACTAGAGGAGTGGGTCACATTGGAGCCAAAAGGATCTCAAATCTCTCTTTATTTTGGAATGCCCTAGTCAGAGCTATGCCAGTCATTGGTAAATGTTTGGCATGGAAGGTTGGGGATGGTAACAAGGTATTGATAGGGGGGATCCTTGGGTTGGTGATGATTTGTGTTTCAAGTTATCTAGTACTTTAATAGGCATGTTAAAGAACCTGGCTCTGTATACTTTGGCTCAGGTGAGCGTTCTTTTAAATTATAGATAGGCTTGGATGGGAGGTACTGACTCAATTGGGATTGGAGGGACCATTAGCTAAAGAGTGGAATTTATTCACCCAAGGACTAAAACATTGTGGAATATTTTTATGGACTCTTTGGCATGGACTTGGAACGTTGTGGATGGCCAAGTAACAACCAAGCTTTCCTACGAAGCCATTATTTTTTAGGTTTCCACTTTTAATAACAATTAGTGGTCTCCTTTCATCTGGAAGTGGCTATATCCACTCAAACTAAAGTTATTTATTTAGATCTCTCTATCTAATAAAATTTTAACATGGGACAATTATGTGAAGAGAGGGGGGAAGGTCCAAGTGTTTTCCTTCTCTAGAGGCAGAGTAGTGAATATGTTGACCACTTGTTAGTTCATTGTGATTTCACCAAGCATGTTTGGAGGGAGGTTGAATGTATTTCAAAGTTTCTTGGTCAATGGGTAATAATATCCTATGCACATAGTTGGAGGAAGTGGTTAGTCCTATCCAATAACTTGTTCAAAGAACTGCCTACATACATTTGCTAGAAATTTGGACTCACTGGAACATGGTTTTATTTTAGGACTTCAATCCTATTATTCATTTAGTGGCAGTGATAGTCTTAGGTGCTTTCAAGGAATTTTCTCTAGGAAGGGTGCCATCAAAGAAGAGGAAAGTGATTCCTCCTATAGTGAATACAAGATATCCCCTTGTCTTTTTTGATGGGGTGTGTTAAGGGAAGGAGGGATCTTGTGGAGCAAGGATGTGCCTCATGATGTTTGATAGCCATTCTTTCAATCTCAAATTAGGTGCAAGGGTAGGATCCAATACTAGAGTGGAGCTTATAGCTTTATGGCCCGGATGGTTGTACTTTGCACAATCAAAGGGGGTCTTACAGTTAATGGTTCAAGGTGACTCACCAATTCTCATTGATTGGGTAAATGGGAAAGCTGGTCTAAATGTTCTACAATTATGGTGGTGGCAAAGGAAGATCAAGTTTTTTTAGGAAGGATTTTTTGACATCCTCTTTTCTCATGTCTATAGGGAATTCAATGTGTTAGCAAATGCCTTGTCCAAAGAAGCACTTACACTTCCGGAAGGATGTCTTGTTCTTGAAGAATGGATTGATGGTAGGGTGATCTCCATGGGATCTTACTCTATTTTGTAATGTTTTTGCTGTTGGTCTTATTTTTGGAGGCTTAATAGCCTATTTGTAGCTTCCTTTTTTGAGATATGTTAACTAAACCCTTCAACTCTGGTTATGATACTGCTAGTGAATAGTTAGTAAGTGAATTTCAAGCTAATGTAATGGAACCTTTCAGAATTGTTGGATATTTTTGGTAGACAGCTGGTTAGTCTTGGAAGTTTCGAGACTCTTGGAATGTATTACTGGATCTTTGATGATCTGATGATTTTTAAAAGTTTTATATCTTGATTATAATATAATAACATACATAAGGGTTTTTTTTTGTAAAAAAAAGTTTTAGCTATATATATTTTGGTTCATCCATTTCTAAGGAAGGTTGTATATTTTTTTGGGTTAGATTTGGCAGTTGATTTTTTTGTTGGAAGACTCTATTTTCCTCTTGATAGTTCTACTTTCTTTGCATAGATATGTATGTGTTACTTTCTTGGTCTTGTTGAGTGTAGTGTGGGGGGTTAGAATTTTGTGTTTCTAAAGTTCACACGACATGGTAATGTTAGTGTCAATTTGAAAATGTTTGCATATGAAAGCTTATGTATACTTTGATTCAATCTTATGAATATCAAGTATACGATTTTTTTTCAAGTGAAATTATATATATATAGCTCTATCATATATAAATAATTTTTAAAATTATATAATTTTATTTTAAAAAGTTATTTAATTTTTTTTATCAATTTTTTCTAAATATTAATAATAATATTTTAAAAAAATGATTTTAAATTTAATTATAAAAAATAAAGTTATATTTTATAATTAAATTAAAAGAAATCTATAGTTTAATAAAATTTTAAATTAATCAATATATATAGAATTTATATTAAAACTGCCATTAATGTAATGATTTAACTTAAAATATGGGTGAGTTATTAACTTAATGATTTAACATAATTATTTATTTTGGTGAGATCTTGCATTCCTTTGTGTTAAATATTTTTTAAGATTTTCTTTAAAGAAGAATATTTTTTTACGATTGAAAATGAGTCTATTAAAGGACGCTTAATAAGTATGAAACATGGCGATTTATAGGTGGAGTGGATTTAGTAATATTTGGACTAAGTCATGAATAGTTTTTTTTTTCATGAGAAAAAAGCATACTTTATTAAAAGTATATGGTGCATGCCAAATATAATTGAAAGAGTTACAGAGACGAGATCATAAACTATCTCCCAATTCGAGCCATAGAAACCAAACGTCGGAATATACCAATCCCCCCAACATACAACTGATCCCATCATCACGATGGCCATAAAGCCAGGATATACCAATCCCCCATCAGGTGAGTCAGAATAACCGACCGAGAAATAAAAAAAATACAAAGCTTAGCCAGTAACCAAAGCGGAGAAGGAAATAAAAATCATAAGCAAAGACAATCGAGAGAACCAGAACATGGCTCAACTGTTAAAGACCAAAAAAGTAAAGTGCATAAAGAAGTGCACAAAGATCATGGCGCAAAAATGATCTTGAAACCGTAGATGGGATCCCGTGAGCCAAACAATAACTCATAGAAAATCTTTCCAGACTCAGCCAACAGACTGTGTCAAGAGAGAGTCTGCAACAGAGTTGTGCTCCCGATAGATGTGGATAATAGAAGGGATCGGTCGACGATCCAGAAAAGATGAGATTTGCTTCATCCAAGGAGAAAGAGCCAATGCATTTATGACCGCCCCATCACAAGCCCAATTAACAATCGCCATAGAATCACCAGCAATATGTTCCAAATTGATACGGGCCATATCAGTAAAAAACAAGACGAGCCATAAACCCAGGATTTCACCTTTAGTATTAGTACCAGGAACACCGTGAAGCCACAATTTGAAACAATCCCCATTCTCCAGCTTGATAAAGGCCCTAGCCCCACAAAAACCAGTGGAAGGCTGAGCCGCACCGTCAAAACGAGCCCGATTTCCCGATCTCAGAAGCCTAGAAGGAGAAGAAGAACGATCATAGGAGGTAGAGACCCCAGTCTCAGAATGCTCAAAAGCCATAGCAACAGAAAGGACCCTGCATGCAATACTACAAGCCGAAGTAGCCACATTGTCGAAGATCAGCCTGTTGCGGGACTTCCAGATCTCCCATGCAATCAGACAAGCCAAAACACCCAATTGCCGATTTATGGAGAAGATGCATTTATACCACTGCTCAATAGAAAGATCCGGACCAATGTAGATGGAAGGCCTAGGAATACCCATAAGGAGACACACATGTACATTAAAAGGGCAAGTAACAAAAAGGTGAAGGAAAGATTCAGCCGCCCGATGACAGTGGATGCATAAACTTGGCCCAGAGAACCCACGACGTTGAAGATTGCCCCAAAGGAGTAACTTCTTCTCAAGCATAAGCCGTGTAAAAATCCGAATCTTCAATGGGATGTTCCACGACCAGCAAGAAACATGCCACCATCTGCCTGTTCTGGGAATATGATATAACATAGCCGAATAAGCCAAATTAGCAGAGACAGTACCATCGTTTGTGTTCTAAGACCAGAGAAGACGATCGGCCACCTCCGATATCTGATAGTTTGCGTGATAAAGACCCAGAATATAGGTATTCCATTCCAATGCCAGGGATCCCCTCAATCCCAGCCGATATGCAGCCCTCAGTCCCAGCTGATATGCAGTCATCCAAGAGTTGAAAGTAGGCCCAATTTTATACAATATATGACCGAGAGATGTAAAACCTCGACAGCGAAGATGGTGCAATAAAAAAGGAGATAATTGATAGGACGTCGGACCTCCTACCAGAGGATCTTTACCAATCAAGACATGACGACCATTTCCGGGGATTCATGCTAGCCACATAGCCACCAATTGGAACACTGATAATAAACTGACCTAGACGTTTGATACCCCATGAGTAGCTCGACCACCTCTGCGAATCCACTGCATAGTAGAGAGATTTCTGAAATATTTCCCCTTTATGATATGCCCCCATACACAGTTTGCTGATAAGACCCGCCATAAACTCTTTTCCAGAAGAGCCTTAGAAAAAATGAAGTTATTTTTTAAAGCCCAGCCACCTTGTGCAAAAGGTCGGGCAAGCGTTTGCCACTCCACCAGATTTATTTTGTGACAACCAGTACCAGACCAGATGAAACGGTGGATTTTTTGCCTGATAGCAGTGATGATGCTCTTGGGGATCTTATAAAGAGAAAACCAATAAACACCTAAATTCTAAAGAATTGATTTTGCTAGAACCAGTCGACCCCCACTTGACAACCATCGTCATCTCCAATCATATAACCTTTTATCAAACTTCTTGATTAACCAGACCCAATCCACAACTCGGTAGTTGTTAGGTTTTAGATAATAGCCAAGATAGATAGTGCCCTTAGATAATTCAGCAACAAAAAAGGGAAGTAATGCAACAATCTCTTGTAGCTTCAGCCCAACCAAATTATGTTTTAATAACTTCGATTTCACATCATTTATAATCATACCGGAAGAATCACATAATAACTTTAGGATCCCCTTCATATGGTCCCATTCCTGAGAGACAGCAAGGCCAAATAACATGATATCATCAACAAAAAAATGGTGGGTCACAGATATATTTGATACAACCTTAATTCCGGAGAAAAACGAATCAACTTTTGCTTTATGGATTAGTCTACTGAGACCATCAATTACGATCAGAAAGAGCAAAGGTGATAGTGGGAATCCTTGTCTGAGACCTCAAGTCGGAGAAAAGAAACTCTTAGGACAACCATTGATAAGGATTGAATAGTTAGCAGACATGACACAAGACATGACACAAGCCATGATCCATTTGATTGCGCCCTATGGTATGCCAATTTGAACCAAATCAAGTCTCAGATAGGACCAATTTACATTGTCATAGGCACGAGATAGATCAAGTTGGAGAATCAGTGCACTAGTATTTTTTGACTTGATGCTGTGCATCACCTCCTGAGCAACCCCTACCGCATCTAGAATATGCCGGGCATCCAAGAAGCCATATTGTTCCATTGACAGAACCTGAGAGAGAAAAGGCTTGAGTCTACCTGCTATTATCTTTGATATAATCTTATATGCAAGGTTGCACAATGAGATCGGGCGGAAGTCGAAGAAGGTGGTAGGATTTGAGACCTTTGGAATAAGAGTGATAAAAGTGGCATTTAGAGCCCCGGCCACTTCACCCTTCAATCTGGATTCTTCTACCATGTCAAGAATATACGGGCCCATAATATCGAAAAATTCCAAGAAGAGTTCCACGGTCCATCTGTCTGGACCTGGACTCTTATCCTTTGCAAAACCTTTTAGGATAGCAAGAATTTCCCCAAGAGTAACCGGTAACCAGATTGAGTCCCCCTCCTCCTCAGAAAGGATATGGGGATAGTGTTTGATAATGCCAATCTGTGCTCTAATAGATGTAATTTCAGGGTCCTTATAATAATTCTGGAAATGGGTTTTTTCCTCCACCTTTAAGTCCACCAAGGATGAGATAGAAGCCCCCGAGCCAGATTCAAGATGCCAAATAGAATTAGTGATTCGACGAGAATTTGCATAACGGTGGAAAAATTTTGTGTTGTTATCACCCAGTGATATCCATATTGCATGGCTTTTTAAATGCTAGGTTACCTCATCCAGGTTTAATAACTGCAACTTCCTGCCTTCCAGATCCGCCAACTGAAGCTGCATAGCATCAGATATAGGGTCCCCAAACCGAGAATCATTTATAAAATTAATGCTATCATCAATAGCCAGCAGCTCCACCTTATGAGCCTGTTTACGATCCAATGACCAGGATTTGACTTTACCCTTTAGAAGTGCCAGTTTTCGAATAAGATGAAGACCAGGAGATGAAACCCCCAATATTTCCATCTTGCACCAATCTGATCGGACAAAATTTTTGAAATCATCCAGTTGGAGAAAGGAATGGTTAAATTTAAATGGGAAAGGAGTCCGAGCCCCATCAAACTCTAATTCCAATAGGACGAGATAATGATCAGAAATGGTAGATAATGAGGTCCAAGATCTATATTTATGTAACTTCCTGACCAGTGAATCAGCACCAAAAAACCAATCCAGGCACTTTGAAATTTTACCACTACCCTATCGGCCATTACGCCAAGTGGGACCAACTAGCAATGGCATAATATCATTCAGCCCCAGATCAACAAAAAAGTCAAAAAAGTGTGAGCACAGGTTGTCCAACCGAGTACAATGACCCCATGTCTCAGCATCAGATAGTGTCAAGTTTAAGTCCCCAGCCAATATCATATTCTCCAAGGATAGAAGACCCACCGATTTAACCGAATCCCAAAAATTACGCCGGTCCCTGTAAGGTCCATAGCAGTTAACCAAATTTACCATCTCCGGAAAGCCCATAACGAGTCCCTTAATATGAATCTCCAAGGAAGTAGTGTAAGTAGATAGTCTGAAACACCTAGGGTTCCAAGCCGACAAAGAACCACCCGATCGGCCATCCGCATCTGATGAACAAATGACCCAGTCACTTCTGATGCCATAGAATAAAGTACGGGCACGTTCACCTGATACCATCGTTTCTTGAAGAAAAACCATGTCAGGATTGAGTGAGTCCAACATACCTTTGAGGGCCAATATTTTTTGAGGGCCCCCAAACCCTCGAACATTTAGAGAGAACAATATCATCATTTAACCCTAGCAAGGGCTTTCATTTCTCTAAGCGCCCGACATGAAACTTGAGAACCGGAGGAAGCAGGGGAAAACAACTAAGGATCGGAGGGGGTGAGAGTAGCTGAAACAGATAGGGTTTTCCTAGCACTTCGAGTCTTAATGGGGGAAAATTGTGATATTCCACCCTTACGGACCCCCTTGATCAATAAACCCAAGTCCGGATCAATTGATGGCATAGTCAGAGGAGAGTCTGGTACACCTATCTCAGTCGGAATAATACCCAAATAGGTCGTAAGTGGAGTTTTTGACTAGACAACCTCAGCATACGATAAAGTTTCTCCCACCACCCGAGAGAACCCCACATGATTAGTAGCCAGGTTCGGAGAGGAAGACTCTAAATGACCATCATCAGGACCCCCACATGGGACAGGGACGTTAGAGGAAGAGGGAATAGAAGGGTTTGGGATATGAAGGCTCGAAATAGTAAAGCTGACCGAAGTATGAGGTTTCATGGGTACAACCATAGTTTCAGGAGAGATTGAGATTAGGCCATCATTGTTTCCAGGCACAGTAGGTAGATTAGTAGTACTAGGGTTTAGTGGAAGGATGGGAACCACCGATGGCAAAGGAACCCCCAAATAGAAGGATGCTGGCCCACCAATGATGCCTTCACCAATACGATCACCCTTTTAATCTAAGCTAGAAAGGAATACCAGATCTTCATTTGAAAGAGAAGAAGAAAAGCTGGGATCTAGGTCTTTAATCTTACCAATGATAGACGCTGATGGAGCCGAAACCACATTGGATGATAGAGAGTTACCAGAATTAGTGGCCGCAACCTTCAGCTCACCAGCCGACCCCAAGGAGCTATCCGATGACCAAGCCTGTACTTCATCAGAAGAATCATGATCAGAGTCCGAACATGTGTCCGAGCACTCCCTCCAAAGGTGGCTGACCGCCTTACACTTTGAACACCTAAACGGTATACCCCAGTAGTCCAATGGCTGCTTATACCATTTGTCTCGCCAAATAATGTCCACCGATTCAAAAATACCCAAGGCCATATCAATTTCCACCAAAACCCGTCCAACCCTGCGGTCCATACCATTTAGAGTACCATCACTGACATGTAAAAACCACCCCAGATGGTTGGCCACTGCCTGGAAATGCTCCAGATTACACAGTTCGAGAGGAAAGTTGGGGAGAAGAACCCAAAGATGGCGAAAACGTATTCGCTCCGAGGTAGGGTTAAACCCCATATGCCATCTTTTTAATATAAGACTGCCATTGCCCTTAATCCATATTTTCTCAAGTATCAGATCCATATGCCAAGCCATACAAAAGTAAAATGCATACCACCCCTTACCGAGTATGTAAATCTCAGGCTTGTAACCCACTATCTTAGCCCAATTTGAAGAGACCCATTGGTCAATGTCCCGCGGATGCATAGCCCCATATGAGAACTTACCCACCAGTCCTTTGATGGATAAGGCCGCAATGCCCTCGAGTCCAGACTGTCGAGCCATCAACAGGTCCTCTCGTCCGCACACAAAATATACTTATTTTTCTACTGAGATACCCCCACCCTATGTATCCGAACAATCTTAGGACCAGGAGCATGTTTGGTTTCAATACCCCGAGTGATGGATGGTATAGATGAGTCATCAGTAGATAAGTGGATTCCAACTTTTTCATGGAACCCTGCCCGTTCAGGTTCCAAACCCCCATCCCGACACAAAGAAGGGTCTATCTCCTTTCTAGGGACCAGGACCACATGTCCGACACGTGCCCTCCACATATTTCTATACTCCTCATCAGACCTGTTAACATTTGCAGACATCCACCACTCATCAGAGTTTCCACGACTTCCCCGAGAGGATTCAGTAGTCCCCCGGTCATTTCCATAATCCATCCAAAAGGGTATATTCCGACTACAAAGAGATAGTATAAAATAGGGCGCCTGACACCTCGAACCCACCAAAGGTCATATAAAGACAAAACAAGCTGTGAAATGATCACCAAAGTAACATAACTCCGTTATATGACCAAAACAAGCTGTGAAAACCCAATACAAAGAGTAACATAGCTCCGTAAATGACCAAGACCAGGCTAACAAAAACACCAACAAACCTCACCAAGAACACTCATAACCACCCAAGAATAAAAGGATTTCATGCCTAAACAGGCCAAACCTAAAAACCCCATAGGTTACGAAATCGCCATGAAACCTGCATTTTTCTTCACCTTTTTTTTTACAAGAACATAACAACATGTTAGCAGCAATCTATAATGACAATATCAAAGAATAAATGAATAGTTTTATTTATAATGAGAGGGAAGATAAGAATTTTGAATCCGTACTATAATAACTTAAATTGGAAAGTAAATTATGTACTATGTATTTTCTAATATTTATTCATAAGTTTTGAAAATTTTAATTTAAATATCCTTAGTATGTTATTTCAATGTATATTTTTTTTATGTTATTCTTAATATTTAACATTTTTTTATTGAATATGGAATATTTATAAGTTTTAAAATTTTTAATTTAAATATCCGTAGTATGTTATTTCAATGTATTTTTTTACATTATTCTTAATATTTAACATTTTTTTATTGAATATGGAGTATTTAAGATCACTTAGAATAATCTAAATATTTTTTAAGATTGTTTTGACTTAAAGTTTTAAATCAATGATTTGAGAGTATTGAGTATTTAAATTGTTGAAGGGTTATGTATAATTCTAAAGCTACTATATAACTAAAAATTATGTAACAATAATTTATATATCAATTATGGTTAATGTTTAACATAGTATTAGCAAAGATAGAATCAAAGGTTCACATTTCATGGAAATCTAAATAATTTTTAAGATAACATATTTATACCAAATATTTCTTTTTTCATGTATAAATAAGTATATGTGAAATGATCAATATGTGATAAATAATAAAAATGAAAAACTAATGTATTCATTACAAATATTATTTATAAGTTTTTCGAATTAAAATTTATGATACATTGTTATTTAACTAAATGAGTTAATGTAATTTCACAAGCAATGTGATTTTCTTAAATTTTTAAATTTTACACATATATATATTTAATAAATTAAAAATATATATAAAATGATCCAAACACCTTTACATACATTTAAAGAAGTAGGGAATGCATATCAAATTTAACACATTAACAAATGATCGTTAGCTTTACATAATTAGCATTCTTGATCTAAAGCATTCCTCTCAAAGTTTAATGAAACATATTTTATTAATTAAATAAACAACCAAATTTAATTTTTGGTTGATCTATTAAAATACAAGTAGAATAATAGGTACGGCAAGAACTGCTCACATCTTATTCATGGACATTATGGTTGCACAAATTGTGGGAGAATGAAATTGTTGTAGCCTGATCCGCAGGAAATAGTTGTCACGATTTTCAACAATCTCTACCTTGACAACAATTTGCCTGATACCTTTCCCTTCTTTATTCATCACCCTTCCTGCAAGATAAGAGAAGCCAAGAATTATCTATACGCTTTGCTCAATTATGGACTTTCTTAGGGATCACTCCACCTCCATTGACAACCTGTATTTCAAAATGATACTTTGAGACATAACCTGGAGTGGATCTCCTTTTATTCAAAACACCTACACAATTTAAATCATCATAACCACATACTAAATCACTCCAACCATTCTAGGTGATACTTGTGCCTCTAAGATACTGAAGCACCCATTTCATTGCTTCACTTGGAATTGCCATGTACCTACTAACAACACCAACCACATTTGAAATCCTGATCACTTCATCGCATACATCAAACCTCCTACTGAATTGGCATATGGAATACAATACATAAAATTTTCTTCCTTATAACTAGTACATAAACTTGAAGAAAGATTATAATGGAACTTAGCTAAAGAGATATTTATCGGTTTCACAACATTTATATTGGATCTCATCAGTATCATTTTCATAGACGTCCATTGTGATAACCACAACTTACCATTTGTACCATCTCTATGTACTTGTATGCCCAAGATTTGTTTTATCGCTCATGGATCCTTCATCTGAAATGTATTGTCCCCCAAAGTCTCTATCATGTTGATATCGACCATGCTCTTGCTTGCAATAAGCATGATATCATCAACATACACCATGAGTGTCCTATCATAATTTTTTTTAAAATATACACAATGGTTATACTCCCTTAGGCTCACCATGAAGAAGTCAAACATCCTGTACAATTGCTTGGGATCCATCAAGCCATACAGTGATTCCTAGAGTTTGCAAACAAATCTACCTATGAGATCTTGAACAACTTTTGATTGTTACATACATTCTACTTCTTTGTAAATGTTGATATCATGGACAGTAGGATCCCACAATCTACATCCCTTAACTTCATCTACATAACCAAAAAAGATATAATACAAGCATAAATTCCAAAACAAAGATTCTAAAACCAGAGTGAACCTCTAGTTTACCAGTACATGCAGCTCCTTTTTGGTCGTATGACCTTGTTGCTGATTCCATAAAAAAGGAGACACATATGTTTCCTTATGTTCCATTGAGGATTTAGTTCATCTTTCCAACTTATAAATATTCCCAATCTTTGTAGCCTTCATTAACACTAAACTCCCTTTTGAAACTTTTAGTGCTCCACCTTGACCTGAATCCGTCTCAGCCAAGTTTGCTTCCTTTTAGGCTTCATCCTCAGATTCTTTTTTTTCCAACAATATTTCTTGAGATGCCTTACCTTGTTGCAATACCAACATATTCCTCTACCATTTTTGCTTACTGACTTAGATCTGGATGTTCCTTTTGAATCCTGTTCACTTAATGTAGATCGACCTTTAACCATTGCTACTTCTGATGTTGAGTTTTATGCACTGGTTTTCTCCACACCTCCTCAGAAAACAAAGGTCCCACAAAAGTATCAAAATAAAAAACCTCTATTGTGCTAAACCACATAGATGTGACTAAGTGATTCTAGGATTCAGGAAATGAACATAATAATGTAATTTCCTTGTCTTCATCTTCAAATTTTACATCCATACTAGCTAATTGACAAATCAAGGTATTGAAAGTATTTAGATGATCATGAATTTTTGTACCTTCATTCATTCGTAGGGTGTACAACTCCCTCTTCAATAATATTCTTTTCGTCAAGGACTTTGTCATGTATAGGGTTTCCATTCTGCTCCATAAACCTGCTGATGTCTCTTCTCCAATGATGCTAAACCAAACTTTATCTGCCAAGCACATACACATGGTACTAAGAGCTCTTACATCCAAATAATCCCAGTCGTCATTTGACATATCTATGGGCTTCTTTGGTTTTCCCACCAAATCTTTTTGTAAACCTTGTTGCACTAGTAGATCCCACATCTTTAGCTTCCACAACTCAAAAGTTTTTTTTTTCCAATAACCTCCCCTAAATTGAGGTAGAAGGGATAATAGAAAGAATTAATAAAGATCTGAACCTCTCACCAGTGCTTATGAGCTATTCTCTTGCTGGAGCTCTAAACCTCGACACTACTACATATGGGAGGATTTTTCCACGAAATATTTCCATGTTTTGAACATTCATGGAAAAATACAATGAAATTTAAGATGTCTTTTCATTTTTTTTTAATCATGACGGAATTTTCGTCGCTATAGCGACGTTTTTTTAATTTGCGACTAACTTTCGTCGTTATAGCGATGAAATATGGGCATCTTTGCACATGCGCCAAACCAGACATGCCTTCCAACGGCTCTTGACTTTTTATTGGTCAACTCATGCATTTTCGTCTCTATATCGACAATCGTCGATATATAAATACATACTTTAAGACAATTTTCGACATATTTTTTATAGTTGCGACAAAGTTCTTGGTGATTGATTGAGCTCGGAATTTGAACTTGCAAGGTTAGTATTTTTATATTTTTTGTCTATTTTAATAGAAGGATATGTTAAGAAAAAAATTTCAGGATTTTTTTTAACATGCATGTTTGAATGAAATTTAATTTTTGTACTTTTTAAATTTTTTTTTTAGCATTGCTACATATATTTCGTGTGATTAATTGTTTATACTTACATGTTTTTATAGGATTTGCATACATGATTATATATTAATTACTAATTAAACCTCTTCTTTTTTCTATAGTTCTATTAGAATGTAATTATAACATGAAGGTATTGTTAGACACAATGGCACACTGAGAGGGGCGGGTGAATCAGCGGGCCAACACTAAATACCAATTTCAACTTCTTTAAAACTTAATCAAATATTATTAAGTATTTTCACTTCAACACTTATGAAGAGTTCATCATTCAGTACACTAGGCTATACATCATTCATATGGGCTTCTTCTCATGTTACAAGTACATTAGGCAGAGTTCATCATTCAGTACACTAGGCTATACATCATTCATATGGGCTTCTTCTCATGTTACAAGTACATTAGGCAGAGTTCATCATTCAGTACACTAGGCTATACATCATTCATAGTACATTAGGATATACTAATTCAGTTTGACATTCCCACAATCATTTAGAACAACACTTCGTTGCTAGGTTTCACTTTCCTTCATGCCTTCTGAATTTTTTCAAGTGCCTTTGTTTGCTTCAGTCATTTGAAGAAGGAGCTAGCATATCTCAAGGCAGGAATTGAATGCGTTTGCAAAAACAACTCGAATATCTAAGAATGGCTAAATCATTTAGGAAGACTAAGAGCTGTAGATGTCTTGTATACCCAGAATTGTCTTCTTCAGGATCTGCGCATTCTTCAAGACATCAAATATATTGACAATGATTGTCTTCCTTAGATTGTACTCTTGGTCTTGTGAAATGTACATGGATAATCTTCTGCTGATGCAAGAACCTACACTTCTAGCAACCCGAAATCAGAATTGAAAACCACTTCAGTAGTATCCAAGAACTTCCAGTTATGCTTGTGACTGCCTTGGATTATTCAATACTTGAACTGTGAGCTTCAACTGTGTCACATGGTTCTGATGCAATTGTTCTTTGTTTTCTCTTGTATGTTTGTCCAATATAAGTCATACAATCAGATACCAACAACAAGTGTTTCCTAAATACATTCTTTATCAACCATATCCAAAACTAGAGAGAGTCATACTCAACAATCATCTAGTAAATTCATAAAAGGTAAGCAAGCATCAATGACAACTTTCATTTGGACCATTTGGGCCACCTAGTGTTCCAATTCCCAAACTATCAAGGTCTCCTTGTGAGTAAATCAAAGGCCATTGCACAACACTTGTTGGAATCAATGAAAACTTCAGCCTTCATGTTTTTCTTTATAGAAATTGGTATATAATATACTTTATTTAGAAATTGTTAGGATATTCCTATACTCCATCCTAGTCCCACCAATATTTTGATCATTTACATTTTCAGTCATGCATGCACTTTTAGGGTTTGCATGCATCCTAGTCATCAGTCCAGCACCTAGCCCTCAGTTAGTCAGCCCCCAGGAGCTTCTCACTATTCAGTTTTAGCCCTCCAATTACTTAATGCGCCCTTCTTCCTTGATTTTAGGGATTAACTCGCCCTTCTTCACCTACCAGTCCAGTTGTCTTCAGTTTACACTCAGTTACACTTAGTTACACTCAGTTACACTTAGTTACACTCAGTTACAGTCAGTTACACTTAGTTACACTGAGTTACACTTAGTTACACCTACCAGAGTTAGTTTGACTGATGGTTGACAGTTACTTGAGCATTGATGACTCCACTGATGATGATGAAGACTTCCAGTTGTGCTCCGATGATCATGAGGACACCTAGTTGTGCTCCGATGACACTCTATTGATCTTATGATCACTTTGAGAGGCTAATTCGAATTGCCACCTTAGGCATTCGAATCCTCTCTACCATTGTACTATTTATTTGTCCATACTGTGATTAATTAACTAGTGTGTGTGAAGTATTATTGATTCTATCCGAGTTCTACTGTGCCATATTATTCTGTTGCTCATTATATTGTATTGACCACTCTTCTTCTATTTTCTTGCTTAATCATAATCATTCTCTTGTGAGGTATACATCATCTCTTAGATCTGCTGTGATGATTTTCACATGGTATCAGAGCATGTTGAGAGTATTGTTTATCTCCATTCTTGAGAGTTTTTTGCAGGTTATTACCAAGATTTCGAGTACAACAGTTGCAACAGTTTCTGCATTTTTGCAGTAGTAGTAGTTGCAGTTATTCTATATTGTTTTTGCAGGTCTTCTACAGCTTTAATGAATTCAAAAGAAATCACTCCTCTTTCTCCTTTCTCTCCTCTCAGCTATGATGATTGGAAACCAAAAATGATAGCATACTTGAAGAGCCATGATCTCTTTGACTGTTGTTTTGGAAGAGAGTTCGAATCTTTTGAAGAGAAGATTGATTGGTTAAATAAAGTTGATGAAGCCTTTGGATCAATGTTGGATGCTATATCTGATTGGATGTTATATGACCTCCCTGATTTTTCATCACCAAAAGAGCTATGGGCTCACCTAGATGAAATATTTGGCAGAGAGAATGAAGGACTTGGTCCCAACCCATTCGAAATAAAACAAAGTGACGCATTCGCTCCTCTTGATGGTCTCTCAGATCATGAACCAATATCATCTCACATTGAAGTTGTTCACAAAGAACTTGCAGATTCTACACTCATGCTCAAACTTTCTTCTCTTTCTGTGACAGCTCACACTCTAGATATTGCAGAAGGTCCTAAATCCTCTCTTGCACCAGCGTCTGTTGGTTTGCATCATGATCACATGAATATTTCAGAGGTCAAAACAACTATTGAAGGTAATGCATTCGCTCCTCTCCAGCTATCTCCTCTTTTATACTACTATATGATCATAATTCCATGCTTTTAGAAGGTCATTGAAGAATATGGCAATTTCCATTTGCTTGGGAAGATTTCTTATGCATCTCATGGTTTTGATCTCACCCCTGTTGGTTCAAAGGAGATCTCAAGAAACCATGGCCATTCGCTTCAGATAATTTCTCATGCATCTATTGGTTTTGATATCACCTGTCATGGTTCAAAGGAGATCTCAAGAAACCATGATTCAAGTCTTGGATCTAATTTGGATTCTAAGCAATTACTACTTGGGATATTTTCTCATGCATATGATAGTTTTTATCTCACCCCTGCTGGTTCAAAGGAGATCTCAAGAAACTATTCTTCAAGTCTTAAATCTGATTTGGATTTCAAGCAATTATTATTTGATGGTTCTTTTTGGCATAATCTCACCCATGATGGTTTGAAGGAGAAGACAAAAGACTATCTGCATATTCATGATTTTGATCCTACCTCAGCTTATTCGAATCACAGGTTCAAGGATCATACTCATACTTTTGGATTTGTTCTCATCACATTCGATCTGAAGAGCAAATACCAGCACATGTTTTTTGAGCATGATCCACTTATTCCCAAGAAGAAGATACCTCCAGACATATGACCAAGCATCACACCTGCTTGAGTTTGGAGAATTTATTTTTTGTGTGTGCCTTACAGTCTGTTTTTGAGGAGGGGGTATGTTTCCCATGAAATTTTCCCCACTTCCTTGGATTATTGATTGTTATTATTCATTGTATTGGGTGACCTTTGGTCTTAGTTACCAGGGCCCAGGATGGATTAAGGGGGGGTGTTAGGATATTCCTATACTCCATCCTAGTCCCACCAGTATTTTGATCATTTACATTTTCAGTCATGCATGCACTTTTAGGGTTTGCATGCATTCTAGGGTTTGCATGCGTTTTGCATGCATCCCAGTCATCAGTCCAACACCTATCCCTCAGTTAGCCAGCCCCCAGGAGCTTCTCACTATTTAGTTTTAGCCCTCCAGTTTCTTAATGTGCCCTTCTTCCTTGATTTTAGGGAGTAACTCGCCCTTCTTCACCTACCAGTCTAGTTGTCTTCAGTTTACACTCAGTTACACTGAGTTACACTCAGTTACACCTACCAGAGTTAGTTTGACTGATGGTTGACAGTTACTTGAGCATTGATGACTCCACTGATGATGATGAAGACTTCCAGTTGTGCTCCGATGATCATGAGGACACCTAGTTGTGCTCCGATGACACTTTATTGATCTTATGATCACTCTGAGAGGATAATTCGAATTGCCACCTTAGGCATTCGAATCCTCTCTACCATTGTATTATTTATTTGTCCATACTGTGATTAATTAACTAGTGTGTGTGAAGTATTATTGCTTCTATCCGAGTTCCACTATACCATATTATTCTGTTGCTCATTATACTGTAATGACCACTCTTCTTCTATTTTCTTGCTTAATCATAATCATTCTCTTGTGAGGTATACATCATCTCTTAGATCTGCTGTGAGGATTTTCACAGAAATATACTTATATCTAATGTATTTGACAAGTTACTATTTGGTATGGTGTAGGTAAGACAATTACTTGTCACTACAAGGATTTGTCACTATGAATGAAAATGCAGGGAAGCTTGCTTAGTTTAGAGTGGCATTAGAGGCGAGGGGAGATGGAAAATGTTATTTCCCTTGCTCTGATTACATGGGCTTGCAAAGAAGAAGACTTTTAATAACAACAACTGAAAGAAATTGTAGGGAGAAGGGGCACGCCGAAGGGGGTTATGAATATCGTCCCTTGGTAAGAGGTTATTCAATATTTAATGTATAATTCTCTGTAATAGTCATCATGTCATGAATTTTAGTAAAATGTCTTATCATTTTATTATATGTTCTATACACAGTAATTTTACTACGTTGTTTGTAAATATATAGAGAATGCCCCCAAAATGTCGCCTTCTAGAGAGTTATTTTCCAATTACTAGCAGAAATATTCCTTTATAGGGTGTCAAACTTCAAGATCAGAATATTGAAACTGATCAAGTTCTTAATGGTGATATGGATGGATATAACGTTAGTGATACAAATCGAGAAGATGAGATACATAGATTGATCCAAGACACATTTTCTCCAATGGATGAGGACAACCAGGATGATAATCATGATGTTGATCCTCTACTCGAGAAGTCATGGCAACCTCTTTATGAAGGTTCAAAAACAAATCTTCTATCTACTATATTGTTGTTAGTCAACTTGAAGGTTTTGAATGGTTTATCAAACACCTGTCTCACACAGATACTAAGGTATGTAATTTGTTAATTATTTATGTCTGCATGTTCACGTGTACATAAAGGGTTTAATTTTTTCCTATATTGCTATTGTTATCTAATTTGTAAATTATGGATACGATATTGATGATTAATATTGTTTACATTGACTTATTCTTTTGAATTTTGTAGATTGTTAGGTGAATTTCTATTACCAACGTCAAATATTTTACCATGCCCATATCGAGAGATATCTGTGATTATGAAAAAATTTGGAATGGAGTATCAAGCTATTGATGCATGTCCTAATGATCATATCATAAACTATGGACAATATGCATTAGAAAATGAATTCCCACAATGTCAAACAAGTAGGTATCGAACCGATAAAGCGTAAAAAAAGGTGCCTCACAAAGTTCTTCGTTATATTCCAACAATTCCACGTTTCCAACGGTTGTTCAGGTGTCAAAGTATAGCACAGTTTATGGATTTCCATGCAAAGAACAGAAGTCGAGATGATGTTCTTCAAATGCCTGCAGATGGTTTTGCATTGAAGTACATCGAAGAAAAGTGGCCAATTTTTAAAGAAGAACCTCTTAATGTTAAACTTTCGTTGGCAGCTGATGGTGTCAATCCATTTGGAGAGCTTCGTTCTACCTACTCCGTGTGGCCTGTTTCTGTTATAAACAATAACCTTCCTCCTTGGATGTTGATCAAGAGAGAGCACACAATGTTGGAAATGATTGTTCCAAGTATTTAATTAATTTGTATTTTTTTACTTGAAAGTCTGATCACTAAATATTTCATTTCTTTGTTTCGTGCATGATAATTATGTCTTTTATATATAACGACATATAGCTAAATATAATTAATCATGTATGTTGGACCAATTAGGTAAGTACCAGGTTAAAGATATGAACGTATATATTGAGCCTCTTATCGATGAGTTGTTGAAGTTATGGGCTGGCGTCACTATGTATGACATCTCTAGACCAATAGGGAAAAAACGATTTCAATTCCACAGAATACTTGCATGGACAATTCATGATGCTCCCGGGTTAACACATTTTTGTGGTATATTATTACTTTCTTTTGTCTTTAATATTATATATATCTATTGAAAGTATCATGCATTATTTTAAATGGTAATTCTAATTCGCTACACTAATTCATATATCTTGTAGGTCTTCAAACAAAGGGTAAATTTGCATGTTTGGTTTTCGTTCCCAGGATAAAATCTCGTCATTCAAGGAGTTTAGGAAAGGAAGTGTTTGATGAGTATAGGCACTTTCTGCCTAAGAACCATAGTTATTGAACTACAGACAAAGCAAAATTCAATGGTAAAGAAGAGAATGAAAAAAAACCACGAAGAATGACGCCTCACCTATGGAAGTTGGAATATAATAGAAATTGTCAAGGTATGCCAAATTATTTATGTATCATATATTATATAAATATTTGTTTTCTTTTAGTGAATTATGTTCAGCGTGGTATGTACCTATATTGATTAATTAGTGTTAATTTGATTTTGTTGGTGTTTCATGAATGTCGTTAAGGAACGAATGGGCTTCCATGAGGAATTAAAAGTTACCCGATGCAATTTAGTAGGCTTCCATACTATGAGCACCTACAAATAGTTCATCTATTTGATACAATGCATATCAAGAAGAACATAACATAATTGTTATGGTGACTATTAGATGGAAGGACTGACAAAGAAATAATTGGAAAGATTTTTAGTGACATCCAAGAAGCTAATCACGCATTGCAAAGTGTGATCATTAATTCTAATGGTGATGGACGTGAACATAATATTAGTCTTCCTTGGTGCTTGACGAAGCAACATAGCAATATTGTAAAAGAGGTCATCAGAAAAATCAGGTTTCCGACGGGGTTTTCGTCTAACATAAAGAATAACTTAACGAAAAAAGGTGATTTTGGTGGGGTTAAAACACATGATTGGCATGCATTCATCAAGGTAATTATGAGTTTATAATATATTTCCTTATTGGTATGAATTATTTTATTAATTTTATTCTCTTATTTGGAAATAAATAATAATTATTTGTTTTTTGTTACAATATGTTCTACCTTTATCTCTCCCAGACGACTTTGACAACAACATAAAACAAATTATTTATGTTCTTGGCAAATACATGAGCTAAGTTATGTTTTATATGGAAAATGTACTTGGTCTGTGATTTATAGCGGAACTTATTGACATATTATGTTTTGTCCGCAAATTTATATATGCCTTGATATTATTTTATTGCATCATTTGTAGGTGGCTTTCATCAAAAGAAATCCATAAAGAAGATATAATGTATTGGAAGAGAGAAATTTCCCGACTAATGTGTGAAATGAAACAATATCTACCTCCAGCATTTTTCAATGCACAAGAACACTACCTCATACACCAACTTGAGGATATTGAATTATGTGGACCAGTACACACAAGGTCGATGTGGATGGTGGAGAGGCAGTTGAAGTCATTGAAGGATTGTGTTAGACAAAGAGCACGCCGTGAGGGTTCTATGGTTGAGGGATATATGGTATATCAATGCATGGTGTATATTAGTGAATATCTACCTAAATTAGCAGAAAATATGAATGTGCCTCGCATTTGACATCTCGACTCCATCAGCAAATTTGAAGGGGAGGTCCTATTGGGGAAAGGTAAAATGAGGATTGTGAAAGGTAATTATTAGATGTTGTGGAATTAATATATTACACATGTATTTTCCCAATTTTATTTTATCATACTGATTTTTTATTTTTTTTATTCCTACATATTCAACTATAATACACTATGACTTTAATGATATATAATTAATGATATTGAATTGTTATTTTTTCATATAGTTGCTTGAGTGTGGGATGCTTTACATTTATACATTGCAAACAACCTTGATTGGATGGAGCATTGGATAGAATATTGTGAAGAATACTTCGGTAGGTTATCATGGGAAGGGGTCAGTAAGATGATTAAAATAGCTCATCGTCATTGACATCAATTTCCTGATCTTACGTCGCAAAGGGAAGTTGATTTATCCTATGGTTTAAGAGATAAAAAGGCAAGTAAATTGTTTACCCACATTTTTCTAGTTACTTCCTATTTTTTCAATGTATTTGGTTTGTTTAAGTTTTGAAATATATTTACTAAGTCCTATATGACATTTATTAACTGACAATGTATTTTTTACTTGTTGTCCATGTTGCAGTTGAAACATCACAAGGCTATGCGGTGTAATGGTCGTAAATTTCGTATGAAAATGTTGGATGATAAGATGAAAACCTCGGATTGTGGGATAACTGCAATGTTTAAGGTCACCAATGTTTCCTCTAGAAGTGACAGACATCTAGAAGAAACTAAGAATAGGTACTATGGGCATTTGGAGGACATAATTGAGTGTGATTTTAATTCCTTTAAAATAGTTTTGTTTGAGGTGAATGGTACAGGCTACAGATGCGTGAATGTGATCCTGAAAGAAATGTTATTGAGCATGCTAATGGATTTACCATGATTAATACAAGGGCATTTGAATCGGGTACAGAGCCTTATGTTCTTCCAAGTCAATGTGAGCAAGTCTTTTACTCAGAGGTACTAGGTAAAGCAGGTTGGTCATACGTTGTTAGATATTATCCAAGAGGAAGACCAGTAAAGTATAATCATGTAGATGATGAAGATAATCATGAAGAAGAAGAAGATGATGATGATTCAGATCAGGAGCAGGTGGCTGCAGTCGATGTGTTAGATGAAGAAGTTGAAGAGGTTGATCATCCAAATGCAGCAGACGATGATCTCATTGACGATATCGATGACTATATTAGCGAAGATGACGTTGATGTGAATGAGCCTTTCATGAATATCTATTCTGAACCAGATCCTGATACAGATATTGAGTTGGATGAAGAAGAAGATGAATGATATTTAATTGTTGAAAAGTAGAGGTACGTGTTTATATATTTTATATGATGATCTTTATATGTTTTTATTTTGTATAATAAAGTATGTTACATGTTCTTTATTATTTCAAATTGGATATGGGGAAATTGAGAGTGATGTAAGGGGGCGGGGCCGGAGGGGGGGGGGGGGGGGGGGTAAATAGAGCTTCCACCTTCACGTGGTTTCCCCCGTTTATTAGAGAATGGAATATTCTCGAAAACAAGAGAAGCTCAAAATTGGGGTGTATACCATAGCTGAAATTTGACATGGTTTAACTAGACAATCTAGCTGTGACATGCGAATGGGGTCAACATTGAATTTGTGCATTTATGGACTGATCAAATTTGACATGGTAGGAAAACACACATGCATTGATTGTATGGGAGGGTTTACCCATTAAGGCGCGACTGCGCCTAATCATGTACTACTTCACCCCGCTTACAAGACGTGACATGTGAATGGGGCCAACGTTGATTTTTTTTCAAAAATTGCTTGCATGGACTAAAATTTGACACTCCTTAACTAAACACATTCATTGACAGTATGGGAGGGTTTCCAGACTCAAATATTTCCTTCCAAGTATATCTAACAGATAATAAGTCCTAGATAATAAGTCTTTATCCATGCCAGCTTTAGCTTCTATTTATCAACTATGCCTCTATTACAGACCTAGGATATAAGTATAATAGAGTATATTTTCCATATCTATTTACATGTTTTCTAGACAAACTGATTAGTTTTTTTGCATTTTTGAGAGCAAGGTTGACGACAGGTAGTAGTTTCTTGTAATGGTGTTTATGGATGGAAAATCAGATCTTATGTACCGTCTCAATGCTGCTTTTGCTCTGTTAGAAAAGGATTGATGTAACTTTGAGTTTTATAAATAACAAGTTACCTTTTTTTTCTCTGAAAAAAATGAAGTTTTGAAAAACAATTATTATTAAGATAAATATATTGGAAATGGTATTCACCTTCAACTTGTGTTACAAATTTTACAAATTTATTCATTTAAAATATTTTTTTGACACACCACAAAAACAATTTTAAATGACACTTGATATGTATACTAATAATATTAATATTAATAATATTAATATTAATATTAATATTAATATTAATAATATTAATATTAATATTAATATTAATATTAATATTGCAATGAATTATATTTATGATGACAAAATATAGTTTTACTTAACATAATGATATTGACCATATTAATGCATTATAAAAATAATGTAATTTAATTAACATTTCAAAAGATTAAACGATTTAATTATAGTTATAGATATCACAAAACAAAATAAAATAAAAATTATAATTCTTTTTTATGATGACAATATATAATTTTACTTAACACAACAATAATGCATTGTAAAAATTATAAAAATAATATCTTTTAATTAATGTTTCAAATATTAAAAATTTAATAATAACTATATATATCATAAAATAAGGCAATGATTAATTATAATCCATTTGTCAATAATATTAGTTTTATAATAAATTGTGAGATTTAATTTTATATGTATTTTTGACTTTTATCATACTTTTGTTCCTTTTTATCTAATTATTAGTTAACTTTTCATTTTACGTTTATTAGTCCCTGCCAAGGCAGGGATTATAGCAATGGGTTCATTGCCAAAATTAATTTGACTTTTTATTACTTTTCTCAATTCAATAGTTGTTTTACAATGTTATGAAAAGTAATAACTATTAATTTTAATTTTTTTAAATAATAATAACTATTAATTTTAATTTTTTTAAATAATAATTTTTTGCCTCTTCCTGCCTATCAATTCAAGAGAACATATTCAATTTTCTTTCCGTCTGCAGCCCCTGCATAAACCCACCCAACTATAATTATCCACCGTGATTAATATAGTTCAACATAATGCAGTTTTTATGACAATGGATAAAGTTCAACATAAAATTTCTAATATAATTTCTTTTTAAATGGAGTAATGG
This sequence comes from Larix kaempferi, assembly GCA_027924585.1. Lineage (NCBI taxonomy): Eukaryota > Viridiplantae > Streptophyta > Pinopsida > Pinales > Pinaceae > Larix > Larix kaempferi. The sequence goes on along the minus strand of BSBM01000532.1, from coordinate 7,253,716 downwards.
AGAATTGTCGATACTTTTTATTTAAAAAAAAATTAAAAAATCATAATATAATTTACAAAAATTAAACTTAAGTGAAAAAAATAAATCTTTATAATTTCACTTATATCATTAATTATAAATTAGCCACACCAACCAGAGCTTATTCTTTCACATTAAGCTTTTCAACTCTCATACGAGACATAAGGGACGAAGCGATCTACGCCATATTCATGTCATCAAATTATTCCCCATCGTATGAGGCATTTTTCACTTATGAGAGGTAGTGTACAACTGGCGTGAGTGTATACAATTTTTTATTTTATTATTATTTGAATGTATTTCAATTTTAAGTGTTTTTTTAAATTAGAATGTAAGGGTACTTTTAAAATAGATCAAATTTTTTAAGAACAAAATTTTAATATCAAAATTTCCATAATCATAGCTTAAAATTTTAAGGTCAAAGTTTTTATTAACTAGAATCTATTATTATTAAGTAATTTTTTTATAAATTTGATTGAAATTTAATATTTTATTTAATATATTTTATGAATTTATTATTGTCGAATAATTATAAATTTATTATTGTTAAATAATTTTTTTATAAATTTGATTGAAATTTAATATTTTATTTAATACATTTTATAAATTTATTATTGTCAAACAATTTTTTAAAACTATAATTCTATAGCATGGACTAGCTACTTTGCAACCATTTTGATTGTTTTATATTTTAAATTTATAGTATATTTACTAAAAACCTTTATGTGTATAATAATGAAAATATGTAATATATAATATATTATGAAAAGATTATAAGAATTAACTTTAATTATAATGTGGAAATGATGGATTCAATTCCTAACTTAGATAACTCGATTTATGTGCTAATCTTCTGCAATGTAATGATACTCTAGTAAAAATAAAATATAGTACTATAGACTAGACAAGCTTTTACAAAAGTGTTCGTCATTAAAACATTTTCAAGGTCTATTTATATTTGAACAACTTGTTACATATGTTACACAAAATATCATATTAATGAACTCAATTATGTTAACCTAATGAAAGTGGTTGGAAACCATCCCATGTTATTCAAGTCAAATAACAATAAGAAAATGAAACTTTTGTCTATATTTCATGACTTGAATGAACATAGAATTCAATGATATAACTTTCCATGTTTTTGTCTTTTGTATTTGTAGGAAAGTGATGTGGGGAGATTGAAGGATAATACTAG